>OV277702.1:7536500-8786500 GCA_922987775.1 Agonopterix subpropinquella
AGGATTGTTCAAGTCTTCAAGTCCTGTTCCACTTGGTCAGCAAGAATAAAGATCCCTTTTGATGGTGCTTTCGATTACATCAAAGACTACAGTTTAATATACGATTACATAACGAAAGTAAATTAACCGATCCACACATAACCCCCGATACCCAGTATTAAAAACATGATTGTTACTTTGATTAATGGAGAGCGACATTATACAAAGGATACCTACCAATATTGTGATGTGTAATGTAATCTACAACTGCGCATTGATTATGCATGGTGAATTACCTAATGCCTCAACACCCTCCTTGACGGAATGCCTGTGCCGGAGAGTTTGTGAAGTTCCCATACTTTTTACTCAACAAAGCTTTTCTCAACACGCAACATCCTTGGTTATGTCAGCATCAATGTTCATATTATCTATTATCTCTATTCAATTATCTCCCTAAATAGGTATGTAATAGTCTTTTAATAATCAACACATTCGAGGACAGTGACAGGCTATAGCAGTAATAATAAAAGTTCTATTGTGTCTCGTTCACGGCCCGTGAACGTGTTAAGATGGCTGTGTGATTTTGGCTTACAATTTTCCACCCCGTATCTCTCTGTGGGTGTTGTACAAGGTGACTAAAGGATAAGGGTATCTTATGTAGTGTATTTGTCAGTGAAACCTAGCCACCTATCACCGCTTTACACATTATTCAATGTTTACACTTACAATATGCTAAAAGAGCTTTGCTATGACTGCTTGCAAGACAGTTGGTAGTTGTATATGTATGTGGTATATCATCTGTGCGGATTCGAACCCAAATCCTCACGGTTAAGTGTCGATACCTCCGAATCGCACTACCAATCTCGAAAACTTGATTTAATTTATAATTATAATGTAAATATTAATATGGGCAAGTCTTGTGATCCCATAGCAATAAAAGTTTAGTGATTAGATTACATACCTAGTAGTATAAATAAACATAATTTTTATTTTCAGGCCGCCGTTGCACCAACGATGAAAATGTTTGATATTGCAGCGTGATGGACAAATAATGATAGGTACCGGACCACGCACTGTGTATGTGCTTACTCCCTTTTTGAATCCCAGCTCGAGAGCACTACAAAAGTTTAATTATGTGGAAGTTAAGACCAGAAATGTTTTGGCGTGTTTGGTGCCCTAAAAAACGGATTTGAGTGTTTACAATCTTGTTGGACTGAGCACCAAAATAAAGCAAATATATCCTATTGTGGCATACTGTGTGTGTAGTTCTGCAATGCCAATAAAGTGCTGAAAGAAGATAATTTAGTTGTCCATTTTTATTAAAATTATTTCTTTGTATTGTATTGTATTGCATTGTATGATAAATATATTGTGTAAATAAACCCCTTTTATGAAAATTTCCATAAATCAAACCTTGTTTTATTTTGATTGTGATTTTTCATCTTAGTTTTTCACGTTTTTCATTAATTTATTAGCCGATTTTACGCATCAGCGATTCAAATCACCCGCGTAGTTTGAATTTTCCTTTGTGTTCCATTAGCGTCGGGCCATCTTTGACAAAATCTTCTACCTCTTTTACTCTTATGACGACTTCGTATGGTTCTATCACTTCATTCTTTCATGTAGCAGTTTTAACACCTTGGCAACACCATGCCATAGAGTGTCTACTGAATGAACGAATGATAACTCGTACTTAGCCGAGTAGCGGCTTAGCACCGGTTGAAACTTGACTGTGAATACCAAAAAGTAAGTTCGCGTTAAGTACTACTTTGGCTGTCTTGGCTTAGTTCGTGCTTAGCACGTCTTAACGAATCGTCTCTGAATCTCAGCCTATTCTTCGCTATCCGTGATACGGCTGTTTATTTTACGGGTGCATATTTTATCTCGTTCGTTCGCGTGCAAACGAACGAGATAAAAGACGTGATATAGCCGTATCACGGTTGGCATTCTATCCATGAAGACAATACCTACAGTCTAAAGACGTGACAAAAAATTAGGGCGCGTCTGTGAGTTGATCGACTGTATGTTTCCAGAAGTGCGATTTTTGAAAATTATACGACCGACTTGGCAGTAGAAAAATGCATAATCTCCATAGTAATTTTGACATTTTCTACTGCCAAGTCAAGTCGCTCGTACAATTTTCAAAAATCGCACTTCTGTGCATGTGTTTTATTTCTTTATTTCTACCAAGTCATTTGGGCATAGATTTATATATTACTAGCGTAGTAATATACAGGGTGTCCCAGAAATGGTGAATCAAACTGCTATGGGAGGCAGCTTGACTAATGTCCTATCCATAAAAAATATTAAAAAAAATAAAACGCACATGACCATAAAAAAAAAAGAATATCCAAAAAAACGGGAAAATCATCAAATTTTTCTAAGTTTCCAGCTCTAATTATCGCGTTTTGGGATAATTTGTAATTTTTTTCTGCCAATATTAATTGTTAGAGGTTGCTTCGACTGATTGTTAACATTTTACAAAAAAAAATGTCTGCACTTCGAGCACAGACCACTTAGTTTAATTGTTTTTTCTGAACCGAAAAATTTTCTTGCTATTTTAACCAGCTGTAGTATAAAAAAAAAGTATGGGACTTGTGCGGCAAACTACTTCAAAAAGTTGCCTATTTAATGACGATTTTAAAATGATACGAATCACTGAATTTACTTTACAAAATTGGGAGATATTAATTTTCTTGTGTGCTAGGGTGAAATTTGTGCAATTTATTCTTTACTTTTTAATTCATTTTCCACTTCTAATCCGTTGCTTCTAAGGTTAGAATTGGCTAAAAAAGTTGTTTCAATACCCGGTAGTAATGGCACGGTTTTTTAGAATCCCGGTTTTTCAAAATCCCGGTGTTTTAAAATCCCGGTTGTTTAAAATCCCGGTTTTTTTAGGAATCCCGGTTTTTTTTAAATTCCCGGTTTTTTGGGAATCCCGGTGTTTTAAAATCCCGGTTTTTTGGGAATCCCGGTTTTTTGGGAATCCTGGTGTTTTAAAATCCCGGTTTTTTAAATTCCCAGTTTTTTGGGAATCCCGGGAATTTAAAAAACCGGGATTCTTAAAAAAACGGGATTTTAAACAACCGGGATTTTAAAAAAATCGGGTTTTTAAAACACCGGGATTTTGAAAAACCGGGATTCTAAAAAACCGTGCCATTACTAATGGGTATTGAATCAACTTTTTTAGCCAATTCTAACCTTAGAAGCAACGGATTAGAAGTGGAAAATGAATTAAAAAGTAAAGAATAAATTGCACAAATTTCACCCTAGCACACAAGAAAATTAATATCTCCCAATTTTGTAAAGTAAATTCAGTGATTCGTATCATTTTAAAATCGTCATTAAATAGGCAACTTTTTGAAGTAGTTTGCCGCACAAGTCCCATACATTTTTTTTATACTACAGCTGGTTAAAATAGCAAGAAAATTTTTCGGTTCAGAAAAAACAATTAAACTAAGTGGTCTGTGCTCTAAGAGCAGACATTTTTTTTTGTAAAATGTTAACAATCAGTCGAAGCAACCTCTAACAATTAATATTGGCAGAAAAAAATTACAAATTATCCCAAAACGCGATAATTAGAGCTGGAAACTTAGAAAAATTTGATGATTTTCCCGTTTTTTTGGATATTCTTTTTTTTTTATGGTCATGTGCGTTTTATTTTTTTTAATATTTTTTATGGATAGGACATTAGTCAAGCTGCCTCCCATAGCATTTTGATTCACCATTTCTGGGACACCCTGTATATGTCTTTGTTTGGGGGGTTTTTTCTTCAAAATGTATCAGAAATGTATCATTTCGGGAAAATACGGAAATTTCGAAAACCACATCAAAGAGTACTTTTTTTATACCCACATCCAGTGTTGCCAACTTGGTGGATTTTCCACTAATACTGGTGGTTTGGACCCCCCTCCTAGTGTTGAAATTTTGCGTTTAGTGGCTGGTGGTTTTATCTAGTGGTAAAATGTAGTTTCAAAAGAGCTATTTTGACTCTCGCACAGCCTAATTTCATACTCGAAAATGTCTTAAACTTTTAAGTTTATTCATTATTCGGTCATGGTTTTGAAATTGTACGATTCAAAAATAGCATTCCAATTAGTAGACAGATGATCACTCAACCACTAAGCCGATTGACTGATTATTTGCATAACTAGAAAAATATTTTGTTACACAACTGTTCGCAGTCGAGACAGCAGGGCCATGGGGATTCGATCGAAGCCGAAAGCCTTTCTTTAGGGACCTGGGTTCATATTTGGTCCAACAAGTGTCCTTAGCTGTGCAGCGGAGAAATGCCGCCAGCATAATTTTCACTTTTGGTCTATGTACGGCCACAAGCGAATAAGTTTATTTTCTTTCCTCAGAACATCCACGTTTCACTAGTACCGAAAATCTGTCCAGTGTGACGGGGAGTGAGTCCGTTGCCACTTGCAAAGGAGAGTGGGTACATACATACCTCAAAATCTAAGCATGCAGGTTTCCTCTCTATGTTTTCCTTTACCAAAAAGCCAGTGGTGTTACAAATCGTATATAAATTCAGAAAAAATCATTGGTATGAGTTGCTCTGGACCAGTAGCGTAGCGAGGGGGGGGGGGGAATAATAGATTGATTGAACTCCGTCTATAACTTATTCGTAGACCAGAGAAAAGTCAAGCTCGTTTCGCTCGCTCAAATTTCGTTTTGATTATTGTACCTACCTACACATATTCCTAGAAAGTTCTGGCTTAGACGTGGTTAAAAATGTAGAGTTTGCGTCGATCGATCCATAGCGTTTACTAGGTTACTTTGCACATATTGTACGTAAAAAGCTCTGGCTCCAACTGATTCGTATTTAGGGGCAACTCTCACTTCGATCGCTTTAAGATTATATTTTTGTTTTACCAACATTTATAAATCAAAAGATGTCTGGCCACAACTCGAATAGTTGTGCTAAAAAATTTCGAGCTCGCTTCGCTCGCTCCTTTTTTTTTTAGGTTTATCTTTTTATAATGATAAGGGGGTAGGGTAGCAAAATCAGTTTGTGCCCCGGGCGGCTGAAGCCCTGGACGATTGGTACGAATCGCCTCCTGTACTCGGCACTATTGGACCACCACGACCAGGCGGAGGACATTTGCCTTTTGGTGGTCTTTCCGATTCAGTTTGCATAGAATGTGCTGCCATCTGTTAAATATATCTTTTACTATGAAAAAAAAAAGATTATATTGTCTATGTCAATGTCAAATTAATTGACAAATTTACAAGATGGCGACCTACCTTGTGTAATGTGCGTGTTGTTTGTAGTTTTTGTTCAATTTTGTGCCGATTTAGTGATGTTCTGGAGTTTCAGTTGTTCTCTTACCAATGTACAGATTACAGGAATAGTAAGGATACTGGAATTTCACTCGATCGGTGCGGGATTGAACGAAAACTAGCATTCAAACAACGGTATGAGTATATAAGTATATATATAAGTAGGTATGTATAGTATAGGAAGAATTATTTTCAGAGAATCACAGATGGAGCTAGCTAGCCTTCAATTTGACATAAGGTGGATGCATAATGTTGCCACGAGTGGGTTCTCTTTTCTAATATACTTATATTACTCTTTGACCACGACACAGCACTTTACAAAATAAACGTTACAAAATATAGAATTATAATAAAGGTAACAAATTACCAATATTGTTTTCTTGTTTAGTGGAAAATTTAGTGATTATGAGAGTAGGGGTAGGGCCACTTTTTGTTAGTGGTTTTCTGGTGGTTTCAGGAGTTGAATCTGGTTGAGAGCTAATTTAACCGTTGGCAACACTGCCCACATCTAAAAATGTGACAGGAGTAAAATTTTAGTCAATTTATATTTTTTTGTTTCTCAAAATGTTTAGGGGTTTTACGCGGATACTAGCTTTAAATTGTGTAGATAAATTACAACCGTGTGTATCACCGTTTCTGAGAAGCAATGTCTTATGTACGCGCAAAGGTAAACTTGGCGGTATAGGTTATGTTTTCAAAAGAACAAAAAAGCATGACCGGGGCAATCCTTCAGCACTTTTCGTCCCCGTACCAGTTAAACATAACCCTGATGACATAAACATAGGAGAGGAATTCACGGGAAGGTTAAAGAAACAAGACTTATTGAAAATTCTGAACAAGTTTTACCAGAAGCCAGAAGTTCGGGTATTGGCGTCGGAAAATGGTCTGGATGACCAGTTACTGCATCAGGCATTCCTATCTTTCAGAAGACACTGTTTAGAACATGATTTACCTCCAGATTTACACATAACTATAAGTGATATAATACAAGGTATGTCCCTAAAAGTCAATTCCAAGTAAGTTGATAGTGGCGTTGCGGGTCTGCTACTGGGTGGTCGCAATCGCGTGTCGATTTCCTACTCTTCGGCCTGTCACGAAGCTTCACGATTTGGTGGTGGCTCTAGTGCGCGTCTTTATACATAAATATTCCTTGAGATCACACAAATATCTACAACATGTTAATGAATAAACGCAAAACTATAAAATAGTTTGTTTAGAATCAAATTATCAAAGTTTCAACATAGGTAAAATTTTAATCAAAATAGTTAAATAATTAGTTCATGTTATTTAAAATTTACCGTCAAGCCACCGCACGGATACACTCACCCTACTTACTAAAAAAACAAGATTTTTTAAATGTTTCCATGAGCACGCTAACGCATTCATTGCTTGCTGAAATAATAACAAATCATTTTTGCATGAAAACTTAAAATGTGAATGAAATAAATTATAAATAAATAAATAATAAAAAAAAGATAAATGTAATAAATAAATATCTTGGACAATGTCACACAAATTATCTAGTCACATTTAAAGTACCAGAATGTAACCTGGACTTGTATTATGATGACTAGACAATGATATAGAATACATATATAAAGGGTGAAATTCATATCATTGGCATCCTTTTAAACTAAGAGTCTACCCATCAAACTGAACAACTTTTACTACGGGAGAAAAGAGATCGGAGCAAAAAAAAATCAGCTGTTGCATACATTTTAGTCGCGTAGGCAGCGGCAGTGGGTGCAGTTTAGTATGGAACAGCTGATATTTTTTTGCTCCTATAGGTTTGCTCCCATAGTGAAAGTTTTTCAGTTTGATGGGTAGACTCTTAGTTTAAAAGGATGCTAATGATATCAATTTCACCCTGTAGATACAAACATCCATGACATGATGATGATCCGTAGTGAAATTGTTTTAATGCAATTATTTTGTTATTAATCAGTTGGGGCGTATGAAGTTTTGCGCTTTGCGCGTATTCATTAACACAATATATAAATAACCAAACAATGTCAGGTGCTATTTATACTGGAAATTGGCAAAATCATTGAAACTATTAATGGAGCCAAAATTTTAAGATTATAATTAGAAGTAAGTACCTAAATTGATTGATAGATTTTTCTAAACTCCCATGTCAATTTTCAGGTGCAGGGCATGTCGATGATTTGTTTCCATATTTTTTGAGACATGCTAGACTAGCATTCCCTCATTTAGATTGTTTAGATGACTTGAAAAAGATTTCCGATCTAAGAACACCTGCAAATTGGTAAGTGTTATGTACACACGGCGACAGGTCAGGTTACCCTGTTTGGACTTTGAACTATTAGAAGTTGAACGGTGCGAATCGTGCGAGAGGGTGCGGTATGTTGTTGTTGTTTCGTCTCACAGCACGCTGCGCCCGCGCCGGCAGCCGCGTCTATGCAGGCTCTCTACCGCACTATTTTGTGTTTTGTACGTAGTGTAGTTATGGGTATATAGGGTGCGTAACCTGATGTGTCGCCGTGTGAAGATCTAAACTATTATACAACTGTAACAGAAATGTGTAAAATTATATTACACAACAGAAAATATATTGTGTCTGTAAAAGATCTGCGTCTAATGATACCAGTGGTTAAGGAAGGTTTATTGGAACTCGAATTATGCTAAAGGTATACTATAGAAGAGCGTCGGTGGCGCATTGCGGAGAGGTATGGACACCCAATTATGGGGGTCCGGCCGGGTTCAAATCTGCACGGACAACATGCCATGCAACAATGAGTTTTTCTAACTAAAGTATGTAATACGACTGCTCTCAAACGGTGAAGGAAAACATCCTGAGGAAACCTGCATACGCTGAAGAAGAAATACTGATGTGTATGTGAAGTCTACTAATCAGCATTGGGCACGCGTGGTGGACTAATGCCCATACACCCTCCCTCAGGGTAGGCCTGTGCCCTGCAGTGGGACGTTTATAGGCTGATGATGATTATACTATGCACCATTAATCAGAGGGCCTAGCGCTAGCTAGCATGATGCAATCAAGAACACTATCCCTCACCTTTTCTCTCACTCTGTTAAATGCCATATGAAAGAGAGGTAAGGCAAGACTGCTATGACACACTGACATGCTCACCCCACAGATGATATGAAGCCAAGTGCAAACCCCTTGTAAATAATAAAGTTATTTAGTTAGTCAGTTATGATTTATAATTTTTTTTGGAAACCTACTCTTCAATCAGCTAAAAGACTAATCAGATGTTTTAATCGAAATTAAGTGGCTTTTACGAGTGAAAGAGCCAGGAGCAAGTGAATCCGCTTCAGCCTTTTGGTGTTGCTGTCAGTCAGTAGAGTTGTGGTGCTTGTTCATGCTTCTCTAGGTGCTCTTTGCAATTCAATCTAGCGCTACTCAATCTCTAAGGAAACGGCTATTTCAAGTATTAATGAATTTTAGAGTTACGAGAGAACAAGGTATTGATGTTAGCAATATTACTGAGCATGTTGTTCTAAACCCTTCGACCTAGATATTGGATTTGGGATCATTAATAGTCAAAATTTTCAGGTACCCCGAAGCTCGAAGTATGAACAGGAAAATAATATTCCATGCAGGTCCCACAAATTCTGGAAAAACATACCACGCTATGGAGAGGTTCCTAGAATCAAGCTCTGGAGTTTATTGTGGCCCTCTAAAGTTGTTAGCTACAGAAATATACCACAAATCGAATAAAAGGGTAAGTTATTATATGACGTACATAACATTCATGAAGGAGGAAATAGTAGAGTTCACATAAAGTTACCAGAAAAGGATACTAAATAACCCAAATATATTGGCTCAAAATCTAATGAGGGAAGAGACTCAGACTTAAGAAAAAGATACCACATGGTAATTTACTGGGAGTGTAACAGTTCCAAAACATTTTAATTTGGATGCATGACTGGGTTCATAAAAAGCAAGCCAACATGAATACTTATCATATTCGTAGATTATCATGTTTTGCGAATGCCAAAAAAAGAAAGAAAAAACAGATGCAGATTGCAAAATACATATACTTAAAGAAGATAAAAAAATACATTTATAAACTCACGACCATAATCCCTTTCAGAAACATTGGTATAACTACCAATTGACTAGCATGAAGTTTTATCAAGTCTCACTTTTAGCATATTGAAGGTTTCAAGATGAAATAAATTCAGTGGAGATTTATTTAGCGTATTCTGTGCCCAGTTGTTTAACTTTCGTTATTGTTTCCAATATGGAAACTCCACTACACAATGATTTAGATGAAATCCTAAAATTAACATCCTATTCTTAATAAAACTGGTCAAGTGCGAGTCGGGCTACTCGCGCACCGAGGGTTCCGTACCACACCACCACAGAACACAACATTATTTTCTTAGAAAAAAACTTTTTTTGTCCGGGACCTTTAGCGCGAGATCGACTCACACTTGGCCGGTTTTTAGTATTTGTTGTTATTCTGTAGAGTTTGCTCTATAATCACACTAAGTTTGACGCTTTTATGTATTACCGTTTTTACTATAGAGCGTGAAGAAAAAACGTTGATAAAAACTAGTTCTTGTTGAAAACCCCCCTTAATTTTTAACTTTCTGCCATTTTTATTATTTGTTAACAAATCCGCCGCAATAAAGCATAATCCTGAAAAAATTTCAACTATCTAGCTATTACGGTTCAAAAGTTACAGCCCTAAATAGGTAGGACAGACGGACGGACGGACGGACAGACGGACGGACAGACGGACGGACGGACGGACGAACAACTTAGGCTTAGTAATAGGGTCCCGTTTTCACCCTTTGGGTATGGAACCCTAAAAATAAGACTCCATTCTCTCCTTCCAGGGCACATCATGTGACCTAATAACAGGTGAAGAAAGGAGGCATGCGTCACAATACTTGAGTCTGACTGGCCTGGAGGACCCAGAACCTGCTGGCGATGCTGACAGAGAGCCGCTTCTCTTAGAGGAAGCTGAGCTGACGCCCTCCAATCACGTCGCTTGTACTGTTGAAATGACGTCGCTCAATTATACTTGTAAGTTTCATGTCTACGGCCCGGAATCCACCAAAGCGTAGCAGAGTAGAAATGTGTGTGCTGAACAAGTAATGTGTGTAAAATTAATGAAAATTAACTAATCAAATATTCCTCTATTCTATTTTTTAAATTATGGCGTCCATCTTAGTATTGATGATTTTGCCAATGTCTAGTAACAGTACAGCACAGGAGTGCGATTTTTGAACATCACACTTTCAAACGAGTAGTTGTAAATGTCAAAATTACTATGGAGATTATGAATCTTTCTACTACTCGTTTGAACGTGTGATGTTCAAAAATCGCACTCCAGTAGGTTCGTTGTATTTTATGAACCAAAAGTGCTTGACGATCTACAGTTATACATTGGTATTTTGGTGACTTCAAGGGTTGTTCTTCGAAAAGAACACAAGTCTTGACCCGCCACTGGAGCTTTGTTGTAGGCCAGGAAGGGAGGGGGCAACCGACGATCGAAACGCGACGCGACTTCCCAATAGCAGACCTACAAAACGGGACTCCAACTAATAAAAAAGCAAAGGAAAGTTTAGAAATAAGATTGGTTAGTTTGACACAGCTCTGCTCTTTTCCTCTTTGGTGGATACTAAGCCTAATTATGGTATAGTATAGTATAGAATGGAGTGTAAAATGTACCAATCCGCAGTGGGCACGCGTGGTGGACTAAAACTAATATCCATACACCCTCCCTGAGGGTAGGCCTGTGCCCTGCAGTGGGACGTTTATAGGCTGATGATAATATAGATTATCGACTGAATATTTATTGGCACCACTGCACTGCAAGGCATGGTTTCATAAATTTTTTTTTAAATTACTACTTTGGCATAGTGTAATAAAAACGAATAGTGGTGAAGTTCAACGATCGCGACACGTCAATCGAGCGCGGTGTGCGGGGCCGGGAGGAGCGCTCTTCCCATCTCTATGCTACAACTACCAACTATCATTAGAAATCATACAATATAGTAGCAAGGGTTACTTTTAAACATTTGAGATTTTAAAATATAATGATCTGTCAAGTGGAAAATATGTAATACTAGCTGTTGCCCGTGACTCCGTCTGCGTGGACATATAATATGTAGCCTACGTGTTATTTGGGGCTATGAACTATCTATATGCCAAGTTTCATAGAAATCGGTCCAGCCGTTTTAGCGTGAAGAGTAACAAACATCCATACAAACAAACTTTCGCGTTTATAATATTAGTAGGATAATACTAAGTAAATTCATTATATTATTGTTCATTTAGTTTTTTTTTAAATGTATGTAGTAAAGTTTAGGGGAGTCGACTGGTACCTACCACTCCTGTGGACAAAACCGGTTGATAAAAAAATGATATTTTAGGGGCTTTTCCAGTCACGCGGATCAGCTTACGGGCAGGCTCGCGCAACTCTTTAACAAAAAATGTTATATGATACGTGCACCGATGCCATTAAATTCCTTTGGACGGTTGCACACGTTTCATACATTCTGGATAATCGGTCACGCCCAGTTTTTAGTATGGAAGTCCCGACTCTTATAACGTAGTGAATTACATTCTCTTTGCGTACGGGCGGCACGCAATTACATAGCTGGCTACATTCGATGTGTCGGCACAAAGTAACATACTTAAGCATGCTATTCAAGCCCACCCGTGAGCGGATCCACACGACTGGAAAAAGGCCCGAAAGAATGAAGTTTTAAATACCCATTCTTCTAATTGACAGATGAAGTTGCAATCATAGATGAAATACAAATGATTGGCGATAGAGGCAGAGGATGGGCCTGGACGAGAGCTATATTAGGTAATGCCTTGTTTTACATCATGATATTTACGATAATATAGCTGTAAAATCTAGTGATATATTCCCTTTATGTCTGTGGTACATCTGATATTATGTTCTCAGGTCTTCAAGCGGAAGAAATACATTTATGTGGTGAAGCTGGTAGTATTAGTTTAATAGAGGAAATATGCAATACGACTGGTGAAGAAATGGAGGTTTGTAATGAGTCCTACATAGAAAGTCTTACAAACAGAACTTAAGAGTCATTTGTCAGATCGTTTTTCTCTCAAAATTTCTATAGTAAATTTTGAGAGAAATTTACTATAGAACTTCGTGCTAAAATTAAACACATATTTTATAAGATGTCTCAAAACTCAACGTCAAGCAGAAAACAGGAGGTAGACCAGTTTATAACAGTTCAAGGAAAACTACAACAAAAAATCTAAATTTGATTAGTTTTCGAGATTTTGTCATTTTTTTTAACATTGAGTTAAACTGAAAACTCAAAACATCCACGTTTCACTAGTAGTACCGAAACTGTGTCCAGTACGAGACGCTGTCTAGTGTCATGGTTATTGAGCCCGTCGCCGCTTATAAATAATGGACAGTGGGTACAATACAATACATGCCTCGTAATGTATATATAGGCGCAGGAGGGCCTTAGTCCGAAGCAAACATAGAAAGACGTGACACAGAACGTAGCGATTCGTCGAGTGATGGAGTGATGCAGTGGTTCAGCCATTGCTATTCAAAATCTCCAACTGAACTCCTCTTTGACATGGCTGTCAACCAACTCTACCGACACACGACGCTCCGCTAGACCGCCACCAGAGGCGCTACATCAAAGCACCATCATGAGTGTGCGATCTCGTTCTGTTGCAACTTGAGAGATGGCGCCAGGCGCCGTCACGGCCAGACTGACTGTCGAACGTCCTCGGGCGTATTTTACTGCGGCCCTGCAAGAAACAAGCAAACATCAACCATTCATCAGATCTGAATTCCCGCTCGTCCAGCCTGACGACAACCTCACATCATCGTCAGACTGCATTTCGACATGTTCTTCGACCAGCCTAGGCTTGGCCCGGACATCTTCTTCGACCAACTCCAACTTCACCGTTGGACCGGGAGGGTGCGTCCTTTCTCCCAACCAAGAAGGTATGGTCGGACGGCAGCCCTACCGACCAACCTCACAACATCACCGTTGGACCGGAGGGTGCGTCCTTTCTCCCAACCAAGAAGGTATGGTCGGACGGCAGCCCTACCGACCAACCTCACAACAACCTGAATCAGACGAGTGCGTCCTTCCAACCAACCCACAAGGGGTATGGCTCGGACGGCACTACGACCGCCAGCACTCCACCATGCCGCCACTCCCAACGACACTAAGACCGCTAGAATTACTTCCACCGCACCGCCACTCCCAACGGTTATCTTATCACATAGGATAGAATTCCGTTCACAAAACCACCGGCCATTAAGATCACCCACGTTTAACTGTAACGTCTTCAGGCGCCGTCATGGCACATCCAGAACAAGGCGACCAATTATCAAATAAAAAGAAACGGCCTCACCGGATCATGTTTTCATCATCACCGCCATCATCACCTGTGGACATACATTGGTCACATTGATTGGCCTCCTTCATCGTGTTGACAAGAGCTCTACTACCGCTTTTTCAGATGGTAACCACGCTTCCTGGCTTGCCGCAATCAACAGGTTGCCACAAACATAATAGGTTACAGCTTTTGTCTCTTTATGCTCTTTTGCACGCGCTGATCTCGACGAATCTTCTCGCTTAAACACACAAATTAAGGTATAATTATATCTTTACTTTAGACATTTTCACACAGTTTATCTAGGTAGTCCCAACCTAAGCACCAGAATTCAGTCCGGATCCGCATTTCTTTATGGACACAAACAGCCATGGACTCTGGTAACAATCACAAAACCTACGGCTCGACGCTGCACTGCGCCACCGATAAAGTACAACAATCGATCAACGTGCGAGACTTACGGTGTGCTAACCACATCTTCGAAGTCTGTAGTCATCTCGCATCCTTCGACCATGGAACCACTACTGCAAGACAACAACATCAAGAAATCATTGCCGAAAGACTCAAGAGAACAGCTATTGACCTTAAAAGGTCGGTGTCACAGAAACTGAAGAATACCGTGTAAAACTGAATATCATACCTTTGGCAAGAGTTTTAGGGTAACCATGTCAAGTATAAGATAAAGACAGTTCAAGGTCAACCCACAAAAGGATATAATCAGAAACGATCAAAGCGATAGTCATCAACTTAATTATGTCAACGTCGGATAACCAAGCACTTACATGCAATTTCCACAGGTACAGGGAAACTCACAAAACCAGAACATTACTTTTGAAAGAGAACCAGATGAAGAGGTTTCACATTACATTTTTTTTAGTATTCGAATATAGATTGTTATTAGAACTGAAAAAATAATTATAGCAATTTATGTTCAAAAGTAAACCAACTTTTACATGATCTGATGCTCTGAGAGAAGCCGTACAATAGTGGTTATTTGGAGCTTGTTTTGGGTTATGGAATTTGTGACCTGGGCAATTTTTGTACAAACAAACAACATTTTCCAAACAAAACTGCATCCAGGGCTATATTTGGCATTAACTACTATGATTCATGCATTCCGAACCTACTTATTAAATTAAACACCAGGGACGTGTAAAATGCAGTTTAAAAATAAACATCTTCACCAACAAAAGCAGGGAACTGGAAATTACACAATTATGGAAACCTCGTGTAAAACTGACATTGGCTCCCAAAAGAAAAAGTTCCCATATTTATGTCGATATATTGACCACGAAGTTAGAAAAGGAAACCTGTTGACCGCCTGTTTTTGTGCCTTTGTATTTCCTGATTGTTTGCTCTCTGTATACTATGTTTTTTCTTTTTGGTGTGAAATAAAGTATAATTGAATTGAATTGAATTGTATTACTATCACAATATTGCCAAAAGAAAATATAGCACACCACCTTACAAGAATGAAAATTAAAATGAGACTCATGTCCATGCGCGATAGCCTGTACCCCCCTGTACCTCATGATCATGAGGTACAAGGCGCCGTAGGAAGGTATTTGTCGCAGCTGTTAAACACGAGGGAGGGAGCACTGGTTCGGCGACGAAATCTACTGGATAACCAGTGAACGTAGTGTAACGTATAATTGTGTTTCGTTCGTATAGCATACGATTTTAAAAAGAGAAATTGATTAATTAAAAAGGGATGTAAATCCTTACTTGATCTTCCTCTGCAATGAAAGCATTCTATACGAGTTCGTCACACCGGATCCAATTTCTTTTAACCGGATTTCTGAACATCAAATTACTACAGCACGAATTTAAGTATTTGCTTCGTCAATTTAATTCAATATTTCATATTATTTGCTATACGAATATACGAATCAACAATCAATTGACCATCGTGACAGCGACAATCAATGACACCCGTAACGACAACATAAAAAAAAACAACTTCGCGTCGCGTCGTCCGTTGTCCAAAGAGGTGGCACGCCCGCTCAACCATGCAGTTACGTTAACAGTTGACATCCACAAAACACAATCGTCACTTTTATTTACGAAAAAACCAATGATATTCTATACATAGACTGACCACGCCATACACCAACAAAGCCAAAGGACAAAACTAAAAAAAGGTGCACGTCTCCAATGTCATCCCTGCTTGCATCAGTTACGCTAAACTGTCACATATTGCCGCTGACACGCCCCAGTCCCTTCAAATGTATTCGGTCACAAAGCAGCAATTTAAAACAACTTAGTAGTCCCGCCAATAGCGGACTGATGCGAAGTCCTTGTTTATAGAATGTCTTTGACGAAAACCATAAAGTTCTGAATTTTCTAAGACGGAAACCATCACATAATAATCACCGACTACATTATTTTTGATCAAAAGTTACATACATAAACTCACGGCCATAATCCCCCTCCGTGTGGTCAGAAACAATGAATTAAGAATTGCAAGTCCATAGTAGATGCAGCACCTCAAAAGCAAACTACTGGGCGAGGCCAGAAACAATAAAACTTGTACATCATCTCAACATAATTATCGGCCTGAAACTACCGTTTCTCATCAGAACTGTTTTATTATTATAGGTAACTAGGTATGTTCTCATAATAAGAGACAAACAATAAGTAGGTATGTGTTTTTGGTAGTAAATTTCTTTAAACTAAATCTTATCCAACTAAAAGACCTGTTGGAACGTGGTTAGAACCATGTTGGAACGGATTACACGATGTACGTCACAAAGGCAGTTCGTCACGTACGCAATAGGTAATGATACGCAGCTCGTCACATACGCAGCTCGTCACATACGGAGATCGACACATTCGCAAATCAACATAAACGCAGATCGTCACATCATCATTCTGACAACAAATACAATAATTTTTGTTTAGGCACGAAACAAATAGGAACAAGTTTTTATGGGTCAACAAATAGAAACATGCATTTAAAATAAAATGCGTACAGCCATGATAAAGCACGGAAACAATAAAAGCCATCCATAAAATTAGGCGTTGATACTACAACGGTATTTCTAACTACTGCCTGCATTCGATGAACTATCGTACTTACGAGAAAACAAGTTTACAGCTCAAGAGCCCATTACAAAAGGATTAAACCCCACACAGCACAACACAGCAACATTCAACGAAAGTCTATTTCGAATAACAAACATTATTATACCATACCGGCAGGGAGAGAACTTGCCCATTATCATATCACACCCTGGACACCTCGTTCAACCAGGCCGGGCAAAACGCTGGCCTGATGGCCTGGCATTGACAAAACTATTGGTCAGTGGGTCATTTTCGGATTGCCTACTGTAGCAGTTTTCCATCTGTCTTTCACAGAGAAGTGTAGGGAGTGTCCGTACTGTATGTAGTAGTACCATACTCGTTCTTGTACTATGAAATTATGCTGAAACTGTATGTTGTATCCGTCAACTCTGTAAATCATGTAATATTCGTCAGCTTGTCGTCACAGTTGAAAATGATTTTCTCGCCGTTCCGTCACGTATACGGAGCGGTATACGTTCAAACATGTTCCTTAGATGTAATGCAGATTTAGCCGCGCTGGTTCAATTCGGATCCTCGAGGTAATTATCATCACGATCATCGATCAGGTCTTGAAACAAAAGCTAGATATTTTTATCTGTCAAATCTTCGTGAAAAATTTTCTTAGACAATTTTATTCCTCTTATGGGCGAGGGATTTTGCACACTTCTGATATAGGCGCAGGAGGGCCTTAGTCCGAAGCAAACATAGAAAGACGTGACACAGAACGTAGCGATTCGTCGAGTGATGGAGTGATGCAGTGGTTCAGCCATTGCTATTCAAAATCTCCAACTGAACTCCTCTTTGACATGGCTGTCAACCAACTCTACCGACACACGACGCTCCGCTAGACCGCCACCAGAGGCGCTACATCAAAGCACCATCATGAGTGTGCGATCTCGTTCTGTTGCAACTTGAGAGATGGCGCCAGGCGCCGTCATATAAAATACTGCATACTTGTGTAGTTATAAAGATTGTTTTCACATACTTTCAAAAATTTCAGGTACGCACATACAAAAGGTTAACAGAACTGAAGGTAGAAGACTCAGCGCTCGGTTCCCTGGACAACGTGAAGCCAGGAGACTGTATAGTTTGTTTCAATAAGAACGACATTTACAGTGTAAGTCGAGCCATTGAACAGAGGTCAGTCCCTTGAGGCAGGTATCCGTGCTAGTCCTGTTTAGATGCTGTTGGTTATGACTCTTTAATATTAGATTTCAATGAAACAAAATATTTTAATTGCATGGGGCTTTAGAGAAAATAAAGCTTGACAAGTTAAGAGGGCTATCGCAGTCCAGTGGCGCCCTCATCACATTAAAAAAGATTTCTCAATAAAGAAAGCTTAAATTATAAAAGTGTTCAACAGATAAACTACAAAAGCCTTCAAGCCATTGTTATATAATACTTTTATAGGTTCTAAACAACAATTTCGAATAAAAACAAAAGCGGCCGTTTTTTTTCTTTTTTCAAAATTTGTATGTTTAGTTAGACCTTTAAAAAACCTATAAAAGTATTCTATGAAAATAGCTTTTGTAGTTTATCTGTTGAGCACTTTTTTAATTTAGGCTTTCTTTATTGAGAAATCTTTTTTAATGTGATGAGGGCGCCACTGGAATGCGATAGCCCTCTTAAATAGAAAGTATTATTTTATAATTAAAATGTTTTTCATTAGTGTAGCGACACACCTGCGGAACGTACGGCGCCGAATGTTCGGTTGAATTCGCGTGCAATGCTTTTCCCTATACCGGCGACACACCACACCAGTACGCGCCATTGTTCCTAGTAGACGCGTATTCAACCGAACGTTTGACGCCGTACGTTCCGCAGGTGTGTCGCTACACTTAGACTTCAAATATACAAATATTTGAATATTTACGGAAAATAAAAGTAGCGAAAGTTCGCGGAGCGTAGCAAAGGCATTTTTAGCGTATATCATAGCCAAGTCTCCTTCGCTTGTTTTTTAAGAAGAAAACAAAGCATAGCTTAACTTTTTGTCGTCCGCCATCTTGTTTTAAAACAAAATTGTAGTGGGCGCCGTGTTTTGTTTCATGGTTTTGTGTAATGTTTGCTAAAAAACAACCTTTACCGGTTACATACGATGTGTCACGAGGCAACGTTAAACAAGGCATGCAATGTAAATCAAATTCCCACCTCGCATGCGGGATCCGCATTACTTTTAAAACTGTCGTTTTCTGTTTTTATTGTAGTTGTAATGAACAGTACTTTCTTTGTTAACTTGTCAAGCTACTCGTATTTTATGAAAATCTTATCAGAATATTGTCCGATGCTTTTTAATATGATTTACATCTGATTGATTTCTGGTTTATTTATATCTAGTTAAATATTACTCAAATAATGAACAGAAATCTTAACAAAGTTAAAAAGTTTGAAGCTGCTTATTTATGCAGCTTTTGTTTTTGTTTCCAAATGTCTTAAGATAAGATATCAAGTAGATATTAGAATTCATTCACAGAATGTTTCAGAATTTAAAGAGCTATTAACTAAATGTCAATTCATATCAAAAGCGATGTTAAATTAACACATTATAGATTTTTTTAGGGTTCCGTAGTCAAAAGAGAAACTCTTATTAGTTTCGTCCAATTACTGTATCATTTTTACACCAGTTGCAAAAACATTTGGCATGAAAAACATTTTTATAATAACTCATACAACAGAAATGTGAACGACAAATATAAATATAAATTTCGTTTCTCTGTAAAAATATAATTTACCTACCTACGTATCGTTGGATACGTTTTGTAAAATGGAACAAAACATCGTTCGAAACTAAGGCATTTTAATGCTTATATCTCGAGATGTTTGCGCTCTAAGTAAAAATAATGAATAACAAATATCCACAATTCTGATGCGTATGTGGAGTTTACCAATCCGCATTGGGCACGAGTGGTAGCCTGATGCCTCTACACATCCTTTACAGTATGCCTGTGCCCTGCAGTGGGACGTATATAGGCTAAAGATGATAATAAAGACTCACAATATGTATAAAACAACTATACTTCCCAGAAAGTTTACCTTGAACCACATTTTAATCCTACGTCCTTTCCAGGGGTCACGAAGTGGCAGTTATATACGGCAGCTTGCCTCCTGGCACTAAACTGGCGCAGGCTAATAAGTTCAACGACCCGGAGAGCTCCTGCAAAGTTATGGTAGCTACGGATGCTATAGGACTTGGAATTAACTTGTGAGTAACTTATCGTAAAGTTATTAGGTTGATTTCGTTTAATATATTATTAAATTGTGAACATTTTTCAGGAGTATAAGAAGAATAATTTTCTATTCGCTTATAAAACCAGTTATAAACGAAGATGGCGACAAAGAAATGGATGTAATAAGTATATCTCAAGCTTTACAAATAGCAGGTAAGTCACTATCACCGGGATCGCGTACTGGAACCCACACAGCACAGAATATCTATTAGATATTTTGTAGACACTTAGATATTTTGTAGATGTCTATTAGACATATTGTAGACATTTGTGCTGTTGGGGAAGGAAAGGAACAGCGTGGGTAGGTAGTGGCCCCGCACAAGGTGGACCGACGACCTGGTGAAGGCGGCGGGCACCCGTTGGATGAGGGCAGCGCAGGACCGATCGGACCGCTATCCTTGGGGAAGGCCTATGTCCAGCAGTGGACGTTTATCGGCTGAGATGATGATGATGACGATACCCATGTTGTGCTGTTTTAATTCAATCAAGGTAAGAACCAATCCTGGCCTGTGTTTTCATCAAATTAAGCTACCAGTTGGTCCTAAAATCTTCAATCTCTTGCGTCTCTAAGGGACATGAGCGCCATGTACTGGCGTAACGACAAACAACGATTAGCACACCCGAATTTTCCATAAACTTCTTTCCAAAAATTATTATTTGAACAACATTCTCTATGGGACCAACATCGAAATCGCGAAAAAAAAACAGCTGTTCCCTACAAAACTGAAAACCTACTCCAACCTAATGTATGGGATAGCTGATTTTGATGTTGGTCCCATATAGAAAGTTGTTCAGTTTGATGGTCTGGTCATCCCCTTAAAAAACTGTCAGCATATTAAGAAGGACCCTGTATATTTTGCTTTAGGCAGGGCAGGTCGTTACGGTAGCGCATGGGAGACGGGCTACGTCACCACGTTCAAGCCTGAAGACCTGGCCACGCTGAAGACATTGCTAGCCAAGTCCCCCGACCCTGTCGCACAGGCGGGCTTGCATCCCACCGCCGAACAGATGGAGCTGTACGCCTATCATCTACCTCATGCTAGTCTTAGCAGTCTTATGGTAAGGAAACTATTGTTCTTAAAGCTATGTTAAAGTCCATTTTTGCGACGCGTTCACCGAGGTGTTTTTTAGGTTTGGAAACAGATGAAAGTCCAAAGGTGCCAAATCAGGAGAAATAAGCCAGGTGGGGCAGCAATTCGAAACCACAATCACGAATTTGAGCCATAGACTCGACTCGTGAATTGAATTCGCTTTTGCTCGACTGAAAGCAATCTGGGGACCCACCTAGCGCAAGTGCAAACCTTAGAGAAGCCGAGTCCATTGACAATTATGTTTTGCGTTCGTTTATATGAGATGCCTATAGTGTCTGCAATTTCTCTGATAGACAATCTACGGTCTTTCAATATAATATCACACACTTGGCCGATGTTTTCTTCGGTCGTAGACGTCATGGGCCGGAGCGAGGGTCATCTTCGATGTTCTCTCGTCCACATTTAAATTCTGCTACCCATTTTGTCACAGTGGTATAAGACGGGCAGATTCCCCTAATGTTGTTTGCATGTCATCATGGATCTCCTTTGGTGTTAATCTTTTTTTAAACAAATATTTTATTACAGCACGGTGCTCCAATTTCTCGATTATTGAAAATCTGTTCTGCACACGTATTTAAATTGTTCGTGAAATTTTATTTAAACAGGATTATAAATTGAAAATTCGCAGGCTGATCATGGCGGCAGAAAAAAAATGCCATGCAATGGCCAGGCCGCGAACTTTTCAGTCCACCTGGTAAATACAACAACAAAAACAGAATAAGATCTGGAGAGGTGTGTTGCATAAAGTAGATAGCAAATACATTCGCAACTTCGACAAAAAATTGCTATTATAATCTGTCTAATGGGATTTAAAACAATGTAATGTAATTTTCATCACTCATACTCTGAAAGTAGGTCATTGTTTATCTAAGAAGCGGGTTGAAAGTGATTCATTTCTTCCCTAGGGCGGAAAAGTAATTTAAAAAAAAATCTACGTCTATACATGCAATCCTCTCTACTCACTCTATACTGAGCAAAGGCAGAAACCTATACAGCCACACTTCGATAACATTATATTAAAATTCTTAACTTTAATAATTATTATGAACAAAAATATTGGAATTCAGTAATAATAACAATAATTAGTAACATTTCAATACTTTTGTATAAATTAAACGCATTTTGTTTTCTGCGTGAAGAAAAAGAACCTAATTTAAAAATAAAGTTTAAAAAGTTCAAGTTGGGCTGCGTTCACGAACTTTGGGTGCGGTTGTTTTTTCAACTTGCTCTATGGTAGAACGTTTTTCACAGATGATCTGAAGTGCGATTTTTGAACATCATACGAGCGAATCGGCAGTAAAAAGATGCATAATCTCCATAGTAATTATGACATTTTCTACTGCCGAGTCGCTCGTATGATGTTCAAAAATCGCACTAGGTTAGTGTGAAAAGTTGCACTCGGGGTGCACCTGGGGCGTAGGTTTGGAACGCAGCCTTGCGCGAAAAAGAAAAAAAGGGAGGGAAAGCACATGTTGCTAATTTTGCGCATCCGTTTCAAAACGTGTAAAAATCACTAGGGAAGTATATTTGTCTCACTCTAGCATCCACTATCTTCCTATGTTTTTTTTCTACTTCGTATTGGTACCTGAGTGATTTTCAAACGTTTTGAAACGCAGCCTAAAATGAATTCATGGAGCTAATAGCGATTCAAAAATTGATTTTGCATTATCTGGTTTTTGGTTAATTTCCTCGTAATCGTGATGAAAAGCAGAGTTTTTAACTCGGGTGAAAGTACCCATTTCACACTCGAACTATGGGCGCCCCTCACCTTTGGTTCGGGGCGCCAAACATCTCGTGTGAAATGGGTCACTTTCATCCCTTGGTTAACAATCTACTATTACTTAATCTTACGACTTTATTTACAAGCGCTCCGTGACCTATGCGTATACCTTATCTATGTCTATAACTTTAATAATTGCTCCGTATTATTTTTATTTTGTAAAATTTAATGAACTTTCGATCATTAATAATAAAAAATTGTTTGTATAATTTTAGTTGATAAGAGCTGTCTAATTAGCGAAGAATTAAATGTTAGTCAAAACAATTGGTTAGGTACCTACATGGAAAATGATTTGAGAATGTTTGCGGATTGTTTCTCACAACTTTATAAACAAATACAAAATGGATTTGTATTTCTATTCAATTGATACAATTTGGCATTACATTGATTCTGCATTTATTCAAAAAGTAAAGTATTATTAGATATACTCGGATTATAATGTTACGAGCGACGGGTTCCGGGATTGGAGTGAAACGCTAAGTCCAATTTTACAGAGTTTATTTGGGATACACTTACAAACGGTCCACCTCGCAGAGGTTCCCCTATACGGTTCACTTCACCGGGTCCTCCTCGCAGGGATTCCCCGTGCACCACTTACTGTCACTGTTCACAGTCCACTACGTCACTACTGTGACGACACGACACGCGTCACGGCTATGACGTCACGCACTACACTGACACTATGTCGTCACGTACTACACCGACACTATGACGTCACGCACTACACTGACACTAGTCTACTCACTGTTCCACTCTTAGCACTTTTCTCTTCACTAGTACTTTTCCACTTTTACTTTTCTTCCTTTTGTTTCGCACTGTTCACTGTTAAATCAAATACTGCCGCCAGTCGAAATTCGCCGCCTTTTTATATCCCGCAGAACATTCCGGAATACCCTTTTTTCGATCTTCTTTTCTTTACTCGATTGTTTTCCTCCAGATAGTTCTAACCCCGCGTTCCTTTTTCGAACCGATCGAAGACACGCCCACTTTTCTGGTTCTTTTCAAATATTCGTAATTTCGCCTCCTTTCTCGAAGTTCCTAGACACCCCTAGACCTTTTGGTCCCTTTTTAAATATTCCTTCTCTCTCTACCTTCTAGAACATTTCTAAAAACACAAAAATCTAGAAATATTTTTGGCGCGGATCGGATTCGAACCGTCACCCCCTAGCATGGGAGGCGGAACCTTAGACCGTAGGACCACGGCGATTGTTAATGAGCCGGCCGAATTTTCGAATGCCTTCTTTACGTTTGACGTTTGACAGCGGCCGTAACACTGCCCCTCCCTTAGTTCTGCTCGTCCCGAGCATCATTACTGCTGAAATATCGAGCCAACCGGTCAACGTGCTCCCTGGCGGACGCCGGAATCGGTATTGGCCGACGTTCATCCTGGTCACTACCTCATATGGCCTTTTCCAACTTGATTGTAACTCCGGACGCTTCTCCTTCTTACGAGCAAACGGAATGCGCCTAAGCTGCTGATTGACTGGCGCTACGTCTCCTGTATTGTTCGCATGCTTCACCAGGTCTATTTTACCAATATGTGCGCCGTTCTTAGAGAGCGAGTTCTTCGCTATCACAGCCTGTGGCTTTGCCAGGTCCTTGCTGGAGTCTTCTACAACTTTCGATACGACATCCCCCTCAGCCTTCTGCTTCCTAGGAGGATTATCTCCACAGTGATCAACAACCTCCCCCTTCCCAATCGTCAGGTCCATATCTCCAACGTTAGGTATCAGGATCGGAGCAGAAGAAACTGGTCCAACAACTTTCCTCACCGGAATCCAACAAGTCCCAGCTTCAACCTTTTCCATCACAGCACAGCTCCCATCGTTACTCTTGGGCAAAACAACAGGTACCAAGTTCTGTGATCCAGGCTCGAGAACCATTCTTCTCACATGGTAGACCTTTTCCGATGATCCACCTTTCATCGGAACCTCCTCTGTATTACATCGTAGCACTCCGTTCTTCATGTCTATGTTGCACTGGTGATTTTGTAAGAAATCCAAGCCAATGATGCAATCGTCCACTATCTCAGCTACAATTACCTCATGTTTGAAAAGAGTCTCACCGATCGTAATCGAAACTCCCAACTCCCCCTTAACTGGTATGCGCTGGCCGGTCGCAGTCGTTAACTGTAGTTTGGTTCGCTGCAGAAGTCGTTTCTCCTGATAACTTTCCATTTCGCTTATCAGTCGAGCATTGACCACCGTCCTCGAAGCTCCGGTATCCACAGCTAGTTGACAGATTCTACCATTGACCTCTCCTTCAACTAGTAGACTATCTCCATCCGATATATGCCTGACTCTAATGATTGGGTTTGCAACATAGCCGGCCAACGTCCTCCAGTTCTCCTGCTGCTCATCAGTCGAGACCCCTATGTCCCGACGACCTGTACGCTTCGGGCAGGAACTGCGAATATGCCCCCGTTCACCACACTCGTAGCACACATAACGACGGCCTGTGCGCCCCGGGCAGGAGCTGCGAATATGCCCTCGTTCACCACACTTGTAGCACACATAACGGCGGCCTGATCGGTTCGGACAGGAGCTACGAATATGCCCTTGTTCACCACACTTGTAGCATAAATAATTGTCACTCCGATTTCTCGGCGCTGACGCTCCAGTCACCACAATCTCCCTGCGTCGACCGGAACGAGGATCCTGACGTACAGCTTCCACTTCCAATGCATGAGCAACAGCGTCCCTGAGTGTAACATGGTGCCCAAGTCGCACTGCAGCTCGCACCTCCGGGTCCCGTATCCCATCCGTAAAGGTCTGCAGGAGCATGTTATCGATGACTGCCGGTGACGACTGAAAAGCCTTCCGCACGAGCTTCTCCACTTCCACGGACCACTGTTGCAGACTCTCGTTAGCATGTTGGTTACGTTCCTTCAACCGCACCCGATACACGTGTTCCATATGTCCATCGCCGAATCTAGCCTCCAGAGCTCCAAAAAGATTGTCGAACGACAGGTTTCCTCCAGCACCCACGGCTTCTAGTACTGTGAGAGCCTGTCCCTGGAGTGCTAATATCAACGCAGGCTCCGCCTCCTCCTTGCCCCAGCCATTAACTTTCATCGCTGTCAAAAACTGTAGCTTAAAGGCGGGCCATGACGTCAGTCCATCGTAAACCGGAGTCTTCACGCCTTTTGGTTGCATGGGTGAGTCAAAAACAGCAGCGACACGGCTATGAGATTTGCCCTGTTCAACTTCTCGCCGGATTTTGGCAAACTCACCCTCCACGCGATCAAACCTCCCTTCGAACTCGCCCTTCACACGATCCAACCTCCCTTCTACGGCTTCAACTCTCTCTACTGCCTGTTGCAAGCCTTTCGTAATATCTTTATGAAGCGCCTTCTGCATTGTGCGCATTTGGTCTTCCTGCCGGCGCGCCTGTTCCTCCTGGCGTAGAACCTGTTCCCTCATCATGCGAGCCTGTTCCTCCTGCCGGCGAGCCTGTTCCTCCTGGCGGCGAGCTTGCTCCTCTTTCATTGCGCGCAGTTCGTGAACCTGTTCCTCCTGCCGGCGAGCCTGCGCCTCCTGCATCGTGCGCATTTGTTCCTCCTGCCGGCGAGCCTGCGCCTCCTGCATCGTGCGCATTTGTTCCTCCTGCCGGCGAGCCTGCGCCTCCTGCATCGTGCGCATTTGTTCCTCCTGCCGGCGAGCCTGGTCCTCCATCATGCGCTGGATTTGATAGAGGAAATTTCCTGGGTTCTGCTCTGGAGTGCGCTGCACTTCACCCCCCTCAGGTCTTCTCTCCGGGGTTCGCTGCACCTCAGTAACAGGGGCCGCACCTTCCTGCCGCGCCTCCGACATGGCCCGGGTGGTGACACCCTTTAGCTCCTTTGGCACCAGCGGCATCTTACTATCCAATCCCACTTCTGACACCAAATGTTACGAGCGACGGGTTCCGGGATTGGAGTGAAACGCTAAGTCCAATTTTACAGAGTTTATTTGGGATACACTTACAAACGGTCCACCTCGCAGAGGTTCCCCTATACGGTTCACTTCACCGGGTCCTCCTCGCAGGGATTCCCCGTGCACCACTTACTGTCACTGTTCACAGTCCACTACGTCACTACTGTGACGACACGACACGCGTCACGGCTATGACGTCACGCACTACACTGACACTATGTCGTCACGTACTACACCGACACTATGACGTCACGCACTACACTGACACTAGTCTACTCACTGTTCCACTCTTAGCACTTTTCTCTTCACTAGTACTTTTCCACTTTTACTTTTCTTCCTTTTGTTTCGCACTGTTCACTGTTAAATCAAATACTGCCGCCAGTCGAAATTCGCCGCCTTTTTATATCCCGCAGAACATTCCGGAATACCCTTTTTTCGATCTTCTTTTCTTTACTCGATTGTTTTCCTCCAGATAGTTCTAACCCCGCGTTCCTTTTTCGAACCGATCGAAGACACGCCCACTTTTCTGGTTCTTTTCAAATATTCGTAATTTCGCCTCCTTTCTCGAAGTTCCTAGACACCCCTAGACCTTTTGGTCCCTTTTTAAATATTCCTTCTCTCTCTACCTTCTAGAACATTTCTAAAAACACAAAAATCTAGAAATATTTTTGGCGCGGATCGGATTCGAACCGTCACCCCCTAGCATGGGAGGCGGAACCTTAGACCGTAGGACCACGGCGATTGTTAATGAGCCGGCCGAATTTTCGAATGCCTTCTTTACGTTTGACGTTTGACAGCGGCCGTAACAATAATATGAGTACAAGTATTTTATATCAACTTGAGTGAATTCAAAAAGAACCCAAACGAAGCTAAACACACGCTGCAATAAAGTTAGACAGAGATGGCGCCTCACAAAATGGATCAATAGATCATAGAGATTGTATTTTGATTGGTAACTTAAAACATCACAAGTACGTACATACATATTCTCACACCCGCCGCCCATTGGGGTAGGCAGAGACCACCTTCTACGAACACAGGCTTCTCTCACTTCCCCCAAATTTATCAGTGTCTTCATGCATGCTCTTCGGTTTCGGGTATATCGGACTTGATCCTTTTTAAGCTCGTCACCAATTTGGTCAGTTTTTCGTACTTCTAGGCCGGCCGTTTCCAATATCTCCACTTAATGACCTATTACTATACAGGGTGTCGAATTGAATGCGTTACATATGAAAGGACACTGAACAACTTTCACTATGGAATCAACATTGAAATCACAAAAAATCTGCTATTCTATAGAAAACGTCAATGGCTACTCGAACCAAATGTATGTAGCAGTGTAGTGTGATTATTTTTTCGCGATTTCGATGTTAGCTCCATAGTGAAAGTTGTTTAGTGTGAAAGTCTGCACATCCATTGATATGTAATGCATTCAAGTTGACACCCTGCATAATGGATGTTTCAACGCCTCGTAAAAAGGCTGAAAGTCACCCAAATGAGAAGGCTATGCTTGGAGTTTCCCTGTGAGATCGAATCAGAAATGAAGAGATTGGCAGAAGAACCAGAGTAGCTGACATACCGCCAGTTGCACGTACGTGCATTAAAGATAATCCTCCATTAAATGTCTTGCTAGCTTTTATTATGTAAACAAAACAAAAAGTGACAGAATGAGATTTAATGGAGGATTATCTTTAATTAATAACGTGCAACAAGCGTTAGTCTAAAGAATTGCTAAACTAATGTGCGAACGGGCAAAGCACATTGCTCGCAGCACCGATGGCTGATGGGTCCGAAGAATCCTCGAGTGGCGACCGCGTACCGGAAAGCGCAGCTTGGGTAGGCCCCCCACAAGGTGAACCGACGACCTGGTGAAGGCGGCGGGAACCCGTTGGATGAGGGCAGCGCAGGACCGGTCGTTGTGGCGATCCTTACTGGAGTGCGATTTTTGAAAATCATACGAGCGACTTGGCAGTGGAAAGATGCATAATCTCCATAGTAATTTTGACATTTTCTACTGCCAAGTCGCTCGTATGATTTTCAAAAATCGCACTTCTGGTCCATCGGCTGAGATGATGATGTTTGAAGGCTCTCTCTCCCGCAGGACATCTTCGTGCACCTATGCACGGTGGACGACTCGCTGTACTTCATGTGCAACACGGAAGGGTTCAAGTTCCTGGCGGAGATGATACAGCACGTGCCGCTGCCGCTGCGCGCGCGGTACGTCTTCTGCTGCGCGCCCATCAATAATAAATTGCCGTTTGTTTGCGCTCAGTTTCTTAAGGTTAGTCCTGACTTGATAAGAAATAGTCTGGAAGGTGTTTTTTTTTTTTTTTTTTTTTTTTATGTGTGATAGGTAAGCATTTGACCCCAATCTCACCTGATGTTGAGTGATGATGAGGCCGAAGATGTAGCATGCTTACCTAGAAAGATGCCTATTCACTCTCGCCTTGAAGAGGCCCAGGTTGTATTGCTCAGGGAACAGGTCCGCAGGCAGGGCATTCCACTCCTTAGCCGTGCGCATTATAAAAGAAGAAGCAAACTTCTTCGTGCGAATTGCTGGTAGGTCAACGACATAGGGGTGGAAACCCAGTCTGCGTCTCGTCCCCCGCAGATGAAAGGGAGACGGTGGTATCAGATCGTGTAATTCAGTCGCACACTCTCCGAAATGTATCCTATAAAAAACAGACAGACAGGCTACCTTGCGACGATGCTCAAGACTTTGTAGCTTCGCCACCGAGGTTGGATCACCTATGAGCTTCCTGGCACGCCTGTCGATTGAGTCCAGCGCGGCCAGCTGGTATTGGGCAGACCCGTCCCAGAGATGGCAGCAGTACTCCATACACGATCGGACTTGTGCTTGATAAAGTTGTAGAAGCTGTCCCGGAGTAAAGTACCGTCTGACCTTCGAGAGGACGCCCAGTTTTTTCGCTGCGGTTTTCGCCATGGATCAATGTACCGTCCGAAATTCAGATCGGACGATATGTTAATGCCAAGGAGCTCCAGGCGATCAGCTATCGGTATGGACACATTTCGGAAAGTCGGGGTCAAAGCGAAGGGACTCCGTTTTGTGGAGAAAAGGCACGCCTGTGTTTTGCTTGCGTTGAAACTGACCCGATTAGTATCACCCCAGTCGGACACAGATTCAAGGGCCAAGTTTATTCGCTGCACCATGGCCTCTCGACAAGACTGAGTAACGTCCAATTTGACCCCTGCACCGGACAGATATCTGTCAGCAACAGTGCTGTCGTCTGCATACCCAAAGGTTCCGGGCACAAGCATGTCGTTTATATGCAGCAGAAATAAAGTGGCTGACAGAACTGACCCTTGAGGAACACCGGCATTAATAGCCATTTGATCCGATGAGTATCCATCAATGAGTACTCGAATGGATCGTTCGCTCAAGAAGTCAGCTATCCAGTTGCATAGGTCAATCGGAATTCCATATGAAGGAAGCTTGCTTAAAAGGCTTGCATGCCAGACCCTGTCAAAGGCTTTGGATATGTCAAGAGACACGGCAAGTGCCTCCCCGTATCTCTCGACAGCCTCGCTCCACAGATGAGTGGCATACACAAGAAGATCCCCCGTGGACCGTCCTGGGCGGAACCCATACTGACGATCACTGAGGAGGTCGTTATGTTCCAGGTATGCCAGGAGCCGGTTGTTAAGTACACGTTCCATAGTCTTGCAGAGTATGGAAGTGACTGATATTGGTCTATAGTTGACAGGGTCGGCACGACTGCCTTTTTTGGGCACGGGTTGCACGTTGGCAAGCTTTCATGACCTTGGGACTACCGCAGTCTTAAGTGAGAGGCGATACAGGCGTGTTAATACAGGAGACAACTCTGGAGCACAGGTGCGTAGGACAATCGCTGGGATTCCGTCGGGTCCGCTAGCCTTGTTCACGTCTAGAGAACGCAGGATTTTAAGAACCTCTTTTTGGCGAATGTAAACTGATGCCATTGAGCATTCAGTACGAGGAATGGTGGGTGGTGTTATATCTGAGTTCTCTAGATGCGAATTCCCGGCAAAAAGATTAGCAAATAAATTTGCTTTCTCCTCCGCCGAGTGAGCTAGCGATCCGTCAGGTTTTATTAGCGGTGGCAGGGAGGGACGGCCGAAGTTTGCTTCCACTGCTTTGGCAAGCGACCAAAACGCTTTGCTGCCAGCTGGATAGGAGGCAAGCTTAGCCCCTATACGACCTATATGGTCGAACCGGGCTTTTCGCAACACCTTTTTGCAAGACTTGGCGGCTTTGTTGTAAGCTTTCTTCAGTTTTTCTGTGTTCGGAGCCTTCTGCTTTCGAGCATCAGCCCAGGACATATACGCTGACTGTGTGATGTAGTTCTGGAAGAAATGATGTGGCTATCGACTTATCTAGCGAGCATCATTCTCGCTAGGTAAGTTGATAGCCAACATTTTAGTTTGCATCCGTACTGTTAGATACACAAAATGTCATTTCTACTTTATAGATGCTCCTAAACAAAGCGATAATAGGGTAGTGGACTGCATAAAATAAAGGACCCTGTATATTTTATTAGTTTTTACTTCTTAGTAAATAAAAAAAAATGTTTACCGGGGCAGTCAACCGCTAATTCTTTTTCACCTGCTCGCTGTACTTCTACCCGTATGTAGTGCATGATTGTAGTGTCACCATAATGGCTCAATGGATTTTTGTATGAACAACGAAGTAGACGATAGATCTAGTATGGGTTTAATATAAATTCTAGGATTCTATTCTACAATAAACACAATTTGTAAAGGCTTAGTAATATAATTAAAGAAAATAAATAGGTGCTGTCGATGCAGTCGCAGTCGTCATTAATAATTTTCTTTACTACTACACAGATGGTCCGACAATACAGTCGCAACGAGCCGCTCACTAAGAACTGGATGTGCCATGCGGTGGACTGGCCGCTGCCTTCCCCGAAGACCATCATGGACCTCGTGCATCTCGAGTCCGTGTTCGACGTGCTCGAACTTTACTTGTGGTTGAGGCAAGTTAGCACGAGCAGATCAACATCATACCCACTTAGGGTTGAACCCTAAGAGCAAGGATCTCCTTTATTTTAAAGCATAGAGACCGCATTAAGTCTCTTTTGTCTTATGACGTACCTTAAATAGCAGAAGGAGACGGAACTATAGATCTTTTTTTATGCGGTTGTCCACTTTTCACTTTTGTACTAGATACCTAATTAATGGATATTGAAATGTATTCAGGGATAAATTAATAACAATAAAATATAACTATGTAACTAACATATAAGTAACTAAAATACAACTAAATAACTAAAATATAATTAACTAAAAAAATAAAATAAAACTAGCTTAATAAAATATTTACAATAATATTTACACTCAGTCAGAGAGATTTGTACTAGATTGGTCTATTTGGTCTCTTTTTTCCGTATTACTTGACACCACACACTTTAAATACAAACGTCAAAAACATTCTTGCATTCTATGGCTCCCTCTGCCTTTAGAATAAAGGAGATCCTTGCTCTTAGGTTGAACCTGATCTGGAAGCACGGAATATTTCACGCTCCATCCTTTTCCGTTGTTCGAGAACGCCATTTCCTAGAGTGAGAAAGATAGCGGGAATGCGACAGCACCGGCAGTGCTGACGTGAAGTTCGTGAGCGACAGAAAAGGATAGAGCGAGCGTGAAAAAATGCGATTCCGTGCTGCCAGATGAGGCTCAACCCTTACAGCAGAAATACGTTTACTGCTGGAATTAGGCTCCGGCTATACAACAATATGTAACTCAAAACTCGGGAAATGACGCGGCCGATTTGTATAACTAGAAAAACCGGCCAAGTGCGAGTCAGAATTTTCAAAAGGTTAATTATGGTTCAAAAGATACAGCGACGGACGGACGGACAGAGTAGGCTTAGTAATAGCACACCTTGGATTTAGCTGTCATTTCATACAAATGGAAAAAGTTTAAAAGAGATAAGCATGTGCGATACTGAGTGAGTTCGAGCGAGACAGGATTACGAATTTGCTTACATTTTACGCTACGATCCTGCCGGAGGGGGTGAGGTAAGAAATTGGTGGGAGGCAGGGAGTGTCCGTACTGTATGTAGTACTAGATACTCTTTCTTATGCTATGGTAATAGAGTCCCGTTGGCACCCTTTAGGTACTGAACCCTAAAGAACAGTTTCTAATACTCATCATCATCTCAGCCGATGGACGTCCACTGCTGGACATAGGCCTCCCCCAAGGATTGTTTCTTATACTATATGTATCAAATTAATTTTGTTCAGTTATCGATTATAGTTTTCAGATTTTACATCAATTTAATTACCAACATTACATTGTTTGTGTAATTCATTACTAATAATTAGAGGATATTTTACTTACTTATATTCAAATCTGACTTAGTTTAATTTATTGGCAGTTATCGATTCCCCGATATGTTCCCGGACGTCAAACTAGTACGGGACATGGAGACTGAACTGGATGCCATTATACAGCAAGGAATATTCCAAATAACTAGGTAAATAACATTACAAACCAATCAAATTAAAGATTGAAAAATTAAGTCTCGGGCGGGACTTGAACCCCTTCCAAACCGGGGAAGTGCGTTATCCAATTTCGCTACCGAGTCCACTAGCCAACAAGCCGCAACAGATTGAAAATTTCGTTCTCTGGCTAGTGGACTCGGTAGCGAAATTGGATAACGCACTTCCCGGTTTGGAAGGGTGCGGGTTCAAGTCTCGCCCGGGACTTAATTTTTCAATCTTTAATTTGATTCGAAATAGCACAACATGGCTGTAACATGTTTAAAAATCCATAATATTTGAAACATTATAAACAACTAAAACTGTTTATAACCACTGGACTTATTCGTCAAGTCAGGGGTACACAACCTTCGGGTTTGCTGGAAGAAATCTCTTTAGAGATAAGCTCGCCCTTTGTAATTGTCTATTATGTTGTTTTCATGTATATTTCCGTGTGTACAATAAAGTATTAAAAGAAAAATAAAAAAAAAATAAACCTTTTGATGTAATAATACTTTATAACTTCACAGATTATTAAGGAATTCGGAGCAGGTTCTCCGTGAAGACCCAGAGCATATGGATCCTATGAGCAAAAGGGCGAAAGCGATATCGCAAGCGCATTCAAGGGGCGAGGAGCAAAAAGGGAAACTCTCGGAAATGCTTGTTGCTAGGGTAAGTACATATCTTAGTACAAACGACTGCACATCAAGCTTAACCCTCTGGACTTGGTCTAAAGCACCCCCTTATAGTGGAGTCCCTGAAGGTTTTTACTTCGGAACCCGTTAAAACTACTCCGATTGCGATATATATTTTTTAATTTAGGTCATTTAGGTAAATTTAGGTAAAAACAATCTTTACAGTATAAAAATTGACGCTTTTTTTTCCTATAGAAATCTTTGAGCCAGTGTAACTTTGAAACTATACAACATAACGGAAATCTGACAAACCATAGCCAAGGATATTAGTTTCTGGATCGTGTTAAAAAAATCATTTAATTATTTGGTTAATATTCAAAATAGAACCGAACTTCGTTTGTATGGAGCATTTATTCGTCAGCCGTTTATTCGTCAGTTTATTCGTCAGCCGGTCTCAATCTTATTCAGACAAGGGTGCTTAACTACTATGGAGAGAGAACTAGACAGTATTTAATTCCAAAAATATGTAATAAATATCCGATATTATTAGAGGAGCACAAAATTAAATGTAAACAAACTTTAAAGAAAAAACTAAAACACTGTATGCTAGGTTAACCTAATTTAATTTAATATAGCTTTGTTAATATAAGCATTTAAGTTAAAATGTGATTAACGAGCGCAACGCCTACAAACTACTCAGCAGTTTGGCGATATCTACAATTGTAAACTTAGATGTAAGATTCTGAAATAAAGAAATAAAAAAATAAAAATTAAAATTAAAATTGCCTCAATGTAAAGAGAATGTCCTGTTCTTACATGAATTCGCAAATTGCGAAGCATTTTTTCTTAAAATTTGTATTTTTCGGGTTACAACTTTTTACATGACTAAGAGCGTCAATTTTTAAACTATGTAGGTTGTAGTATTTAAGATTACGGAAGTTTTAAAAAAAAATCATGAAAATCGGAGTAGTTTTGACCGGTTCCGAAACAATAGACTTTTTAAAGCTACAGGTACAAGCCCCGCAAGTTGATATTGCGATTGGAACCTTGTCAAAATATTAGCTGCGTGACGTCATCCGTCGCAAAAAACTCTAACGTAAGCGCGGGCTGACCTTGCGAACGGTACTGACGGTGCACGTCGACTACGTCAAAATTACGTCACCAAGATGGCCGTCAATCGCAATATCAACTTGCGGGGCTTGTACTCTGTTATTAAGTATTACTAGGGTGTTATATTACACTCTGTATAAGATGAACATGTTACAGGGTCTCATAACGCCACAAATGCTGAAGAAGCTTCAGCAGGAGCTGTCAACGGATGATAAACTAGACAGAACAAAGAAGAAAACTAACAGACATAGAAGGAAATGATAGAAGAATCTTTTTGTAAATAGTCACCTGTTGTTAATTGATCAATGTTGAATAAGAGTCGAATGGATGTGTAATAAAGTGTTTCAGTGACTGATATCTTTTGAGTTGAATATTATAGAACGAAGGAGTTTTTTGACAGTCCCTTAAGTCCTAACCATTATATAACATCACTGATATAACTTTTATTAGGTTAGGTAATAGCTGAGGTGAATAGATGACGAAACACACATCCAGGGCCTCTACCCGCACATTCGAACTTCGCAATTGCGTAAACATTTTCGTCCCAATGTCAACTTTTATTACAATGAAGTGCGGACCGAAACAGTGGCGATATATCGAACATCGAAAGTCCGGGTACAGGGCCTGGATAGTGAATGATTATTATCTAATTTACTTAAATATTTCACTCTGTATTACCTATTTATATTTAGGTATCTAGGATAGTTGTGTGACTACGAATTTGTGTGATAAAAACTGTTTTCATAGTACACAGGTACACATTTACGGAAACGAAAAGTATAGGTTTAAAGACAAAATAAGTCGTTAAATCCTGGACAAGACACGCTGCCAATACTAGGCTAGGTTCAATGTTGTAAATTTACAGGTAAAGCTTTTTGCCTTATGTTTAGACAAGCACGTATTTCAGACTTTTGTTTCGGGGGGGACATTCATAGAAAAACAATGAAAAAGAAAGTGCTGTAATCACTTTTCCATACAAATATTCGGTCTTAAGGGGTGGGGGGGGGGGGGGATACGTTCCTGTGTTTAGATAAAGTAAAAACCTAAATAAGTATCATAAAAATATTGGACATTGGGACATTGTCGTCCCGTACAGACTTGTATTTATATTATGATGACTAGACAATAATATTGAATATTTAAGTATAGAAATAGAGACGATACAACGTTTTTCATGGTTATTTATGAATTATGATTGACGTAAGTACTCACAGAAACGAAGAAAAAACAACCAGGAGTGCGATTTTTGAATCTCATTCGCTGAGTTCAGCAGTTGAAAATGTCAAAATTAGGAGATATGCATCTTTCTACTGCTGATTTGACTTTCAAAAATCATACTTTCAGGAGTGCGATTTTTGAAAGTCAAATCAGCAATAGAAAGATGCGTATCTCCTAATTTTGACATTTTCAACTGCTGAACTCACCGAATGAGATTCAAAAATCGCACTCCTGGTTCAATTTAATGAAGATTCAGTCATAATCATAAGACTTTTTCAGATAAGGTTAAATTTAATTTGACTTGTATTTTTTTTGTTCACGCTCATTAGTTCTCGAACTAAATAGTCATCATGATATTTCTACTGGAGTGCGATTTTTATACGTGCGAATCTCATACGTTGAACTCAGCAGTTGAAAATTTATGAAGATACTTACGCATCTTTCTATTGCTGATTTGACTTTCAAAAATCGCACTCCTGGTGTATGATTTTTTAATGTCAAATCATCAGTAGAAAGATGCATATAGTAATTATGACATTTTCAACTGCTGAGCTCAGAGAATGAGTTTCAAAAATCGCAATTTATCGAAACATTACGGATTATTGGGGTTAGTTAGTTATTGGGGTTAGGGGATTAGGGGGAGTATTTGGGGTTCAGGGCTTCAAAATCACTTTCTGTAGTTTTTTCTGCTCAATAAACATTTTTTATTTTTTATTTATTTATTTATATTATGTTTTATGCTTGTTGGCGGTTTTAAAGATAATAACTACAAACATTATACTGGGTGTTAGGGTAAACAGTTTAAAGTACTTAATTGTTTACCCTAACACCCTGTAAAAACAAATCTGCAGTGATAACCCGAACCTCTATGACTCGATAAATTGAAAATCAGCAATGACTACAATGTGACATTTTTGTTTTCTTGCAAATGTTGTTTAATTGATTAGAAAGAAAAAAAATACGATTGAGGGCAGCACAATAGGCTCGGTGCCCCCTTAAGTCGAAGCCGGGTTTTCTTTTCTGTCGACGTAACTATATTTCTTTTTCATCGAGCTGCGCTGAGCGTGATTTATTGAAACAACAAGAATAAAATCACTAAAGATGGTATTGTCATTAAACAAAAATAGACCAGGAAGTTTATTTTCGGAAAACAATACTTCAACTACGTAAGTGATACTACAATGGATTTGGATAATCAATCTTTGTAACTATTTGTAACAATGCTTTCGTCCTTCACTTTACTATTATACTTGCAAGCTACTTAGTCCAACTATTAACTATGGTTAAGTATTGTTTTACTTTGTTCAGTTTAGTCAACATAATACTTACGTATCTTTTTTGTAAGGACTTTGGCCCGCCAAAACACCACTAACTATATCATCCGTTTAACTAGGTGCTAGGTAACAAAGTGCAGAGTAGCCCAGGGCCTCAATCGCCCTAAGTTTGAACGATACTACCAAAACAAAACCACAACCAAAAACGTTACGTTATGCACAATTCGTATCGCGCAAATTATATTAACGGTAACGATTTAGCTTTATTTCGGAAGATACGTTGGCGTAACGTTTGATGTCCGTTCGATCGAATTTTCTGTATTGTGCGATTTAACCGTTCAGTTTTTACTTCAGCTAAACCAAATCTAAACCAAAACCAAACCAAAACCGTATAAAATTGCGCAATTGAGGCCCTGGGCTAGGGTCATCATCATCCTTTGTAGGTCCGAATCAAAGACAGTTCCATCACAGAGTACTATACCGTCTGCTTAAAGGTACAACCACATAAGTTACATTTTATTCAAAAATAAGTTAATTATATAGCTGAGTTCAGAAAATCATGTTGTATTATACAGGTAAAAAATCTTAAATTCTGCATTTATGTGGTTGTACCTTCAGACGATACGTTCTAATGCAGAGTACGTCTGTTCTCATGCACTTATTAGGTAGGGTTTATACAGAAGAGACGCGTGGTGTTGGCGGGTAGTCAAAGTAACACCAATATAAACCTTATATTACGTAGTATAGCGTCGTTTTTTGACGTAAAGAAAAATCGCGCCCCCGCCACCAGGCGACGTCGCCTGGAGGCGCGGGCGTAATTCTCCAAACGACTCTATGCTATGTACTATAAGGTTTATATTTCCGCACCCCGCCCGCGAAATGTCCGCGCCACGTCACTTCTGTTTAAACAATAAGGGTCGGTATTTCAATCAAAACCTATCCTGAGAATTGATTTAAGTTTTTCATAATCGTCATAAGGTTAAGTTACACTTAAAGTCTAGGTACCTCTGCTGAGTGGAGGATTTAGGGTTGAACCTCATCTGGCAGCACGACCTCTGGCTGGCTGCCTTTTTCTGTCGCTCCATCCTTTTCTGTCACTCAGGAACGTCATTTGCTAGAGCAAATAAGATAGCCGCAGCACCGCCGCGCGCGATCGCGTTCCGTGTATCTTATTTGCTCTAGCAAATTCCTGAGTGACCGAAAAGGATGGAGCGACAGAAAAAGGCGATGCGGTGCTGCAAGATGAGGTTCAACCCTTATGAGCTTCAGAGGGAGTGGTTCGTAATCCACCATGCAGGCCCAGTGCCTATTGGTGGAACATTTATGATGGTAGTGATAAAATAATCTAAACTTTTATAAAACTGTAAGAGAAATGTGTCTGTTCTGTACATTGAAGATATTTACAAAAAAAAAATTACGACTTGGTTTTTACCTGTCGCTGATTCCAAATCACCAATTTTTGGATTTTTTGTCTGTCTGTTTGTTTGTTTGTTCGAGTATCACGCAAAAACTACTGAAACAATTTTGATGAAACTTTTTTGTTTGATAGCTTATTATCTGACTTAAAATCTGGTGTATAATTTATGCGGACGAAGTCGCGAGTAAAAGCTCGTAGGTAATATAAGTAATATTTTATGATTGATTTACTAAGCATATTTTTTGTAAAGAGACATTCAAAAAATCTCAGACGATGGACCTCGCATATTAAAATAACCTCGGTCACGGTAATTATAGTAGGTAATTAACTATTATATTATATTCCAATAGCAAAGTATTCCAATAGTCAACAAAGAAAACTCAAAACAAAATGCAGAAGCGTTTCTGTAATTTTGTATGTTAATTGCAATGGGTAATGGAAATGGTGAGACCCACCCATCGGATTTTTGTCTTAGTTTGAGTTGTACCTATTGTACCTACCTATGATTTGTCAAGACATTCGAGTTTTGTTTTTGTTGACATTTTAAGACTTTCGTATCGGAATGTAATTTAAAACATTTTTCACGCTCGCGAATACTTATTTTTGACTAATAAGTTATCTTCACACATAATAATATATGACATGAAACATTCTGCTCTAGTGACACTCGCAAGTGTTTTAAATATCGTTACTTGTTCGATCCCTTTTGTACGCTTCATTTTATTATTTTTGTATCGGGGTGCAAATAAAAAATATAAAACAATAACTAATTAGAATCATAGTGATAATAATACATTCTACAACAGCGTGTTTCTCTTCGGACGTCTTATCGAAGTGATCCTATAAAATAACGACTTATTGACATGACGCCCTTATCAAGTTATCACTGAGCTGCAAGTGTGGGTAGTTAACTTAATTATTTGTACACGGCAGTCGTGCCGGTAAATAATACAATGTACAGGAATACTATCTTAGTACTGCTCTTAAATTTCATATTAATACTAGAAAAGCCTATGAAGATCCATGGTACGAATTTTCATATATATTACGCGATGGGCTTAGATAAATGTTTAAAATGCTATAGAAGTTTAACTGTTCACAGCCTACAGAGTTTTCGATATAGATGGTGTAGATACATTGCTGGCACTTGAGAATGAAGATATAACAATAATTTGCAAGACTGCGATGCCTATGGCCTACTGTGGGTTTATTCATCCTAGTGGAAAAAGATATTCGTAAGTACAAATTTATGTCCCTATAACTAGTAGGTATTAAATTAATGTCGATTGTTGATCGTAGTCATAATGTTGTGATTGATTGATACATAGCTAGAAATTGATACATACATATCTATTTCAAAATTTTGCCGTGCCCTTACAGGGTATCATATGCGAGACTGAGGCCGAGATTCAGAGACGATTTTTAAGTCTTAGTTCGAACTCCCGTATGTCAGAATCCATACATTTTGACCCTACTTAGTTCAAACTATGACTTAAAAAATCGTCTCTGAATCTCAGCCTAATTAGCATTTAAGACCTTATCTACACTAATATTATAAAGAGGAAAGATTTGTACCTATTTTTGTATGTTTGTAATGAATAGGCTCAAAAAGTACTGGGCCGATTTAAAAAATTCTTTCACCATTAGAAAGCTGCATTCACCCTGAGTAACATAGGCTATATTTATTGCTAGAAAAGATTAGACGTCCACCCGTGCGAAGCCGGGACGTGCCGCTAGTGTATTATATGATTGTGCAATAAATATTATGAATTATGATTTACGTTTCAACGGGAAGGGGGTCTAAAATACAAAGTAGTATCTATATATGTAAATTGTTAAAGTAGAGCGCAGGGTAGCGATTTTTTCAATGTTAAAAAAATATCAAAATCTCAAAAACTATAAAACTGAGTTTTTCTAATTACCTTTATGTACTTACGTAACACCGACTGCTCTCAAAAACGGTGAAGAAAAACATCGTGAGAAAAATGTAAGTAACTAGGTAAAGAAGAAATTACAATGCGTATGTAGTCTACCAGTCCGCAATCCGCATTGGGCACGCGTGGTGGACTAACGCCAATACACCTTGAGGGTAGGCCTGCTCTGCAGTGTAAGGAAAAGTAGGTACCATGTAGTAATTATAGTACTCTATGGTATTAACCTTTAAACCACATACTCTACCCTACCCATCAAATTGAACAACTTTCACTATGGGAGCAAAGTCCGCGCAAAAAATATCAGCTGTGTCATACTAAACTGCAATGCCTACTCGACTCAAACATAATTATGGAACAGCAGATTTTTTTTTTGTTCTGACAGATTTGCTCCCATAGTAAAAGTTCTTCAGTTTGATGGGTAGAGTATGTGGTTTAAAGGTTAATTATACTTTTCCTTACACCCTGTATAGGCTGATGATGATGATGATGATTAACTGATGTAGATATAGATAAGAAATCAATAATGTTATGATGAAATGGCATCTCATAATTTTAAACATTGCAAAAACGGAAGATGTTAGATAATAATCACCCCACAGATTTTCAGGTCCAAGTATAAACGCTGGAGTCTGCAGCGTCACAATCAGAGCGACAAGTTTTGACTCTGGCGAATGGAGCTGCCACATCGGTAAAAGGACGATAGGGGTGGAAGTAAGACAGAAGATAAACGTTCGAATTGTGAAGAAAGTGGCTGCCGTCCAGCCCAACATAACTGCAATCCATGGGAAGGATATTACGATAGAATGTGTCACTGCGCAAGTTATGACACCGATCAGATATTGCCGCTTTGAACCGCCCACCGGAATTCCATTCAGTATAGATTCAGATGTAAAACCGTCTAAGTGAGTAACCTTGTATTTTATTAATAGTTTGAGGCCAGCGTTTGAGGCTTTCTGACTGGTGTTGACGTTTAGTTATAGTTAGCTGCCTGGAGGTTAACGTTTCTCTTAGCATTTTCAGGGTTCCGTACCCAAAGGATGAAAACGGGACCCCTATTACTAAGCCTACGTTGTCCGTCCGTCCGTCTGTCCTACCTGTTAAAAATTAAGGGGGGTGCCCATACAAGGAACTAGTTTTTATCAACGTTTTTTCTTCTCGCTCTATGGTAAAAACGGTAATACAAACAAGCGTCAAACTTGGTGTGATTATAGAGCGCACTCTACAGTATAATAACTACAAATAATAAAAACCGGCCAAGTGTGAGTCAGTCTCGTGCTAAAGGACCCGGAGTAAAAACATTTTTTTGTATTTTAAGAACCTATGTAAGTACCCATGAAAGCAACCAATAAATGAATATGAATATGTTGTGGTGGTGTGGTACGGAACCCTCGGCCTCTGTGCGCGAGTAGCCTGACTCGCACTTGACCGATTTTATTAATATGATGATAACAGTTAAGGCTTCTTTTACCGGTCAGTGGCGCCTTCATCACAATGCTTATGATTTCTCAAGAAAGCCTAAATTACATACCAGGAGAGCGATTTTTGAAACTCATTCGTTGAACTCAGCAGTTGTAAATGTCAATATTACTATAACTTCTGCTTCTGATTTGACTTTCAAAAATTATACTTCATGAGTGCGATTTTTGAAAGTCAAATCAGCAGTAGAAAGATGCATATCTCTACAGTAATTTTGACATTTTCAACTGCTGAACTCGGCGAGTGAGATTCAAAAATCGCACTCCTAAGATATAATTTACTCATAACAACATCATAATAATAATTAAGTTTGGAATTTACACTTAACTATCCTCCCATCCCAACTATATCCCATCCTAACTTACGGAGCTCAAACGTGGTCACTCACTGAGGCCCAAAAGTCCAAGCTTAAGGTTTGTCAGAGAGCAATGGAGCGCAGCATTCTAGGTGTTAAACGAACCGACCGGGTTAGAAACACCACGTTGCGCTCCAAAACTCAAATAGCCGACGTCGGAGAGAAAAGCGCCAAACTTAAATGGGAGTGGGCCGGTCATGTCTGTCGGATGCATCCTGAGAGATGGGCAAAAATCATCATGCCCTGGATCCCCGAAAACGGTCGGCGGCGTCCAGGTCGACCCAGGAAAAGATGGCGTGATGACCTGGACAAATTTGACAACCAATGGCCAGAGATTGCCCAAAACAGGAACGAGTGGAAGAGCAGGGGAGAGGCCTTTGCCCAGCAGTGAGATGAAATAGGCTAATAAAAAAAAAAAAAATTTACACTTAGTGGATTTTAGTACCAAAGCTGTTTGCTAAACAAATTAAAATGATACCATTATATTACAGGCCAATCCTGGGTCGATTCTTCTACCCCCAAAACAAGAGTTTGGACCGGGGCGACTGTGCTGTCACCATCCGCAAGGTGAAGTACACGGACGTGGGCTCCTGGACCTGCGGGGCGGGGCTAGGTGACGGCAAGGAGCACACCGATGTCATCAAACTAGATGTAGAAGGTTGGTTTAGGAGTGCGACTTTTGCAACTCATTCGTTGAACTCTGCAGTTGTAAATGTTAATACTTAGACTACTATAAGTAGGACCGGACCGGCCTTGCGGTAGCATTTCCCCTCTGCCACGGTATAAGAGCAATGATCATGTACATTCAACATTCAATTTTACAACTTATCACTAAACTAGACAGCCTATTATTACGAAACAATAATTTCGAACGAACTCAGAACGTTTGGGGTTTACACGAGACTACTTTTCATGATTTTGAACATTCAAAATGAGAATCTAAAGTCATAGGGAATAAAATCCAATGTAGCGGATATCATGTTACCTCGCCCTCCGCAAAAAGTGGCAGAAAGTTTGTTAGTAGAATGACACGTGGTTATGCGTCCCGATATAAGTAGTCTAAGTGTTAATATTACTATGGAGATATGCCTTTCTACTGCTGAGTGGACTTTCAAAAATCGCACTCCTGAAGTATGATTTTTGAAAATCAAATCAGCAGTAGAAAGATGCATATCTCCATAGTAATATTGACATTTTCAACTGCTGAGTTCAAAGTAGGAGTTTCGAAAATCGCACTCCAGTTTCTGATCACTTTTGCCATTTATTTGCTTCCTAGATTTTAATAGTACAGATCGCGCAACGAAACATGAGCCACGACCTTCAATGCACAGAAATCAAATAGAGCACGGCTTTCTTCCATACTACATGTTGCGGAGAGCGCGGCTTTCGCTACGAATAGGGGAACTCAATGCAGAGAAGGTGCGTCGCGCGCGTTTAGGGAAATCATGCTAGACGTGCAGGTCTATTTGACGAAGGGAAGCGGGAGGCGATAGACGCGCGAACATCATTGGCCGATTACTTTCTACTTTTAGTACTTTCGATCAGCGTTAACGACAGTAGAAAACATAAAAAATGTATGGACTTGACGTATGGTGGCGAAAGCAAACGTCAAAATGTTTCGATCGCCAATGTCAAATCCATACATTCTGTCATTTCTATTAGCGTCTACGCGGTCTACGCCAATATGAAATTTGGCCAATTACTCGCCCGTTACGTCATCAACCTGCGCGAAAATCCCTTCCACTTTCCCCCAGCACTCATGATTCGTTGCGCGACCTGTATTTGTATCTTCGTTATTTCTGAGAATTTTTAAGAGGGCTATTCGAGCTCAGTGGCGCCCTCGTCACAATAATAAAGATTTTTCAATAAAGAAAGCCTAAATTAAAAAAGTGCTCAACAGATAAACTACAAAAGCCTTCAAGCTATTTTCATAGAATACTTTTATAGGTTTTTTAAAGGTCATACAAATTTTTGAAAAAGAAAAGAAACGGCCGCTTTTGTTTTTATTCTAAATTATCTAAAAGTGGAATGTTTAGAACCTATAAAAGTATTGTATAACAATGGCTTGAAGGCTTTTGTAGTTTATCTGTTAAGCACTTTTTTAATTTAGGCTTTCTTTATTGAGAAATCTTTATTATTGTGACGTTGGCGCCACTGGACTCCGATATGGCCCTATTAAGTAAAATGTCTGAGAAACTGGTAAATTTTCGGATCATTACCAAAATTACCTTGCCATATGGTTGACTTGAATTGAAGATCCCATTTCTTCCCATGAGTATCATACGAGGCGACTAAGGGATAAGTATTGTGGGCGAAAGGCCTGCCACCTGTAATCATTTGACTTGCTATATCACCATGAAGTAAAATGAATTCGAAAATTGATCGCTCATTTCAATCCCAACGCAAAAGACGTCATACTGATAAAATACCTTCACACCACTCTACAGGACTGTATGCAATGTCGACAGCATCTACCACCGGCATAACCTTCGGTATCCTCGGCATCTTCGTGTTTCTAGCCGTCCTTGGAGTTATAGCGTGGAAGAAACGAAGAATATTGGGTGCCAGGGAGCACAGGCCAGAGGTTATCGAGATCCGGGATCTGCCGCGGCCGGATTCCCCGGGCTCGCAGCGGTCCCCGGCCGTGTCCAGGAGTGTACCCAGCGTGACGGTACAGTCACCGTCCGAACCCGGCACCTCACCGATGTTACACTAAGAATGTGTTACTGTAAACCGCGCAGATAAAAATGTATACTGGATAGATGTAAGCAAAAGTTATCAATAGCAAACTTTATTTAACTTTGTGTGTCGAAATAAGTCTTTTTATTGCAACCTGCTGTAAGAAATACATTTTTTGTTCAAATTTGGTACCTAGTTCCAAAGGTTATTTAAGAGGATAGGCGGGCTGAAATGGAAATTTGGATAATATCTCACTTTTCCGACTGTATACCTATTTGTCCGATCCGCCCCATTCATACACCCTGCCGACTAGAGTGCGAAAAAGACAACTGCAGCTCGGACCGATTTTATATACATAAAATTGACGAAATCAGCATTTCGTATTCCCCTGTTTGCTCCTCCAAAACTAAACCGACTTTAATACCAAAAAAAAAACATCGGGACTGCAGAGGTAACATAGATTGTATGGAAAAAAAATCAGGGAGAAAACAGGGGAATACGTTTTTATGGAAAAAACGATACCCGCCTATCCTCTTAATGTTTGCTCTTGTTGCTTTTTCACACAACTTTCTGCACTCTATTATAGTATCTACTTATATGTCAAAGAAATTGACCCAGACTGTGATGGATAGTAATACAATGTTTATAACTCTTACCGATGTACCTGCACGGCTAGCATGCCACCCACGACAAAGCGTTTAAGAAAAACGTCATGCGCGCTCTTTCGGGCCTACGTAAAATAATAAAGATGGAGGCACATCTCGATTTTTATCGTTTTCTCGGGGGTGGCATGCTAGGCCTACTGCGCAGTTGACAAATTTTAATAGCGTGTTAAATGATATTGACCAATCAGGGCGTGTCACGTTTGCGCGCCTAAAATCTCTTGCCGCTATTTGCTAATAGTTCAAAGCGCCCGCCCGTCTGCTATTCGTCTTAGAGCGAGACAGATAAAGATTTGGTAGCAGCCGATTTTGGACCCTTTGACTACCGCGTATGATTGATTTTTAAATTACAAAACGACTTCGGGTTTTGACGGGGATTCTGGTCTGGTCTGCGCAAACGAAGATTGACGAGCAGACAATTTTTTCTGGTCTTACTGTAACTAGGTAATTCGGCTCCAAGGCATTTGACACGGCGTTGTATCTTAATTATTTTGTTGTGATTTTTGTTTTGTACCTATTCCTTTTTTCATTATCTTTTGTATATTCTATTCTATTCCTTTTTATTACCTAATGTAGACCTAATGCACCTATAGTTCTGTTTTATGTTTTATGTATTTCGTTTCATTGTTATCGTATGGTATCAAGATGTTTAAGGGTTATAAATAGATCGGACGGATCCAATTATGAGAGCTTTTAGTATAAGTACCAATACGAACTTTATTTTAAAATATCGGTCATATTTTATTTTAAAGTTATTAAAACAGTCGTAAAATAAAGAACCCCTTTTTGCAGCCGGCAAAAATAAACCACTGAATAGAAGATATAAGATTTAACAAAATTAATTGTTACTATTTTAAGGAGATGATCAGACCATCAAACAGAACAACTTTCTCTATGGGACCAATATCGAAAAATCAGCTATCCCATACATTTCAGTCGAGTTAAGTTTGCAGTTTTGTGTCAGCTGTTTTTTTTTCGCGATTTCGGTATTGGTCCCATAGAGAAAGTTTTTCATATTGATGGTCTGATCATCCCCTTAAAATAGTTTCAGCTGATTTTGTTAGATCTTATAATAATAGTACTAACCTTTTCAAGGGTATGATCATTCCATTAAACTCAACAACTTTCTCTATGAGACCAACATCGAAATCGTGAAAAAAAAACATCGTTCACTTAAAAAACCGTCAGTATATTGTCCCTGTAAGCTCTTGTCTGTCTGTTGTCTCAATGGTACGGTGATAAGACCGAATGGTCTATATCAGGACTTCCCAACCAGTGGGGCGCGCCCCCCTTGGGGGGCGTAGCGATATCGTAGGGGGGGCACAATTCGTTGACATTTTGAAAAGAAAAATCCAGTTAACGACGTAAATTCCACTCATTAACTCATTTTATTAATTAACTCATTCATTCAGTTACTAATTCACCCATTAGTTTGTTGTTACTGACATGTTCAGGCTCAGCAGGTCTCAGATAGCAACATTCCAGCCGCGCTTGTCATTAACATTTCGATAGTGGGGGGGCATGCAACTATTAATTATTATACCAGGGGAGGCGTGACGCATAAAAGGTTGGGAAACGCTGGTCTATATATTATACTTTCTAATTGTACAGTACAATAGAGGAGAATAAGACCAAAATCTTGTAGTTTGTTTATTTAAATTAATTTATTAATAAAATCGGATACTATTAATGTTATACGGTCTTTTATTGAAATAATGTTCCCTATCTTAAATTAATTATAATACATAATTCTATTTTAGGTAAAGCTTAAATTAAAAGGAATGGTCTCCACTATATTGTCAACTAGGCACTCTTGTAATATTTAAAGGGCTGGTTGAGAAGATCAAACTCAACAACTTTCACTATGGAGACAACATCGAAAAAAAACAACTGCTTTTCCATACATTTGAGTCGAGTCGATACTGCAGGTTTGCATGAAACAGCAGATTTTATTGATTTTTAGGGTTCCGTACCCAAAGGGTGAAAACGGGACCCTATTACTAAACCTACGTTGTCCGTCCGACTGTCCGTCCGTCCGTCCGTCTGTCCTACCTATTTAGGGCTGTAACTTTTGAACCGTAATAGCTAGATAGTTGAAATTTTCTCAGATTATGCGTTATTGCGGCGGATTTGTTAACAAATAATAAAAATGGCCGAAAGTTAAAAATTAAGGGGGGTTTTCAACAAGAAACTAGTTTTTATCAACGTTTTTTATTCACGCTCTATAGTAAAAACGGTAATACATACAAGCGTCAAACTTTGTGTGATTATAGAGCAAACTCTACAGAATAACAACAAATACTAAAAACCGGCCAAGTGTGAGTCGGTCTCGCGCTAAAGGTCCCGGACAAAAAAGTATTTTTTCTAAGTTAATAATGTTGTGTTCTGTGGTGGTGTGGTACGGAACCCTCGGTGCGCGAGTAGCCCGACTCGCACTTGACCGGTTTTATTTCTCAATGTTGGGTTCATAGTGAATGTTGTTTGATGTTCTAAAAACAACCCCTTTAAATATTACTTTGTCCCAGTATATGCCCCCAATCTATTTACAAGTTCCATCGTGCGACGCTACTTGTAATGGAAATCAGTACCAGCCTGCGTAACATGACAAGCGGTGAGAGCGACACAGGTCACTTCTAAACATCAAATTGGCGGTAGTATCTCTATCTCACTCAAATTTGACGTTTAGAAGTGACCTGTGTCACTCTCACCTCTGTCATGTTACGCGGGCAGCGGTTTACAAACCAGATGAGTGCACCTCGTAGTAGTATAAGAGATAAGTGTACTTTTTGCAACCATTAGCAGCAAGGCTGATACAGTGTTTGTGGGGTGTAGAGTATCTCTGTGATGGGAATGGACCAGGACTACCTGCATAACTCCAGTCGGTTTAGGAGTTACTGATGATTAAAGGTCTGTAAAAAATTTACGATCAGCTGCATGGCTGATCGTATGTTATTGTTGTAGTATGCACTGTAGCTATGTGAACAGTACAAAAGCTGTCAAGTTCTGTCAGTCGGTTTAGGAGATACAGCCAGTCAAAGTTCCGACCTTTGAACGGCTGTATCTCCTAAACCGACTGATGAACCATGTCAGTTTTTGTACTGTTCACATAGCTACAGTGCATACTACAACAAAAATTTTAACAAAAAATTAAAACCGCCTTCAAAAAAACTAAAAAGTTAAAAAATAATATTGCAGCCTATGACTTTTTCGTTCGCATCATAAGAACATTAATTTGTTTTATTGAAGTCGCTGTCAAGCCGGTACGATTCGCGACAGGGCTTGCATTTTTTGGCTTGGCTTGACACCGACTTCTATAAAACAAATTAATGTTCTTATGATGCGAACGAAAAAGTCATAGGCTGCAATATTATTTTTTAACTTTTTAGTTTTTTTGAAGGCGGTTTTAATTTTTTGTTAAAATTTTGTTTATTTCACAATTTTCAGTGGTGAATTCATTAGTTCGATTTAATAGGAGTGCTTTAAATTAACAAACGCAATAGTCGGCACTACAATTTTCGAAGGTTCCCCTCGATTTCTCTGGGATGCCATCATCAGATCCTGGTTTCCTTATCATGGTACCACCCTCGGGACATCTCCTTTCCAACAAAAAAAGAATCATTAAAATCGGTTCATAAATGACGAAGTTATCCGCGAACACACATAAAAAAAAAAATATATATATACGGTCGAACTGAGAAACCTCCTCCTTTTTTGAAGTCGGTTAATAACATACGATCAGCCGTGCAGCTGATCGTAAATTTTTTACAGACCTTTAATCATCAGTAACTCCTAAACCGACTGGAGTTATGCAGGCAGACCTGGTCCATCCCCATCACAGAGATGCTCTACACCCCATAAACACTGAATCAGCCTTGCTGCTGATGGTTGCAAAAAGTACACTTATCTCTCGGAATATAGTAAAAATCCGTAACTACTTTACATGGAGTCGTGGACTAGCTAAGGATAAATAGAACTAATGCTAACTAATAACTAGGATGATTTAACATGCTAGCTAACCTCTCCATGTTAACAGCATACACGGAATGGCACGCTATAACGTTTCTATGTGTTAGTAGTGTGTTGTAGAACTCATCTATTGATAACTTTACATCATTTGACTCTGTGGTTGGTGCACTGAAACAATTTAATAACATTTAATTAATAACGTTAGCTTTTTAATACACAGTCTCTACAATTAGTTGTAGTTTAAAGAAGAACAGGGACTCCCAACATCTTAGGAGAAATAAAATCTACGCGACTACGCTGGTCTAGCAACTTAGGGCTCCCACACATAAATGCGACGTCGCATCGCATCGCAAATATCTGCCAGCGCTCGATGACTTATTACGATTACATAATGTTTATGTGCGGGCACGCTTAGATCGTGAAAGAGAACATAATCTAGAACAATCTTCTGGGCGTCTCGCCCGGTGGGCAGACAGACAAAACATGCCATTGCAGTATAGTTAGTTTTGGTCAGCCAGCCAGCCAGCTCATTATACCTTTAGTCAGTTTTGGCGACGAAGGGTTAATAAAAAACCATGACCAACTCTTTTGTCCAGCAGATTTTACAGTATATTATTGACTAGTTTAGGTTAGCCAATCAGTCACTTATCTGTTTTATATGCATTTACTTACCAACTAATGGATGTCGTCAGGTCTACTAAAAACTCGAAAAAAGAGTCCCAGAAACATACATTTACATAAACGTATGTGTTACAAAATCTATATATATAAAACAAAGTCGGGTTTGTTCGAACACTTATAACTCGAGAACGGGTGGACTGATTTTCATGATTTTTGGTTTGTTGTATTTTTCTCCGTCCCGAATAGCAGAATAACTATTAAAAACATTGGAAAATTGACGAAAAAATAAAATGTCCACGCGTACGAAGTCGCGGGCAACAGCTAGTATATTATAAACCAACTAAAAACATTGAAACAGCTGTTCATTTTGCTTGCACAGTATAATAGTTTTTTTAGAAATTCATTAGCATTATAGACCTGTGCGTAGTCGGTTGATAAAACAAAGACTGGCAAGTAAAATTGTTACTCTTTATACGTTTTGTTACTCTTTTGGTTTGGACACTTTTGAGCGCGGACCCGACGACGTCCAGTAGTTGGTCAGTAAGTAGTTGGTAAGTCAGTGTTTAATGGTAGGCAGGTAAATGTATATATTTACCTGCAAGCAATTTCAAAAGCAGCGGAATGCTCCATCTCATCGATGGTCGGTGGGCATCGTGGCCCGAGTGCATCTGACCCATCGTCCACATTCACCCTCCCTTCCCCCTGAGGGTCGTACAGTTTCGATGAGTTTCTCAGCCACATGTTTGGCACGTCTCCCCCGATGTCGTACATGAATTGATTATTTCGCAGCTTGTATCCTGAAAAAATTTTGGAAATCCATTAGTTTTAAAAGACGAAATAAGATTTTGAAAGTTCACATTATTTTTCATGCTTTAGGGTTGCATAATATGTAATGGTGTAAAAGGAATGAAGTCTTCTGTATTATCGATCCGATTCTGAAATGTTTTTAAGTACACTTTAATTTATGTACCGAATTGAGATTATGTTTTTTTTGTAGTTTTTTTAGCGTTTGATTCCGTGTAATGTGATGTTTTCTATTCTATTCTTATTGTATATATTTCTATATACATTGTGGTTAGTTGTCATTTGAGGAAATTGAGCTTTAAAAAAAATAAAACATTTTTTGGACCTTTTTTTTAATCTATTTTTTTTACATACATACATATTCTCACGCCTGTCTCTCACTGGGGTAGGCAGAGACAACGGAACGCCACCTGCTACGATCCTGACATACCTCTCTAGCTTCCTCCACATTCATAAGACCTTCCATGCATGCTCGTCGGTTTCGGGTAGATCTGACCTGGCCCTTCTTAAGCACGTCGCCAATTTGGTCCGTATATGTACGTCTAGGCCGTCCCCTTCCAACATTTCCACTTACGCTTGCCTTATAAATTTCCCTCGTCAATCTGCTCTCATCCATTCTTTCCACACGACCAAACCATCGCAACATACCTTTCTCTATTTTTGTCACTACATCCTCTTTCAGACCACAGCGTTCTCTATTTTTTTAAGGGACTTTTATACAAAACACATTTTGTACATGTCAGTCCCATCATACCTTATATCTAGACTTTACCTACTCTAACCTAATTCTAATTTTGGAAAGCTTTCCTCTTTTCTCAGTGGAGTTAGCAAAGACTAGAGCAAACCATTTAATACGATCCTTACATACCTCTTTCACCTCATTCAAATCTAAAAACGCTCCCGCCATTTTCAAGTACTCCGCACCCAGTGCAGCCACAGAGTGTGTTTTTCTAATTAATAAATGTTGTAAATTTTTCTAACGATACAAAGTATTTCTGCCGATTTTGAGTGGGTTTTAGCAGCATTTTTATTTGTTTCAAGAAATATACAGCAAAAGCAAGATCTTAAGTACTACCTAAGAGTCCTAAGAGAATAACTTTAACAGTCGAATTTATTGATTTTACATGTATGCCATGTTTGCTTAATCAAATTAAAGATTGGAAAAGTCGGGCGGCGAGCGGGATTCGAACCCACGAAATGCCTTTCCGGGGCAAGCTCCTCTCCAACAGAGCTGTCGGCGCCCCGCAGGCCACGACGAAATTTGCAATCTATATTATCGTCTTTAAGGGACGGCAGTGCCATCTACCAGAGTTCATTCGAACTACTGACTCACAAGTCTAATGCCCCGGAAAGGCATTTCGTGGGTTCGAATCCCGCTCGCCGCCATACTTTAACAGTATATTTGGTGAGAGACTGGTGTCTGCGATACAGATCACCAGGCTCTTAGCTCTCAGAGAGATGTGCTATTATTAACATCAATTTGTAATTAAGCCATCATTGACTAATTAAACACAAAATGGCGGAGGTTCTTTGCCAACCAGAAAATACATGGTCTACATCACCAGACGCGGCACGACTCGCCACGCGAATCCTAAAACAGTATAAATGTTACCTTTTCGTTGAGACATCACAGCACTGAGGACGTTCTTGAGGAAGTTCTGAACAGCAACCACAATGATGTCAGCAGCTTCATCGTCAGCACCTTCGAGGCCGAGCTCCCACGCAGCCAGCATGAAGCGACCCACCACCAGGGCATGGTCTGGCAGAAAGATTTCCTGACGAAAAAAACATTGATTTAATACTTTCATTTTTTTTTTTTTTATTATCTATGGGTTTGCTCTTGACCTCAATCCAGTCCTCAGGACGAAGATGGGGTCGTCGGATTTTTGGCTATAAATCTATAGAACAACTAGAGAAGACACAAGATCGAGAGGGATGGCATAGACAGAAGGAGGCCTACACCATTACAGTTGAAAAGGGCTAAGAAGAAAAAGCTATCAAAGTACAATTTCATCATCTATTATCATATAATTATGTGGGTGTCCAAGTCAGTTGTCGGCATTTTAGCCCACCTTTTTTATTATTCCGTATGGTACGGAGCGCGAACCCGACACACACTTGGCTGGTTTTTATTATTTGTTGTTTTAACTTAGATTAGAGTCATCATCATCATCTCAGCCGACGGACGTCCACTGCTAGACATAGGCCTCCCCCAAGGATCGCCATAACGACCGGTCTTGCGCTGCCCTCATCCATCGTTTTCCCGCCGCCTTCACCAGGTCGTCGGTCCACCGTGTGGAGGGCCTACCCACGCTGCGCTTTCCGGTACGTGGTCGCCACTCGAGAACTTTTCGGCCCCATCGGCCATCGGTTCTGCTAGCAATGTGCCCCGCCCACTGCCACTTCAGTTTAGCAATTCTTTGATTTAGATTAGAGTATGCACTATTTTCACACAAAGTTTCTCACTTCTAATCTTAAAAACGGAAAGTATGGCGGTTTTTAAGATTATGCAAAAACAAAAAAGCTTTACGTTTTGTATTTTAGCCCAGTCATTTTACGGTTTGAGCCGGGACTAATTACTAATTGCATTTTTTTTCGCTATAATATTGAAGAGCCAATTTGAGCTTAGGAATGTACCAAAATAAAAAATAAAATACGTCAGCAACAGTTCCAATTTTAAAATATAGATATTATTTCGTTCTAAACAACCTGATGAAAAATTTTTTTTTTGCACATATTTAAGGCTTAACTATCATACATACTTCAAACATGGTGTAAATATTTTTGCTTACTTAGAAGGTTTTGAAAAATACATTCGTATTTTCTAATAAATACCTCTTTTTTTTTAAATTTTTATGCCTAGTTTATTGATAAAAAATAATGTATATTGTTAAATCTAATTCAAATGAGTGCATTGGTATTAATATTATTAATTTAAAAGCCTTCTGGGACACACAATTTTGATATCTATGTTGCGCAGCAATTTATTTTTAACATGGTTTAGGATAGTATTTTTGTCACTAAATGGTGCCAGTTACAGTTTAAAAGTCCAATTAATAATTACTCCCTCCCTACCCCACCTAACAAAACTCCGTAAAATGACTGGCCTATTTGTTAGCAAATCCAAAATAATAACATTGAAAATTTCAACTCTCTCCCTATTACAGTTAACCTTGTGGGCCCCACTGGAACGTCAAAGTACCAGTATAACTGCCTACGGCAGAACCTCTCTAAGTACCAGTATAACTGCCTACGGCAGAACCTCATTGGTACGTCTAAGTACCAGTATAACTGCCTACGGCAGAACCTCACTGGTATGTCTAAGTACCACAGCCGACATCCTAAATTGAAGCTTCTGTGCACGAAACTATGATTTATTTCTCTTTGGAATGTTCTGTGACATGAGACCTTATAAAATTCCCTTTCCAACAATATGTGAACCAAACGGAGCGAGCCATAGTGAAAGCGAGCCAATAGTGAAGGACAATGAGCTGCAGCGGTGGGCCTGTCTTGCCCCGGTGCTCGGCTGTGATGCTTTTTATTGACGTGCAGGCCACCAGGTATGGATACAGCCTTTTAACACATTCGCAGACAGTGACCGGCTATAGCAGTGATAACAATAAAAGTTCTATGTCTCGTTCAGTGTCCGCGAATGTGTTAAAACTAGGACGGACGGACAGACTACGTAGCCCTAATGTGGAATAATTGGAGCCATAAAAAGCAAGGTTGATCTTTACCTGTGCAGCATACTTGACGCCGTCACTGCCGGCGCCGGGCGGCGAGTTCGGCGGCAGGTACTCCAGCAAGTCCGCCGGTTCAAAGTTAGACTTCTCAGAGGTCCTGGAGCTCCGCTTGTGCCGCCGACTGTTCCTGTTGTGCGAAATCGCCTTCTCCTGAGCTATCGTGATCGAAGTCTCCGCCAATCCTTCCACTTTATTCAACAACGCTAGGAGAAACTCATTGTGATAGTGAACCTGGTCTGGATTTAGTAAACTACGAGCTTCAGTGTCGAATTCTTCTTTAGTCAGTTTCATTCGAAACCATTGCTTCATTTGGTTGAAATATTTTGTCGATTTCTCGCCGAGCGCTTCGTTTAGTTTCCGGCGGGCTATGTTGAGAGCGTCTGATGACATGGCGGAGATCTTTTGTTGATATTATACTGGATAGTAGTTCTTTCTTAATAAAAACAACCCCACATGCAAGCAAAGCAATAATCCAAATAAATTGTTTTGTTTGATGATGAGTTGATGACATTGACAATTTGCGAACGAGCTATTTTCACGCTGCAGCATAGACAAGATTTTTTATTTTTTTTTATTTTTTGGCTTCGGCAACCAGGCTTTTAGCCTCAATTTCTATGAAATGTTGAGTTAATCGGTAAGAATCGGTAGCATCCGGGCTCTATTTTTTTTGGTTGGAATGTTGGCTATTAGCCAAATCTTGACAAATTCCAACATTCATGTGTCAACATTCTTATTACAGGGGCATAAAGGTGAAAATTGCTCAATTATGTGAATATTTTAAATGGCACGAAATCAATTGTTTACGCTATTTCCACGCTATTGCCATGGTAACCTGTGACGTCATCTCACGCTGCGGTGTCACGGTCCTAGCATGGTCCTAGCGGCCGGCCTAGCACTCGCCTTATGTTTATGTCAGAGTCAGAAATCTGGGTCGGTCTGCACTTAAGTATGTGTACTAACATAGTTATTTAAGTGCTCTGTTTAAGTGTGTTACTAACATCAATATGGATTGTAATAAGTATCTGAAATAAAGATTTTATTTTTTATTTTTTTATTTATGGATATTTAATATAATAAATGGCTTGATTACAAAGAGTACTTTATTCTCGATTCGCTGGCTTCTTACGTGGTGCAGATATTACTCTACTCTTTTGGGTGCAGACTCGAGTGAGAGTGAATAATAGTCTGTGAGAGTGATGTCTGATGTGATGAGTGAAGTAGGTTTATAAGCTAAGGTAGAAATCGCTGCCGTCTATTAAAACGTATCTTCTTTTGGTGTCAATTGTCCTATTTCTATATTTTATTGGCCAGATATTCGGCGAGCCTGACAGCATCCAGTGTAGCTTTATTGAGGTCCTCTCTCGTGCAGGTTTTTGGGCACAACGGGCATTCTAGCAGGTGCGCCATCGACTGGATAGGTTCGCCGCAATCACACTGCATTTGGCCAGGGTCCATCTAACCCCAGTTACATAAACTTTGTCTGCAAGGGCCAACTTGAGTGCGAAGGCGACTTAAAAACTTCCACAGTGGCTATTGCAGATTGTGCCCGGGAGGTAGATATTCCTGTGAGAGAATAAATTCAGCTGGTTCAATTCAACAGTTTTATTCTGACCAATTTTTTTCTACCGCTGTCGGGATTACTGTTTGTTATTATTTTTAATAATTAGTTTTTGCACATATCTCGTTTCAAATACATAGAATTGTAAACAAAGTTATAACCCAATTTGTAGAACAAGCATTATCTACCATTTTATTAGACAAACTTTTTCTGTCATCAACCGTTGTCGAGATATCTATCTATTACTATTTAAATTATTTAGTTTCACAAATATCTCGTTTTTTTTGCATCAAATCGTGAACAAAGTTATTACAAAACTTGTAGAACATAACATTGTCTACAATTGTATCATCGACAAACTTTTTCTATCATCAACCGTTGTCGAGATATCTGTCTATTACTATTTTAATTAATTATATTTTGCGAATATCGCGTTTCGTATACATAAAATTGTGAATAAAGTTATTACAAAACTTGTAGAACATAATATTATCTACAATTGTATGCTACACAAACTTTTCCTATCATCAACAATTTTTGAGATATCTGTCTATTACTATTTTATTTATTTAGTTTTACAAATATCTCGTTTCCTTTGCATGAAATAGTGAACAAAGTTATTACAAAACTTGTAGAACATAACATTATCTACAATTGTGTCTTCAACAAACTTTTCCTATCATCAACCGTTGTTGAGATATCTGTCTATTACTATTTTAATTAATTATTTTTTGCAAATATCTCTTTTCGTATGCATCAAATTGTGAACAAAGTTATTACAAAACTTGTAGAACATAATATTATCTAAAATTTTTTGCTGGACAAACCTTTCCTATCATCAATAATTTTTGAGATATCTGTCTATTACTATTTTAATTAATTCGTTTTTGCAAATATCTCGTTTCGTATGCATCAAATCGTGAACAAAGACAGAATAAAAGTTGTAGAATATAATATTATCTACAATTGTGTTTTCAACAAACTTTTCCTATCATCAACCGTTGTCTAGATATCTGTCTATTTCTATTTTAATTATTAAGTTTTTACAAATATCTCGTCTCCTATGCATAGAATTGTAAAAAAAGCTAATACAAACTTAAAGAACATGAAATTTTCAACAATTTTGTTCATAAGAAATTATTTCTATCACTAGCTATTGTCGAGATATCTGTTATTTTTGGTATGCTATAAAAGTGGTCTGATTCTGAAAAGGTGACCGATTCGCCATGTTAGACCGGGTTTTTCGTGATGGGTAAAGTGGGTAAACTGTTTCCTATATGTTTAGGCCCAGACCCCATTTTTTCGCGATTGTCTGACCGATGTAAAAAATTTCAGTGACCGCTTTGAGTCATAAGACCGAGGCTAAATGATGTACTTTGGCGTCTATTTTCGAGCTAGACTGAATCCAGCTTTCCTATACGTTTAGGCCCTAGGGCCTAAACGTATAGGAAAGGTCTAGACCGTTGGTGGCTCTGGATCTATATGCCATAATATGAAATCCATCCTCTAACTTAGTTTATTTAATAATTTTGCGTGTGTCGGGGCGCGTTCGGCCGATATTCGATATGCAGGGAAAAAACTTAAAACAAACGCATAGTAGGTCGAAATTACATCTCTCTCTTGTGCAGTGATAGTGAACTCTGATTGCCATATCTTTCTTACATGGGGTCCTAACGGACCTACAAATTGAAATAAAAAATAAAATCTTAATAATCACATTTTTATATAAAAAAAAAAATTACAAAATATGCTCGAAATGTGCAATGCCTAATAGCAATGTTGAACAGACATGACAGACAGGAATAGAGAAGGTTGGAGGAGGCCTTTGCCGATTGGCAAACAGACATAAAAAATTTTTTTACAAAAAAATTAAACCGACTTCAAAACACAAAAAGTGAAAAATAATATTGCAGCCGATGAATTTTACGTCAGCATCTATAAGAATATCAATTTGTTTTATTGGAGTCGGTGTCAAGCCTAGCCAAAAAATTACTGCAAGCTCAGTCTGGAATCGTACAGGCTTGACAGCGACTTCGATAAAACAAATTGATATTCTTATAGATGCTGACGTAAAATTCATCGGCTGCAATATTATTTTTCACTTTTTGTGTTTTGAAGTCGGTTTAATTTTTTTGTAAAAATTTTTTTTATGTCTGTTTGCCAATGCCAATGTTCATACTTCAGAGGTGGTCCCATTTTAATTTGGTGAAGATCTGGTAAAGGTCTTCGGAGATAGACAATAGAACTCCTCAAAAATCTATAGCATATCATCGGCGATTGAAATAATCGATGTACCCTTTGTGTGTGCTGATATTCAGAATTCAACTAATGTATTTCACCACAAAAAATTATAAAATAAAAATTTTTTACAAAAAAATAAAACCGACTTCAAAACTCAAAAAGTATAAAATAATATTGCAGCCGATGAATTTTACGTTAGCATCTATAAGAATATCAATTTGTTTTATTGGAGTCGGTGTCAAGCCTAGCCCAAAAAATACTGCCAGCTCAGCCTCGAATCGTACAGGCTTGACATTGACAGCGACTTCTATAAAACAAATTGATATTCTTATAGATGCTAACGTAAAATTCATCGGATGCAATATTATTTTATACTTTTTGAGTTTTGAAGTCGGTTTCATTTTTTATATTCACGTTCAGTTTTGATAGCAAAACATTGATTTAACCAGGATTGGGTGCTACAGCCAGGAATGTCTCCGTACGAGGGTACTCCTTAACGGTTAACAACATCGGCTTGATTTTTTCATATTCCCGTTCAGTTTTGATATCAAAAAACATGTTTAAACAGTAGGTATCTGATTTCAAATATTATTGATTTTGAACATGTTAAGGCCATGTTGTGCTATTTCGAATCAAATTAAAGATTGAAAAATTCAGTCTCGGGCGGGACTTGAACCCGCACCCTTCCAAACCGGGGAAGTGCGTTATCCAATTTCGCTACCGAGCCCACTAACCAGACTACGAATTTTTCAATCTGTTGCGTCTTGAGTGGACGTGAGCGACATCTACTGGCAGTTATTACAAACTAGCCAACCCGCAAGTTCAGCATTACAACTGAAATTCATACGGTATAGATGACACACCCTGTTCTAATTTCAAATATTATTGATTTTGAACATGTTACAGCTATGTTGTGCTATTTCGAATCAAATTAAAGATTGAAAAATTCAGTCTCGGGCGGGACTTGAACCCGCACCCTTCCAAACCGGGGAAGTGCGTTATCCAATTTCGCTACCGAGCCCACTAGCCAGAGAACGTATCGAGTAGGTATCTGATGCTGAAGCGAGGAATCTCTTCGTACGAGGGTACTCCTCATCGGTAAACAGCATATTGGCTTGATTTTTTTATGTTCACGTCACGGTCAGTTTTGATAGCAAAACACATATTTTAACCAGGATCTGGTGCTACAGTCAGAAATGTCTCCGTACGAGGGTACTCCTTATCGGTAAACAGCATTGGCTTGATTTTTTTATGTTCACGTTCAGTTTTGATAGCAAAACACATATTTAACCAGGATCTGATGCTGAAGCCAGGAATGTTTTCGTACAGGGGTACTCCTCAACGGTAAACAGCATTGGCATGAATTTTTTATGTTCACGTCACGGCCAGTTTTGATAGCAAAACACATATTTAACCAGGATCTGGTGCTACAGCCAGGAATGTCTCCGTAGGAGGGTACTCCTCAACGGTAAATAGAATTGACTAGATTTTTTTTTAATTTTCGTTTTGATAGCAAAACACATATTTTACTAGGATCTGGTGCTACATCCAGGAATGTCTCCGAACGAGGGTTTGACTTTTCTTTATTCTCGTTCAGTATTAATAGCAAAACGTATATTAAATCAGGAACTGGTGCTGAAGCCAAGAATGTCTCCGTACGAGGGTACTCCTCAACGGTAAACAGCATCGGCTTGATTTTATCATGTTCACGTTCAGTTTTGATAGCAAAATACATATTAAACCAGGATCCGGTCCTACAGCCGTGAATGTCTCCGTACGAGGGTACTCCTTAACAGTAAACAGCATTGACTAGCATATACCGTTTACAGTTGAGGAGTACCCTCTTAAGGAGACATTCCAAGTTTCAGCGCCAGATCCTGGTTAAATATGAGTTTTGCTATCATAACTAAACGTGTAAAAAAAATTGCAAGCCAGTGCTGTTTACCATTGAGGAGTACCCTCGTACGGAGACATTGCTGGCTTAAGCGCCAGATCCAGGTTAAATATGTGTTTTGCTATCAAAACTGAATGTGAACAAAAAAATTTCAAGCCAATGCTGTTAACCGTTGAGGAGTACCCTCGTACGGAGACATTCCTGGCTGTAGCACCAGATCCTGGTTAAATATGTGTTTTAAACTGAACATGAACATTAAAAATCAAGCCAATGCTGTTTACTGATGAGCAGTACCCTCGTACGAAGACATTCCTTACTTGAGAATCAGAGCCTGGTTAAGGCTGCCTATCCATTGACGCGAGCTGGCTGTGCGAGCTCGCTTCAATGGACAGGCAGCCTAAACATGTGTTTTGCTATCAAAACTGAACGTGAATATGAAAAAATCAAGCCAATGCTGTTAACCGTTGAGGAGTACCCTCGTACGGAGACATTCCTGGCTGTAGCACCAAATCCTGGTTAAATATGTGTTTTGCTATCAAAACTGACCGTGACGTGAACATAAAATAAAAGCGGTCAAGTGCGAATCGGACTACTCGCCCACCGAGGGTTCCGTACCACACCACTACAGAACACAACATAAACTAACGATTTAGGGGGTTGGAGAGCTGCGACAGTGGCGCCAGCAGTATTAAAATTAATTGTGCCTGAAATACAATCATTTTCATGAATATTTTACGTTTCGCGACAATCGTAACTGATTCTCTATTTTATAATCCATTATTATAATAATTCACACTAAGCCTAAAAGCTATGTATTGCAAATGTGCTAAAAGTTTTCCAATGTGGCCACTTTTAGCACATTTGCAATACATAGCTTTTATGCTCAGTGTGAAATGTTTGTATTTCAGGCACAATTAATTTAAAACTGATGGCGCCACGGTCGCAGCTCTCCGACCACCTTAAGATAGAAAAAAAAACTTTTTTTGTCCGGAACCTTTAGCGCGAGACCGACTCACACTTGGCCGGTTTTTAGTATTTGTTGTTATTCTGTAGAGTTTGCTCTATAATCACACTAAGTTTGACACTTGTTGTTATTCTGTAGAGTTTGCTCTATAATCACACTAAGTTTGACGCTTGTATGTATTACCGTTTTTACGATAGAGCGTAAAGAAAAAACGTTGATAAAAACTAGTTTCTTGTTGAGAACCCCACTTAATTTTTAACTTTTTTATTATTTGTTATAATAACGCACAATCTGAGAAAAACTTTTTGACATTTTTATTATTTGTTAACAAATCCACCGCAATAACGCACAATCTGAAAAAATTTCAACTATCTAGCTATTACGGTTCAAAAGTTACAGCCCTAAATAGGTAGGACAGACGGACGGACGGACAGACGGACAGACGGACAGACGGACAGACGGACAGACGGACAGACGGACAGACGGACAGACGGACAGACGGACAGACGGACAGACGGACAGACGGACAGACGGACAGACGGACGGACGGACGGACAACGTAGGCTTAGTAATAGGGTCCCGCTTTCCCCCTTTGGGTACGGAACCCTAAAAATCAATCCAATGCTGTTTACCGATGAGGAGTACCTACCCTCGTACGAAGACATTCCTTGCTTCAGCATCAGATCCTGGTTAAACATGTGTTTTGCTATCAAAACTGAACGTGAATCACAAACTAATTAGAAAGTCCTTGCTTCAGCATCAGATCCTGGTTAAACATGTGTTTTGGTATCAAAACTGAACGTGAATCACAAACTAATTAGAAAGTCCTTGCTTCAGCATCAGATCCTGGTTAAACATGTGTTTTGGTATCAAAACTGAACGTGAATCACAAACTAATTAGAAAGTCCTTGCTTCAGCATCAGATCCTGGTTAAACATGTGTTTTGCTATCAAAACTGAACGTGAATCACAAAATAATTAGAAAGATGACGTGAATAGGAAAAAATCCAATTTCATCGGTCCTCTGGTAAGTTTCGGTTTTTTCACCACTAGTTACTACCAACTTGCAGATTTTTATATTTTTTTATCTGGTAACATCGATTTTTAAATGTGACCACCCCATTTTTATATCTGGCAACATCGATTTTTAGATGTTACCACCCCAGCGTGAAAATAGCCTTTGCCGACAATTTGACATGACGTTGACATTTCACTCAGGGCTGCCACCTCAAAAAATCGATTGGGAGCTAAAACTGTAAAAAAAAGCGCTAGATTCCAATTTCGGAAATAAATTTTTTAGTCAATTTAAGTCAGTCAATTCGTAAGTCGCTTATAAAATTAATGACAACACTTCAAATAAGCGTTCGTATTTGAATCTCTCGAACACTGTACGCACTATGGACATGCTTTGACTACAATATGCTATCAATATTTATCATATTCCAATCAAAAAACACAAAATATATCATATTCAAACACAAATAATGAAGCTTTATTAAGTGCTAAAAAAGCGCTAGATTCTCCCTCCGCTAGGCGCTAAATTCTTAGATGCGGCGCCAGGCGGAGGACATTTGCCTTTTGGTGGTTTTTCCGATTCAGTTTGCATAGAATGTGCTGCCATCTGTTAAATATATCTTTTACTATGAAAAAAAAAGATTATATTGTCTATGTCAATGTCAAATTGACAAATTTACAAAATGGCGACCTACCTTGATTTTTTTTTTTTTTGGGTTCAATTCAAGGTAAAGCGATTACAGTATCGCATACAACCGATGTCAGGAATAAATACTCTCATTTATAGCAAATAAAACGTTGGTGTTTGACGTTTCAACGCTTCTTTGGAGTTTTTGGAGGCAATCGAGAAACGCAGGAAACGCAGAGAAGTCCACAGGAAAGAGGTGAACCGACCGCTTGCCGCGCTACAAAAGAACGGAACACTTTTCCTGTTCACGACCCACACCAACATATTTCACTGAACTGTATATTGTTCACTTGCACGACACTTTGTTACGCAAAACAACACCAATTTTACGAACCAAAACTCACTATAAACAATAAAAATTCGATGAAATATGAGGACTCCAAACGTATCTGTTCAAATCCCGCCAAAAACTCCCGACCTACCTTGAGTAATGTGCGTGTTGTTTGTAGTTTTTGTTCAATTTTGTGCCGAGTTAGTGATGTTCTGGAGTTTCAGTTGTTCTCTTACCAATGTACAGATCAAAGAGTAATATAAGTATATTAGAAAAGAGAGCCCACTCGTGGCAACATTATGCATCCACCTTATGTTAAATTGAAGGCTAGCTAGCGCCATCTGTGTTTCTCTGAAAATAATTCTACCTATACTATACATACCTACTTATACAACGTGTTAATGAATTAGCGCAAAACCTCATACACCCCAACTGATTTATAACAAAATAATGAGGGATTTTCCAAAAGCAAAAAAAAGTAAAAAGTTAGTTCCAAATTTCTCGATAGATGGCGTTGACAAGAGAGGGGTCGATTAGGTATGACCAGCACTGGTAGCATGCCAACCCGCGATAGCCGTAATACGGCTTTATCACTTCTTTTACATCGTTCTTTTGCGCGCGAACGAACGAGATAAAAGACGCGATAAAGCCGTAACACGGCTATCTCGGGTTGGCATGCTACCACCCAATATCAAACTGTACAAAAACATGTATAGTCATTCCTTACAGTCGCACACAGATTGCCACAAGAGTGACAGAGCTAGATTAGACGTAAATCTGTTAAACAAATGTCACCACTTTTTAAGCAAATTCAAGCAAAATTCGTTCTTAACGTAAGGAAATAGCGGAGTCTTCCAGCTGAAGGTCTGGTGACAAAATGGTTCAAGATGGTATCTGCACTGGTAGCATGCACACCCGCGATAGCCGTGATACGGCTATCGCGGGTGTGCATGCTACCAGTGCTGTTTACTATTGACATTTCACTTATTCTAATGGGCGGTTGTCATAAGTGTGAATGGATGTCAAGTAGCGTTTCTATGTCTTGCTTTATATTATTTATCTATATTTTATCTTTAAGTATGACCAATATAAGCTGACCGCGCGCAGGGTGAATAACGTATAACGTCGCGCGACCACCTTATTTTGGTTTTGCTTAGCTTGATGTGTCGCCGTGTGTACAAACAAACCCTTTCTTATTGTTGTTGGTTTATTATAAACTATCTGCGGGGCTAGTATGCCAACCCACTATAGCGTGATATATCGCTATCACGCTTCCGCTCTCTTTCTATTTTCGCACGACACGAACGAACAAGATAAAAGATTTGACAGATGGATGTGTTAAATATCGCAATCGCGGGTTGGCGTGCGTACTAGCCCCGCTGTTGATGAAGCAGCGATTACAAGTTTCCCGGTTTATTTGTGTTTTTCTGTTAAGCCGGGTCCGCTGCGCCATGTTTTCGTGTTACGATGTTAGCAAACACGAAAACATGGCGCAGCGGACCCGGCTTTAGGTTTTTGTAGTTTGTTATTGTCGTTATATTCAAAATGGATACAAAGCCCATACAGCCACGTCCGATACTTGATTCATTGTTGACAGACAATAACACCGAGATTGTTAATAATAAACCGACAATAATATCAAAGGGTTTATACTGCGTCTTTTTATTAATAATATTCATAAATATACCATAGGTACCTAATCGACCCCTCTCTGTTCAACGCCATCTATCGAGAAATTATGAACTAGCTTTTTTTTTCTCTGGAAAATCCCCCATTAGATTGAAACAATAATTTAATTATTTTGGTAGTTAATATTTTAAGTTATTCGCATTTTAAGTTTTGAGGCGAAAATGATTTGTTATCATTTCAGCACCGAAAGAAAGCGCTAAAGTACTCATGGATACATTTTTATAATCTTGTTTTGGTAGTAAGTAGGGTGAGTGTTCCCGTGCGGTGGGTTGATATCGGGTTCAGAAAATTTTAAATTTTGCAAACAAATTATTTAATATTAAAAAAAAAATTACCTATGTTGAAACCATGATATTTGGATTCTGCTCTCGATTCTATACAAACTACTTTCTAGTTTTGCGTTAATTCATTAACACGTTGTATATATACTTATATACTCATACCGTTGTTTGAATGCAAGTTTTCGTTCAATCCCGCACCGATCGAGTGAAATTCCAGTATCCTTACTATTCTTGTAATCTGTACATTGGTAAGAGAACAACTGAAACTCCAGAACATCACTAAATCGGCACAAAATTGGAAAAAAACTACAAACAACACGCACATTACATAAGGTAGGTCGCCATTTTGTAAATTTGTCAATTTGACATTAACATAGACAATATAATCTTTTTTTTCATAGTAAAAGATATATTTAACAGATGGCAGCACATTCTATGCAAACTGAATCGGAAAACCCACCAAAAGGCAAATGTCCTCCGCCTGGTACAGATTACAGGAATAGTAAGGATACTGGAATTTCACTCGATCGGTGCGGGATTGAACGAAAACTAGCATTCAAACAACGGTATGAGTATATAAGTATATATATAAGTAGGTATGTATAGTATAGGTATAATTATTTTCAGAGAAACACAGATGGCGCTAGCTAGCCTTCAATTTGACATAAGGTGGATGCATAATGTTGCCACGAGTGGGTTCTCTTTTCTATATTACTCTTTGTGCGGCGCTAAACATACAAAAAAAGCGCTAGATCTAGCCCCGAAAGCGCTAAGGTAGCAGCACTGATTTCACTTTCTCTTGTCTATGATTTTTATTAATTATTTGGAACATTTTTATGAATCTGGAACCAAGTCTTTTGTCTAATTTTAGGAGAAATCCTAAAAAATACTTACAATAACAATACTTATCTCTCGCCCACAGACTATTATATGTACTACCCGCGCTCTCTCATATCTTGGCTCCATCTTTCAGCGTAAGCGAAAAGTTTTTACTATCAGTTTAAAATAACAATGTGCATGACCTCGCTCGCAAATGTGACGTCACTCAATCACACGAACTTCACTCGAGTCATTCAAATGATTGTTTCCTTTGCATAGAGTCTACATTCCTTTGTCAACCGAGTGAAGTTATCCAACGGCCCTTCAAGGTCATGCACATTGTTATTTTAAACTGATAGTAAACTAAGGTACTATCAGTTTAAAATAACAATGTGCATGACCTTGAAGGGCCGTTTGATAACTTCACTCGGTTGTAAAGGAATATAGACTCTATGTAAAGGAAATAATCATTTGAATGACTCAAGTGAAGTTAGTGTGATTGAGTGACGTCACATTTGCAGGCGAGGTCATGCACATTGTTATTTTAAACTGATAGTACTACCTCTCGCCAAAGATAAAACCTCTCGCCCTTTTGTACAATACATCTTCTTGATATACATCGCATTACAAAAGGTACCTTTTAAGCCGGGTCCGCTGCGCCATGTTATAATGTTTGCTAACATCGTTTTCTAACTTTCCCCTCCCCCGCAGGCAAACGCGGGTGATGTTTTCCGATGCAAATGGATAACATCACCCGCGTTCGCCTGCGGGGGAGCGGAAAGTTAGAAAACAATGTTTGCAAACACGATAACATGGCGCAGCGGACCCCGCTTTAGACATTGACGTATTAACTAAAGACCGGCAATATCAGTTACACAAATGGCTCCACGTTTTAATTTAAGCAAATTCAAACAAAAGTCATTCTTAACGTATAGAAATAGCTTAGTCTTCCAGCTGGAGGTTTGGTGACGAAATGTTTCAAGACGGTATCTGTTGTACCATTAACGTCTCGCTTACTCTAATGGGCGGTTGTCATAAGTGTGAATGGACGTCAAGTAGTGTTGTTATGTCTTGCTTTATAATATTTATCTACCCCTATACTATATCTATGCCATAGTAAATTAATATTTCTATGATCTATGCTTTTAGAGAAACCCTTAGAAGAAACCAGCCTCTTCACTTCAGAGATTTTGTATCAAGCTTCACTTGTTTCACTGGTAGCTTCGCTTCTACTTTCTACCACTGCACAATTAAATCACTATAATGTAGACCGTGCCGTTTATTTATTCGTAGACCGTAAGTGCGATTTTTGGAAATCATACGAGGGAATTGGCAGTAGAAAGATGCATAATCTAGTAGTAATTTTGACATTTTCTACTGCCAAGTCGCTCGTATGTACACTACAGGCTTACGTTTTAGTTTTTACTACCGTCGTCATAGAATTCTGTAGGTACCTAATGTCATATTTTACGGATAGTAGAGATCATCATATCAGCCGATAGACGTCCACTGCTGGACATAGGCCTCCCCATAGGATCGCCACAATGACCAGTCCTGCGGTGCCCTCATCCAACGGGTTCCCGTTACCTTTAGCAGGTCGTCGGTCCACCCTACCCACGCTGCGCTTTCTGGTACGCGGTCGCCTCGCCAAGCGCCTCGCCACTCGAAAACTCTTCGGCCCCATCGGCCATCGGTTCTGCGCTTTAAGGTAGTGCGAGCAATTTACCTACCCCGTGCATTGATTGCGAATCTCGTCATTTTTAATTCGATCTAATTTCGCAGGGAAACTCCGAGCATAGGTACGCTACGCTGGTTTTTGGAAATAAAATCTGAAGTTGGATCTGTTGGCTGACTTGAACCCGCAAACTGCCAATCCGATCAAGGCTATGCTTGATTGGTGTATGGAGGAAATGGAGGAGCAGGACAGGGCAAGCAAGGGGGCTAGAAAGGTTGTCGTGGCGCATTGATATAGGTTGTAGCTACTTGCCAACAGATGGCGCTACCAGTACGATCGAAGAAATACGACGTAAGACAATTTGCGATGTCACATTGAAAACCCGTAAGCTGCTACACTAAGGTTCATAATCGCATGCAAGACACAAATCGCGCAAGAAGAATTATCACAGAGTCTCAGTATATATACAAGGTTCCGACTAACATCATTAGGACCACGGCCGGTCCCCAGGCATAACACCAAGCCTGGCGGAAGTACTTCCCTTTTCAATGGAGGAACCTTCCACCTCAGTTCCTCCATAAGGTCATCGTATTGTTATCATACCTAAAAAAAATTATTGTTACCTGTGACTATACCTACTTAGGCAGGTAGGTACAGTCAACAGCAAAAGTCAATGAAGTTTAGCGAAATTCAAATTGAAATTAATAAAAAAAATATATATTTAACTAAGTATATATTATCCGTAATCCCATTCGGGGTGGTAACTTGGTAAGGAAAATTTCTATAACTACCGACAGTACCTAACTCCTGCCTAACTCCATACAAAGAGAATGTAACTCATTATCATTCATTACCTAACAAAATAAAACAAGTCTGATGAAATTAAAGATGTTATTATAATTAATCGCGAAAAAAAATGTAAATACATAGATGAAAGTTAAACATTAAGTTATTAGATCCAAAATACAGAAAATAAAAATACCAAGTTGTCTTTGATTAATTACATGACAAGATAAGAGCCTCACGCTTCTAACGTACTAAAACAAAACTTCCTTATGTGTGTGTGAGGCTTCATACGAGTTATCTGTGTGAGCGTGTATAGTGATAGGGTTTATCCGCCTCGATTGGCAGATTTTTTTTTGCCGCGTTCGTATCTCCGTCCCTTGAGCTTGTAGTAACATATAAAATCATTGGCTCCGTCTGTCTATCTTGACATGACATATACCTAACTTATAAAAGTAAATTGTGTCTAACGCGGCGCAAGTTTAATTTTGACTCCATTCTTGGATCGTAATACAAGTTCTGCACCTAATATCGGCTCAGATCCACTTGGTAATATTTTGAAATGTCTGACCAATGAAGAGAGCACAACCTTCATTTCCAGCATCGCAAACTTCTGGCCTGAAAAAATATAAAGCATTTTATTACTATTAAGTCGTGGGTTCGATTCCCATGGGGGACACCTAGTGAAATGATTCCTTGCTTCGGTTGGCACGTTATGCCGTTGGTCCCAGCTACTCTATCTCAGGTGGTAGTAGTCACCAAAAACTGACACCAGGAGTGCGATTTTTGAATCTCATTCGGTGAGTTCAGCAGTTGAAAATGTCAAAATTACTGTGGAGATATGCATCTTTCCACTGCTGATTTGATTTTCTAAAATTCAGGAGTGGGATGTTTGAAAGTCAAATCAGCAGTAGAAAGATGTCTATCTCCATACATTTTCAACTGCTGAGTTCAACGTATGAGATTCAAAAATCGCACTCCTGGAGTGCGATTTTTGAATCTCATTCGCTGAGTTCAGCAGTTGAAAACGTCAAAATTAATGTGGAGATACGCATCTTTCTACTGCTAATTTAACTTTCAAAAATCGCACTCCTGAAGTATGATTTTTGAAAGTAAAATTAGCAGTAGAAAGATGCGTATCTCCATAGTAATTTTGACATTTCAACTGCTGAACTCAGCGAATGAGATTCAAAAATCGCACTCCTGGGCTTGCTGCCCACAGATAAGAAGAGACATAACATTATTATCGGTCACAGGTATAGATACAGGTACGTAAAAAACATGATAACTGAGTAGGATTGAGGGCAGCACAATAGGTTCATGCCCCCTGAATACTACCTAAATATCCAAACTAGGTTCTACACAACTTGAGTATGGTTCAGCTTTATCAGGAATATTCATGTAATAGAAATGAATAAACATCTTACCGATGCAATTTCTTGGGCCAGCGCTGAATACAAGCCAATTAAATGGGTTCGACAATTTTGATTCCGCCCTTTCGGGTATGAATTCCAGTGGATCTTTGTACAAGCCTGGGTCACGCTGCATTTCGAGGAAACTAAGCAAGACTGTTGAATTCTTGGGTAAATGCAGTCCTGCCAAGTCTGAAATTGAAAACAAACGAAACGATCACAACCCAGCTCTATTTTGTCATAATACCTACCTAGATCGGGATCCGGTGACGAGGTCGTATACCAATCGAGCTCATCCATAATTCAGTTTTCATGCAATAGTTTACTATTAGAAGATGCGTAAAAACTTGGTCGGCCGACCCCTATCCTGGTGGGTTTTGTGTAGGATGGTGACTAGTAATCTCTCTGAGACGAGACTAATTACCCATCGAGCTCATGAACCAAATTATGCTTATCCGATTGGACTTTATTAGTGTTACGAAGTACACTCGGTCGTCCGCCGGATATCCTGGCAGGTAGTGCTGGCCAACCAAAAATGGTGGTCAAATTTTGGAGTACTTCTCACCCATCGAGCTCATGGATGAAATGTATGCCAAATCAAAGGTTAGACCTTTACCTTCAATATTTCATCGGTCGTCCTGGCCGAAACCTGGTGGGTTCTGGTGGCCAACCAGATTTATCTGTCAAAGTAAGATCATGCGTTTTCACGTTTATATGAATAAATACTTTATTTACCTGATATATGCAGTTCTTTTAGCATGAACGTGAACGGTTGTATGGTTTAAAAGTATTTTTAAAAAAAACTTGAAAAAAAAAATTACTGTGTCGATAAATGAGACATCAAATAAAAATTATTTTTTTCGATATAACTTCGTCATTTCTAAACTGATTTGGCTGATTGTTTTATTTTACAAAAATATATATTCAAGAGTTCATCCACTAAAATTTGGTGAAGATCTGATAAAGCGTTTCGAAGATGTTCAATGTTTTAAGTGGGTCAGATTTGACTACAAAAAATATCCAACCAAATTTATTCTTTAACGAGAATAGTAATTGAGTTCTATTAATGATTCTTTCTAAAATGAAATTTGCTCTCTTAAGAGATGTCTATATAATAAAATAAACTAGTAATGACCGCGACGTTGCTTTCAAAAATGAAGTTGAAAAAAAATGTTTCGTCAAGTAAAAGCTACCTATGTTTATGTGGATGATCTAATTTAGTACGTGCCTATAAAATAAAAAATGTGTGTGTTCTAAAATAATTAGCTGAAACTGTTTAAAGGGATGATTGAATCATCAAAATGAACAACTTTCTTTTTGGGACTAACATCGAAAACGCGAAAAAAATCTGCTGTCCCATACAAAACTGCAAACTTACTCGACTGGAATCGGAATGTATGAGACAGCAGTTTTTTTTTAGCGATTTTGATTTTGAACCCATAATAAAAGTTGTTCAGTTTGATGATCCAATCATCCCTTTAAACAGTTTTAGCTAATTATTTTAGAACTAATATAGGTACGTACTAATTTAGATAATCCACATAAACATAGGTAGCTTTTACTTGACGAAACATTTTTTTTCAACTTCATTTTTGAAAGCAACGCCGCGGTATAACTAGTTTATTTTATTATATAGACATCTCTTAAGAGAGCAAATTTCATTTTAGAAAGAATCATTAATGGAACTCTATTACTATTCTCGTTAAAGAATAAATTTGGTTGGATATTTTTTGTAGTAAAATCTGACCCACTTAAAACATTGAACATCTTCGAAACGCTTCATCAGATCTTTACCAAATTTTAGTGGCATGAACTCTTGAATATATATTTTTGTAAAATAAAACAATCAGCCAAATCAGTTTAGAAATGACGAAGTTATATCGAAAAAAATAATTTTTATTTGATGTCTCATTTATCGACACAGTAATATTTTTTTTTCAAGTTTTTTTTAAAAATACTTTTAAGCCATACAACCGTTCACGTTCATGCTAAAAGAACTGCATATATCAGGTAAATAAAGTATTTATTCATATAAACGTGAAAACGCATGATCTTACTTTGACAGATAAATCTGGTTGGCCACCAGAACCCACCAGGTTTCGGCCAGGACGACCGATGAAATATTGAAGGTAAAGGTCTAACCTTTAATTTGGCATACATTTCATCCATGAGCTCGATGGGTGAGAAGTACTCCAAAATTTGACCAGCATTTTTGGTTGGCCAGCACTACCTGCCAGGATATCCGGCGGACGACCGAGTGTACTTCGTAACACTAATAAAGTCCAATCGGATAAGCATAATTTGGTTCATGAGCTCGATGGGTAATTAGTCTCGTCTCAGAGAGGTTACTAGTCACCCTCCTACACAAAACCCACCAGGATAGGGGTCGGCCGACCAAGTTTTTTCGCATCTTCTAATAGTAAACTATTGCATGAAAACTGAATTATGGATGAGCTCGATTGGTATACGACCTCGTCACCGGATCCCGATCTATACCTACTTAATAACAAACTCATTAGAAACATGATTAAATTAGACAATTAAAATTTATAGTGATTATTATAGAGAAAAAATTAAACAACAGGTACTATGTAGAACTATATACTGAGCGTTTACCCGCAACTTCGTCCACACAAATTAAAAAGTTACATCAAAATCGGTTCAGTAGTTTTTGCGTGATGCTCGATCAAACAAACAAACACAAACAAATAAACAAACAAACAATTTAAAATCGCAATATTTTTTTGCGATTTCGTATCGATCGATTGCATTTATTTGGGAAAGTTGTTCAGTATCATGGGTACAATCACCCCTTATAAGTAGGTACATAAAGTAGGTAGCAAACTATAGCTTCCGTGGGAGGTTTGTAGGTAGGTAACTAGTTAAGTGAAGGGACATACCTGTATCTTGAGGAATAAATCTGTCAATTAAAGGAACGGGAGGGAACAATCGAAGAGATTCCTTGATGACTAATCCCAAATATTTCATCTCTTGAATTTCTCTGAAAATTTTAAATAATAAATTTTAATAATTTATACAGGGTGTACAATAAAATGGGACAGCTACTCAAAGGGGTGCTTCAGACCATCAAACTGAACAACTTTCTCTATGGGACCAATATTGAAATTGCGAAAAAAAAATCCGCTCTCCCATACAAAACTGCAAACATAACTCGACTGAAATGTATGGGACAGCAGATTTTTTTTTCGCGATTTCGATATTGGTCCCATAGAGAAAGTTGTTCAGTTTGATGGTCTGAAGCACCCCTTTATGTAGCTGTCCCATTTTATTGTACACCCTGTATACAGGGTCCTTCTTAATATGCTGACACTTTTTTCAGGGGATGATCAGACCATCGAACTGAAAGACTTTCTCTATGGCACCAACATCGAAATCGCGAAAAAAAAATCTGCTCGTCCATACAAAACTGCAAAGCTACTCGAGCCAAATGTATGGGACAGCTGATTTTATTTGCGCGATTTCGATGTTGGTCCCATAGAGAAAGTTGTTCAGTTTGATGGTCTGATCATCCCCTTAAAAAAGTGTCAGCATATTAAGAAGGACCCTGTATGAGTTGGGTATTAAAATCTTTAAGGTGTAGTGAGTTTAGGGACTCGTAAAAAATAGCTTTTTTGATTACATTTTTTTCATTCAAAATGTAAAAATTTTGATTTGAATGAAATATATATTACAGTTCGGGATATTTCCTAGGCAGAAAGGTCATTCAGTACACGATTGGAACAATTTGGCTAGATAGAAAAACATCCCGAAGTTACCCCTCTTTCTTACTTTTAATATCATTTTATATCTAGAAGAAACTGTATTTACGCAAATAATTAATCCACACAAAAGATACAAAATAGTTACCTTGGACCAAAGATTTTTTTTTGGTTTATAGCAACCAAACCAAAAAAGAATCTTTGCCTCGGACTTACTTAATTATGATTTATACAGGGTCCTTCATAATATGCTGACACTTTTTTTATGGAGATGATCAGACCATCAAACTGAACAACTTTCTCTACGGGACCAACATCGAAATCGCGAAAAAAATCAGCTGTCCCATACATTTGACTCGCGTAGGTTTGCAGTTTTGTATGGGAGAGCGATTTTTTTTTTCGCGATTTCGATGTTGGCGCCATAGAGACAGTTGTTCAGTTTGACGGCCTGATTATTCCCTTAAAAAAGTATCAGCATATTAACGAAGGATGTATAGGTACGCACGGCGACACATCAAGCTATACAAAACCAAAATAAGCTGGCCGCGCGTAGTTAACGTAAAGTATAACGTCGCGCGGCCAGCTTATGTTGGTTTTGTACCTATAGCTTGATGTGTCGCCGTGTGTACATCTCCGAATCGAATTCCATATAATATTATAAGAAGATACTTTACTATCGATTTAATAGTAAAATCAAAAGTAGGTACCTAGGTAGGTAATTTTAAATACTTACGCATAAGTAGGATCCCTTTTTAAATCATCGCCCAAAATCAATCTCTGTTCCTCAAGAATCTTCTCTTGTACATCTGGATGATTAGAAATGCAGTAGAGATTGAATACAATACCCGAAGTTGTAGTATCATGGCCCTGCAGAAGATTAGAAATATTGCTGTAGGTAGGTGAGTACAGTTATACCATAGTGTAAATAAAATAAGTGATGAAGCTCAGCGGGCGCGGCGTGCGGGGTACGGCGGGGGACGGGTGTACCCTAACTCAATTCGCTGTTAGGGTACGCACGCGCGCAGGCAGCGTGGGACGGGACGCACTCCTCCCGTCGCCCGCACGCCCCGCACGATTGGCCTGCCGCGACCGCTGAGTTTTACCACTACCTATGGTTATTTATACCGACCGCCGCACCGCAGAAATAAGGAAGCAAAGTAGTACATACCGCAAACATGAAAGTGTCGACTTCTTCACGTATTTTCTCGTCATCAATCCGTTTACCATCAACTTCCGCTAGCAACAGTAAGTCCAAAAATGAATGCCTACTTTTCATTCCTGAAAATGTTACCTGAATTAATAAGATCCTTTATTTATACTCATCATCATCATCTCAGCCGATGGTCGTCCACTGCTGGACATAGGCCTCCTCCAAGGATCGTCATAATGACCGGTCCTGCGCTGCCCTCATCATACAAAAAAAATTCTACTACTGCTAGGTAACTTATAAATAATTCACATCACTTATGATTATGAATGACAAATCATTTTTAGGGTTCCGTACCCAAAGGGTGAAAACACTGAAAACGGGACCCTATTACTAAGCCTACGTTGTCCGTCCGTCCGTCCGTCCGTCCGTCCGTCCGTCTGTCCGTCTGTCCGTCTGTCCGTCTGTCCGTCTGTCCGTCCGTCCGTCCGTCTGTCCTACTTATTTAGGGCTGTAACTTTTGAACCGTAATAGCTAGATAGTTGAAATTTTCTCAGATTATGCGTTATTGCGGCGGATTTGTTAACAAATAATAAAAATGTCAAAAAGTTTAAAATTAAGGGGGGTTCTCAACAAGAAACTAGTTTATATCAACGTTTTTTCTTCACGCTCTATCGTAAAAACGGTAATACATACAAGCGTCAAACTTAGTGTGATTATAGAGCAAACTCTACAGAATAACAACAAATACTAAAAGCCGGCTAAGTGTGAGTCGGTCTTGCGCTAAAGGTCCCAGACAAAAAAAGATTTTTTTCTAAGTTAATAATGTTGTGTTCTGTGGTGGTGTGGTACGGAACCCTCGGTGCGCGAGTAGCCCGACTCGCACTTGACCGGTTTTATTTTATTTACCTAGGTATCTGCCTATTGTGTTATGTACAATAGATCCAACAGGCTATAATTATAAAATTTATAAATACTAATGAAAAAAAAATACAATAAATATTTATATACCATGATCACTGTCGTAATTAAGACTAGTTATGTTTGCATCCTCCAAGTAACGGCGTCTTGATTCAATAACTTTTCTCGAGTGCCCATGCAGCACTTTTAATGCATCGTCTTCTACCTTCTTGTGAGGTAGTAAATTGAAGATTGGGCCCCAGGCTAAGAAAGGATTTCTCATTCTCGCTGATAATAACTTGCCCATGCTAAATAATTAAGAAGACAGCTTAGTTAGGAGAGTGAGGGAAATTCTTAGGATGTTCCTGGTTCCTGAGAGTTCATAGGTGTTCCTTAGGTAAGGAACACCTATGAACTCTCAAAGAGACAACATTAAGATATAAAGAGAAACCTAAAGTTATTATAACGAAATACGGTCAAGAAATGATCTCCCCTAGGGATTGCCCTAGAACCTAGGATCCTTCTGGACTTGTTCTTGCTTCTAACGCAGTTGTGACTTGTGCTATTTCTTATCAATGACATTTACATCTATAAGGGTGTTACCAGACCAATCGATCGATCGTCGATCGACGGCATTGATCGATGGTTGAATGGATTAGTCGACGTCGATCGATAGTTTCTACCAGACCAATCGGTCGATCGTCGGTCGATGCCATCGATCGATGGTAGAATGGATTTGTCGACGTCGTCGATCGATAGTTCCTACCAGACCAATCGATCGACTGTTGATTCTCTGTCCTCTTGTGAATACATTTTGAAAGAAACTGATGGAATATAGCCGGGGTTAATCGATCAACGTCGACCGATGCCGTCGATCGGCAATCGATCGATTGATTAGTCGAACGGTATCCGTCGATCAATTACAGCTACCAGACCAGTCGATCGACTTCGATCGACGTTGACCGATGCCGTCGATCGACGATCGATCGATTGGTCTGGTAACACCCTAACACATGAATTATTATGCATCGTCTTGGCGGCATTAACGTTCGGCATGGCTATATAGAGCCCTATATGAGAGCGGCTTGCAGGCACGGGCGCATGTATGGCAAGTAAAGTGTGGACTCCCAATCCCAGTGTGTGTTGGTGTTGGGTTTTCAACACGCTGCTGCACTGGTAGCATGCCAACCCGCGATAGCCGTGATACGCCTTTATCACGTCTTTTATCTCGTTCTTTTGCGCGCGAACGAACGAGATAAAAGACGTGATAAAGCCGTATCACGACTATCGCGGGTTGGCATGCTACCAGTGCTGGTGTCTCCGTTCTCGTTGGCTAGCTAAGATAATAAAAGCGGGGTCGTGCGCGATTCTTCCTTTCATTAAAAGCTCCATCACGAATCACTATTATTTTCCGGATCTTCCTTAGAATCAACTCAGGAAGCCCTTTCAATTGATACCCTACATAATAGGAAAGTACCTACGTTATTTTAATTCAGCACCACAGAAACTTCCGGCTCTGCGATTCAAATCGCTCTGATAGGCTTAGGGGATAAGTTTAGTGGGACAATTTTGATGCTATGAAAAAAATATTATGAACAGTTTCTTATTTTGCGTGGTCTCCCTTTCCCCTGGCATGCGCAACTCATACCTAATCTAGAAGGACTTGTCGTAGCTAACGAGAGTAGCCCATTCGATCCACATGTGTCCCAGCAACCGCAGCAGTGGCGTAGCGAGGGTTTCTGCCGCCCGGGGCAAAAACTGATTTTGCCGCCCCCTTAAGGGGCGTCCGCCCGGTTTTGAGTAACTTTGTAACCATTTTTATACATTAACTATGGCACTTTTTAAGCAGAAAACAAAACTGAACAATCTACAGGATATGAGAAGTGATGTGGTTTTTCTCGAAATTTATTTTAATTAATAAAACTGAAGAAAAACGAATCTAAAGTCACCCCTTTTTTTCCAGTTGTGATCGTTTTACTCTTACATTGTTGATCAGAAGAATATGAAAATTTGCAATATTCTTCACAAAACAATATAGAATGATGCTGTTTTCTTATTTTTTGAAAATTCATAAAAAAATCATACAAGTTTTCAAAGAAAACTGAAAATTCTGACCGGAGCCGCGCAATTGAAGCGGGATGGCTAATTGCAAAAGTTTGCTTGTTAGAAAGAGAGCCTTGCACTAGGGAGGGAGAGCCTTAAGAAGACTTACACAAAAAATAACGGAGCGAGCGCAGCGATCTCGTAAATTTTTTACACATTTATTCAGGTTTGATATACTTACCCATGTAAAAATAGGCACTTAGAGCGAGCGCAGTGAACTCAAATTTTTCACCTCAATACGAATCGGATAGAGCCAGAGCTGTTTACGTACAAAACATGCTCAAAGTAACCCAAGTAAAAAGATATGGATTGAGCGAAGAAAGCTCAAAATTTTTAGCACCACTTTATATGTGTGGTCAAAACTCTTTAGGATTATGGTAATTAAATTGCATAGTAATTAAATTAGAAACATAGAGCGAGCGAAGCGAGCCCGACTTTTCTCTGCTCTACGAATTGGTTATCTAGACAGAGCTCAATCAATAGATATTTTTCCCGAATTTGCCGCCCCTGTTAAAAGTGCCGCCCGGGGTATTTGCCCCCCTCCCCCTCCTCGCTACGCTACTGAACCGCAGACGTCTCTGTTTGAGGAATGCTTGTGTACCTAGGTAGGTACCTAATAATCATTAGGGATACTCCAGCGACTAAATACTTATTAAGACTTATACTTAATCAGTAGGGTTACTCACTTATCAATGGCTGAAACATATTTTGATTCCCTATCTGTCTGTGCATTTAAAGATACTCCCATGATTGATTCTGCAAAAACAACACAAAATACAAATAGTCTAGCTACCTTAACTACAGACGATGATTATAATTTTTTTGATGTGTCACCCACCGGTCACGTTGTCGAGAGCAGTCAGGGCAATTATAGAAAAGAGTTCAACGTCTCTACCATCAGCGAGACCGCGTAATTTGTTCACCAATATTTTGTCATTCTTTAACATAACAGGCAGGAACTCTTTCAGCATGTTAAAATGGAAAGCTGGTGTCAGAAATTTACGATGATTTTTCCATTGCTGTCCTGCAACATTTAAAACAACCTTTAAGTAGTTATTATAAGCATAGGTAGAGTCAACAACACAAACAATACAAGGCCAACAAGGATGTAGGTAATTGATTAGGTACCTGTCGCAGTTAGCAGTCCAAAGCCTAGCCACGAGTGTAGAAATCTATAAGATACACCTTTAGTAAGCAATTCGTTGCTCGAAGTTAGAGCCTGGAAAAAACGATTTTTATTTTATTTTGTACGGCGCGGCGCTCGATACAAAATGAAGTTCCAATAGTACATTACTGCAGCGGCCAGCAACAGAGGCATTGATGGACGAACGTGTAAATGTGGGCCGAGGCGAAGCCGAGGCACACATACGTAAGTCCATCAATGCCTAGTTGTGGCCAAGGCTTGTATAGTACTTTTCTCAAATAATGCGCGGAAATTAAAACACTAAATTTTCTCAAATAATTCACGTAAATTAAAACTCTTTTCAAAATCAATGACGAACAACGAACAACAATTTGTTATTTTTTTCAATAAACAGCTTTAAAAAAAAAACATTCAAAATTTTGCAATCCAGTTCGAAATTTAAATAAAACCTTTGATGAGTTACCTCCTTGGTCGCCATGTTTCGGAATAAAAGATCGTTCCATTTTTAAATTACACGACAGATATGAGTTTACTATGTAATTTATTTGGCCGCTAAACACGACAGATATGGATTTTCATACAAACATTGCCGGCCGCTGCGCGCTATGTATTTGGCCAGTACAGCAATTTCGATTTATCTCGAAGAAGGTTGTCAAAATAATGCTCACATTTCCAAGCATGTTTGAGAAAAAGGTTTTAACTTTACAATTTTTGTCAGATAATTCCGTTTTGGCACGATCTGGCACGATTGAAACTATAAAAAGTTGTCATCACTCAAAGTTTACCTACCATACAAAACTTAAATTAATTCTGGCATATTCGCAACGCAACGGAAATCTGACAAATGTAAAGCATAGAGATAAGGTAAAAACATTAACTTTTAGTATTGAAAACGGAATACCATTTATATCCTCTTATTATCCTTTAAACACGACCTTGACACTAATATATTATGTGTGTTTATATTTGTCCGATTTCCTTTAAAATATAGGTGAGTCACGTTGCAGGAACTGACCCGAGTACACGTCTCGCGTGGTTTCGCGCGTCGCGTTTGTTCCTGCCACGAGGCTCCACATTCCTCAATCTCTTCTTGTTCTTGTCCAAAAACAATCCCTGAGATTGGGATAGATTCTCCCAATAAACTACTTGACACTGGCGGAAATGCAGTGCTAACGCACAAGCAAGAGTCCATTTAATTTAAAATAAAAAAAAATATAGGCAGTTTGAATGCTAGGATAGGATTAATTTAAGTTTTGTTTGCAAATGTTTGAGCCACGATAACTTTGAAGCTATAATATTTAAGCGAAACTCTGACAAAATACAGACACAGAGATTAGTTTCTAGATATCTTTGTTTAGACATTTCAATAAAATTGGTAGGTAGGTACTTACATATTTACATTTACGCATGGATGATCATGTTAAGTTGAGACAAAAAATTTTTACCTGGATATACTTAGGGTCACTTATATAGATGTACCGGTTGTTCAAAAGATAAAAGCGTGAAACACCTCCGTAGGTGTCAGAGAATGATTTCAGAGTCTTCAAGAAGCCTGTAACAATTTACGTAAAAATGAGTCTAAATTTTTTCTGTGCTGTTTATTTAAACCATGGTATCACGTCACAAGGTGACCATAATAATGTTAAAATAAATAAAATACCGGGTCGCCTATATTTAATCTAGGTATTATCTAATGTTTATTAAAACTAGACGTAAACACTAATTATAACTAGGTAGGTACTTAGTACATCTACATATTACATAATCATACAAGGCCAATGTAAGGACCTAGTCATAGATTATAATTATATGTAGGTACTAGACTGGGTACTATACTTAGGTAGGGTACCGTTCTTATAGGTACTTAAATTAGGTAGACACTTATATCATACCTACTTACTTAAATTGGGGTTTGTAGGTATCTATTAAGTAGGTATATATTTATAAATAAAAATGAAAATATATTATAAACGCTAGATAGAATACTTACATGAAAATAAAGTACCTATTTACAACATTTAAATTTATAAAAATGAAATAAGTACTTTTACAGCTTATAGTGAACTAAATGTAACTTACATGTAGAATCTCCCACAAAATGGTTCCCATTGCCAACTAATGGCAAAGGAAAAGGACCGGAAATCGATATAGATCTGGAGTCCCTTATAAAATTGACCCAAGAAAGCAACAAAGCCAACAATAGCACGAACGATACGAATATTAATAAAATCATGTTTGTGAAGAGCACAGTTCAGCGAAACAAACGTTCGTGTCTTGCGGTTGACCGAACGTGGATAAACGTTCCAGGCCAGTTAGACCGGCTTTAGTCCGTAAAGTAGGTACCTACTTTTTGATGCATCTAACTATAACCAATGTATAACTATGCGGAGGATTCGCCATGGGTCCTCTAAAGCTCTATACACATAACGACGGGCGGGCGCGGAGGGTGCAATGTAATTAATTGTCTGCGGTACCTATGAAGAACCACACGGAATCCTATTACTTACGTAAGATCTAACAAAATTAGATGGAAAATCAGACCATTAAATCAAACTGAACCACTTTCTCTAATCGAAATCGCGAAAAAAACTGCTGTCCCATACAAAACTGCAAACATAACTCCCCCGAAATGTACGTATGGGACAGCTGATTATTTTCGCGATTTCGATATTGGTCCCATTGATAAACTTGTTCAGTTTGATCGTCTGATTATCTCCTAAAATAGTTTCAGATAATTTTATTAGACCTTATAGTGCTGTTGATCAGCTTTCGAACAAGTGCCACTATTCTAAACTGGTGGTATAAGGGTTGTCATAGCGATTATAGAGCTTTTATACAGCTTACTTAGGGTCAGCGCACACCTAGCGGAAAACTGTTCGAGCAGTTTAAGCAATTCATAATGAACTCAATAGTCATTGAAATAGAGTTGAAAATAGCGTGCAAGAGATCCCTGTACCTGTGACGTGTTCGCATTATTTCTTTCGAAAATCCTTTTTTAGTGCACCCTAGCCCTACCTTACATCCTTTGAAGAATACATTTTCCAAACATGTTTCTATCTTCAGTGGTTTATGCTGTGCGTTGTCTGTCAGTCAGTCACGGAATTGTTTTATAAGTATCTAATATTAAAATAAAAGCTAGTTCCGATACAAGAAGCTTGCATGCTAGTTCGCTGCTTGCATGGTATTGTGATCCATGTAGGTAGGTAAGATAGATAAGTACCTACCTAATACACCGTGAAGCCGGAACAGGTTGCTTCAGACCATCAAACTGAACAACTATTAGGTACTATGGGACCAACTATGAAAATCATCAACAAAAAAAACATCAGTATCGCATGCCACCCCCGAGAAAACGATAAAAATCGAGATGTGCCTCCATCTTTATTATTTTACGTAAGTCAGAAAGAGCGCTTTGTCGTGGGTGGCATGCTAGCCGTGCAGCTATATTTATACATTTTGTAATTTTCAATGGAACACCTGATTTTCGCGATTTCTATATTCGCTACATACTTAGACCATCTGAGGCAATTTTTATAAAGGTAGTGAAAGTTGATCAGTTTGATGGTCAAAGCAGAATAGTTTAGGATGGTAAGAAACTGCTGTAACTACCATTACATATTTTAAGACTATTCTTTAAGACAATAATGACCACTTGCTTGTACAGGGTGAAATTTATATCATTAGCATCCTTTTAATCTAACAGTTTATCCATCAAACTGAACAACTTTTAGTATGGGAGCAAACCGATCGAAGCAAAAAAAATAGAAAATCTGCTGTTGCATTGGAGTCGAGTAGGCATTGCAGTTTACTATGTAGGTAACAGCAGACTTTTTTTAGCTCCAATCGGTTTGCTTCAATAGTAAAAGTTGTTCAGTTTGATGGGTAGACTCTTAGTTTAAAAGGATGCTAATGATATCAATTTCACCCTGTATAGGGTTATTTAAAATTAGTTGGTGAAACTGAACCAGGGCCTCTACCCGCACATTCGAACTTCGTAATTGCGTGAACGATTTCGTTCCAATCTCAACTCAGGTATTTCCCGTGGTACACCTAATTTGGTTCACCTGGTGGACCACGGGCAGAACTTTTTACCCGTGGTACACCCGATAAATTTAAAATTACATTTAATTAAAACCTGTGTAGAATATCTTCAGTTTGTTTACCACACTACTGCTGAACCACAATACAGTCAATATTGCTATATTTATACTCTTTTGGTTGAACGACCGATCTGTGATGAGATGAGGGTCTCTGAGGTCAGTGGATCACCTTGATTGTAAATGATTGTTAGGCCAGTGACTGTGTGGGATGTCGTGCATTTTAATAAAAGTATCGTGTATTTATTAATATCACATGGCCCTTTTTTAGGTACCTGACTACAATCAACGTATAATTAGGTACCTACCTATACCTACATACATACGATACGATGCATATAATAATATTGCGTATTGTTTAAAAATACTTAAATGCGCCGTTTGCTCAGTGGATAGATAGGTAAGTTTGAGCACTACCTAATAGTTACCTACCTACTATAATAAACTACTAAGTTTGGGGTATAGTGTGTATATATAGGTGTGTATATATATGCCTACGGATCATAAGGACAACCTTGCGGAGTATATAGACTGCCTCAGTACGGTGAGTGCTATTATAGACGAATATAGTATAGAATCGGTATATATATTGGGTGATTATAATGCGCATCCATACGAATTATTTTTTAATGAACTTATGAACTACTGTAACGAGATGAGGTGGTGTTGTATTGACATTGATATGTTGGGATTATCTTCCGGTACATATACTTTTATAAGCCAATCTCACGGGTCAAGGCGTTGGCTAGACCATTGTGTTGTAACCCTGTCAGTAGTGTGCTCCGTAAAAAATATTTATATTGATTATGATGTAACCTGGTATGATCATTTTCCTCTCATACTCGAATGTGATTTAAATTTTATAAAACCTAAGTTGAAAGGCTTAGCTTCATCGATTGATCGTAAAGAGATATGGGGGGAAAGGTCGTCTGAACAGATAGCTTTGTATAAAGATGAGTGTCACAAGAAGCTGAGGAATGTGGACTTCCCTACCGAGTTTATGTTGTGTGCTGACAGCTACTGTAGTGAAAAGAGTCACCGTGGAGTCCTGGACAAAATGTATAACGATATAGTGTCCGCTCTTAGGGATGCCGCGTCTGAAAGCTACGGTAATAGAAAGCCTAAGGCTAGAAATCGCATAGTGGGATGGAATAAGTATGTTGGGGATGCTCACAGGGTTGCCAGGTAGAGATTTCAGGAGTGGGTTTATCGGGGTCAGCCCAACCATGGAGACACATATGATGGGATGTACGAAAGTCGTAAGATATTCAAATCGCGTTTGAAATGGTGTCAGGATCATCAACATCAAATAAAAATGGATATTTTGGCCTCACAACATACTCAAAAAGATTTCCGTGCTTTTTGGAAGACCACGAACAGAATGGCGCCTAAGCCTGGCCATCCTGTGAGCATTGACGGGGTGAATGATCCCAAAGAGATTGCAAATTTGTTCAGGGACCATTTCTATGTTAAATCCCCTCTGGGTCCGACACTGCCGGGGATGCTGGATACTGAGATCCTCAATAACGAAGTAGGGGCCACAATTACCGCGAAAAGCGTGACATTGGCGATTAAGTCAATGTCTAGAGGTAAGTCCCCAGGACATGATAGTCTCAGTGTCGAGCATCTGCAGCATGCGGGTCCTCATATATCGAGAGTATTGGCACTGTTTTACACAATGTGTGTGAGGCACACATATCTGCCTACTAATCTGACCAAAACCATTGTGATACCTGTGGCTAAAAATAAGACTGGTGATCTGTCAAGTAAGTCTAATTGCAGGCCAATCTCCCTGGCGACCATCATAGCAAAGGTGTTTGACAGTGTGCTTAATGTACAGTTAAACAAGTACCTAAAACTTCATGATGGTCAGTTTGGTTTTAGACATGGTCTATCCACGGAAAGTGCGGTGCTGTGCCTTAAGCACACTGTCAAATACTATGTAGATCGCAAAACGCCTGTGTATGCCTGCTTTCTCGACCTGTCTAGGGCATTTGATCTGGTTTCATATAATATCCTGTGGAAGAAATTAGAAAGCATGAAAATGCCTACGGAACTAATCCGCATTCTCAAATGTTGGTATGGGAGCCAGGTCAACTGTGTTAGATGGGCCAACTCGATGTCCGAGGATTACGCGTTGGAATGCGGGGTGAGACAGGGGGGGTTGACCTCACCTGGCTTATTTAATTTGTATGTAGATGGGCTGATCGAGGCACTCAGTGGCATGCATGTTGGGTGTCATATAGATGGAATCTGTATGAACAACTTAAGCTACGCCGATGATATGGTGCTACTGAGTGCGTCGGTCTGTGGCCTCAGGAAGCTGCTGGCTGTGTGTGAAGCGTACGCGGCTGAACATGGGCTTATCTATAATGTTGTTAAAAGTCAGTATATGGTCTTTGCGGCAAGCTGTAACCAACCTACCGAAGTTCCCCCAATACATCTATTGGGGGCCCCCTTGGAAAGGGTTGAAACCTTCAAGTATCTGGGTCATATGGTTACGGCAAACCTCAGGGATGATACTGACATCGACAGGGAACGAAGGGCCTTATCGGTCAGGGCAAATATGATTGCTCGCAGGTTTGTACGGTGCTCGAGGGATGTCAAAATAACATTGTTTAGAGCCTACTGTACTTCCCTCTACACCTGCAGCCTGTGGAGACAGTACACGCTACGGGCCTATGGGGCCCTTCGGGTCAAATACAATAACGCGTTCCGGGTGTTGGTGGGGCTGCCCCGATACTGTAGTGCATCAGGAATGTTTGCAGAGGCGCGTGTCGACTGCTTTTATGCCACTATGCGCAAGAGATGCGCATCCCTGGTGCACAGGGTTCGGGCCAGCCCCAACAGCATCCTGAAGATGATAGGGGACAGGGTTGACTGCCCCTATGTGCTTCACTGCTGTGGACTACATGTTCCCAGCAGCTAATTACCTACATGTATGTATAATTACTAACAATAGAATAGATTAAGTGTGTTCCTACTAATAAAATTATGAGTCTTGTTACTTGAAATAAATATATGATTGATTGATTGATTGATAGTTAGCAATAGTTAGTACCAGATTTATACCAAAGTAACCAAAGTTCCCCCTAGATCATAGATAAGCTACTATTTTACCCCTAGATGTACCTATACCATAAAGATATTATACCTTACGGAATAGAGTAAGTGACATGAGTTGTCAAATGAAACCGTTTTTGGACGTTTTTGGAGTCCTCGGCAGGGTAAAAATTCGATTTCTGTGTATTAATTCTCAATCTAACGTGAAATGGTGAATAATTTAATGAAACAGTGTTAGTATATTTTACAAAATTATCTACGATTTCACTTTAGGTTCACGATTATTGACAGAAACTGAATTTTTACCAGGACTCCAAATCCCCAAAAACGGTTCTATTGCCTCGCGTCACGTATCTCTTTCTATTATACAGGCATGCCGCTAGGTACATCTCGCTCTCCCAGCTGTCACCGTCTCTCTTACGTAGTATAATACCTTTATGACCTAAACTCCATTCAGGAATTCGAGAGACAAAATGTAAACAAAGAAACGTCACTGTCAAAGTGACATTACGTGGTCAGAAACCTTTGGTGCATTTATTAAGAATAAAATTATGGCGGCACGGCATATAATAAATTGCGTTGACATTAAAAATGTATTGTCTATCTATCTACACTAATATTATAAAGAGGAAAGATTTGTACCTATTTTTGTATGTTTGTATGTTTGTAATGAATAGGCTCAAAAAGTACTGGGCCGATTTAAAAAATTCTTTCACCATTAGAAAGCTGCATTGACCCTGAGTAACATAGGCTATATTTATTGCTAGAAAAGATTAGACGTCCACCCGTGCGAAGCCGGGACGGGCCGCTAGTAAATAATAAAAACAATTCGTGACAATTTGAATGAAATTTTTAAATTATGTTATGTAGCCCGCTACTCTGTCTGTTTGGGCTTTTTGTGCTATGCGTAGCATCCGCGCAAAGCGTACAGACTCAGACGAAGGTATTAAACAATCAAGAGACGCGTTTATGTTATTGTCTTATTGTATACAATAAAAAATATTTTTCATTAAGAACTTTGTTAAAACGAACCAAAGGTCTAAAATATCTGATTGTTGCCAGACCACGAAATAAAATATTTACAGTCACGCTTTCTTTTAATCAAAACTAAATTATAACTTGCGTTTTTTAAAATTATTTTCCATACAAAATTAACATATCATTGTCGTAATCCTTTGCGAGTACACACTGTGTCGCCGTGTCAGATGACAGACAGTGTGAGATTACAGTCAAGAGCACATCAAGCTTTACACTTGCAGTTCGATTGTAACGCTTATTAGTGTAGGCAATGAACCGGTTCTTTGTATGGGGACCCATGCATTAATTCCTCAGTCAATGAAACTTTGCAGGATTATAAAACAGTACGAGTCAAAACCTACAAAAATATTTTCCAAAAAAAACCATTCTGTTTCAGGTATTTATACCTAAACATACTAAATATGAACGCGTTCTTGGCCTTTGTATCGTTCGAACGGTACAAAGTCCAAAGTGTCAAGCTTGACGTGCTCTTGACTGTACCTGCGCAGTTGAAAAATCTTAATAGCGCGCGAAATTATATTGATTGAACATTAATGTTCTGTGATATTGACCAATCAGGATGTGCCACATTCAATTCCTTACCACGATTGGTTAATTAAATGAATTGTTTGCGCGCCCTTTTCGCTGCTATCCGACTGTTGACGAAACACGAAATTGTTGTAGATTTTGATAGAAATTCGGAATTCGAAAATTTGATCTAAATTGCATAGATTCAGGAAAAAAATATCAAAGCTGGCAATACAAATACAACCCGGGAGATTTTATATTTTCGGACATGAAGGTTTCCTCACGATGTTTTCCTTCACCAAAAAGCCAACGCCACGATAATTCTTTGAAACCGTCCGTACCGACATGAAATATAAATTATAAAAACCAAATTTCAGTAGTACGTACTACGTACGTACGTGCCCTGGGGATCGAACCCATACCCCTAGGAGCTAGGCTATCGTGGCTTAGTGCATAATATCACATTAAGGGGCTATGTGAAAAAAATAGGATTCTTCAAAGCTTCATACATATATCATGAAGTACTAACAGTAGGAGTATGATTTTCGGATATGTGTAAATTGAACATATAATTGAAGTTTTGATTAGAGCCAAAACACGATTAAGACACATTTTCTCGATAGAAAAACAAGCCAAAGTAGCCTCTGTTTTTATCTATAAACGCTTGGAACTGCTAAACGGTGAATAATAGAAACACGAGACTTGATTAAAAAAAAGAGATTGATATTTTCTAAATTTTGATTAGAGCAGAATTGAAATAACATAAATAGTACAAATACAATTAAATAAAGTTTGATTTGGCGCTCGATTCGCTTCAGGCGCGCGCGGCGCCCCATCTCTTTCTCTCGCATCAGGCCGTAATATAAGCTATCCCACGCCTGTTTCGCTTAAATTATTTTTCGACATAGGCTCTTAAACAACCTTTTATAAAATAGTGTATGTCAATGTCATTTTTTTCGCGTTCTAGATTGATTTTTACTTTCTCTTTTATTGCCGAAGCTCTCTTAGCTTATTTTTCACAAATAATAAATGGCAGCAGCCTTAAATATTGTGAACTGACCATCTACTACTGAATGTAGCCTACCTACCGGTATACCTACTACCTCACGATTTGGTAGACTACGTGACTACGGTAGATTTACATCCCTACCGGTAGATTATCTAAAAAAGTGGTCACGCTGAGATCAGTGTCAGTCTTTTGATTCGGATTGATCCTCGCGTAAAACTATCTTGAACTTGGAATGTGTGTATGACCCACACATTTCAATATTTAGGTATTAGATTAGTTAAGTTAGTTTTAAGTAGAAAGAAAAATGTAACTTATGACCATGCTGTAAGGGCTAGTTCCCATTGCATTTCTGAAAGGATAAATTGTTTAAAAAAAAAACAGTGTCGGTCAGAAGTGCAATTTTTGAAAATCATACGAGCGACTTGGCAGTAGAAAGATGCAAAATCTCCATAGTAATTTTGACATTTTCTACTGAAAAGTCGCTCGTATGATTTTCAAAAATCGCACTTCAGGCAGAAGTGTTACAAACAAAAAAATACAAACAGGCAGAAGTGCGATTTTTGAAAATCATACGAGCGACTTGGCAGTAGAAAATGTCAAAATTACTATGGAGATTATGCATCTTTCTACTGCCAAACCGCTCGTATGATTTTCAAAAATCGCACTTCAGGTGTCAGCTGTCACCAGCGTTGCCAGACCTACGGATTTATCCGTAGATCTACGGATTTTTGGTCTGACCTACGGATCTACGGATTTCAATGGCAAATCTACGGATTGTTAGAAATCTTCTGGATTCCTCCCTAAAAAGTCAATTTGCTGCAGATAATGATAACGAGCCACAAATAATTCAATTCATGTTTGCTTTTTTTGCTCTTTTCCATCTCCTTCCTTCTATTTTCTGTCTGACACGACAGAAATATTTACTGTAACATGTCTGACAAAACGACTGACTCAGATTGATTTTCACATTGTCTGGGCATTATTCTCGCTTAAACTTTCTCAGTTTCCATTTTCTTCGCTAAATTTTAATAAGAGCAATGTTGCGGGTTAAAATAGTCTGACAAAACATTTGGGGTTACTTTAGTATCCTGCGGCACGAATTTGAGGGGTGGGGGGGAGGGTGGGTACCCACCACCCCCCCCTCGTAAAGGAAAAAAAGTGAGGAAACCCCCTTTTGTTTTTAAATGTTTGAAGTTTGAGGTTATAATTAGCAAAAAAGTGCAATTTTTAGTGTCCTGCTGCACGAATTTGGGGGAGGGGAGGGGGGCAACCCCCCTCGGTGGGGGAGGGGGACCCTCTAACCCCCCCTCCGAAGAGCAAAAAAGGCTATGTGCAAAACCAGAAAAAATACGTAAAAAAAGACGCATTGTTGCAAGTCGAAACGCGTTTGCTCCGCTCCGCTACGCTTCGCTCCGCACTTATTTATTGCACCCCTTACTTCTGTCAAAAAGGGGCTGGGCCCCGCCGCTCCGCTTCGCTCCGTTACGGCCCGGTGCCAATGCCGGTACAGAAAGGTTTTTTAACTACGGTTTTGCTCATCGTATGATTTTTTGTGTGAGGGGTATAGTGCCCTGGGCCCTCCCCTCCCTATCCCCCTCGCCCACCCCCTCACTCACCCCCCCCTCTCATTGCCCCTTACAAAAAACATCGTTTTTTTCGCTAATTATAACCTCAAACTTAAAATATTTTTTTAAAAAAAATGCGGGTTTCCTCACTTTTTACCTTTAGGGGGGCATGTGGGGCCCTCTACCCCCCCCCCCCCCCCCCCCCCACCACCCGTCCGCCCCCCAAATTCATGCCGCTGGATACTAAAGATTTAACCATCCATTGATCCAAACATTTAAAAAAAAGTCTGCAGACGGATGTTTCAAGATCAAGAGGTCATACTACGGATTTCTCCTGATTTTTCAACATTGCCCTACGGATTTCTAAAAATAGGATCTGGCAACACTGGCTGTCACTGTCAAGTGTCAACTGCAAGTGAAGTTCTCGTTTTGCGCTTGAATATAATTTCTTTCTTTATAAATATTTTAGCTGTGTGAAAAATGTCCTTTAATTTTTTATTGGGGAAAACAAAAACATTCTCAGCCATTACAGGTACGTTCACATTACAAACAATAAAGAAACAAATTGCATTTGAGGTTATAATATTCCCTTATTATTTCTTCAGAATTAATCCGAAATGCGAGTAAGAAGACCGGTGGTAGTACGAAGAACACGAATTGTAAGGTGAAGCCGAAGCACAGGGGGTGGAAAGTTCAGGATGGACATTTCGTGAGAGCTGGTCATATTCTGGTGACGCAAAGGACACCTCGGTTCCACCCTGGGCTGAATGTAAGTTTTTATTACCTACTAGAGTTTACCCGCGACTTCGTCCGTACAAATTATATACCAGACGAGCATTTACCCGTGACTTCGTCCGCATAAATTATATAGGTACTTACCAGATTTTAAGTCAGATCATAAGCTATCAAACAAAAAAAGTTTCATCAAAATCGGTTCAGTAGTTTTTGCGTGATGCTCGATCAAACAAAAAAACAGACAGACAAAAAATCCAAAAATTGGTGATTTGGTATCAGGGACGCCTAAAAACCATATTGTAATCTTTTTTTGTAAATATCTTCAATGTACAGACACACTTCTGTTACAGTTTTATAATAGTTTAGATTATAAGTCAAATCAAGAGATAAAATATAAAGGATGACTCACGCTACACCGTGCCGGGCCCGAGCTGAGTCCAAGCCGGGCGTCGGCAGTAGCACGGTTAACTGAAACTACATATATTTTGTATGACACCCTCACGCTACACCGTGCCGGGTCTGAGCTGGGGCCAGGCCAGGTCGGTTGACACTCGGCTTGGCACTCTCACCCGGCACAGTGTAGCATGAGTCATCCTTTATTTGCACACCAAAATAGACAAAAAAAAACAAAAATATACATGAACAAGAAGGGTCCAAAAGGTGGACTTGTCACTAAAAGTGATTTCTTCCATAAGCTATCAAACAAAACAGTTTCATCAAAATCCGTTCAGTAGTTTTTGTGTGATGATGCTCGAACAAACAGACAGACAAAAAATGCTAAAATTGGTGAGTCAGAGACAGCTAAAAACCATGTATGGTAATCTTTTTCTTGTAAATATTATCTTCAATGTACAGACACACCTCTTATACAGTTTTATAATAGTTTTATAATAGTTTAGATCAGAATATCTTTTACCATTCCCATGAAGCAAGAAGAAAGACGAGCGGCAGTGCTGAAAGAATGTTGTCATAGAGAAATATACCATATTTCTTTACGATAGAACCTAAAGCTAGGTGTCAGAACATCCTAGAGAACTAGTGAGCATATTAGAGAATTGTGTCTCATTCCTTTACATAATATTACCTGCAGTTAGTAAGAGATAGGTCTGGTCATGTCATCCTGATATTAATTAATTATCATTAGAAACACAATAAGTGTTTATTATAAACTTGATTAAGGCAAGTCAAGGCTAGATTCTGGTACTTTAAGTGTGACTAGATAATTTGTGTGACATTGTCCAAGATATTTATATTTATTTATTTATTATGTAAATGATCAAAATGTCTACTAGTTGAGTTCCTGAAGGTTTTTACTTCGGAGCCCGTCAAAACTACTCCGATTTCAATATTTAAAAAAAAAATTAATGTTATTTAAAATACCTTTTACCTTTACAGTTTGAAAATTGACGCTTTTTTTTTGTATAGAAATCTTTGAGCCAGTGTAACTTTGAAACTATATAACATAACGAAAATCTGATATACCACAGACATGGAGCTAGTTAGCTAATAGCAACTAAAAATTATTAATGCTATGTTTTCTATGCATTTTCAGGTCGGTTTCGGTCGCAACGGCACTCTGTTTGCGATGGAAGAAGGCAAAGTCGTGGTAACTTGCGAGAAGTTCGACCCCAACTGGGACCACACCTGGGTCCAAAGGGTCTACGGAGGCCGTGAGTCACAGAACATTCTCAAGAAGTACTATAACATAATACCTGAACCACAGCATCAGAGGTTTAAGCTTGTTGACGAAGTTTTTTAATGTTTTTTGTAAATAGTTTAGTCTTTATTTTAGTTATTAAATTAGATTCTTTATTTAAAAGTTTACTTATCTATTTTTAGATTGACATTACAAACCAAAGTCCTTATACAAGATCAAAGTAAAATTAATGGATGGCCTTACGCGAACATTTCAAACCAGAAAAATGAGGCAAAACTATTGACAGTTTTACTTCAAATGTGTACCGCGATGACAGACCAAGTGCGCTAGTTTGTATTGAAGTGCGCTAGTTTTTGCGTGCTTCAACTTATTTGAAGCGCTTTGAGCCTATCCATTAATTTTACTTTGTTCTAAGTATAAATCTACACTACATTAACCTAAACCCATTAAACATAACATTATATTAATTAAGAGTCCGTTCACCGTTCAGTGGCGTCATCACAATATTTAAGATTTCTCAATCAAGAAATCCTAAATTAAAAAAGTGCTACTCTAACTTACTACACTTAAAGCTACTTTTATCGGTTTTATAATTTTAAACATACAAAGTTAAAGTAAAAAAAATAAATAATGGCCACATCTACGTATTTATTTCGATATTAGTAGAAGTGAAATATGTTTAGAACCTATAAAATAAAAGTATTATATAAAAAAATAGCTTTTAATTAGGCTTTTGTAGTAAGTTGCAGAATCCATTTCTTATTTTGAGTTTTCATTATTGAGAAACCATTCGGGACACCATGTCGAAACGTCCAATAGGAATCATTAATATTGTGACGAGGGCGCCACTGGACGGTAAACGGACTTATGAAACAATCTGGCCTTCAGTTACGGCTAGCATGATTTACGTATAATGAGAAACCACCTAATTAAGAATCATGGCCGGTTTAGTTAGATTGACAAAGGTGCTGAAGTGCGATTTTTGAAAATCATACAAGCGACTTGGCAGTAGAAAATGTCAAAATTACTATGGAGATTATGCATCTTTCTACTGCCAAGTCGCTCGTATGATTTTCAAAAATCGCACTTCTGGGTCTAGTACCATTAAAAACGATTGATGAAAGAAAAAAATTTCACCTTTACCATTAGTCAGAATTTTCTAGTTCAGACATATTTAGTCATAAATAAATACGGTTACGATTGTGATGAATTGAAAGAAGTTATGATAATTTTATATATTTTTTTGACCTTAGACAATTTATATAGGGACTCGCCTTGCGGTAGCATTTAACATAACATAACATAACATAAATATTCTTTATTTGCACACCAAAACACACAGCTACAAAAACAGAAGCATTTCCCCTCTGCCACGGTATAAGAACAATTGATCTTGTGCATTTACACCCAATTTTATACCTTATCACTAAACGAGACAGCCTATAATAGCGAAACAATAATGTTGAACTTAGAACGTTTGGGGTTCACACGAGACTACTTTTCTTGATTTTAACATTCAAAATTAGAATCTAAACTTATGGGGAATAAAATCCAAAGTTGCGGATTTCATGTTACCTCGCCCCCCGCAAAAAGTGGCAGAAATGTTTCTTAGTATAATGACACGCGTAACTCGTCCCTATATAAATTGTCTAAGTTTTTGACAGATCCTCATTATAAAATAATTTAATTGTTGCTGAAAAAAAGATAACAGTATATTTCGAACAGCACTGGACCCAGTCACTATGTCAATCTATTACCTTAACAATTTATACTTTGCTATTTGTACTCAGTGAAGTTCTGGAGTCCGATCGCCCTATTTTAAAACGTCGATGTTCATTCCTTATTCAGTTTCAATTGTAATCAAATTGCAAGCCAGTTACTGTTCAACTGTGTTAAATTCCGTATCGCGCTAAACTTTACTTATTTATTTACTGTGATTGACAGCTTGAAACGCGTAGAAAGTAAACGTAGTATACAGGGTGTAACAATACACCCTAGTAATACTTAAGGGGGTGCATCAGACCATCAAACTGAACAACTTTCACTATGGAGCTAACATCGAGAAAAAATAAAAAATCTGCTGTCCCATACATTTTAATTGAGTCGGTAGTGCAGTTTTGTATGGGACAGCAGTTTTTTTTTATTTTTTCTCGATTTTGGCTCCATAGTGAAAGTTGTTCAGTTTGATGGTCTGAAGCACCCCCTTATGTATTACTAGGGTGTATTGTTACACCCTGTATACATAGTCTAAGCTGAAACGTATGAGGGATCTGTCAAACGGCTGTCATGAGCTGGCAAATCATAAGTGCGATACCGAATGTGTAAAAAGTTGTGATTAGTATGCGGTCCAATGACATTTCAGTGGAGATTTATTTAGTGCGATCGGGCCCCTGTACATAATAATCAAAATTTACGGTAAAATTGTGTACGGTAATTCTATTGATTTACTTTCTTATATGATAGGTACAGTCGCCATCAGATATGTCGTAGCATACAAGGTTTCCAAATATTTCTGAGCAAGTGCTAATTTTCATTAAATTCTTTACAGTAAATGTTACCAAATATATTAAAACGTGTATTTTTTCATAAATATCTGAATAGCGCATTTTCCATAATTACTTTACAATGTTATTTAAAATTAAAATGTAAAACAACGGAGTAAGGTTTTTTCCGTAACTGTTCAGATGTTTATGACTACCCTGACTGCGTTGATATATTTGATGTTCTAGGCGTTCCTATATTTTTGATTGGTTACGAGTAAAGAAATTATTGAAAATTAGAACTGCTTAGAAATATTTGACCACCTTGTTTGCTACGATATATCTGCTGGTGACTGTACATAATAATGTGTAGTCCCATATCCATCACTAATATCTAGGGGCAAGTTTGATATGAACTCCATTTGTGGACCTCAATATAAGGTCGCCACATAATGTTGGTTCCAATCCAGAGGGTAATATGTGGAATTTCTTAACAATTTGCGACAATGTAAGTTTCATTTCCATCATGGCGAACTTCTGACCTGTGACAGAAAGAAATATATGAACGATTATTAGGCTGCCTATCCATTGTTGCGGAGATAGGCGGCGGAGCGGAGAAACGGAGAAATATTAACCAATAAGATTGCATAAAACCTCCGCTCCGAGATTTTATGTAATCTTATTGGTTGATATTTTTACGTTTCTCCGCTCCGCCGCCTATCTCCGCGTCAATGGACATGCACCCTTATTCTTTTGGAGACCTCTATAATAAGAGGCAAATATAAAGTGGTGGGAACATCCGTGGTATATAGGGTGAAATTGATATCATTAGAATCCTTTTAAACAAAGAGTCTACCAATCAAACTGAACAACTTTTACTATGAGAGCAAACTGATCGGAGCAAAATAATTATCAGCTGTTCCATACTAAACTGCATTGCATACTCGGCTCAAATGTTTGCAACAGAAGTTTTTTTGTTGCTCCGATCGGTTTGCTCCCATAATAAAAGTTGTTCAGTTTGATGGGTAGATTCTTAGTTTAAAAGAATGCTAATGATATCAATTTCACCCTGTAGTTGACGGTCGTTTCCACGTTTTTTTTTTTAATTTGCGGCGTGCGATAAACCTATAGATATATGAATAGAGGAAACATAATTTGTTCTTACCAATGCAGTTCCTCGGGCCAGCGCTGAAAGCAAGCCAACTGAACGAGTCCTTTGATTCCACGCTACTGAATCTATCTGGTCGGAACTCTAGTGGATTCTCGTAAATATCTGCGCGTCTTTGCATATGAAATATGTTAATTACTAGTGACGTTCCTTTTGGTAAGAACTTGTCTTCTAGATCTGAAAGAATAGGTACAATTGAGTTTGATGCGTATAGTATGTGGTTTAAAGGTTAATCTTTTCCCTCCACCCTGTATTATATTGGGACCCCTATTTTTTAGCAAATCAGCCGTAATACCGTATATCCCGTGAAAATATCAACCACCTAGCTATTACAGTATTACAGTTCAATAGATACAACCTTTTAAAGGTAGGAAGGACGTCCAATCAAATTGTTGAGTGTAGAAGTAGGTATTATACTCACAACTATCTTTGATGACTTGTCTTTGTATGAATGGCACTGAAGGGTAGAGCCGTAGAGACTCTTTGATGACAAGCTCTAAATACTTCATCAGTCGAAGTTCACTGAAAAAGAAACATTAAGTACATGCAGTCAATTTGTGACTAGCGGTCTAAGCTAGCGTGTCCATATGGTAGATATCCCTATCCACTAATGAAATTAGTTCCGTTTTTGTCCGCAACATGGCAGGGTTCATTTTTCTGACAGATGTTCAAATCTGTATGTTTTGGGACCTGGCAATTCTGATTAAATATAAAATAAACATAAAAATCGGTTTGTTTAAAAACTCACTACATAGACATATTCCATAAGCTGATAAAATAAATATAACTAATGGTAATGATTATTAAGTAGGTATAAGATGGTACTTTAGTGACCTATTTGATTACTTCAGTTTTTGAAAATACTAATTCATTTTAATTTGATGCTTTTGGGGCATCAAAAACTAAATGAAGAATAACAATGTTAATTTTGAACCTTACCTGTACGTAGGATCTCGCTCCATATCATCCCCAAATATAGATCTTTGTTCATCTAAAATTTTTTCTTGTATGTCGGGATGCTTTGAAAGGCAGAATAACGTGAATACAAGGCCAGAAGTCGTGGTGTCATGACCCTAGAAATATTGAGAAAGTAATTTTTAGATAAGTTACAATTACCTATAGTTAGTATAATATACTTAGATATGGTTGGTGTTCGGCCAGGCCTCTACTAACAGCCATAGGAACCGTCAACCGAGATAAGTTCATAAGTGCCTATCTTTGGCGCATCGTAAGAGATGCACTTGCTTGATTTCTGCCACTCGCTCCAGACGGCAACGTGCACGCTGTACGAAGTGATAACAACGCTGTGGCAAGTTTCACTAGATACCAGTTTTGCGCTAATCATCTGGCAGTAGGTAATTAAAGCGTGTGAATTTATTGTTTTCTATGGAAGTGATGTATTTGTTAGAGTAACTAATAATCTGTGGTACTGCGAATGAGCGTTTTTTACTTTCTTTTATAAAGTTTAGGTACCTACTTGAATGACTTAACAATAGAACCAATGATAAAATATAGGAGTAGATAGACAATACCTATGCCAGCTTCCTGGGGTAGATAAATAGAGGTACCTAATATAAAGCAAGACATAAAAACGCTACTTGACATCTAGTCACATACGTCCATTAGAATAAGCGAGTAGTCAATAGTATAGGTACAGATGCCATCTTGAAACCTTGGCGTTCCGGATCCAGCTGGAGGCTTTTCGTTATGACCTTAGTATAAGGTTGAGATTGGGTTTATTTTACCTTTTTTTATTTACTTCCATCATCAGCAAAATTTTCCACCCACTGCAAAATAATCGGTATTATTAGCTAAATGTTGAAAGAATTAGAATTACCTCAAACATGAATGTATCCACTTCTTCTCTTATTTTTTCATCGTCTATTCTTTTACCGCCTATTTCAGCCAATAGGAGCAGGTCCAAGAAGGCGTGTTTGTTTTTGATTCCTTCAAAAGAAATGTATACAGTCAGCAACGAAAAAATGTATACATAGTCCTTGGTTTTTTCAGGGGATGATCCTAAGGGAGGATCAGTCTATCAAACTGAACCACTTTCTCTGTGGGGCCAAAATCGAAATCACAAAAAAATTAATCAGCTGTGTTATTGCATTAACCAGCCTCATACTTTTGCGGTTTTCAGTTTTGTATGACGCAGCAGATTTCATTTAAAAATATCGTTAATACGAACGAACCGTATCGTTAGGTACGAATTCTTACCAACTTTGATTAAATTAAAATAGCGGAAGATAGGTGACTAGCCTAGCCTATGCACTAACGCAAATGCATGGACCGCATAAATTGAGCCCCGTCGCCTAATTGACTAAAGGTCGATTCACACCAGATCCAGAAGAGCATCGAAGAACATTCGCTCATAGCGGCAATCTTATCTGTAGTGAATAAAGGTCAAATTTATTTGTAGCAATACGGGCAGAGCGGCGTCGCGCGTGTCCGCTGCGTCGTCGGCGACGTGCAAATAAATTGGACCTTTATTCACTAGTGATAAGATTGCCGCTGCTAGCAAATGCTATTCGATGCTCTTCTGGTGTGAATCGACCTTTAGTCAAAGTATATAGTCGCAATCCGAGAGGCATTTCGTGATTGAGATACTTTTTTGATTTTAGGCGGAATAAAGGTACCAAAATGCGCCTTCGTCTGCTTTTCCTCGTCGTACAAATCATTCAAAAAGAAGAAACAAAACACACGGCCTCACACGGCATTACTTTTCACTCGTAATTACATGAAAAGCAGATCCATTGTTCGAGTACATAATGCAAGAACGTCACCTATCTTCCGCTATTTTAATTAAATCAAAGCTTACCAAGCTCCGAATTCTGATCCAAAGAAGTAATGTTAGCTCTCTCAAGTTCCTCTCGCCTAGCTTCAATCACTGTTTTACTTTGTCCTTGTAAGATATTCAGTGCCTTGTCCTGAATCCGCTTGTGAGGAAGCAAATTGAAGATTATATCTGATCCTACGACTGGATTCCGCATCCTGGTCGATACAACATTACTCAACCTGTAAACAAAAATATAATGTTGGGATTCAAATTAAAGATTGAATTCGGATGTACGCACGGCGACCATCAATATAACTAAGTATACAAAACCAACATAAGCTGTCCGCGCGACGCCGACGTTATGCGTTACTCGACCTACGCGCGGCCAGCTTATGTTGGTTTTGTATAGCTTGATGTGTCGCTGTGTGTACTTTGAAACAGATAGAAGAAGAATTTGAATTATAAGAAAAGAAGGGGTAAGCATGTGCCATACCGAGTGAGTGTGAGCAAGCTAGGAATAGGCCATAGGAATGCGCCACCACCGTCACGCTTCCTATCAGGCGGGGGTCAGTTTGAAATTGGTACATACTTAGGTACTGTATGTAGACATAGTACTAGATAGGTACTCTTTCTTATACTGTGCCGATAGGTACTAAAATTGTCAATCTCTTGCGCCTAAAGAACATAAGTAACAAAGTATTTTTCTGTCTTTAAATTTGAATTGAAACTGCAACATGGCTATAACATGTTAATAACTAGTCAATAATAATTTGCAAAAAAACTAGTTAGCCTTGAAATTTTTAACAAATGTAATTATCTACCTGAATATTTAAATGAAATCAGACCTTCTGCACCTTTAAACTATAGGTACTACTGACAAATTTGAATTTTTGTTTCAATATATTTATAATACTGGGACCCGTCTCTAATGATAGGTACCTACCTAAGATGATGTGGGTACCTACCTAGTACCTACCAATTGACTAAAAATTAAAGCAAAATGAACGTTTGAAAATAACACTAACTTCACATTTTCAGTTATTTTTTAATTTCTACGCGTCACAGGTACACGTAAAAAAAACCTGTAAAGTTTTATAAAAATGTGAAAACATTGGGTTTCTACTTGTATGAAAAAATTTATAGCACTGGGACTAGATGTGCACCTATCAAACATTGTAAAAATTTCAGTAGGTATGTATTATAGGTAGGTAATAGGTATATAAGATGAGTCACAGAACATTATAAGAGGGGTTAGAAATGCAAAGTAGAGCTTTTGCTTCGGAGACGGCTGTCGCCACTTGTCGTCCCGCTCCCGCTTCTACAATTTACTCATGCTCGCACCACGCCACGCGCCTTATGGTGTTATGCAAATCATTGCATAACCTGTGGCGATACGTTCCACGCCTACTTTGCACTTCTAACCCCTCTTATAATGTTCTGTGGGATGAGTCAAAAGTACGTAGGTAGGATGCATTAACATAAGGCCAATTTATGTTTGTTTTGTTTGTACACGCATCACTTAAAAACTACTGAACCGATTTAGATAAGATAAGATAAATATTCTTTATTTGCACACCAAGAATATATACTTAATTAAAATAAGAATCAGAAGGGTACAAAGGGCTGTCTTATCACTAAAAGCGATTTCTTCCAGACAACCATTAGATGGGGTTTTCCCAAAAGCATAGGTATAATAGGGCTTACCTACTGCCTAGCGTTAGTATATTGGATGAGTCGTACATAATAGGATGCATTAAAATAAGGCCAATTTTAGAATTTTTGTTTGTTTAGTTTGTACACGCATCACTTCAAAACTACAGAACTGATTTAGATTTGGTTTTTAAGTATAGGGCTTACCTAGCGTTAATTTCATCGCAATCGGTTTACTCAATCCATTTTTTTAGTACTTACCTACTTATTCAAAATTTTCAAGTGGTAAGTAAGTACACACGGCGACACATCAGGTTACGCACGTACAAAACACAAAATAGTGCGGTAGAGAGCTTGCATAGACGCGGCTGCCGGCGCGGGCGTAGCGTGCTGTGAGACGAAACAACAACAACATACCGCACCCTTTTGCACGATTCGCAGCGTTCAACTTCTAATAGTTCAAAGTCCAAACAGGGTAACCTGACCTGTCGCCGTGTGTAAATTATTAATTATTATACAGAGTGTTAGGCTAAACAGTTGCATTACTTTAAGGGGTGATTGCACCTATGATACTAAACAACTTTCCCTAAGAAACCTGTAGGAAATTCGCAAAAAAGAAATAAGACTTTTCATACTAAACGTTCGATCAGCTGATTCCATTTAGTATGGAAAGTCCAAAATTTTTTTGCTTATTTCCTATAGGTTTCTTAGGGAAAGTTATTCAGTATCATGGGTACAATCACCCCTCATCACCCCTTAAAGTAATGCAATTGTTTACCCTAACACCCTGTAGGTATTTCAGTGGATAGCGAGTAGCGTCGCAGATTAATAATAGGTAAGTAGTAACTTACCTATTATTAATCTGCGTATCTAGTAAGATACGCCACTAGATAGTTATAATTAGGTATATAACTTACGCTTCAATGGCTTTCACGTATTCAGATTTACTATCTTTCTGCGCGTTCATGGACACTCCCATTATTGATTCTGTAAACAATAGGATATAATTAGATTATAAATAATTATACCTATGTATAGCCGTTGTAGTAAAATTAAAAATTATACGTGACTGTAAGGTGACTGTTTCTTGTACGATGCACTTACGACCGATAAGTATCGATAGGTCGTAAGGACGTACCTATTGGTGGTAAGAAACTGCTATCTTTTAAATTAAAGCGTACGGTGATATACAACGTGGTAATGAATTAACGCAAAACTAGAAAGTAGTTTGCTTAGAAAAGAGAGCAGAATCGAATTATCGTGGTTTCAACATAGGTAATTTTTTTCAAAATGTTAAATTACCTATTTGTTTGTAAAATTGAAAATTTACTGAACCCGATGTCAACCCAACGCACGGGCACGCACACTCACCCTACTCACTACCAAAATATGAGTACGTAAGCGCTTTCATTCATTGCTGAAATGATAACAAATCATTTTTGCCTTAAAACTTAAAATGCGAATAACTTTAAATTTTAATTATCAAAATAATGAAATTATTGTTTCAATCGAATTATTTTGTTATAAATCAGTTGGGGTGTATGAGGTTTTGCGCTTATTCATTAACACGTTGTATATAAAAACTAGTTACTAGTGAACAAAACTTCGGCTGATTTAGCCGAAACCGAATGTGTGACTGAAGATGCTTTTTTGGCCGAAGGAACCGAAGCTGAAGCAAAAGTATCGGTCGGCCACTGTATGTGTATACATATAAGAGTTACTATACTTACTAGTTGTAAAGTTACCCAGGTACACAAGGCGACACATCAAGCTATACAAAACCAATATAAGCTGGTCGCGAGACGTTATAGTATAAGAGATAAGTGTACTTGTTGCAACCATCAGCAGCAAGGCTGATTCAGTGTTTATGGGGTGTAGAGCATCTCTGTGATGGGGATGGACCAGGTCTGCCTGCATAACTCCAGTCGGTTTAGGCTGAGATACAGCCGTTCAAAGGTCGGAACTTTGACAGGCTGTATCTCCTAAACCGACTGATGAACTATGTCAGTATTTGTACTGTTCACATAGCTACAGTGCATACTACAATAATAACATACGATCAGCCTTGCAGCTGATCGTGAATTTTTTACTGACCTTTAATCATCAGTAACTCCTAAACCGACTGGAGTTCCCCATCACAGAGAAGCTCTACACCCCATAAACACTGAATCAGCCTTGCTGCTGATGGTTGCAAAAAGTATACTTAATACGTTACTCGTCCTACGCGTGGCCAGCTTATTTTGGATTTGTACAGCTTGATGTGTCGCCGTGCGTACTCCCTTAATAATAAAGTTCAGTCAAATGTTAACTAACCTGTTACGTTATCAAGGGCTGCCAGAGCAATGATCGGAAACAAATCGAAATCAGACTTGCCATCTGCAAGCTTATTTAGTTTTCCTATCAGTACACGTCCATTCTTACAGAAAACTGGTAAGAAGTTCTGTAAAATGTTGAAATGGAAAGCAGGCGTCAGAAATTTTCGATGAGTTTTCCAACGATTCCCTGCAAATAAATAAAAACGTGTTAAAACTACTTTCACCATCGATGGAGAGGATATCTACATTTGAAAATTAACTATCGATCCAAGATACCATTCATCATCATCATCATCTCAGCCGGTGGACGTCCACTGCTGGACAAAGGCCTATGGTTACTATGGAGATACCATAGATCTATATATTACTAGTGTCCTTACGCAAGTAATATATATGTCTTTGGGAGATATCTACGCATTTTTCTACTGTTGATTTGACATTCATAAAATATCAGGGGTGCGATTATCGAAAGTCAAATCAGCAGTAGAAAGATGCGTATCTCCATACATTTTCAACTGCTGAGTTCAGAGAATGAGTTTCAAAAATCGCACTCCAGCACTGGTAGCATGCCAACCCGCGATAGCCGTGATACGGCTTTATCACGTCTTTTATCTCGTTCGTTTGCGCGCAAAAGAACGAGATAAAAGACGTGATAAAGCCGTATCACGGCTATCGCGGGTTGGTATGCTACCAGTGCAGGAGCGATTTTCGAAAGTCAAATCAGCTGTAAGTAGAAAGATGCATATCTCCATATTAATTTTGACATATTCTAATGCTGAGTTCAACGTGTGTGTGAGTTTCAAAAATCGCACTCCATGAAACAATTTAAAACAACACTGATATACTTATTTTTTTCCTTTCCTTACATCATAAAAAAAGGAGGCCAAGTTATTGCTCAATTACATATTTTGGTTGAAATAAAACTTACCTGCAGCGGTTAGTAAACCTTGACCAAGCCATGGATGGAGATAGTAGTAGGACACGCCTTTCGTTATGAAGTCTATACTCGATGTTATGGCCTGTGAAAATTACATAAAGTTTTATAGCTAGTCTAGCCTAGGCCATATGAATAGGTAATAATCTATTATTATCTATTCATTCGCCTAGACTAGGGTACATCACGTATGTGTATGTACATCCTAGAGACTATAGGATATTACAGGATATTATAGCAAAATAGTAATACTTAAAGGGGAATCTTTAGATTTACTATCTAAAATGTTGGCAGATCTGGTTTTGGATCTTTCTCCCTCTAAGAGTAAGGTTTGTGTTTAAAAAAAAGATCTTATAGAAAACCTATAGTTCTTCAAAATGGTGTTAATGTAGAGTTAGTCAGTACTATTAAATATCTAGGTATCTGGCTGAGACTCGACGTTGGGAGACTCGACGTGCGGATTCAGATGGGGGAAACATGTAAACGAAGTAAGAAAATAGTGTCTGAAATTTTTAAATATTTTTAAAGTACTAGCAGGTCCTGGTGGATACACCCTAAGCATTTAAGGCGCTTATATCCTACTATCCTATCCTTCTCCTACTAATATTATAAACGCGAAAGTTTGTAAGTATGGATGGATGGATGTTTGTTCCGCTTTCACGCAAAAACTACTGAACGGATTTTGATGAAATTTGGCATACAGATAGACCATAGCCTGGATTAACACATAGGGTACTTTTTATCCGGGTAACGCAGGCAAAGTCGCGGGCAACAGCTAGTATTTCTATTATTCGAACTCGCATGGATTATGCTTGCTTCCTATACGACGATTGCTGCCGAACTCATTTAGGTACTGTAGCATGGAGGTCGGTTATGCTACTACTGGCTGGTTTTGGATTCGAAATTTGAAACGCGCATCCCTAGGCTCGTTGTTCGTTTATTTTTCATTCATAAGACGATCGAGAGCAAAGCGAGTGCAAAAGATAAAAAGTCCAATAAAATCCAAATAATCTGGATTAATTCGTTTTATTTTGCCCATCTGGCTGCGTCTCCACGCTATATTTGGTGGAGGCGCCTTAGATCCGCGAGTGAAGTATCGGTATACCTTAGTAATTTTCAGAGAAAAAGTAAAAGAAAAATCGCATCAAAGAAGCGACAAAATCAAAGAAGATAGGCGCGCAAACGAGTAGAGGACGTCCAAAGGCGAGTCCCCGAAGATGGTGCAGCGTTTGCAGATGGACAGGGCAGATACAGGGATAGAGAAGCAGGAATTCTGATAAAGTTAAGCGGTGTTCGAATTTTAATGGGGGGGACATGATTTAGGGGATTTTATAGTCACACAGCTCACGTCAGAAAAGGGAATAAAGGTCGCGCAATGCATGCGGACGCAATGAACACGAAGAAGGGGGAGATTCCGGAGCGACGGAGCCAAGGACACGAACTTTGAACAACCCAATATCGAGATCGCAGTGTTTTTGTCCTTTTATAATCTTGTATTGTTTCCTAGGCGCTGGTTTTTGATGGAGCAACTGTACGAATGTAAGTGTGCGTAGCACCACCAGGCACGTCGACCTCACACAGGTTTGGCTATGCATTTTTATTTTAGTGTGGATTTTAATTATTGAAATATATCATGGTTGGTATGGAGTACGTGTCGAAGTATGTAGTGTGTAGGGCGTAAACCTACCCATAGTTTGACCTTATGTCCATGAACATAGAGTTCAACTATGGGTAGGTTGATCTGTCGCCGTGTGTACATAAACTAGATATTGAGTTATGTGGGTCAAGTGCGCGCACTTAAGATTTAAAACCTCTCTGTAATGAAAATTATAATCTAAATGACATAAAACAGTATTTATTAGTTAGACTATTTATTAATTAACAATTTAAGTATGAAAATAATCATCTATATTGGCACAAATTCTTTGAACTTAAAAAATACAAAGATAGTCACAATGCGTACACTTGCCCCAGTAGGAGGGTAACTGTGCGCAGTGGGTGGGGGTAAGTGTACGCCAGAGATTTTGTATAGTAAGAATAGATTCATTTTTTTTAAGAAAGAGTCTAGAAATGGCCAGGTCTCTCATTCTTAGTTATGGTATCGCTTCATTTGAAAAAAAAAGACAAACACAGACAAATGTCACCGTCTTGAACGTCAAAGTGTACGTTTCTGAGTCATCGTGATAGCCGGCGTGCTTCCAACGTCATTGTGTTATTTTGTGTGAAATTAAATACGAATATTTCATTAATTTCAAAATAAGTATCAAATGCGTGTTTTTTATGCACAATGGCTTGTGTGGCCTCTGGCTGCACTAGCAGAATGGGAGTTTAAAAAGAAGATAATCAGAGGATATCTTTCCATCGGTAAGTAATCGGCTCCTATTTTTAAGAATATGTTGACCTTGGTAATGAATGAAATAATTCATTCAGAGTAAAGCTTTTTTCATTGTGAATGTGTTACATAATGTGAAGTATCATTTCAGCCTGTTTTGTTTACGGAAATTATAAACTAAAATCATAAGTTCATTTGCATTGACAGTTTATGTACTCTAATTTATGCCATTAGTGTTGACCCGAATTATCGACAATTGCACAGAATATGATTGCTAATAAGGAAATCAAATGACATCATGCAAGATGTAACGGGAGTTTGGATTAGGGCCCTTTACGCACTGCGACTTCGCAACGCGATAAAGCATCGATGCAAACGCGATACATCTTCGACGGAATACGTTCGTCATCGTTTGATCAGTCAGTTCAGTCACAGTCATTCATCAACAGTCTTTGTCGTAATGCACACGCGCGTCTGCATTGATAGTTGCGTGTGCATACAAAAACCTGTTAAATTGCTAGTGTAGCGATGCAGTCACGCGATTGATAAACGCGCGTTTATCCGCTTCAAAAAGTCTCAGTTTGTAAAGGGGCTACTTTGACTAGACAGATGAAAGTTTGACATTACCATGTGTTAACCTAAATTTTTTATTCCATTGAATTCTGGTAGACTTATACAAATTTATTGTTACGTAATTACGTTAATTTATTGCTATTATTTTGCAGACGGTGCCTAGGCATCCCAGACCTTCCAGACCGGAATTGGTTGAGCCGTCAACATCCATCAAGAAGAGTTTTCAGAAAGAAATCAATACAATGGTCTACCTACGTTCCCTTGGAGGTGTAAAAAGAACGTCATCCAGGATTCATCATCAAACTAATTTGATGTAAATATTTCTACGTAAGCTGTTGGTTTCATCAGTTAATAAAATAAAAGATAAAATGTTTCTTTTTTATTTACTTATACCTACAAAAAGTCTGCCCATAAAGAATAGAGATGAAAGGCTGGGCCACATATAGTGCAGCTGCAGAAAGGCTGCGGGCCTACTGCAGTCCGGCAGTAGTTGTAAACTATGGAATTATAAATGCGAGGTGTCGCACTGCGGCTACCGTTCCGCAGCTGTTCCGCAGCCGCGCCGGACTGCATCTAGTGTGATACCTTGCATATAATTCCATAGTTTACAACTACTGCCAGCCCGCAGCCGGCCTGTAGCCGTTCCGCAGCTGCACTCTGTGTGGCCCAGCCTTAAACGAGAGTGCTACTTTCTCCGTAACTGTCACATTTTTGGCGTAAACTACTTGAGAATGGTGACAAATTTTTTATGATTTTATTTCGTAATTAGGGTTCTGTACCCATAGGGTGAAAACGGGACCCTATTCCTATAAGCCTACGTTGTCCGTCCGTCCGTCCTACCTATTTAGGGCTGTAACTTTGAAAAGGTAGACAAAAAAGGTAGAAAAATAGCTAGACAGTTGACATTTACACAGAATGTGCGTTATTACAGCGGATTTGCCACAGAACATTATAGGTATAGTCTTATTTTTTTTATGGGATTTGCTAACAAAAAGTAAAAAGTTAGGGGCTCATACAAGAAACTATTTTTTTAAGTTTTTTCTTCTCGCTCTATCGTAAAAACGGTAATACATAAAAAAACAAACGTCAAAGTTGGTGTGATTATAGAACACACTGTACACCTACAGTATAATATCAAATAATAAAAACCGGCCAGGTGAGAGTCTGTATCACGCTAAAAGTCCCGGCGAAAACAACACTTTTTTTGTAAGTTAATATTTTTGTGTAGTGGTGTGGTACGGAACCGTCGATGCGCGAGTAGCCCCGTAGAGTTTTTATATTATTAATTTCCCTTTTCACTTTCATTTTGGGCAGGCTGTAAATTATAGATATACTGCTATCGATAGGTTGTCGATATGTATCACAGGAACAACACTAGTATCGTATATATAATTAAAACAAGTATCTATAGATAATCGGTCTCATTGGCACAGAAGGTGGCATAGATAAAAGTATACCCAACCATTTATTTATATGGCATTTTATAACGTAAAAAAGAGAAAACCGATGTACATGTTTCGTCTTAAAAAAAATTAATCTATTCTTACTATACAAAATCTCTGGTGTACGCAGCATAAATTGAGTTGTTAACATACTCAAAAGCTTATTATTTTAACTTAACTATGTAATTATGTTTCAGTAACGAATAAATTGAAAACATAAATCAAATAAGTACCAACAAATGAGATCAGTACCCTTAATTAATAAACTTAGTTATTTATCAGCACAGTTATCACATTTTGCACTGTTCGTGCCACCAACTATCACAAACGCTACATTTTATCCAGTATTCTGTCGGTGGATATACAACGTGTTAATAAATTAGCGCAAAACCTCATACACCCCAACTGATTTATAACAAAATAATTAGATTGAAACAATAATTTAATTATTTTGATAGTTAAAATTTAAAGTTATTCGCATTTTAAGTTTTGAGGCTAAAATGATTTGTTATCTTTTCAGCACTGAAAGAAAGCGCTAACGTGCTCATGGATACATTTTTATAATCTTGTCTTGGTAGTAAGTAGGGTGAGTGTATCCGTGCGGTGGGTTGACATCGGGTTTAGTAAAATTAAATATAAAATTTTTTTTTTTTTTTTTAAATTACCTCTATGTTGAAACCATGATAATTCGATTCTGCTATCGATTCTAAACAAACTACTTTCTAGTTTTGCGTTAATTCATTAACACGTTGTAGAGAGCACTTTTTACAAACATAATGATACCATAGATTCCAAGTACGAATAAATTTTTATCCTCTTTGAGTTTTTATTAAATTTTGCATACAAATTATTTAATACTTTGAAAAAAATTACCTATGTTGAAACCATGATAATTCGATTCTGCTCTCGATTCTAAACAAACTACTTTCTAGTTTTGCGTTAATTCATTAACACGTTGTATATGTCTCAACATAAAGGACAGTGAACCCCACGTAGTATGGCTACGGCATGTGCGTACCTACACTTAACCCCACCCATCAAATTCAAATTGAGACTTTGTCAAAATTGTTAATTATTGCATCATCCAAGAAATTCAAACACTGTCAATTTTAAAACCTTGAAATATGCATATATCGATGACAAATATAAGATTTTATAAAAACATACACAACTACAAAAGATTACAATGTCAATATGATAAAATATCGTAAGAAAACAAGCAAAATAATTTAATTGCATGCAAAAACAAAACGTTACTATTAAGGTTATGTATACAATACCTAATTGATACTATACAGTACTATAAGTTAGTGTCACTCTGACCCAAGCATTTCGATCATTGAAATAATCATCCAGTTTATATGCTTTTTTACAGAGGACTTTTTTGATCTGAGTTTTAAACATGTTTTCGGAAAGATTCAAAATGGTCTCGTAGTATTTTATTATAACAACGTATACAATGTATCCATGAAAGACGTGTTGACCCTACTATGCCGAAAGTGTGGGGATATCAGTTTATTTTTATTTCAAGTGTTGTAATTATGGACATCACAATTTTTTGGAAACAACGACAAATTTTTTCATACATATAAAATGTTTTCATAAATAAACTGCCCATAAACAGTTAAATATTAATTTTCTTAAAAAGGTCGCGAAGCGAATCACGACACCGCAGACCGGATAATACAACGTGTTAATGAATTAACGCAAAACTAAAAAGTAGTTTGTTAAGAATCGAGAGCAGAATTGAATTATAATGGTTTCAACATAGGTAATTTTTTTCAAAATTATTAAATAATTTCATTGCAAAATTTTAAATTTACTGAACCCGATGTCAACCCACACCGCACAGGCACACTCACCCTACTTACTACCAAAACAAGATTATAAAAATGTATCCATGAGTACATTACCGCTTTCTTTCATTGCTGAAATGATAACAAATCATTATTGCCTCAAAATTTAAAATGCGAATAACTTTAAATTTTAACTATCATAATAATGAAATTATTGTTTCAATCGAATTATTTTGTTATAAGTCAGTAGGGGTGTATGAGGTTTTGCGCTAATTCATTAACACGTTGTAAAGCTCGAATTGCCCGTTTCTGTAGGATAGAGACCGTCTTCTCAATATCTGCAGCACGACCCCACAATAAAATACCATAGGACATGATACTATGGAAGTAACTGAAATATACGAGTCTGGCAGTTTCAATATCAGACAGTTGTTTAATTTTTCTGACTGCAAATGCTGCAGAGCTTAGGCTACCAGCCAGAGTTTCAATGTGGGAACCCCATTGCAGTCTAGAGTCAATTGTTATTCCCAAAAACCATGTATTATATTGATAAGTATGAATCCTACTAATATTATAAATGCGTAAGTATGGATGTTCTTTCCGCTTTCACGCAAAAACAGCTGAACGGATATTGATGAAATTTGGCATACAGATAGACCATGGCCTGGATTAACACATAGAGGGTACTTTTTATCCGGGTAACGCAGACGAAGTCGCGGGCAACAGCTAGTATTCAATAATGTAAAGGTAGTTTAGGTAGGGTAGGTACCTCGATTAGTCTGGGATGAGCCACCATCACATATCTTTGTGACAAAATATGAACACTGAGCACATTTCCATAAACTTCCGCCAAATTATTGAGACGACTAAAAAACTCTGTAATAAATGTAATGTTATGAGCGAAAATTATTAATTTTTGAAATATTACTGAACGATATATTTTTTAATTTGCTAAAAGAATAAATGGGAAATATTTACAATTGGGTCGCAGGAATTTGGGGTGGGGGAGGATGGGGGGTGGGAGGGATTAGTGGAGGGGTACCCCCTGGTACCACTCCCAGCGGAGATGCATAGTTACCGAGATATAATACATAAATGTGTAAAATCTAACCTAAAATTACTATTGGGACAGGAATTTTAGGGTTTTGGAAGTGGAGGGGGAGTGGGAGTGGGAGGGGGAGGGAGTGGAGGTGGAGTAGGAGGGGGAGGGGAGGGAGAGGGAGTGGAGGGGAGGAGAGGGGCGACGTGGGAGGGTGGAGTGGAATGGAAATATATAATATATATTTTTTTTGATAATAAATATATTAGGGTTTTTGTGTATATAATATATTGACTTCAAAATTATTCACGATTGAAAATTACTCACTTGTAGAACGTCCTATAAACAGGATGCCATGTCCCAAAAGTGGTAGCGCAATCGGTCCAGGTATACTTGTTCGTTTACGATCAACGATATAATATAACCACGAATATGATAGCACCAAAATTATAAAAAAAAATAACATTTTATTTTTCTAAGCAAGCGGAGTTTATTTATTTTTTAATTCACTAAAATATGTTTTAATGAAACGGCTTGTTTGTCAAAAAAATCCTACCAATTGATAACTTTAAATGTCAATGTATTATTATACTAAGTAAGTACTTACTCAAAGTTAAGTCAGGGGAATAGCAACAGTGGTTCTCTTATTAAAAAAGTCGCGAAAAGCAATTACCTACTTAGTTTATTTTTTATTAACGCAATTAAGATAACGATTACATCATTAGGTGGGTACCTACTATGTACCTATTATGTAGGTAATTATAATAAGTATGGCAATGCAATTAATACTAAAATTTAAATTTGAAACCATTCTTTCATGGGTCACTGCACAGGCTATTATACCTAATAAGATAAGATAAGCAGAATACCTAATAAAATTCCCGAGACCATTTTCAATCTTTCCGAAAACAAGTTTAAAACGACAAGATAAAAAAGTCCTCTGTTAGGCGCGGTTTATACATAAAAGACGTGTGGCGGTGGCGCATAGTCAAAATAAACACAATATTAACCTTATAGTACGTAGCATAGCGTCGCGCGTCGATCTGAGAATTACGCCCGCGCCTCCAGGTGACGTCGCCTGAGGCGCGGGCGTAATTATTCTCCTTTACGACAAAAACGATGCTATGCTACGTACTATAAGGTTTATATTGTGTTACTTTGACTATCCGCAACCGCCACACGTCTCGTATGTTTATACAGAAGAGATACGTGCTTCTTAGGCGTGGTTTATACCACGCCTAAAAAGCATGTCAACTGGATTATTATTTAAATGATCAAAATTCTTGGGTCTGAGTGTCACTATACATTTTAAAAATATATATTTTTTTAAATAAATTTGGACAATTATCTAGTCATATTGAAAGTACCAGAATCTAGCCTGGACTTGTATTATGATGACTGGACAACGATATAGAATACCTACATATATAGATACAAACATCCATGACTCGGGTACAAATATTCATATTCATCATACAAATATTTGTCCCTTACGGGATTCGAACCCGCGACCTTCGGCACAGCAGGCAGGCTCACTACCGACTTTGCTACCGGGCTGTCGAATAAATGTAGTAGTAGTAGTTTACTGTATGGTAGATTTAAATTAGAGCGCTTACAGTCCTTACAGACGAGCGACACTTTGCGGTCGCCGTGTGTCGCAGAGGGACCGGAAAGTCTATGAGCGCGACGCTCTGCGACCCACGGCGACGTTTGTGTGTGTTCAGTCTAACATTTTGTATTATATTGATTGATAAGTAGGTATACCTAAAATATTAATTAATGTAAAGGTAGTTAGGTACCTCGATTTGTCTGGGATGAGTCACCATGACATATCTTTGTGACAAAATATGAATACTGGCCACATCTCCATAAAGTTCCGCCAAATTATTGAGACGTTTAAAAAACTCTGTAATAAATGTAATTTATGGGCGAAAATGATTGATTTTTAGATCATAACTGATTAAGATTTCGTTAAATTCACTATGGGAAAATAGACTCACTTGTTGAAGGTCCTAAAAACAGGATGCCATGTCCCAAAAGTGGTAGCGCAATCGGTCCAGGTATACTTGTTCGTTTACGATCAAAGATATAATATAAGCACGAATATGATAGCACAAAAATTATTAAAAAAGTTAGCATTTTATTTGTTAAAGCGAGTATTTTGTTGTTTGTTTGTTGTGTTTAAGCCAGCAGTGTTAGTTAATTTTTTATTCCTCTGAACAAAGTTTTAATGAAACGACTTATTCCTCAAGAAATACCAACCAATTTATAACTTTCAAGTCAATTGTATTGTTCTAAGTACTAACGTTAATTACACTCAAAGTACCTCATTTCAGAGGATCAGCACCAGCGGCTCTCTTATAAATAAAGTCGCGAATAGCTATTAGTTTAATTTTTTATTAACACAATTAGGATCCTGTACGTAACTAGGCACTATGACTTCATCACTATGTACCTTCAAAATTATAATGTGGCAATGCAATGGACATTTAAATTTGAAAAATTATAAGTAAAAACCTAGTTAATCGTTAAGTTATTTTATTGAAATATAAATTTAACTAGCCTTTGCTCGTGACTTCGTCCGCGTGGATATCGGATTTTCGAAAAATCCTTTCTTAGTGAACCACTACATGCCCTGTAGAATATGTATTCGATATGTTTCTATCTTCAGTGGTTTAGCCTGTGCGTTATCTGTCAGTCACGGAAATGTTTTATGTAAGTATAGATTTACAAGTTATGAATTTAGAAAATGAGTTTTTATTAAATAAAACAAAGGTGGATTATAAACGTAATTTCACGGTTGGGTACATAACCCAAATGGTGGAAGATAGACTCTTACTTGACCGGTATTTTTTCTGTGCTACCAGAGATTTTACACGATATTTGTATAAAACAAGCGGTCTTTAAAAGGGTTGACGTTCCCTGTTTTGTTATCTCAAAAGGTCAAAGTGTAATATTTGAGTAAATCATGTAGTTGATAAACAATCATTTATTGTTAACCCTAATTAAAGGGGGTTACGAGCGTAAAGTATGTATCGCATTTCAGCCTGCGCCATGTTCGTATAATAAATAATAATCTATGAATCATAATAATATATGTATTGTATTATTAGATTTAAAATAAAATAAAAAAAATTATTTCACTCAATACCTACTCGTATTATTTTAATTTGAGGACTTCTATTAGAGCAATTGGAGAATGCTCGTATTGGGACGGGAATGCCTCGTTACGTAGATAACGCTATTTTTATTTTGACGGTAATAATTAGATAGGTCTGTACGGTCAACATGGTTAGCATCAGAGAAATCTAACCCCATTGCGCTTATTGGCTGTGTGCACGACACTAGCGCCACACTAGCGTGGCGTAGCGCCAGAACTATGTTGGACAGCCGTGAATTATCTACACTAAAGTCTGTGTTTGTTCGAGGATTCTCCCAAAACTACTGGACCGATTTTGATAAAACTTTTTATATTTAAAAGCATATTATTAGTCTTAATAGCTAGCTTATATTTTACCCCAGTACGATGACGGGAGCGGATGCGGACGAAGCCACGGTCAAAATATAATTTTTATCTGAGATCCCATTCAAAATACGTCAGTTTTAATACCTTTTGGGGTTGAAATGAGACAATCCTGTTATAAGTTAGCATCTAGATGCCAATAGAAACTACCATGCCAAATTTAAAAGTTTGTAGTCTTCACAGTTTTAGAGATTTCGTGTTAAGTTAGTGTGTGGAATGTGGATTTGGATAGATTCAAGCATATTTTCAAAGCTTGTCCTGAAAAAGTACAAATTTCTGTCACCCCGGGCGCTGCCATCGATTTGATAGTTTCGATTACCCACTTCGCACATAGCCAATACTTCTAAGTAAAGAACGCTTGTGTCTGGGACACCCCAGAAGTGGTGGTGGTAGAACTAAGGCAAAATTGAAAATCACCCAACTACCTCCTTACCTTAGGTATATCCATTTGGGAGTTTTGGGACCACCACTTTTCGGACATCCGCACAAAGGTCATTGGGTGAAATCTGATCCAGCTAACTAAATTTTTCCTACAAAAACCAAATTGGTTTTAAAATGTTTAGTATATAGTAATAATAGTAGTATAAATAGTATAGTAACCCACATTCAACTTTATGTAGTTATTTATTTTTTAAACCATGGGAAAATGTACTAAATGTACTATAATACTAAAATGTACTAAATGTCCAAAAATGTACAAAATGTACGAAAATGTTCAAAATGAAGAAAATGTACTAAAATGTACTAATTGTACTAAAATGTACTAAAATTTACAAAATGTAAGAAAATATATTCAATGTAAGAAAATGTAAAAAAATATACCAGAATATTACATTTTTCTTTATTAGTTTTTGGCCTGAATCCCATGGTCTACATTCATGCGACATATAATTATATTCATGAACTAGAGACATTTATCTAAACATCCTATACTTTTTTTTCCTGAAGGTCGTGGGTATAGGTTTCATACTAAGGTGCCCAGTGACCTTTACACTTGACATGTCCCATAAATAGAATGATAATTTATTATAACAATGTGCACTCACAGAACCATAGTATTGATTATATTTGCAGACTCAGTAAATAAATTCAAATGTTTAATTGAGAAAACCAACCCACGGTTGACAGCTGCTGCCTTGCAATCGTTTTCCAAATGACATTGTAGGTATGTTTTTTTTTCTACAGTTGTTTTTATTTTTGTCCTTCTTTGCTTTGTCTTGTGTTTTTTATAGCGAATGTTGTGTTATTCATCTGAACCACTGTGTGTATAAATATGTAAAATTGAGAATGTATCGTTAGCAATCCTTTAAATAAATTAAATAATAAAAAGGTATAGATTTAGATAGAGGGGGTTAGGTTTCTCTGAAGCTGACTGAAGGTACTTAGGTATATACTTACTAAATGTCAAAGTAAAATCCTATGCACCTTCTAGTTTAGGGTTGCCAACCCTACTAAGCCCTGCAGTGGGTAGATATGGGCTGAAAATGATGATGATGATGAACCATACTATATAATATAGTATCCTACTATATTAGGGGCCCTACTACTATAATTTCTGAGAAAAATATATAGTAGGCAAAACTACTATATTTTGATGAGCGAATAATTTATAGATAATTTAAATATATTGGTACTTAGGTCCAATAGAATATTGCTCAAAACCATAGATATCAATTTGTAATCTCCGCAGGAATGAAAAGAAAGAGCCATACGATTAATAATAGGTCCAATAAAAATAACCAATAACTTAAAATATTTTAACAATTTTCTTTCTCTTCATCACATTTGTTCCATAAACAATTTTCTACTAAATATACTACTGAAAAGTGACAACAAGTTTTCCTAAAGTCAGATTTATCATTTTTTTTTATTATATTGTTTCTGTATGGAATCCAGTGACTTCTGCGTTTACACGATAAATTATTTTCTATAACGAATACGAAATAGAAAATGATTGTTCCTTAAAAATAATAACTTAGTATTCAAACCAAAAAGTAGCATAAAAATATCTTTTTGAAAAAAAAATTAATAAGCAAATTAGAAAAATACCATATTTTTTCTCATCCGGATCTACTATATTTTTTCGGGCACTAAGGCTCGAAATACTAATTTGGTCTAAAAAAAAGTTGGCAACCCTAGGGTAGGTGTCATACCTTAGTGAACGTAGGTGCCTATTGTATTGTAAATGTACCATGTACCAACATATTATGTTGGTTTTTTATTGCTTGATCTGGCTCGTGTGACGTTATACGTTACTCGACCTAACACGGCTACGTTCGACCAGCGAAAATCATACGGGCGAATTGGCAGTAGAAAGATGCATAATCTCCATAGTAATTTTTATTGGTGAGGTGCTTCGTTTAATAAAAATATTTTATCAACTTAAACTTTTATTTTCTTCATTTCTACATTTTACGTTCAAAACAAAACCATCTCCCATTTTTGACAATACCACCACAGCTAACAAATCATAATAAATCATAGATACAAACTTAACACTTTTTCCAGCCAGTAAGATGATACATTGGTTCTCCATCACTCTCCCTCAATGTTTCATCTTTCAATACATACCTATCCACTTAACACAGTTTAAAAACTTTATCTTAGGCAAAGGTTTTGTCAAAATATCAGCTATTTGCTCCGTTGTTGAAATATACTTTACAATAATAGATCCCTCTTCAACTTTCTGCTTTATAAAATTAAATTTTACATCAAGATGCTTTAACCGCTTTTGATCTGGATTATTAACTGTCTTAATAGTGCTAGAATTATCTTCAAAAATAACGACATTTTCAATCTTTATATTTAAGTCTGATAACATTTTCATCAACCAACAAGCTTCCATAGAAGCCTCACATAGTGAAATTAATTCTGCTTCAGTTGTACTAAGAGAACCCGTTGACTGTTTTTTAGATCTCCAAATTACAGTGTTATCAAATAACTTGAATAAGTATCCAGAAGTTGACTTCCTATCTGTTTCATCTCTCGCAAAGTCAGCATCTGCATAACCCATCAAAACAAAATCTGGTTTACAATCACTTTTCTTATAAATTAAAGAATAGCTTACATAACATAACATTTGCTTAACATATCTCAAAATCCTTTTCAAAGCTTTGTATAATTTTTCGCATGGTTGAGATTGAAATCTACTGAGGTAACATACGGCAGTCGCAATATCAGGTCTTGAACCTATCATAGCATACATTAAGGATCCAATCAATGATCTACACTTGTATTCCCAATTGAAATCAATTTCACTGAGTTCAATACTCAAAACAAAATTTGGATCCATTGGTGTATCGCAACCCTTACAATCTTGCATGTTATATTTACGTAAAACGCCATTTAAATACTTAGTCTGATTTATATGAACCTCCCCTGGCAACTTGTTAATCGAAATTCCTAAATAAGTTAAATTATCACAACCCAAATCTTTCATTCTGAATTTGGTGCATAAAAATTGTTTAACCTTTTCGGTTTCCTGTAAATCTTTTCCCATAATGAGTACATCGTCGACATATAACAATAAATATAACTCTCCCTTTGTATATAGGCAGTAATCATTTTGTGATCTTTTAAAACCATATCCTGTAATTGTATCATGAAATTTTTCATACCAATACTTTGGTGATTTCTTCAATCCGTATAATGACTTGGTAAGTTTCAACACATAACCTTCTGGAATCTCTAATCCCTCTGGTGGTTGAAGATAAACATCTTCTTTAATATCTCCATATAAGAAAGCCCCTTTAACATCCATTTGGCTTATATGAAAATCCTTATGTGCAGCAACTGATAACAAAATTCTCAATGTTTGGAGTTTCAGAACTGGTGAATAAATATCTTCTAATTTATCCTTCTGCTTAAATCCACGAACTACCAACCTTGCTTTATAAATTTCTTCATTTCCTACTTCTTTTCTGGTAAATATCCATTTGCAGTCAATCAACTTTTCATTTTCTGGTTTAGGTACAATTTTCCAAGTTTTACTCTCTTCAATAACTTTTAATTCTTCTTTTACTGCTTTTTCCCACTGTTTTTTATCTTCTCTTTGTTCTATTTCTTCAAAACTGATAGGAACATTCTCATGACTTGTCATATACGCAAACAAACACTCTTCATCATCAGTTAGATCTATTTCATAATCTTCAAACCTCTTTGGTAATCTTTTATGTCTCCTGCCTCTCCCTGTTTCCGTATTCTCTTCTTTATTTCCAACTTGTCTCTTTTTGGGAGTCTCTTTAATCTTTTCTTCAATTTCTTCATCTTCATGTTCTTGTGTCTTTCTTGAATTTTCTCTCGAATTATCTTCTTTTCTTGTACTTTCTCTCTCTCTTCTATTTTCACCTTCTTCACTTTCTTTGTCATTTCCCTGTTCTGGTACGTAGATTATATTCTTATCCATGTTTCTTCTTTCATCAAATATGACATTCCTACCCACTACAGTCCTTTTATTCTCTTCGTCATATAATTTATATCCTGAAGTGCAATATCCAATCATAATCATTCTTTTCCCTGGATTGTCAAGTTTCTGCCTCAACTGCTTAGGTACATGATTGTATGCGATACTTCCAAATACTCGCATAAATGACACATCTGGTTTCCGTCCGGTCCATAATTCACATGGTGTCTCTTCCTTTCCTACTGTTGGGCTCCTGTTAGTAACGTATGCAGAGTACAATACTGCATCTCCCCAGAATTCTTTTCCTTATCCTGATTCAGATAAAATTGTCCTCGCCTTGTCCATGATTGTTCGGTTCATTCTTTCTGCGACACCGTTCATTTCAGGATTGTATGGAACAGTGTATTGAAGACGTCCCTCATAATTACAGAATCTCTGAATTTCCCCAGAAGTATACTCACCTCCATTATCAGCTCTCAGTTTACGTAAGTTCATGTTAAAATAATTTGTAACATAATAATAATAAGTTTTGAAACATTCAAATACTTCAGACTTTTCTTTTAAAAGATATATCATAGTAAAATGTGTATAATCGTCTATAAATGTTAGAAAATATCGATATCCTTCCCTAGTTATAGGAGTTATGGGACCACATACATCAGTGTGAACTAGCTCTAATGGAGACTTCGCTCTATACCCGATTCTATTGAACGGTTGCCTAGTCATTTTTCCTAGCACACAAGGCTCACATAGTGCATTTTCATTGATTGGTAAACCTTTTAAATCATTTAATCCTTCTACTAAATTTTTGTGTGTCAATGTACTCAAGCTTCTTAACCCCAAATGACCAAACCACCTGTGCCACAGCTGTATGACCTCATCATTACTAGATAAAAAATTACAATTTGAATTGTTCAATTGCATTTCAATCGTATACAATGACCCTTCATTATTTCCAATCATTAATAAGTAATTCGCGTGATAAACCCTAACTTTCCCGTTACAAAATTCTACTCTTTTACCGTTACTTTCCAATTTTGACACTGACAATAAATTCTTTCTCAAGTCCGGTACATAGAAAACATTTTTAATAGTACAGTCCGTAGATCTCTTACCAACAAAACATTTCACGTTTATATTTCCAATTCCCACTGCTTTCAATGTAACACCGCTTTTAGCAGCCTCAATGTTTTTAGGTATTTTAAACTCCACATACTCCGTAAATAAGTCCTTTCTGTTTGTAAGGTGGTCCGATGACCCAGAGTCTACACACCATACTAACTTATTACTTTCATAACAGTTGTGCACCTCACCTGTATTGTCGGCAATTCCAATGTCACCCGTCTCTGCGTGTACCTCACCTGTATCGTCGGTAAATCCAATATCATCTGTCTCTGCTGAAAATGTATTGAAATCTCCTCTACCATATTCTCTTCCATTACTCCATCCTGCTCCTCGTCCAAAGTTCCATCCGCGTCCTCGTCTCGCTCCGGCGGCATACCTTCCTCTCGATTGTCCTTGGTATCCTGACGACCCTGTTCCTCTTATAAATCCTTGATTATTATCACCGTATCCTCTAGATGGTGACCCTGTTCCTCTCATAAATCCATGATTATTATCTCCATATCCTCTAGATGATATCTGGTGGCCTCGACCTGAAAATCCTCCTCGAACTCCTCTTCCTGATGGTTGACGCTTACATTCAAATTTTTTATGTCCGGGTAAGTTACATTTATAACATAGAAAGGCAGCATTGTCCAGTCCGCCATAGTTCCGATTATCCTTTTGACGTTTCTCTTCTTCTCCAAGAAGTCTATCCTTTACAAAATCCAACTTCAAGTTGTCTATCATTTCTAGAGTTGTTACAACCATTTCGTACGTTTTAGGCATCGACAGCAACACATAATTGACCTTTTCTTCTTCTGTGAGTGTAGACCCAGCATCTTTAAGCTGTGAAAAAATCTCCTCCATTTCTATAAGGTGTTTCATCATGGAGGTTCGTTCATCAAATCTCATCTCACTCAAATTCCGTCTTAGATAAATTTTTCCCCTTGTGCTTTTCTTAGTAAAATTCGCTTCTAAATTTTGTATCATTCTATATGCTGTGTCTTCATTTTTAATATATTCTAAATGTGTATCTGCTATTCCACTAATTACGATATTTTTTGCTTTCACCTCCAACTTCTTGTTTTCCGGAAGGCTTGCAAACAATTTGTCTTCGATTGCCCCCAGACAATCATTTTCATTTAACCAGCTTTTAATTCGAAATAACCACGTTGAAAAATTTGTTCCGTCGAACTGTTTTATATTCGCTTTTATTGCTTCCGCCATCTTTCGTCTTTTTAATCCTAATTAATCTTATTTTCCCGCAGGTATAAATTTCAGTAAACCACGCTCTGCTACCACTATTGGTGAGGTGCTTCGTTTAATAAAAATATTTTATCAACTTAAACTTTTATTTTCTTCATTTCTACATTTTACGTTCAAAACAAAACCATCTCCCATTTTTGACAATACCACCACAGCTAACAAATCATAATAAATCATAGATACAAACTTAACACTTTTTCCAGCCAGTAAGATGATACATTGGTTCTCCATCAATTTTGACATTTTCTACTTCCAATTCGCTCATATGATTTTCAAAAATCGCACTTCTGGTGTAGCTGTGTAGGTCGAGTAACGTATTTAACGTCGCGCGGCCATAGGCATAGCTTAGGCTGCCTGTCCATTGACGCGAGCTGGCTGCGCTTGCTTGATGTGTCGCCGTGCGTACCTACGCATGCGCAGTGTAGCATTAAACATTATTATTATTAACTAGCGGCGCCCGCGACTTCGTACTCGCGGACCACTGACTATTAAATAAATACTCATAACTTTTTATTGAATGAAGCGACTACGATGAAATAAAGCCTAAATGTTAATTCAAACTAAGCCCTACGCTTTTAAGTGATGTTTGCACAAACAAACAGACACACAAAAATTCTAAAAATAGTCGTAATGCAATCCATTAGATATGTATCCTTAACGCCCCCAATTATTCGGACCTCGACTCCATAATTTTACCAACTGCTTTTGTCTGTCACTGTTTAGTTTTACCTGTATTGTTCTGATGAAATAAATGAGTTACCTATCTATCTATTTATCAATTATTTTCTTGCATATTCTTATACCTATTCAGTGTAGGTACCTCTTCTTATCGTGTGGGCAGAGCCCTGGTGTCAGTGTAGGTACCTACATTGAAGGCAATGTACCTAAATCGTGGGGTCGTTTTTTCCGCAAATGTGTTGAAGTTAAGAAATTAAACGTTAGAATCAAGTTAGAATGCGAATAATTGATCGTATCACTTCAAGAGTCACCAGGAGTGCGATTTTTGAATCTTATTCGCTGAGTTCAGCAGTTGAAAATGTCAAAATTACCGTGGAGATACCTATGCATCTTTCTACTGCTGATTTGACTTTCAAAAATCGCACTACTGAAGTATGATTTTTGAAAGTCAAATCAGCAGTACCTATAAAATGATGCGTATCTCCACAGTAATTTTGACATTTTCAACTGCTGAACTCAGAAAATGAAAAGAAGATGATGATCAGAAGATGCTCTGAAAGAGATTCAAAAATCGCACTCCAGGTCTGAAATATGACGTAAATGTAGAAAATAGGTGTTCAATTTAAACATTAAAGTTTTGAACTAAATCACTAAAAAAAAAAATTTAAACATGACTGATAAAAATAATAAATGTTCATTATTAAACCATCTCTAGAATCGACTAGGTTAAGTATAATTTATAGTAGGTACCTAAACATTTTCTTGTAATGTGTGCTAAAATAAATTGTTGTTACATGCTACGAGTGCTACGAGTAGATATATTCATCCGTGTAGATACTATAAGTAGATACCTATAGGATAACCTACCTGTATTTCTTTAGGATCACTGACAACCACGTAGCGGTCAGACAGGATGTAAATCAAAAAGGTGTTGCCATATGTTTCACTCAACTCCGAAAGCACCTCCAAAAATCCTGTAAGTAGGTAATAAAAACATGTTTGATACTTTTACAAAAACCCAGGCACGTATCCAGGGGGTGAGGGGGGGGGGGATAGGTGGGATTTATCCCCCCACCCCGCCCGAAATCCGAATATTTGTATCGAAAAGCGATTAAAGGACTTACTTTTTCATGGTTTTTCTACGAATATTGACAAACATTTCTCTAAGAATATAATGAGTATCGTTGTACCTACATTGAAAAATCATTTTATTTACTTCAACCAAGATCTTGGTTATGATAATCATCAATCCATATGAGCCTGTCAACATCACATGACTTCTCTTCTCTGACTAAGAGAACTTTGTTAAACGAATTCGGCTTGCTGTTACAACTACCATCTTTTGTTTTTAGTAAACAATAATAACGTCATTTCAATTATTTTGGTGCTAATTAAGAGAAAATACTTCTTAGTTGGCTCGCATTTTTTTCAGTGTAGGTCTGTTATTAGGTGGTCGCGTATCGTTTTCCTCTCCCCGGCCTACAACGAAGCTCCAAGCTCCAATTGTGTATGGTAGCTCAAGATTGTTTTGACACGATGTCGTCATTTTCATGTTGTCATTTTGGAAAGAAACTTACTAAATGTCTACTTATAATCGTACGGTGAACTAGACAATGGCAAAATCATCCGCACTAATAATGGATGCCACAATTAAAATTAGAATAGAATAGAAGAATAGTATAATTATAGGTTCAAAAGTGTTTTATTATTGCATATTCTTTGTCCAGACCAGCGGGGCTAGTACGCCAACCCGCGATAGCACGATAATATAGTGCTATCACGCTCCCCCCTCTTTCTATTTGCGCGCGAACGAACGAGATAAAAGACTACATTTGACAGATGGATGTGTTAAGTGTCGCTATCGCGGGTTGACGTACTAGCCCCGCTGGGTCTATAGACAAAGTATATTTCGATTTGAAAACATAAAAATGTATGGACTTGACGTATGATGGCGAAAGCAAACGTCAAAATGTTTCGATCGCCAATGTCAAATCCATACATTCTGTCATTTCTACTAGCGTCTACGCCAATAGAAATGTAAGGTACTTTGTGTATAGGCCCAGCCAGGCTAGCATGCCACCCACGACAAAGCGTTTAAACGAGTAAAACGTCATGCGCGCTCTTTCTGGCATACGTAAAATAATAAAGATGCAGGCACATCTCAATTTTTGTCGTTTTCTCGGGGGTGGCATGCGAGGCCTACGGGTAGGTGCTAGGTAGGTAGGTACGTCCGATCCTGGAGTTTGAGACTATTCTAGGCACCTATCTCAAAATCTCAAATATACCTATTATAAAGTAGGTATACAATACAGGAAGCTGGAAATACAAATACGTACCTATTGGATGGGTACACGCTTTCTTGCCAATAATCCCAACCAATCAGTGACACCGAATAAATATTATGATACGATAACTGATATTATTAATAAAATAACAATGAACATTTATTTGTTTACGGGATATTGCAATGTTTAGGTATGTTGTTATGTTATGTTATTATTAGTAAAATCAAGTTTTGTAATACCTACTTTTATCTAAATCGCCTTGTCTTAAAACCTTGACCTTATTAACCGAAATGTTATCATAACTTACTCGGTGGGCTGACTGCCACTAGATGTCCATTACCCACTATAGGCAGTGGATAAGGTCCCGGAATCTGAACTATCCTGCGATCTTTTACATAGTATGTCCAAGATAGCAAAATGACGAAGAAAACAATAAACAGGACTAACACTGCGAACATTTTATAGCACGACACGACCGAAGGGTTTGAATCAAAAGTAACCACTGCACCGGACCTTGATTTGTAAGTAGGTACTGAGGTATTGCAAACATGTATTGCAAACTTGTATTGCATAGTTAAAAGAATAAATGGTAGGTATGTACATACATTATTATTATTATAAAATCTATTAATTTACGTTTTAAATACTGAAGTAGAAATAATCTATTCTATACGTATCCCGTCTACGCCATAGTAATTTATATACTTATACCATACACAATACATAAACAATTGATATCGGGCACAGACGTTCTACTGAGGTACCGTTCAGGATTACATTATAATTTTTATTGGCTGTTTCATTAAAGCAGTAGATCCTTTATTAAATTCCAAACGCAATGTGGGGATGCCTATTCTATGTAGAAGATATTACATATATAATGTGTAACAAAACACCCTAGTAATATTTAAGGGGGTGCTTCAGACTATCAAACTGAACAACTTTAACTATGGGGCCAACATCGAGAAAAAATAAAAAAAATCTGCTGTCCCATACAAAACTGCAGTACCGACTCGACTAAAATGTATGGGACAGCAGATTTTTTTAATTTTTTCTCTATGTTGGCGCCATAGTGAAAGTTGTTCAGTTTGATGGTCTGAAGCACCCCCTTAAATATTACAAGGGTGTTTTGTTACACCCTGTATAAGTAAAGTACGAGTATGTGTTAGTCATACATAATCATACCTAAGTTATATAAATGTACTCGATTATTCATTAGTAAATTAGTCTAAAATTCTAAATTAATCATCCATCATCATCAAGATCGTTCATCATCTATGTAAGTACTATCACGGACTTTTTCTGGCGGGACATGGGCTAGCTTTATTTTTTAACTTGGTCTTTGACCGAACATCAGAATCCAATCTCAAGATTTGCCAACGAGCCATAGCGTAGCATTCTAGGTGTAAAATTAACCGATCGGGTTCGAAACACAGATCTGCGCTCCAGAACTGGTATAGCTGACGTAGGCCTTAAAACAGCTCGGCTGAAGTGGGACTGGGTGGGACATATCTGCCGCATGCATCAGGAGAGGTGGGCCAAGATGGTCACAGAATGGGTTCCACAAGACGGTTGCCGACGTCGTGGGAGGCCCAGGAGAAGATGGAGCGATGACTTGAGCACCTTCCTGAAGAATTGGCCAGAGATTGCATTGCATAGGGAGGATTGGAGGAGAAGAGGGGAGGCCTTTGCCCAGCAGTGGGACACAAAACAGGCTAAATAAAAAAAAATGCAAGCAAAAATGAGCCTAGTGGTGGTCAGGCGGAAAAGTCCGCGATAGTACCTACCTATTGGCGTGGCGTACCTATAATACCTACCTAAATAATAGTAGGGCACCAAAACGTATTAATTTTCTATTAGGTACTTAATTATTTTATAGAAACAGTTCATATCTGCATATCTAAACTATTATATAACTGTAACAGAAGTGTGTCTGTACATTGAAGATATTTACAAAAAAAAAATTACGATATGGTTTTTAGATCTCCCTGATTCCAAATCACCAATTTTTTGATTTTTTGTCTGTCTGTTTGTTTGTTTGTTTATTTATTTGTTTGGGTGTTTGTTTGTTCGAGCATCACGCAAAAACTACTGAACCGATTTTGATGAAACTTTTTTTGTTTGATTGCTTATGATCTGACTTAAAATTTGGTATATAATTTATGCGGACGAAGACGCGGGTAGAAGCTCGTAATAAATAAAGAGGAAAGATATGATTTTTTGTTTGTTTTTATTGAATAGGCTCCGTAACTACTGGGACCGATCTGAATAATTCTTTCACCATTAGAATGCTACATTATCCGTGATGAACATAGGCTGTAAAAAAAAACGACGAAGTGTGTGTCGGGAAAAAAGGGGCATTGCAACGCATGCCACGCAACAGATCTACACTAATATTATAAAGAGGAAAGATTTGTACCTATTTTTGTATGTTTGTAATGAATAGGCTCAAAAAGTACTGGGCCGATTTAAAAAATTCTTTCACCATTAGAAAGCTGCATTCACCCTGAGTAACATAGGCTATATTTATTGCTAGAAAAGATTAGACGTCCACCCGTGCGAAGCCGGGACGGGCCGCTAGTAGTTTATAATATCTGTGATAATGTGGATTACTATTATTATACAGGGTGTAACAAAACACCCTAGTAATACTTAAGGGGGTGCTTCAGACCATCAATCTCAACAACTTTCACTATGGAGCCAACGTCGAGAAAAATAAAAAAGTCTGCCGTCCCATACATTTGAGTCGAGACGGTACTCACATTTTGTATGAAAGAGCGATTTTTTTTTCGCGATTTCGATGTTGGCTCCATAGTGTAAGTTGTTCAGTTTGGTGGTCTGAAGCGCTCCCTTAAGTATTACTAGGATGTTTTGTTACACCCTGTACGGGGTGAAATTGATATCATTGCTCATACCTACATACGGATTAAACGTGATTCGAAATTCTGTGTTGTCAACTATGCATCCAAAACATATTCGAGTGCTGTTTAAAAAATGCCTAAAATAAAAATGTATGAAATTCCAAATAAAAAGACAATTTCATTTTTAGGTATATTTATTAAAACGAAACAAACAATTTCTGTATTATGTATAAGTACATGATTATTATTATCATGTGATGAGGTCATGACGTAACGATGATAATATTGATGATTTATAAGTAAATTGTGTATCAATATTATGCAACTAATATCAAAAGACTATCGATAGTTTTAACATTAGACATAATCTGCATACAAAATGGCATAATATTCATACATATTATCACACAAGCGATTTTTGAGCGTAGGCGGTTTCGTCATACTATACCGTAACGACGTCTCAACTGCACCGTCCCGTCCCACGGTATCGTTCCGTCAACGCCTGCGAGCTACGGTAAAAAATCGCTTGTGTAATATGACATGACTGTAAATCGTAAAAAAAATGAAACGTAAGCCATAACAAAATCACTAGATCTAGTGAAAACGTCTCTGAAAGCGGCAACACTGAATTCCGAATCAGGTTTATTCCGGATGTATTTGGTAGGCCTTATACGATGAGTCTACCCATCAAACTTAAACAACTTTTACTATGGGAACAAACCGATCGGAACAAAAAAAAAATCTGCTGTTTCATTTCATTTGATTTGAGTCGAGTAGGCATTGCAGTTTAGTATGGAACAGTTGATTTTTTTGCTCCTTTCGGTGGGTAGACTCTATCAATTTCACCCTGTATTATTATGAATACTTTGGTTTTCCATTTATAAAAATAATAGCGTTTTGCTTGCAACCAGCACTTTTTTATTTTTCCATAACATTTCTACCGATGTCGAGTGGGTTTTGGGAGTATCGTGATCACAAGGATTAGAAATATAGAAGTAGGTAGGTACATGGATGCATTTGTGATAATACAAAAATGGTGAAACTTCGTGGAAAGCCAAAAAGCAACAGAGTACAGACCTATTGTGTGTGTTAGACGTCATACAAATTATGTCTGTGTGCGTGTATATGGATAGGGTTTAGAGGCCAGTACTGGTTGCAATTTTTTCTACGCGTTCGTAGCTTCGACTGCCTATCTTGAGATATAACATATTCAAGGTACTTAACTACATACCCGAATAAAAGAATCAAAACTATTGGTCGAGTTTTTTGACATTGTTTTGAAGGTGAGCCAGCTTCAAGAATGCAGGTTCCAGAAAACCGGAAAGTTTGGTCACAATATCTGGGTCAGATAGTAGGTAGGTACAAGGTACAAGGGACAGTTAAAGTAGGTAAATAAGATGATTTTAGTGTTCAACTTCTACTGGACATCTCTGTAAATTATAGACCCCTTTTCCCCTTAGAAAATAAGCATTTCCCTTCTGCCACGTTGCCCACCTTATAAGATCAATAATTAATCGTGTGCATTTCCATACAGTTTTATTCCTTATCACTAGAGATCGGATATTCGGATGCATATTTACTTAAACTTCATTTTTCACAAGAATAATGTGGACACGTCTTAATTCATTTATTTTATGAAACAATCCCAGGATCGTTCTTAAGTCCCGGCATTGCTAAAATATCGCACAACTTGGACATTTGAACAACTCGGGCACTTGAACAACTCTGACAATTTGGTCAACTTATACAATGTTGTCTGACTTGACAGAGTTGTCCGAGTTGACCAACTTGTTCATGTTGTCCGAGATGTTTTGTTGTCAAAAGTACTTAATTGGACAACATGAACAACTTGGACAATTTGACCAAGTCAAATCAGTTGGCCAAGTTGACCAAGTTGTTTACGTTGTAAGAGTTGTTCATGTTGCCCGAAACAAACAAACGCACAAAACGGTGTGGGTGGCCCGATTTTTTAAAATAACTTTATTCAGAAAAGCGTATCCATATTATGTTTTCGTGGGGAAAAAAGTGAAGTTTAGGTAAATACAAGGTAAATACGAGTATGCATCCGAATATCCGATCTATACTTATCTATCACTAATATGAGATAGATAGCCGCTATACTTGCGTAACAATCATTAAACTTAGTTGCGTTCGGTGTTCACACGAGACCATACCTCATCTCCATCAACAGAACCTAATCAATCAAAAGAAGTTTGGCGAACGGCCATGTAATTTGAGACCCAGACTTAGAGGTCCCGTACATGAATGAAACTTAGTAATACGTATAGAATGAAACAAAACTAACAAAAAAGAAAATTGGTTGTAACTTGTAGAAGTTGGGGAAAAAGTATTTCTCCTTATAATACTTTTTGTATCAAGTGTGTGAAACTCATAATCTTTCTTATTAGATTAGTCCACTCAATCTTCTATGCATTCATTGTGTTTATTTTAATGAAATTCACGACAAACGTACAATATTATGATAATGGAAGAAAACGAAATCACAGACACTATCAGTTCAACCAAGCCAAATAAGATTAGATAAATATTCTTTATTTGCACACCAAGAATAAACAAATACAATTTGTGACAAATACGTTCCGTAACGACCAAAAAATACCTCAGTGATAATATTCGATGAAAATAGCTGTCGTGGTTGCGTTTTGCTACTTGCTTTTTGGATGATTTGTCTATTTTACTAGTAATTTCTACTTTTAAATCCGCACTTCTAGAGATATGGAAGTTTTTTTAAAAAATGCCTTAATTTTTTGTGTTTATAATAATTATGATCGCCGTCCTGAATGGCTTTTAGTTTTCGTAAAAAAATACTGGGTCTAAATCTGCCATTCTTCTTTAAGGCCTGACCAGAAATATATCCTCTCAACTGTCATAAGGCCCATTGCGGGTTTCCGTCAAAACCCCGACACTGTCGCGAGGCCCTCTAAGGGCCGCTGCGTTTATTCTTATATTTTAAAGACATAACAGTGACTAATGTCGTTGTCTCGCTTTGACTTAAGCAGCGGCTTCTCGATAATAGAGATAGCGAGAAAAAAAATTTTTTACCGTTGTGGCGTCGACAATTGAATATATATTATGAATTTAAATATTTATATAGGTAAATAAACATGTTATTTAAGCTTTTATTGGTAAATTTTAGTAATAAGTCCCATAGAACGAAAGAAATCTTGATTTTAGAAAACCATGGCATTCCACGAATCCCATACTGTCGCAAAGCCCCGCAGGGGGCATGACAGTATGGGGAAATGTTGCCATTTTTTTATGTGACAGTTGAGAGGATATAAAACCAGGTTTGGGGGCCCTGCAATTCAGTGTTCCAAGTACAAAAATTAGTTCCAGGGCTTTTCCGCAAAATAGCCAGGTTTTTATTTTCAGGAGTGCGATTTTTTAATCTCATTTGGTGAGTTCAGCAGTTGGAAATGTCAAAATTACTCTGGAGATATGCATATTTCTACTGCTGATTTGACTTTCAAAAATCATACTTCAGGAGTGCGATTTTTGAAAGTCAAATCAGCCGTAGAAAGATGCGTATCTCCATAAAAAATAGTAATTTTGACATTTTCAACTGCTGAACTCTCCAAATGAGATTCAAAAATCGCACTCCAGGTTAGACTAACATTCGAAATAACCAATGACTTTCTATTTGGAAATAACAATGTGTGTTCATAATATCAACTTTTACAGTAAAATTTACTTACTTTCTCTTATAATTATAAATATAGGTACAGGGTGTTAGGGGAAACAGTTGCACTACTTTAAGGGGTGTTTGTACCCATGATGATACTGAACAAGTTTCCCAAAGAAACTTATAGGAAATTCGCGATTTTTTTTCGTTTCTCCATACTAAATGCAATCTACTGATCGAAGGTTTATATGAGAAGTCGTTTTTTTTTTTGCGAATTTGCTATAAGTGTCTTAGTAGAAGTTGTTCAGTATCATGGGTACAATGCAACTGTTTAGCCTAACACCCTGTTCATAATATGTTTAGTCTAGGTTTAGTCCCATATACATAACTAATATCTAGGGGTCAGTTTGATATGAACTCCATTCGTAGACCTCAATACAAGGTCGCCACATAATGTTGGTTCCAATCCAGAGGGTAATATGTGGAATTTCTTAATAATTTCCGACAGTGTAACTTTCATTACCATCATGGCGAACTTCTGACCTGTGAAATAGAAAGCCTTATATGAACAATTATTATTCTATAAGAGACCTCCATAACATTAGAGGGAAATACATAATATAAAAAGATCGAAACATCTATGGCCTAATTAGTACCCTAGGTCGAATAAATAGTGCCTGTGTACTTTACGAGATACAGATTTTTTTTACCTGGTACGCTAGCTTGACGTCTAGGTAGCGTACACAATTTCTGTGGCTAAAACTGTTTATTACAGCAACGATTTTACACTCAAAAAATAGTGCTCTAATAGTGCCCTAGGGCATCTATAATCTCATAAGGCTAGGTCTTCAGGGAACGGATATATAAATACGTCTTTTGAATAAAACACGGAGCTGGCGTTGCGCTAGCGTACAAACGAATTCACACAATAGTGCTTACAGAAGGAGACGACGTTTCTTTTTATAAAAACTACATCAAATAAATAGTGCCTGAATTATTGCAGAGGCACTAATTCAGGCACTATTTATTTGATGTCTAGGCAGAGGCTAGTACGTACTAATATTTTATGTAAAGCGAAACAATATAAAAAATCCACTTAAAGTTCTACGTACTACACCATAGTAAAATATCATACCGAGACATGGCGCTTTATTTTCATTCTGCTGATTAGCTGACTTAGCTGATTAGTAAAAGAGTCAATTTTTGTGTGTGTAGCCGATGAGATTTTGGATGCCCTTGGGCACTATTTGAGCACTATTTTTTGAGTGTAAAATCGTTGCTGTAGTGCAAGCCGTTTCAGCCACAGAAATTGTGTACGCTACCTGGACGTCAAGCTAGCGTACCAGGTAAAAAAAACGATATCTCGTAAAGTACAGAGGCACTATTTATTTGACCTAGGTGCTAATTAGGCACAATTTAGGCACTATTTATTGGCACTAATCCCTGCCAGATCCCTTTCATGTGTTCGCTAGCTATACGGACATCTTTTCCTAGCCGAGCCAAAATCAAAATCGCGAAAAAGAATTGTAGCAAAGGCTGCTTGTCCCAATTGTGTTGAACAGCTGATTTTGTTTTCACGATTTCGATGTTGGCTCAATAGGAAAAGTTGTTCAGGAGTGCGATTTTTGAATCTCATTCGCTGAGTTCTGCAGTTGAAAATGTCAAAATTACTGTGGAGATACGCATCTTTCTACTGCTGATTTGACTTTCAAAAATCACACTCCTGCAGTATGATTTTTGAAAGTAAAATCAGCAGTAGAAAGATGCATATCTCCATAGTAATTTTGAAACTTTCAACTGCTGAGCTCAGCGAATGAGTTTCAAAAATCGCTCTCCAGTTTGTTTTTCTGAAGCATGGGTCTGAAGCAGGGGGAGCGTGTGAATTCTCTATGGTCTGAAGCGCCTCCCGCCATGTAAATATGAAATCCCGCCAATATGAATAGAGGATCAACTATTTTTGTCTTACCAATGCAGTTCCTCGGGCCAGCGCTGAAAGCAAGCCAACTAAACGGGTCCTTTGGTTCCCCGCTACTGAATCTATCTGGTAGAAACTCTAGTGGATTCTCAAAAATATCTGCGCGTCTTTGCATATGAAATATGTTAATAAAAAGTGTCGTTCCTTTTGGTAAAAACTTGTCTTTTACATCTGAAAGTAAATAGGTACAATTTGTTTTAAAATTGATTGGTGTAGGTAGGATTTTAAAGCCTGACCAGAAAAATAGAAAACCTGCTTTGGGGGCGCTACAATCGACTATAACTTTTAATTACAATGTTTCAAGTACAAAAATTTGTTTCAATGATTTTCCGCAACATGATGGTTGGGGATGGGGAACCCTAAATTCCCTACCCAAAGGGTGAAAACGGGACCCTATTACTAAGCTTACGTTGTCCGTCCGTCCGTTGGTCCGTCTGTCCGTCTGTCCGTCCGTCCGTCCGTCCGTCTGTCCTACTTATTTAGGGCTGTAACTTTTGAACCGTAATAGCTAGATAGTTGAAACTTATCAGATTATGCGTTATTGCGGCGGATTTGTTACCAAATAATAAAAATGGCAGAAAGTTAAAAATTAAGGGGGGTTTTCAACAAGAAACTAGTTTTTATCAACGTTTTTTCTTCACGCTCTATAGTAAAAACGGTAATACATACAAGCGTCAAAATTAATGTGATTATAGAGCAAACTCTACAGAATAACAACAAATACTAAAAACCGGCCAAGTGTGAGTCGGTTTCGCGCTAAAGGTCCCGGACAAAAAAAGTTTTTTTTCTAAGTTAATAATGTTGTGTTCTGTGGTGGTGTGGTACGGAACCCACGATGCGCGAGTAGCCCGACTCGCACTTGACCGGTTTTATTTTTATATTCCTGGGGCCTGTTTCTCGAAACTTACAAGCCTTGTAATGCAAGTGGATAACCATAGTAACACTTGTATAACAGAAAATTTACAAGCGTAGCGTTTCACGAAACTGTACGTCGTGTAGAATACAAGTCATAAACAAATGGTCACAATTACAAGCATATACAGGATGTAAAATTAAATGGGACATTACTTAAAGGGGTGCTTCAGACCATCAAGCTGAACAACTTTCCCCATGGGACCAATATCGAAATCGCGAAAAAAAAATCAGTTGTCCCATACATTTCAGTCGAGCTATGTTTGCAGTTTTGTATGGGACATTTTTTTTCCGCGATTTCATTGTTGGTCCCATAGTAAAAGTAGTTCAGTTTGATGGTCTGAAGCACCCCTCTATGTAAGTGTCCTATTTAATTTTACACCCTGTATTTACACGTGTAGCAATAATTCTATTTCTCAAACATTTGCATTGATACTTGTAGCTTATGACTTGTAGAAATTTTTTAACAGTGTCGAGTGGCTCTTAATTTGAATGTACTGCTAATTATTAGTAAGTAGGAAAAATACAAATAATAAGGGGTTAAAATCGTTAACTTACATGGGTGAACATTGTATAATTAAATCATAAATTTATGTTCTTATGCTCATTACACATTGAAAAAAAGAAGAAATATATAATAAAAACAAAATATGTAATAGAAACAGACAACAATTTGTAGCACAGTTAAACAAACCATAAGAAATACAATATAAAAGAGTTATCGTTAAGGGTAAGGATAGGTTCTGACTTCCAGAAATAGGTTGTCCTGCAAACCTGGATGTCAAAAACCGACATTGCACTGACTTGCTCTTGTAAAATGTCAAAAGAAGCTTTTGGTTATTTTAACAAGGCTTGTAATGTTTTCGTGAAACATATTTTTCAAACACTTGTAGGTATTATTAGATGTAAAAGCCTATGCCTAAAAATGGAGCCTTTTTTATTTTTTTAGCGCGGCCATCAAACTTGAATATTATAGTGCAGAATAAAGTTAAAAACAATACTTGTTATTACAAATATCTCGGAACTCAGTCCGTGCTGAGATATAAAGGCTTGAAGTGCACGTAATAGTAATATTTTCAACTTCAAGCCTTTATATCTCCGTCCGGACTGAGTTTAGGGATATACATGTTAATAAGTTTTGTTTGTTACTTTATTCTGAAATAAGATATTCAAGTTTGGTTGCTGGCCGCGCCAAAAACAACAGCGAAAGATAAGGCGCCAACCTTACATACAAAACCAGCATTGTCTTTAAAAAAAAAACAAGTCGGCGGCCATTTTCATGTGTCTAGTTATCTCTAATCAAACTAGTTTAAAAGTCAATATAATAATTATAATTATATTCCGTGAAAATATCAACCACCTAGCTGTTACGGTTCAAAAGATGCAATTAAAGGTAGGATACCGTAGGACGGACGTCCAATAACGTTATTGAGTGTAGTAAGTAGGTAAAGTATGATACTTACAAGTATCTTTGGTGACTAGTCTTTGTATGAATGGCACTGAAGGGTAAATCCGTAAAGACTCTTTGATAACAAGCTCTAAATAGCTCATCAGTCGAAGTTCACTGAAAAGAAACATTATAATACTTAAGTACAAGATACAAGACACTATGCACTATTTTCGTCTGAATTCACTCATTTGAGCACTAGAGTTTCGTGTAACAAAACACCCTAGTAATACTTAAGGGGGTGCTTCAGACCATCAAACTGAATAACTTTCACTATGGAGCCAACATCGAGAAAAAAAAAATCTGCTGTCCCATACATTTGAGTCGAGCCGCTATTGCAGTTTTGTATGGGACAGCTGAATTTTATTTCGAGATTTCGAAGTTGGCTCCATAGTGAAAGTTGTTCAGTTTGATGGACTGAAGCACCCCCTTAAGTATTACTAGGATGTTTTGTTACATCCTGTATTTATACTGCACGGTATTAGGATTTTAGAATCATAGAGGATGCCACTTTAAATAAAAACTTTTTTTAATTTTTGTCATTGGATTACAAAGGGACAAAGTAACTTCGAAAACATAGACGGGGTTGTGATCTGTTTTTATAAGTACTGTCGTACCTTACAACAGTATCAAAACGGCAATCGGTAACCTCTTTGATAATTAGAATCGCACCAAAAACATTTACATGTAAAATGTTGCTAAGACGAAACCATATAAAAAGTTATCAGATCTCTTGTAGAGCCATAAGCTTTTAATTATAACTCTGCACGCCCCAACTCTAGAATCTCTAACTTCTCAAACTCTACACACTGTAGTCAAAATAATGTTTGTGAGGAGAAAAATATTAATTAAGTTCATTTGGCAGATTCATTTTCAATGTAGGCCGAAAGTCGTGTAGATCTGTGAATTTTTTAATTTGTTTCTTTTCGAGCGTCTACGATTAGAAACTAAATTAAAAATAACGTGCTTAGTTCGACGCTTCGCACCTGTATGTAGGATCTCTCTCCATATCGTCACCAAATATAGACCTTTGTTCATCTAAAATTTTTTCTTGTATGTCGGGATGCTTTGAAAGGCAGAATAACGTGAATACAAGGCCAGAAGTCGTGGTGTCATGACCCTAGAAATATTGAGAAAGTAATTTTTAGATTAAGTTACAATATAGTAAAATATAGATTTGTTAGGTGTTCTGCCAGGCCTCCGTCACTCGGCTGTAGGAACCGAGATAAGTGCCTACTCTTTGGCGCATCGTAAGCGATGCGCTTCCTTGATTTCTGCCACCCACTGCAGACGGCAACGTCGCATACGTCTCGCACAACGCTGTGGCATTGGCAAGCTTCACAAGATAATCGTCTGGCAGTAGGTAATTAAAGCGTGTGAATTTATCGTTTTCTAATAAAATGATGTACCTAATACAATAAAACACGTGATTTAGTTAAAGGAAGTGTATTAGAATGGGAGTCACTGAACAAAAAAAAAAAAACACGTGATTCAGTTATGAAAATGTGAAATTCGATTATCGAAAAATCAGTTTCTAAATGAATACGGAACTCAAGCTAAATAATCACTTATGATGAAAGAATTACCTCAAACATGAATGTATCCACTTCTTCTCTTATTTTTTCATCGTCCATTCCTGTACCGCCTATTTCAGCCAACAGGAGCAGGTCCAAGAAGGCTTGTTTGTTTTTTATACCTTAAAAAGAAATGTAGGTACAGTCAGCAACAAAAAGCTGTATGTTCTTAATATGCTGACGGTTTTTTCAGGAGATGATCAACATAAAACTGAACAACTTTCTCTACGAGGCCCACATCAAATTCACGAAAAAAAATCCACACAACGCATGTGCTTGCTTGTATAGCAATAGGTGCATGTGTGGAAGGAAATATTGGTAGAGGCCAACGTAGAGGCAGACCTAGGAGGACGTCCAAGACCAGATCAAGGACGTCATTAAAAAATGCCAGGTTAAAAGTAGCTCAAATCGACGGGAATGTATGACAATATGACTGTATAGACCTTGAAGAAGCAATAGAGGGTTGTCAGAACCGCCCAAAATGGAGATCCATAGTATCCATAGTGTTTGCGTTTTTTTACTCTCTAATCTACTCGATTCAAATGTATGGGACAGCTGATTTTTAAATATTTTTTTCGACTTTGTCTGCATTGTGAAAGTTGTTCAGTTGGAAAGCCTAAAGTTTAGAACTTAAAGACTCTAAACTAAGGTGTTTTGTTGCACCTTGAGGATAGGTAAAAATCACAGATCACAAAAACTAAAGGGAGATGTGAAAAGGGGGCGGGGCCAGTGTCGCAGCAATATGCGCATAAACGGAACACATTGCTCGCGACAGTAATGATTCAATATATTATGAGGCTGAAAGCCAGTCGAGATATTATGTGTAAATAATTTACAATGCTTGCGTAGTACTAATACCGCAATGGATAATGCGCACATTCAAGCTAACAAAATAGTTTCTAACGCGTGGTACCTACTAGTGGTAATGCGATACTAGGTTTCATACTCAGCGCGTTGGTTGGCATCTTTATAGATCTCTATGGTACACATACTTACCAAGCTCCGAATTCTGATCCAAAGAAGTAATGTTAGCTCTCTCAAGTTCCTCTCGCCTAGCTTCAATCACTTTTTTAGTTTGTCCTTGTAAGATGTTCAGTGCCTTGTCCTGTATCCGCTTTTGAGGAAGCAAATTGAAGATCGTATCCGAACCTAAGACTGGATTTCGCATCCTGGTCGATACTAAATTACTCAGGCTGTAAACAAAAATATAATGTGTTTTAAACTGAAGATTGATAAACAACCGAAGGGATTTTGAACCCAGAATCTGCAAATCCTGAACTGTGCTTTCATCCAAACTTCCGCCGGTAAGTAGGTACTATGCTTTGAACGCTCAGGGCCCTATTTAATAAACGTTACAATTGTAATTTACAATTACAATTCAGGGTACATTGCTGATAATGTTAGTGACACATTACCTACTACATGTTTAGCGTCAATAGTAACCAGCAATGTACCCAGAATTGTAATTGTAAATTACAATTGTAACGTTTATTAAACAGGGCCCAGCTGTCATTTTCATACAAAAGGGAAAAAATTACAAGAAGGGATAAGCATATGCGATACTGAGTGAGTACCTACGAGCGAGAAAGGCATTCGTCATTGCCTACATTTTTCACCACGCTTCCTACCAAGCGGGGTGAGGTTAAAATTGGCGGGGTGCAGGGAGTGTCCGTACTGTATGTAGTACTAGATACTATTTCATATATTGTGCCGAGAGGTCCTAAAATTGTGAATCTCTTCCGTCTAAAGGACGTGAAAGATGATGGAAAAGTATTTGAATTGAAACAGAACCACATGGCTATAACATGTTAATAATCAATAATAATTTTCATACGGGTGACAGGAGGGCTGGCAGCTGCAGTTAGAAGCGTGAGGCTCTATCTTGACATAATATAATTAATCAAAGATTGAAAGTTTATTGGGTTTCTGTGAAATGTAGTACAGGGCAAATGTAGATAGATGTACGTACCTAGGTTTGTAAAAATTCTAGTAGGTAAAGTAATGCAGGTACTATAGGACCTAGTAGGCTAAATAATTTAAAAATTATTGAACCAATTTAGATGGGGTTTTTACAAAAGCATAAACATTTAGCGTAAGTGTCATTGCATTAGAAGATTCACGTCAAGTCATTGTGAGATCTACTTACGCTTCAATGGCTTTCACATATTCCGATTGACTATCTTTCTGCGCGTTCATGGACACTCCCATTATTGATTCTGTAAACAATAGGATAGAATTTGGTTATAATTATAAATAATTAATTATATATAATAAAAAAAAATATTTGTTATTTATTTTCTTATTTTTTTTTTAATTATTATTATTATTGTATGTCTTAGGTTCCGTAATCACGGGCAATTAAGTCCCGGACCTTTGGAAGGCGTGCATGGGGCCGAAGCCAACATGTAGAGGCCCGTTCAAAAGACAAGTTAATCTAAATGTAAGGGATACACAAATGGCGGATACCATCCCCGAGCGCACAACATTATACACACGGGGATGGTCCCCGCCATGTGTAAAGACTATTGGAGTACGGCGCTATGGCCGCGATGGAAAAATAAGGTCTTGGGCTATGGAGGTGAAAGTTGGATGGATGGATATTGGGCTATGGAAGGAGACTAACGGACGCCTGCCATGACAACTAGTCTCAAAATTGTAAATAGGGCAGGCGGTGACTCGCCGACTCGTCGAGTGGGCCCCATAAAACGGCCGCACGCACAAAGTGTGACAATGGGGCAACATCTCATTGAGCGGCTGAAGGTTGTCGAGAGGTGCGGCTCCGGTTTCACCATCGCGGGGTTTACCCCCGTGAGCGGGTTTCATCGTTATTACGCCATTACGTGCAATACACTTCCAACCTGGAGCATAGGTTCTGCTCTTGCGATTCCACTCTGGACGGCCAATGAAGGCAAGGCAGAGGTAGGGGGGGGGGGGGGGGGGGTTACTGTGTGTGTGGGTGTGGGGGTGTGTGTTATTTTTTTATTGTGGCAACGATGTCCGCTCAGGATCGTATCTGGTGCAGAGGATTTCGTTAGCTTGGCGGGAACGCAGCTAGAGTGATGGGATCCTTTGTACCGGTACGGTTCATGACGATGCCGTTTAGTGTAGGTTTATTTATTATTTTTCTGACGAAACGTGTTGTGGATATTTATTTATATTCTCTTGTGACGAAGCTTGGTGTGGATTTTTGCCTCTACATCTTTTTGGATGAGGCATGTTGCCAATTTTATAATAAATTTTTATGTATCGTTTTATGATATAATTAATGATATAACTTAAGTATACCTGGTGTTTTATTAGTTGTCAAAAAATCCCATCATCCAGAAAATTAAATATGTTTTAACCCTCTAATGCATGAATTATGATCGATGCGGAAAAAAAAATGTTTGATACTAAATATCTGTTTAGTATCAAGTACAAAAACCAAAACAAAGATTTAAAAAAAATTATGACTTTATTTTCAGAAGATAATTTTCAGAACCATATATGGCTTCATATGCATTCAATCCAAAATTGAAGAAGAAATTCTGATGTGTATGTGAAGTCTACCAATCCGCATTGGGCACGCGTGGTAGACTAATATGCCCATACACCCTTCCTCAGGGTAGGCCTGTGCCAGGGCACAGGACACTGGCCTGCAGTGGCCTGGTATCCCAGGCCACTGCAGGCAGTGGGACGTTTATAGGCTGATGATGATGATGATGATGTTTAGTTCTCTATGAATGTTGGCAATACGGTTTAATAAGTAACTTGATAATTAACAAAAAATATCCTTTAATAAAAAATTATGTTGTTTAGAGGCCATATTTGGCTTCGTATTCGTATGCATTAGAGGGTTAAGTTAGATTTAGAAATTTACCTACGTACTTAATCATTTATTTCAGTTCAATTTTAACTAACCTGTTACGTTATCAAGGGCTGCCAGAGCAATGAGCGGAAATAAATCGATATTAGACTTGCCATCTGCAAGCTTATTTAGTTTTTCTATCAGTGTCCGTCCAGTTTTACAGAAAGTTGGTAAGAAGTTCTGTAAAATGTTGAAATGGAAAGCAGGCGTCAAAAATTTTCGATGAGTCTTCCAACGATTCCCTGTAAATAAATACAATAAAAACGTGTTAAGAGACTATGTCGAAAAATAATTTTAGCGAAACGGACGTGTGATAGCTTATATTACTGCCAGATGCGAGAGAAAGAGATGGGGCGGCGCGCGCGCCTGGAACGAATCAAGCGAAAAAACAAACTTTATTTAATTGTGATTGTACTATTTATGTTAGTTCAATTCTGCTCTAATCAAAACTTAGATAATAGCAATCTCTTTTTTTAAATCAAGTCTGATGTTTCTATTATTCACCGTTTAGCAGTTACAAGCGTTTATAGACAAAAACGGAGGCTACTTTGGCTTGTTTTTCTATCGAGAAAATTTGTCTTAATCGTGTTTTGGCTCTAATCAAAAAATCAATTATATGTTCAATTTACACATATCCGCAAATCATACTCCTACTGTTAGTACTTCATGATATATGGAGCTTTGAAGAATCCTATTTTATTTACATAGCCCCTTAAAACTTCCTCCACCATCAAAATGAACTACCTAACTAAGATCAAAGATACAATTGCATTGGTCGAATTTAATCTTAGTAAGAATTAACACAGTTTATGCACGGACCTGAAAAAAAGACGGACGTAATGTCACACTAAAAAGAGGTGAAGCATGCAAGGTCCTACAATTTCGTTTATTTTTCAAGGGACCTACACTCACACAGACGCACCAGTTCTAGGCGCAGGTCCGACAACCCGCTGCCATTGTGTACCGCGCGACAGGGCGACAGCACGCACACTCGTATAAATGGGTGCTTCACTTTTGATTAGACGAGATTCCGTCCGTCTTTTTTTCAGGTCCGTGAGTTTATGTATGTGTCTATCATCACTTTGACACATCATTCTACCTACCCTGAAACCTACGACAGTGCTTTTGCTATACAACCTCTCAATGCGATATGGATTTAGTGCAGTACCTACCAGGGCAAAAAATGGAAAAACTTCGGATTTGCAAAAGTAACACACACATAATATTACAGTTCAAACTAAAGTTAGTTATCTTTTAGTTAGTTATATTTTATTGTTATTAATTTAACCCTGAATACAACACATATTTAAAATACTACAATACAACCTTTACAGTTTAATAATTGACGCCTCTTTAAATTTTTTTTTAATTACAATTTTTACTTAAATAATAATTTCATTTATTACTTGCATGTTTTGCCCCACAAGAGGGCACATCTGACAATAAATATGTAGAATATTAAAAAAATATGATCAGATCACAGTTGGAAATCAAACCGTTGATTTGCGTCAAAATATCTGCGAAATTAAAACATTCTAAATCTTCGACTTAATTGTTTTGATCCCGGACTAGATTAACTTCGGCAAGTCGTCGCTTGTTGATTTTAATGTTTTTGGAAACCTTATGAGATGTTCTTTCTTGTGATATAAGTACTTTTTTTACATTTATCTTAAAATGTTTTTTTTTGGGTTACAATTTTTTACATGACTGTTTTTTTTTAATTATATAGGTTGTAGTATTTTATATTACGGACGTTTAAAAAAAACATGAAAATCGGAGCAGTTTTGACCGGATCCGAAACAATAGACTTTTAAAGTTCTCCAGTATAATTATGGTTAAAAAACTTACCTGTAGCAGTTAGTAAACCCTGACCAAGCCATGGATGGAGATAGTAGTAGGACGCGCCTTTCGTTATTAATTCTGTACTCGATGTTATGGCCTGTTAAAATGTTAACAATTTTATTTTATTATACGTTATATAGGGTGTTACAAAAATACAAATAAACATTTAAGGGTTAAGACCATCAAACTGAACAACTTTCACTATGGGATCAAAATCGAAATCGCGAAAAAAAAAATCATCATCATCATCATACCAGCCGATAGACGTCCACCGCTGGACATTGGCCTCCCCCAAAATGAGGAGATTTGCCATAATCGTCATGATACGATGCGTTTGCGATGTTCCATACTAAACTACAGATCTACTCGAGCTAAATGTATGGGACAAATGATTTTTTTTCGCGATTTCGATGTTCTCTAAACCAACCCCTTAAAAGTTTTCAATTTTTATTTTTACTTCTGTAACACCCTGTATATACAGGGTGACATTGATATCATTAGCATCCTTTTCAACTAAGAGTCAACCCATCAAACTGAACAACTTTCACTATGGGAGCAAACCGATCGGAGCAAAAAAAAATCAGCTGTTGCATTACATTTCACTCGAGTAGGCATTGCAGTTTAGTATGGAACAGTTGATTATTTTTTTGCTCCGATTGGTTTGCTCCCATAGTGAAAGTTGTTCAGTGTGATGGTTAGACTCTTAGTTTAAAAGGATGCTAATGATATCAATTTCACCCTGTAGATTTTAAAAGTTGTGTTTTTCCAGTACAAATCGAAACCTTAAAAAAATATGGAGCCTATAACAAACTTTCCTAAGAAACTCCACTTTATGTCACTTCGACTATGACACATTTTAAACATTATGTCTAAGAATAAACTTTATTCGTAGCTTGTAGTAGTATAATTGTGACAATCCGCGAGTTTCCAACTAGTTAAATCAGCAACTCTTTATCAAACGTCAAAACATGAGCTTTATATGAAAAATTGTAGTAAATCATTAATGATTTAAACAAATGACAAATAAACAATGATAATTGATTTTAAACTATGACGTCAATATTCATAGTGTTCATATTATTTTCATCTGTGTAGATGTAGATACTTAAAGGATAACCTACCTGTATTTCTTTAGGATCAGTGAAAACCACGAAGCGGTCAGACAGCAAGTAAAACATAAAGGTGTTGCCATATGTTTCACTTAACTCCGAAAGCACCTCCAAAAATCCTGTAAGTAAAAACATGTTTGATATGTACCTGTACCTGTGGGGCTAATGTGTAAGTTTATATCGATAACAAGATCGATGATGTATATTTATAAGATATGCGAGGCCATTTTTAGGGTTCCGTACCCAAAGGGTGAAAACGGGACCCTATTACTAAGCCTACGTTGTCCGTTCGTCCGTCCGTCATCCGTCCGTCCGTCCGTCTGTCCGTCCGTCCGTCTGTCCTACCTATTTAGGGCTGTAACTTTCGAACCGTAATAGCTAGATAGTTTAAATTTCTCTCAGATTTTGCGTTATTACGGCGGATTTGTTAACAAATAATAAAAATGACAAAAAGTTAAAAATTAAGGGGGGTTCTCAACAAGAAACTAGTTTTTATCAACGTTTTTTCTTCACGCTCGATCGTAAAACCGGTTATACATAAAAGCGTCAAACTTAGTGTGATTATAGAGCATACTCTACAGAATAACAACAAATACTAAAAATCGGCCAAGTGTGAGTCGGTCTCGCGCTAAAGGTCCCGGACAAAAAAAGTTTTTTTTCTGAGTTAATGTTGTGTTCTGTGGTGGTGTGGTATAGAGCCCTCGGTGCGCGAGAAGCCCGACTCGCACTTGACCGGTTTTTTATTATAATTTATTGTACACACGGAAATATACAGGGTGTTAGGGTAAACAGTTGCATTACTTTAAGGGGCGATTGTACACATGATACTAAACAACTTTCCTAAAGAAACCTATAGGAAATTCGCAAATAAAAATTTCGACTTTTCATAAAAAATTGCATTTAGTATGGAAAGGAATTTTTTTTTACTATCACCCCTTAAAGTAATGCAACTGTTTACCCTAACACCCTGTAAATGAAAACAGAATAATAAACAATGACGCTTAAATTGTAAGTTACGCAATAATTTTCATCTAAATATTCTAAATGACCTTGTCTCAAAACAAAACCTTGACCATAATATGTGAATACGTAACCGAAATATTATCATAACTTACTCGGTGGGCTGACAGCAAATAGATGACCATTACCCACTATAGGCAGAGGATAAGGCCCCGGAATCTGAACTTTCCTGCGATCTTTTACATAATACCTCCATGATAAGAAAATGCCGCCGAAAACAATAATAAACAGCAGTAACAGTGCGAACATTTTTATGACGACACGTCCGACTGGTTTGAATCAAAAGTGACTACTGGACTATAATTTTTAAGTATGACTTATATTGTGTTGTTTGACTGGCGATAAAATAGGTACTATGATAATGGGGTATTATCAAAAAATCTGGTAATTAACGTTTTACGTTATTAGGTACCTACCTAATTGAAATTATCGAAGCTGTTCAAAATTATGGTCTAGCCCGTGACGATCAGGAGTGCGATTTTTGAATCTCATCCGGAGGAGATACGCATCTTTGTACTGCTGATTTGACTTTCAAAAATCATACTTCAGAAGAGCGATTTTTGAAAGTCAAATCAGTAGTAGAAAGATACGTATCTCCATACATTTTCAACTGCTGAGTACAACGTATGACTTTCAAAGAGTGCGATTTTTGAAACTCAGCAGTTGTAAATGTCAAAATTACTGTGGAGATTCTGGAGATATGCATTTTTCTACTGCTGATTTGACTTTCAAAAATCATACTTCAGGAGTGCGATTTTTGAAAGGAAAATCAGCAGTAAAAAGATGCGTATCTCCACAGTAATTTTGACATTTTCAACTGCTGAACTCAGCGAATGAGATTCAAAAATCACACTGCTCCCAACATTAGGTAGGAATGATGGGCAACTATGAAGTTTCAGTCATTGTTGCTTTGACAGGTAGCAGGTTAAAATTGTGGCCCTCACTGGATAAAATTGCCTCACGGGAGCGAGATAAAAATATACAGGTTGTTAGGGTAAATAGTTGCATTACTTTAACGGGTGATTGTACCTACCCAGATACTGAACCACTTTCCCTAAGAAACTTACAGGAATTCGTAAAATAGTTTTTGAGCTTTCCATACTAAATGCAATCAGCTGATCGAACGTTTGTATGAAAAGTATGAAAAAAAAGGTTAACTTGTAAAGCCTACTTAGCGGTGATAATTTTCCTTTTAATTTCATTATTTATAGATTCGTTTTTTCATAAGCTTTCAATTGATACCTACCTCACACCATAGGGTAGAATTTTTTTTTTAAATTATTTACCCTTTCTTACTACCCAAATTGCCCCCCATATTAAGATTTTGCTTTTTTTACTTCATTGGACCACCAATTGCTATAACTTTACCGAGTTTCATCTTCCTATGTCTTACGGTCTCTGAGAAAAATGCCTGGGACAGACGGACGGACGGACAGACACGGAGCTGATTCTATGGAATCAAAAAAAAAAAACAAAAAAAAAAAAATAAAAATAAAAAAAAAATAAAAAAAAAAATAAAAAAAAAAAAAAATCAAAAAACAAAAAAAAAAAATAAAAAAACAAATCAACCAAAATTGGAAAAACGGAACGCTTATGAGTGTTCTGTATTTCCAATTTTGGTACGGAACACTAATAAAGTATTTTACTACAGTACAGGTCGTAGCAACCTGCAAAACAATCTAAATCCAATGCTTCTAGGTCTTTGTGGTACAATCATACCAAGAGCGAGCAAAGCCAGCTCGAGATTTTATTGTTCTGGAATATTTTCATATAATTATATTTTCAAACATAAAATAACACAAAACTTTAAACTACTAAAATCGACCTTTCGCAAGATAACGGGTATTCGCGTGACACGGCAGAATTATATTATCAAGTCACCATTATGATAAAAATAATTATTCAGTCGAGAGCACAAACAGTACGAAGTCCAAGGTCGTCACCTTGGACTTCGTACTGTTGTTAGGTAAGCGATACAGGGAGACAAGTAAAACGATTGCTTTGCTAGTTCTGATGTTCCGAACACTGTTAAAGGCTGGGCCACACAGAGTGCGGCTGCGGGGCGGCAGTAATTGTAAACTATGGAATTATATGCGAGGTGTCACACTAGATGCAGTCCGGCGCAGCTGCGGAAAGGTAGCCGCAGTGTGAGGTGTCACTGCATCTCGACTGACTGACTGGACTGCATCTAGTGTGACACATCGCATAATATAATTCCATAGTTTACAACTACTGCCGCATGCCGGCCCGCAGCCGCACTCTGTGTGGCCCAGCCTTTAACAGTGTTCGGAACATCGGAACTAGCAAAGCTATCGCACATAATTCCATAGTTTAGTTGTAAAGTTCGGGCAGCTACGTAGTATCTTCACGTCCCAAATACCGCAGTGTCTTAAAACGAAATTCTTCGATCAGTGTGTGTTGGTAATGATGACAAATGGAACAGAGACGTGGTCGTTCACTCAAGGCTATGAGGCCTTGAGTGAACGACCACGAAACTTGAAAAGGCTGAAAGTTGCCCAAAGGCTGCGAATAAGAATAACTACCCAAAGGGCAATGGAGAGGTCTATGCTAGGAGTTTCCCTGCGAGATCGAATCAGAAATGAAGAGATTCGCAGAAGAACCAGAGTAACTGACATAGTCCAAAAAATTGCTAAACTTAAGTGGCAGTGGGCGGGGCACATTGCTCGCAGAACCGATGGCCGACGGGGCCGAAAAGAAACCTGAATGATGAATACCTGCTTATTGTTTTGTGTCCTATTCTGTATTTTTGTGTGGCAATAAAGTGCATTTTATTTATTTATTTATTTATTTATTTATTTAAAAGTTCTCGAGTGGCGACCGCGTACCGGAAAGCGTAGCGTGGGTAGGCCCCTCACACGGTGGACCGACGACCTGGTGAAGGCGGCGGGAACCCGTTGGATGAGGGCAGCGCAGGAACGGTCGTTATAGCGATCCTTGGGGGAGGCCTATGTCCAGCAGTGGATGTCCATCGGCTGAGGTGATAATTTGTAAAGTCAGGTCAAAAGTCGGCAAGCAGGCAGCCGGCCTGCAGTCGGCCCGCATACGGCCGCAGCCGCACTCTGTGTGGCCCAGCCTTTAATCACATGAATTAAGGATCGTGAGTCACCTATGAACTTGTTGTTTAGACGAAATAGCAGGCCTCTGTGCCGCTCCAAGCGCGCGGTAATTACGTACCGGCCGGCGCGGGGGCCGTCGCGGCGCGGCGTGGCGGCCCAAAATAGCAGCGATTATGATAAGTTACTGGTCAAGTGAATTCAAATGGCTGCCAAAGATATACTATACTAAGCGTGTTGTCAATGATGATCATAGAATCATATTTTTTTAAGGGATTAATTTAAAGTTTTGCAGGAAATTTTGGGTTAAAACCTGACTATGGTAAACGAAATACTATGTGGGAGACGTATCTCCCAAAGCCTGGCAAAAGCTTTCATGTAAGGACTATGGAACCCTATTTATAATATTAAGTTTATGCAAAGTTTATGGTATAAATACTGTGACTTTTTGGAATACTTGTACGTCGTGTATCTATTTTAGATTATTACCTATTGGTTGTGATTGTGTGTGATTGCGATTGTAACGTAGCATTTAAAGTTGTGGTTGTGTCCTACGGGGCCGGGGCGGGAGGGAGGGGAGGGGGGACCCTAAAAATTAAGGGGGGTTAATGAGGGGATACAAAAAACTAGTTTTTATCAACGTTTTTTCAAAACAACGATTTAAACCGGTAATACATACAAGCGTCAAAATTGGTGTAATTATAGAGCAAACTCTACACTACAGTATAATAAAATAATAAAAACTGGCTAAGTGCGGACTAAGAAGGGGGCTTTTTGTTTTATACCTACTACCGGTTTAGTGGCAAATAATGTATATAAAGTATTTTATGTTGGTCGACTATTACTTGTAAACTTTTAGAGCCTATTTATCGGTGATAGTTTTCCTTTTAATTTCATTTGTATATGCTACTGCCGTGAATTTTTTTACATATCCAGAAACAACCGTTTAGCTAGCGGGGGGTGACTCTAAGGGTTCGTCAGGTGTGGACGCACCCTAATAAAAATTTGCACTTAAAGCTTAATATTTCGTTAATGGATCCCTTAATCGAAAAATGGGTTTCCCAAACCTACAACATACATACATACATATTCTCACGCCTGTCTCCCGCCTGTCTTAAACCTACAATATTTTTAAAAAACCTATCTAACGATACGCAAAATGGGATAGACTAGAAAAAAAATTTTATTCAGGATGTGACAGCCTAGCAAATACTTAAAAGGTGAACTTAGACCATCAACCTAAACAACTTTCACTATGGAGGCTACCTCAGAAAACGCGAAAAAAAATCAGCTGTTCCATACAAAACTGCTGTATCTTATCACCCGACTAAAATGTATGGGACAGCAGATTTTTTTTCGCGTTTCCTGAGGTAGGCTCCATAGTGAAAGTTGTTCAGTTTGATGGTCTGAGTGCACCGTTTCAGTTTTTGCTAAGGGTGTCACTTACACCCTGTATACCCATGCCAAATTACAGCTTTCTAGTACTTAGGTACTAAGAGCTAAGCCGCGGAAAGACTGACATGGCGAAACTACTAAGGGTTCCTTGTTGACTTCGGAACCCTAAAAACGGGCCAAGTGTGATTCGCGCTAAAGGTTCCGCAGAAAACAAAACTTTTTGGTAAGTTAATATTATTTTGTGCGGTGCCGGTGTGGTGTGGTGCGCGAGTAGCCCGACTCACACTTGACCGTTTTTTTTATTCATAATGGGATTGCGCTTGGTTTCAGCTCACCAGATGGAAAGTGTAGATGAAGCCAATTACAAGTAATTGGTCTTCTGTTATGTATGTATTTGTAACTCACATATACCAACAGGGCCTCAATCGCCCTAAGTTTGAACTATACTACCAAAACAAAACCACAACCAAAAACGTTACGTTATGCACAATTCGTATCGCACAAATTATATTAACGGTAACGATTTAGCTTTATTTCGGAAGATACGTTGGCGTAACGTTTGATGTCCGTTCGATCGAATTTTCTGTATTGTGCGATTTAACCGTTCAGAAAAAAATATCGCGCTAGCTTTTTTACTTCAGCTAAACCAAATCTAAACCAAAACTAAACCAAAACCAAAACCAAACCAAAACCGTATATAATTGCGCAATTGAGGCCCTGGTTCGCTTACCTATACTTATAAAGAAGTTCCGTGACTGACTGACTGACAAACAACGCACAGCCTAAACCGCTGAAGATAGGATCACGAAATTTGGAATAAGTATATTATATTCTACATAGGATGTAAGGGATCACTAAGAAAGGATTTTTCGAAAATCGACCCCTAAAGGGGTGATCCACGCGGACGAAGTCGCGGGTCAAAAGCTAAAGCAAAATTATAAGATGCAATGCAATAGGTACTGTAATATACTTACCATTTTAAACAGTACGTAAAACGGGTATGTAGGTACACAACCAATTCCACTAATGTCAGTTGCGAAAAAAGTTCCAGGTGGGGAGACGAGATTGGCGATTTTCCGGTCCTGAAATGACGTCCGGCCGGTCCGGATGTTGACCGGTCCGGTGCCGGACTACCCTAGATGAAGCTTATCATGTGACTGGAGATGATTTTTATGTTTTTTGAATGAAAAATTTATTTCAGGTGCCCATTAGAGTTTGAATTTTAATAGAAATGGTAAGGTATTGTGACGTATTGTTTTGATTACTTAATTAAATGTTTTATTATAGCGTCTGTCCAAGGTCTGTCCGTATAATAATATTGTTTGTTTAAGTAAGTATTTAATTGGTTTAAAATTTTGCGACAGCTTTTTCGACTGAGTACCTACCTACGTACTTTTTATGAAGCTAAGCATAATTTAGTACCTACCTATGACAATGCATCATTATGATATTTTCAACCTTCGGTCCTCGAACCCTGCTGCAGAGGTACTGCATACCAAGACTGTGAGACTTGAGGATTTTAAATGAGCGTATTGGCTTATCAAACATAGATTTTTTTCAGTTAAAATAGGGTTTCAGCTCCTCGATCCTTCTGTAGCAAAGTGAAACTATAAACCTAACCAAATTCATATAGAACCAACACATAGGTACCAGAAATAAACGTGCATACCTGCCTGCCTATTAAAATTAGAAAATAATTAGGATACAAACCTGGGTCTTTTTAGGTTTTTATCACATTAAAATAAAAAGCGTGGTGGGTCGCATAAAAACTACGAATTTTTTACCTTTATTTTGCAAAGTCATTCCAAACCGAGTCGCAGACTACCTATAGCTAGTAGGAAAAAAAAAAAAAAAAAATACCTACTTAGGTACTTTGTTTTATTTAAAACTAGCTGTTCCCGACATGCGTTGCAGTGTCCCTTTTTTAAATGACACACATTTGGCCATTTTTTTACCGTATGAACCTTCCCTGGACTTCCACAAATATTTCAAAACCATAATTAGCCAAATCGGTTCAGCCGTTCTCATGTGATGCCGTGACCCGGTGATGCCGGGATCATTCATTCATAAACAGGGTGAAATTGATATCATTGGCATCCTTTTAAACTAAGAGTCTACCCATCAAACTGAACAACTTTTACTATGGGAGCAAACAGATTGGAGCAACTAAAAAATCAGCTGTCTCATACTAAACTGCAATGCCTACTCGACTCAAATGTATGCAACAGCTGATTTTTTTATTGCTTCGATCGGTTTGCTCCCATAGTAAAAGTTGTTCAGTTTGATGGGTAGACTCTTAGTTTAAAAGGAAGCCAATGATATCAATTTCACCCTGTAGATAGATAACAGAGTACCTACTTATTACCTATATGTTTCAAAAAATTAACCAACATCAATAAACAGGCGGCGCGGCGGGAACGCATTGGATGAGGGCAGCGCAGCAGGTCCGGTCGTTGCGGCGATCCTTGGGGGAGGCCTATGTCCAGCAGTGGACGTCCATCGGCTGAGATGATGATGATGATCAATAAACAGTTTTGTCTTTATCACCGACATAAAAATTGTAGAAACAAAAGAATTTTCACGTCAACATACCATTTCCCCCCGGTGCATTTGGAAGGGTGCTCGAGATTTCCCACTTGTAATTTTTCTCCGCTGCCATATTGCACTTGCCCAATAACATCCGACACCCGCTGCCGTTTTGTGCGTCTACCTAGCGGGACTACGTCATACTTTATAGGTACATTAATGACTCAACATTTTTGAGTAATTATACACCTACAGTTAAAATCTATGTTAGTAGACGCCAATCAAGATATATTTATTTATGTACCTATATTTATTTATTTATTTTATATTTATTGGATGCAAGTTAACTCATTTGCCGTGAATACACAACAACAACACACAACAAGCATACAACTTTGCCTTCATAATCGGCATGCGAATCACACTTTAGGTATATTTAGTGTAAATTGTATGCCAAAATATGCTAAACATTAGCATATCCAATGAGAATAAAGGGTTCACTCAGAGGTCAGTCGGTATTAAATAAAATTGTAAGTGTTAATAAAAAAAAAATGATAACGCTCACAGGCACACATACATTGTAATGAATTGTAATGATCCCAAGTAAGCCTTAGGCCTTAGCCTTAATTGAGAATTTATTGGATACAAAATCAACACTTAAAAACTTAGATAAATGATTCTCTGCGCTCTAGGTAGTCAAGTTACGAAATTATCCTGATCTATGAAACTGATTTATATCCCAAAAGTTAAAGATACTTAAATGTGAACTTTATTGTAAGCTTTTTTAATTTTCTTGAATTAAATGCCCGTTGCCAACAAAACTTCTTTGAAATCACTCATCTTCCTTATTTTTTCTTACCGAATCGAAATCTAGAATATCGAGACTAGTACCGCGATGGTAATGCACACATTACTGGGTAGAACAGAACGTACCTATAACTCAAGGGCTAAATTAAACTTTTTGCTAGAAAACTAAGCTTGTCATGTGCGACTGGCTTTTATGGATTGGTTTGTTTCAATCGAGTTATTGCTACCTACTACGATCGAGGCAGTTAACGAGATGGAACTTTAGTATTCAGTCAGCAGCATTAAGTAGGTAAGTAGGAAGGTTATACAGGGTGTAAAAATAAATGGGACAGTTACTTAAAGGGGTGCTTCAGATCATCAAACTGAACAACTTTTACTATTGGACCAACAATGAAATCGCAAAAAAAAATACAAAACTGCAAACATAACTCGACTATAATGTACGGGACAGCCGATTTATTTTTCGCGATTTCGATATTGGTCCCATAGAGAAAGTTGTTCAGTTTGATGGTCTGAAGTACCCCTTTAAGTTAAGTATCACATTAAATTTTATACCCTGTTTAGGGTAACTAACACTATCATTTTTAGTGATAAGGCCGCCTTTTGTACCCTTCTTGTTCGTGTATATTATTGTTGTTTTTATGTTTATTTTGGTGTACAAATAAATAATATTTAACTTATCTTACCTAAGGGTATTGTTATTACCCGTATACATCCTCTATGCGCAGTAAAAAGCCTTTTCTCCATTATGCGGTATGCTATGCCACACCGCTGCTAATCTTGCTTACGAATCATGATAGGTGCTAGACGACTTATACCTATGTTTAATCTCGTCTACTAGGCAACCTAATTTTAAAATTAGAAAAACTTGATCAAAATTAAATCAAAAGATTAATTTATAGCTCAATCGATGCGAGCCCGACGAGTCGAAGCTATGTTTCACAAAGACCTGAGACATAATTGGAATAATTATCACTTCACATTTATGCACACAGAAGTCACAGAACACAAGTCTGTCCCATTTTCCATCTCCATTCCGATTCTAAAGCGCTCGAGCCCACTCTACTTCCAAGGCGTTTTTAAAAGCAAAACATTTTCACGTCCGTTCGAAAAACAACCTTAGCTGAGAAGCTTAGGATTTAGTTTGCTTGATTTATGGTGGATGTATACGTTCCAATTACAGTATCAGAGGCTTGTCTCTGTAATGAAAGTCCCGACTTGTCGACGTATTGTCTGAGTCTTGACTGATGTCAGTGGACGCAAAATAGTCGTAAGTAGAGTCGACCTATAAACTCACTGGGTGTTTTAATTCTCGCGTTTGTTTTTGAGGCAATCAGGGTAAAGGGTAGATTTTAGCTTGATAAAATGTCGATAGGTACACACGGCGACAGATCAACCTACCCATAGTTGAAATCTATGTTCATGGACATAAGGTCGAACTATGGGTAGGTTGATCTGTCGCCGTGTGTACATCCAAAGGGTCAATATGTTTAAGAGTTAGGTATATCAACAACTAAACATAGCTCTTCAAGCGTGTGTACAAAGCAATCTGCTGAAGTGGAATACTGGCACGAATTTGCATCTGAAAAGTATTTTTTGTTTTATTAAAAAAAATGTAATCGATAAATGAATAAGACAAAGTGGGCACCAGCAAAACGTAACGATGCAGGTATCTCGTTTACCTAAAACGTTCCCCCCCTCAAACTTTGCCGCCCTTTTTTAATCCAGCCGAACGTGTTTTACGATCGTCAACTTTTCCGTAAAAAAAGTTTTAACACTCAACCTGGTGCTGTAATAAACATCAGCCCCATAACGAGGGCCGTGTTTTATTTTATACTTTATGCAATTTTTTATTAAGTAACTTATTGTTTCAATCTTTTAGGTTATCATTATCACTGCCATGATGTGACCGTTGAAGAAATTGTCTGTCATTTTAACAATAAACGATATAAGTAGACGATAAGAAACTAGTAAGTCATTTAAATAATATTGTGTAGGTACAAAAGTTGGTTGTGAAATAATAATGCTCAAAGGTGATTAAACCTTTTGCACAATGTCTGCTAGGTATGTAATTTGTAAGGGAGGATGGCAAGAGACCAGACGGGATGTCTCTCGTCCCCTGTAGGCCTAGCATGCCACCCCCGAGAAAACGACAAAAATCGAGACGTGCCTCCATCTTTTTATTTTACGTATGCCAAAAAGAGCGCGCCTGACGGTTTTACGTTTAAACGCTATGTCGTGGGTGGCATACACTGAGAGAAAAACTTATCCAGAAATTAAAAAACCGTTTTGTTACTGGCGTAAAAACTAATATATAGTTATGAATACTAAAGTTCTGCTGTCATTACTGGCACAAGCAGTTTTTTACAATAGTTTAGTATTATTAAAATGTAATCCCTACAAACTAGTTTTAGTAAAGTAAAATATTACATAATAAAGTAATTCTTGCATAAATAGTGTAAGTTTCACTTTACTTTAGTTATTTCCAAAATCATATTAGCTATGATTAGTAATCACAATTGTAATTTTGAATAGACAGTTTTAATAAAAGTAGAGAAACAAAAGGCGTAGTTAATTCTGCAACTGCTTTGTTTTTGCTATAAATAACGTCGTGTTAATTAAAACACTCGTTTGTAAAAACAAGTGTTTACCTGTTATTTCGATTAACAATTTTTTATTAATTTTGACCAACCTCCTTTGTAATTCCTAGTGTTCCCATAGTTCTTTTTATGACGCTTGTCTTTTATAACCAGCTTATGATTAGCTATATTTACTACAGTTATTTCATCGTAATAACTGCACGGAATTATGTCATTTCTAGTTTCTCCTTTCTTCTTTCAATAAGCCATTTTTGTGATTTTAAACAAACTAATTTTGAATTTAATACCAGTTTGGTAATATTTAAAACTTTTTGTGATTGCTGACTTTCTGAATTGCCATATTAATTTCATTTCGTTTTCACCTCCCGGCCGGATTAGACGAATCGTTATCATCTCTAAAGTGATCATAACAGTAACAGTGTTTAAATGTTTATGTCAGAGCTTTTTGTGGTAAGTAAAGTGTGTGTATTTATTCATTTATAGTGTGATAGGTAGGTACGTACTAATGTAACTTTATAGGCAAGATCAAGGAAGGAAAAGATCTATGTTATCTCTTACTAACCATATCATTTCTGCCAAAAGTGCATAATTAAATATAAATATTTATATGTCCTTCATGTCATATCTATTTCTTCTCAACCTGAAAGACCGCCCTTTCATATTTATTTATGATTGCAGAAGGCAAGGAAGATGCTGGGATACTAAAGCTTCTATCAGATGATGAGACATCCAAGCTTATACCAGTACCTGGAGACAAGGCTGGATTTAAAGTTAACCTAGTCAATTGACGACCCGGTTGGTGTAATGGTTACCACGCCGGACTGCCAAACCAGGGTCCTGGGTTCGAATCCCGGTTCGGTCATGGATGTTTACATGTTTGTGCCGTTGTTGTATGGTTTCCATAATAAACAGCCTATTAATAGTGCTTTCTTGGGATCATTACAATGTATGTGCCTGTGAGCGTTATTTATTTAATTGGAAGCAACCAATCGACAATTTAAATAACGTAGACCCCTGGACTTAACAACAAATGTGAGTTCTTTCCCATATATTCCCTAAATATAATAGATTTTTATGATCAATGTGTTTTTAATTATCTATCTGAGATTACTAGTAAGAGCGTCCATTTTAGGCGTTACTTTGTTCGTATTGATTCTGAATACTTAGTACCTAGCTGTAGGTTGGCATACCTACATTTTTTGGAGTAGGATGCCATCTTTGGCTATACTGATCTAGTAACTGCCAGACATCATGATCAGTATCAATATCTAGATTAAAATATAATGTATTTATTTAATCGTTATTTTTTCAGAACCCGCGTCGCCTGATGCTTTAAAAAATGCCAGTCTGCCACAACTACCGTACTGGACTTTCAGCGTGCCGTTAAAGGAAAAAAAGAAATCGCTGTGGCTTTTAAATTATGTAGGTACTTAGATAGTAATCTGTTGTAAAAACTGAAATGAAAATAAACTACATTAACTATTATTTTAAGTTTCATTTGAACAAAATTACCTATACCTTATAATTTAGTGGAGTTGTTATAACAAATCGTTTTACTAGGTATCACAACTTTCTCCTGTATTCTTTATTCTGTGTTTCTTTACAGCATATACATAATAATATGTATATACACTTTTATACAAGGTGTTTTTCAGTAGCTAGGAAAGAACGCAATATCCTGAATACTGATACGTTCTTGCTAGCAACTGAAAAAGTACTGTAGAAACATGTACATGTTATGTACAAGGTGTAACAAAACACCCTAGTAATACTTAAGGGGGTGCTTCAGACCATTAAACTGAACAACTTTCACTATGGTATGGACCCAACTTTGAAATCGAAAAAAAATTTGGCTTCTTAGTAAAAGTTATTCAGTTTGATGAGCTGAAGCACTCCCTTAAGTATTACTATGGTGTTTTGTTACATCCTGTATAATGTTGTAAAGAATACAGGAGAAAGTTGTGATATGTAGTATAACGATTTGTTATAACAATGCTACAATCTTGGTAAAAATTACTCATTGTTTAGTAATATCAAGTAGGAACTCATTATAAATTGTAAAACTACAAGCTAGAAATTAGACTGCATTTTCTAAAAAACACTAAATTGTTAAGTAATAACAAGCACTATGTTTCGAAATTATAAAAGTACAATCTAGTATTTACAAAATATTCAATTGCATTTAAATAATCGTTTAGTAAAATCAAGTAAGAAGTAGATATCGTAAAGTAGTTTCTAAAATTCAGTTTAAAGACAACTAGTAAGTGCTATCGTTTTATTTGTAGATAATGAACGACTACATGTTTTTACTAAACGGTTTGTATATTTTGTACATCAAAATTTGGAGGATTACTGTTTCATTTTAGAAATTACAAAACACTTTGTCTTAACTGTGACGTCATCGTTTTGAGAATTAGTATTGCGCATTAAAAATTACTAAAAGCTCACTACACTAATTACTAATTACAATAACTAAAAACGACTCCTTATTATTACAAAACTTTTGTTGTCGTGGGATCTGCAAATATTTATTTAATAATTAGTGATTTTTTGTAATAACAAATGAAGTTTTCTCTCAGTGTACTAGCCGTGCTGGAAGATGGGTCGGGTGCTGGTGTGGGATGCCACCTGTCTGGACACTCTGGCGCCGTCTCATCTACGGGGAACGAGCAAAAGAGTTGGCTCGGCGGCGGAATCTGCCGAAAAGGTAAAAGAGGGCAAATAACAATACAAATTCATAGCATTCAGTGTCGAAATCATTGGACCGTGGGGTCCCGGCGCCCAGGCGCTTTCTAAAGATCTGGCAAAGCGCCTGGTAGACTCGACCGGGGATCCAAGGGCTGGCGCTTTCCTCGCTCAACGGATCAGTTTAGCCGTTCAGCGAGGAAATGCTGCCAGCATCTTGGCTACCCTCCCGCGCGGTTCAAACCTGCACCATATTTTAGGTTAAGTTAGTTTTATGTCCTCAATATTTTTATTTATTTTTAATGTACTTACCCACTTTTATTTGTTTTTTATTAATAAGGTATTTCACGGGCCATATCCCGGACCTTCACTGAAAAAAATGCGAGCCTACTAAGACTCTTAATTAGCACCAAAATAATTGAAATGACGTTATTATTGTTTACTAAAAACAAAATTTGGTTAGTTGTAACAATAAGCCGAATTCGTTTAACAAAGTTCTCTTAGTCGGAGAAGTCATGATGTTGACAGGCTTATAATATATGGTTTCATGATGTTGGTTGAAGTAAACGATTTTTTTTTCAGTGTTCGGGGACATACAGTTCCAACACGTAGAGTCCCATTTGAGACACTTTTATCTAAATGCGATGGGTTGGGTAATGTAATCGCTACTTAAGGTATAAGTTTTTTTTTTTTTTTTTTTTTTATTAACTATGGGTTTGCTCTTGACCTCAATCCAGTCCTCAGGACGAAGATGGGGTCGTAGATGTAGCGAGCTTACCCAGAAGATGCCTATTCACTCGTACTTTAAAGGAATCCGGGTTGTAAGTACTCGGAAATACTGACGCAGGTAAGGCATTCCACTCCTTGGCTGTGCGCATTATAAAAGATTCAGAAAGGCGCTTGGTGCGGATATGTGGGATGTCATGTAGGATTTTCGGAGAAATAAACACGATTTGTAACACAATACAACTGTTTTATTTTAACTTTCGTTTACACGTTTTCGTTCAGAGATCGAGCGAGCACAGATAAGATACATACTACACAGCAGTGTTGCCACCAATATCTAGGGTTGCGTTCCAATACACAACACCCTCCCCAGAACGCAAGCCTATTAATCCCATTTTAGAAACACAATACAAATGTTTTTCAATGGTAGTTCCTTTTGTAAGAATATCAGCTACCATTTGACTACCAATGGAAACGAATATCTATGTGCTTCGTTCTAGGCTTATAACTATCACTCACTGAAAGTTTGATCGCACTTTGGTTGTCACAGCCGATCGATAGGGGTTCATCATCGTCTTCCCAGCTCCCTCTGCAACTGTTTGAGCCATAGCGCTTCTTGTGCTGCTGATGCCATTGACATATATTCGGCCTCTGTCGTAGAGAGGGCGACTGTTTGTTGCCTACGAGAGCTCCAGGATATACCTCCGCCCTGTGACATAAATATATATCCAGTACAAGATTTTCTATCTTGTATGTCATTTGCCCAATCCGCGTCGCAATATCCAGTTAAGCTTGAGCCATCCTTGCTGTACACAAGTCTATAATCCTTAGTGCCTTTTAGGTATCGCATAACTCTCTTGATTGCCATCCAGTGCTCCCACTGAGGGTTTTTATTAAATCTGCTGAGTGTACCTATTGCGTAAGCAATATCTGGTCTGGTGGCTTGAGCTAAATACAGAAGACAGCCGATTGCCTGTTGGTATGGAAAATCCTCGGTGTTCTTTTCAGTGGTCGCAGTAAACTTTATTCCAACTTCAATTGGTGTCTTGACTGGTTTGCATTCTTCCATTCCAAATTTATTAAGGATCTCATTAATATATTTTTCCTGGTCTATCATCAACTTGCCTCCTTCTCTGTCTCTAGTAACATTTAAGCCAATGCACTGTTTTACCTCACCAAGATCTTTCATGCTGAATTGCACTTTGAGTTTCTCTTTAATCTTTTCTTTGTCTTCTTTACTACTTGAAAATATGATCAGGTCATCGACCCAGACCGCAATAAACATTTTTAGGTCAATATTATAGTAAATGCATGGGTCAACCTTTGAACGCTTGAATCCAATATCCTGTAGAACTTTGTCTAGCTTGTTATTCCACAATCTACTTGCTTGCTTTAATCCATAGATAGATTTATGTAACAAGCATACTTGTGATCCTATCTCATATGTAGGTGGTTGTTGCATGTAGATTTCTGTGTCGATTTCCCCTTGTAAAAATGCAGACACAGCATCCATTTGATCTATTTCAAGATTATATTTCACGGCCAATGCAAATAAATATCGAACCGATGTGTATCTCACAACAGGGGAGTACACTTCTCCATAGTCTATTCCCTTCTTTTGCTTGTAGCCTTTAATTACAAGTCTTGCCTTATAACGTACCACCTTTCCATCTTGATCTGTCTTTGCTTTAAATATCCATTTGCACGGTATGACCTTTTTCTTTGGAGGGGGCTGCACAAGAGTCCAAGTGTTGTTATCGGACAGTGCGCTGAGCTCCTCATCCATCGCCATCCTCCATTTATGCCCTTGAGGGGAAGTTAGTGCTTCTTCAACTGACTGGGGATCGTCAAGGCTACTGTAGCAGAAATAGCTGGTATGATGGTCATCGGAAGGTGGTTTATTACGTCTTGGTCTTAGCGTTATGTTTCTGCAATCTTCTTTTGATAATGTCACTGGTTTGTGTGGTACAAACGTTTCATCCAACTCTCCTTGATCTGTGTCATACTGACTGGACGTTTCAGCACTTTCCAAGTCGTACACGGAGTCATTATTTGCTTCGGATGACTTGTCTCGAGCGGAAGAATCATCGGAGAGTGAGTTTTTAGGTGGTGAACTGTTCTCACTATTGTTACCGGCAGACAGGTCTGTAAAATCAAACGATGCACTCTTATTATCTTGTTTCTCTAGGAAAGTAACATCCCGACTCTTAAACATTTTTCGTGATACAGGGTCCCACAGACGATAGCCCTTGGTGTCATCACAGTATCCTAAGAAGAGCATTTGTCTTGATTTCGGGTCCCATTTTTGTCTCTTCTCTTTAGGGATGTGCACCATGGCCTCACAGCCAAATATCCTCATATGAGATATGTTTGGTTTTCTTCCTGTCCACATCTCGTATGGAGTCATCTTACCTAATGACTGTGTTGGGGATCTATTTATAACATAAGCTGCAGTGGCTATAGCTTCTGCCCAATATTCCTTTTCTAACTCAGCATCAAATATCATGCATCGTGCTCGTTCCACAAGCGTGCGGTTCATACGTTCTGAGAGACCGTTTTGCTGTGGAGTGTATGGTGTGCTGGTTTGGTGAGCTATGCCACAACTTCTCAAATATTTGTCAAAATCATTGTTACAAAATTCTGTACCATTGTCAGTACGCAAAACTTTGACCCTTGTTCCCCGTTCATTTTCTACTCTATTTTTGAAATCTTTAAATATGTTTAAAACATTTAGTTTGTCTTTCATGAAGTATACATACACTTTTCGGGTGTAGTCATCTACAAAATTAATAAAATATCGCATACCTCCGATTGACAGAACTTCCATTGGGCCACAGAGGTCGCTGTGAATGACCTCTAGCGGCTGCGTTGCACGGGAACCCACATTGTTGAATGGCTGTCTGGATTGTTTACCTTCGCTGCATGTCGTACATGTTAAAATCCTTTTAGTTTTCTCGGCAGACAACTTCACTCCATCGGTGCAGTCGGGCAGTTTATTTATATCACTGAAGTTTAAATGTCCCATTCGGCGGTGCCACAGGACTGATTCATCTGTGATTCCAGTGCAGACTAAATTAGCTTGAACATCTGTATTTAATCGGTACAGATTGTTTACCAGAGTCGCTGAGCATATAAAAGCATCTTTATCATTGTATATCTCGCATCCATTGCTATGGAATACCATCTTGCATCCCTTTTTGCTCATAGCGCTCACAGAGAGTAAATTGACTGCAATATCGGGAACATAAAGTACATCTCTCACTTGGATTTTATTATCTCCGCCAAGGTTTATGTTCACATTACCGGTACTCTTGACAGGCAGAGACGTCTTGTCAGCTATGGTTATCTTTGATAACGGTGGCTTCTGCGTATCATAAAGCCAGTCGTCCCTTTTCGTCATATGCATGGCAGCTCCGGAGTCGAGATACCACTGATCATTTACACCATTTGAAAAGGCTGAAAAAGCTGCTACAAAACCTGAGTTGTCATCTTTCGGATCCTTCTTTTCTTCCTTCTTTATAATTGGTTTTCTCGGTGCTTTGCAATATTTACTGATGTGTCCAAACTTGTTACAATTAAAACAGCGAGGGCCTTGAGGGATCTTTGGTTTTGTATATCCATGTTTATTTTTACCCATGTAAAATGCGGTGGGTTCTGGGCTTTTTACCTCTTGTATGAGTTTAGTTTTAATGGCATCGGCAGTGATATTTACCCCTGAGCTCTCTAAGGCCATTATCATGGGTTTGTAGGTATCGGGGAGACCCGCAAGCATTAAAGTACCAATCCATTCATCAGCTATTTGGAAATTGATGCTACGGAGCTTGTGCGCAGTGCTCATGATGCGGTTGACATATTCTTCTATACTTCCACAGCTTTCCAGAGTAGTAGTGACTAAATCTTTCAGTAGACCAACTTTTCTGGTTAGGCCGTTGTCATCGAAAGCTTTTTCTAAATTTTCCCAAACATCCTTCGCGGTCGTGGCATCTTGAACGTGGACGTAATTCACAGGATCCAGAAGAAGGATGATTTTGGCTCGGGCTTTGACATCTTTGGCGGCGTCGACCGGTTTGGCGGCGTCTGTCGGATTGGCGGGATCGGTCGTCGGTTCTATGCATTCCCACAGATTTTCGTGTTGCAGGAACGTTTTAACACCAAACTTCCACGAAGAATAATTCGAACGACCGATCAGTTTTTCCAAATTAAACGAACTTGTCGACATTTTTCAGGCGCGAAGGCGGCGCGCGGCGGCGTGCTGATTATAACCTCAATCTTTTTTTCTTCTATCGGCAGTTGATATTGTTATTTCTACCGAACCACGCTCTGCTACCATGTAGGATTTTCGGAGAAATAAACACGATTTGTAACACAATACAACTGTTTTATTTTAACTTTCGTTTACACGTTTTCGTTCAGAGATCGAGCGAGCACAGATAAGATACATACTACAGAGCAGTGTTGCCACCAATATCTAGGGTTGCGTTCCAATACACAACATGTCAACCAAGAAGGGGTGATATCCCGCGGTGCGTCTGGAAGTCCGATAGTAGAAAGGGGAAGGTGGGATGAGCTCATGTAGCTCTTGGGCACACTCACCGAAGTACAATCTGTAGAAGACCGACAAGCAGGCCACTCTGCGGCGGTGGGCTAGGCTATGAAGCTTGGCCTCCACCAGCTTACTATCGCCAATCAAACAAATCAAACAAATATTTGCGCCATGCGGGACTCGAATCCGTGGTCCTCGGCTTCGCAGACAGAACAGCTAGAGCACCAGATCGTCAGTTCCCAGATTAACAACAAAAGCATTGCAAACATCATTCATAAATTCAAATCTGAATATAACTTCTGACCCTGTACCCGAACTTTCGATGTTTCGATGATCGCCCCTGTTTCGGTCCGCACTTCATTGTAATAGAGTTGACATTGGAACGAAAACATTCTCGCAATTGCGAAGTTCGAATGTGCGGGTAGACCCACTGGCTACTGTACTTATATCGAAAACGTATTAGAGTGTTATCGATTGGGCACCGACGTTAGGTGATTTACATCCGTGCCTTAGTAATTCGTTGGCTGACGGACGCCCTGTATAAATCAACGTAGGTCCTACGCTAACCGGACATTTATCTCGGCGGTGCGATAAAAAACCTTCGGCATCGAAGGGCTACTGCAGGCCTGGGTGGATGCATTGCTGTCATTATTTATGTTTACGGAAGTTTTAGGCGACTAGGCCTTGTAGTTTTCGTTTTGATTCATTTTTGGTCACTGACGGATTGGGAAGTCTTTATGTCCTAGGTGGCCTTTTATGTTTGTATCTAAAGGGTGTAACAAAACACCCTAGCAATACTTCAGGGGGTGCTTCAGACCATCAAACTGAATAACTTTCACTATGGAGCCAACTTCGAAATCGCGAAATAAAAATCAGCTGTTTCATACAAAACTGCAATACCGGCTCGACTCAAATGTATGGGACAGCAGATTTTTTTATTTTTTCTCGATGTTGGCTCTACAGGGTGTAACAAAACACCCAAGTAATACTTAAGGGGGTGCTTCAGACCATCAAACTGAACAACTTTCACTATGGAGTAAACTTCGAAATCGCAAAACATAATATATCAGCTGTTCCAAACTTCCATACAAAATTGCGGTACAAACTCGACTAAAATGTATGGTACGTGGCCTGAAGCACCCCCATAAGTATTACTATAAGTAATACTTAAAGGGGTGTTTTGTTACACCATTGGTTACACCCTGTATTTAGACGACGCGATGCCTGGGTACATTTAATAATTTACATTGACAATACAGGGTACACACGGCGACACGTCAAGTTACCCAAAACCAAAATAAGCTGGCCGCGCGACGTTATACATTACTATGCCGACGGGCGGCCAGCTTATTTTGGTTTTCGGTTGCTTGATGTGTCGCCGTGTGTACATGGCTGGTTACTAATGACGCTGAACTTGCAGTACCTATAACATTTTGTCCTAACATTCTCAGCAATGTACCCTACACTGAATTGTCATTGTAAATTACGATTTTATTGATATGCGTTAAGTAAGGCCCAGTTTTGCCCCTCCCATTTGAATCGGGTAATCTCCATTCAGGAATTCGAGAGACAAAATGTAAACAAAGAAACGTCACCGTCAAAGTGACATTACGTGGTCAGAAACCTATGGTGCATTTATTAAGAATAAAATTATGGCGGCACGGTATATAATAAAGTGCGTTGACATTAAAAATGTATTGTCTATCTACAAATAATAAAAACGATTCGTGAAAATTTGAATGAAAGGTTTAAAATATCTGATTGTTGCCAGACCACGAAATAAAATATCACGCTTTCTTTTAATCAAAATTAAATTATAACTTGCGTTTTTTTAAATTATTTCCCATACAAAATTAACATATCATTTGTCGTAATCCTTTGCGGGTAGAAAAGATAATTTACTGTTATTCATTCCAGAGATAAGTTTTCTACCGTCTCGAGATTATATTTTCTACACTGGTATCACCGTTGTTTACATTTTGTCCCTCGAATTCCTGAATGGAGATTAGGTACAGCAGTTTTGTATCAAACATCCGATTTTTTTTCGCGTTTCCTGAGATAGGCTCCATAGTGAAAGTTGTTCAGTTTGATGGTCTGAGTTCACCGTTTCAGTCTGCGGAGGGCTCCGCGCTTGGATGTCTCGTCTTAAGGTTAAGGCAGGATGGGGCTGACATAACTTCAGGGTTAAAGCCTCCAACAGAAAAAAAACATATTTATCACCTTGAAGAACTGACTAACTGGTATAAATAACTTAGCGCATCGGTGTTCCACAAGCGAGTTCCATTAATTCGCTGAAAGTCGTATTCCTAGAGATTCTTATATCATGAAATCATGATTCATCGAGATTTTTTCGTAGTCTCCCGGTTAAATAACGCAAAAAGATAGCGACATCGAGTATAATATTCATGGAAAGGCATAATTTAATTCTCCGAGACAGTCCGGGCGGGCACCCGGGATTAGACTCTTGTCTCGAAAAAATGTGTAATGAAGGAAAACGTTCCCGAAATATGAAATTATGGACTTACGGAGGATATTTTATCGTTTATTATCTAAGTATGTAAGATTTGATGTTTATGTTTTGGGGTAAACGTCTCGTTGTACTTGCTTGCTTGATGTTTGAATGGCTAATTTGAATGATTCTCTTTCGTTAGTACCATGTTTGTTGATTTTAACTTAACTGTTATAATAAAAGATTATTACGACAATAATTAATATTTATTAATTAGCATAAAATTTAATTTATCTATTTGAAATCTGTATTTTTTACATTCTTTATATTGGGTTAAATCTTTTAATAACTAAGTATGTAAGTTTAGATGTTTATGATTTAGGCCAAACGATGCTTGGTGTTTGTGATGCTTCCTATTATGTTGATTTTTAACTTAACTTTTAAATAATAAAAGATAATTACGATACTTATTAAGGCTTGTGCGTTTTATTAATGACATAAAGTTTAATTTATCCACTTCTTCTTATCGTGTGGGCAGAGCCCTGGTGTCAGAGTTTTTTCAGACCGCCTTTCGGCCTCTGACGTGGTTTTTATTTATCCACTGTAGGTATTTTAAAACATTTTTTATTTTGGGCACATTTTTTGGGTTAAAATTAAAAGAAAAAATTTCTTTAATGGCAAAAACGCTTCTTTAGTAGGTAGCGAAAAGATACAGGATACGCAATTAACAAGCAAAACCTCTTTTTGGTGTTAAGAAGCTTTGCAACGACTTTTTAAGTGTCGTTAGGAAAAAGGATAAAAGAAAACCATAGATATATTATAGGGTAGATAAATATTATGAAGCAAGACATAACAACACTACTTGCCATCTATTCACACTTATGACAACCGCCCATTAGAATAAGTGAAATGTCAATAGTAAACACATACCGTCTTGAACCATTTTGTCACCAGACATCCAGCTGGAAGACTCCGCTATTTCCTTACGTTAAGAACGACTTTTGCTTGAATTTGTTTAAAAAGTGGTGCCATTTGTGTAACTGATATTGCCAGTCTTTAGTTTATACGTCTATGAAGAAAACAAATCCTTGAAAAACTTGGGTTGTTGTCGAAAAATCAACCACTACAACCCATTAAATAAAGTTTTTAAATCTGAGCCATAAATAAACTGCTAGAACTAAGCTGTCAAGATGACTACTCTACGAATGAACACAATCGCGGGGCCGGCCGCAGAAAAGGGTTGACTGTGACATGACGTTTACAGGTTAACTCAATTAAGTTGTTTGTTAGACGGTTAATTTTCTTCAACCCTTGATGTACCCACTGGGCTGGAGGGAGACGTTTTGATATAGTAGGCTATTAGTGCCTATCTGACAACTAAAGGACCTATAGGTACAAGATGGAACAAAACACCATAGTCATACCTATTTAAAGGGGTAGTTTAGACCATAAAAAATATATAAAATCAGTTCCATAAGTATGAAACAGCAAATTTTTCTTAATTGTTCTCGATTTTGGCTCCATAGTGAAAATTGATCAGTTTAATATACCCCTTTAAATAAGTATCACTAGGGATTTTGTTTCATACCAATATCTAAACTATTATAAAACTGTAACAGAAATGTGTCTGTACATTGAAGATATTTACAAAAAAAAAATTACGACATGGTTTTTACCTGTCCCTGATTCGAAATCCCAAATTTTTGGATTTTTTTGTCTGTCTGTTTGTTTGTTTGTTTGTTTGTTTATTTGTTTGTTTGTTTGTTTGTTTATTTGTTTGTTTGTTTGTTTGGGTGTTTGTTTGTTCGAGTATCACGCAAAAACTACTGAACCGATTTTGATGAAACTTTTTTTGTTTGATAGCTTATCATCTGACTTAAAATCTGGTATATAATTTATGCGGACGAAGTCGCGGGTAAAAGCTCGTAACCTATAAAGTAGGTTAGCGAGTATTATACTTATATTTTATTAAAATCGCAAAATAGTCCAGTCGAAATTTACAAGGACTTTGGAAAAATTCCGATGTAGGTAAAAATTTATTACAGCATTTTAAATTAAGTAATAATTAAGTAAGTAAGTAATTACAATATTCTCGGAAATGTCGTGTTGTAATTTTTTTTCGGAATAATTATTTTATATTCTAGGACTGTCCGTAAATATTCTGTTGTTGAGGTTAATAAACTTTATAAACCTTATAAGTAGGTACTTAATAAAAAATCTGCTGTTTCATAGAAAATTTCAATGGCTACTCGACCCAAATGTATGGAACAGCTACATTTTGTCACCATTTCTATTATGGTTGATATGGTAGCAAATATTGTTCAGTTTGATGGTCTGGAGTGCGATTTTTGAAACTTATTCGCTGAGCTCAGCAATTGAAAATGTCAAAATTACTATGGAGATTTAGGCATATTTCTACTGCTGATTTGACTTTCAAAAATCATACTTCGGGAGTGCGATTTTTGAAAGTCAAATCAGCAGTAGAAAGATGCATAATTATTTTGACATTTTCAAATGCTGTGCTCAGCAAATGAGTTTCTAAAATCGCACTCCAGGAGTTCGATTTTTAAATCTCTTTCGCTGAGTTCAGCAGTTGAAAATGTCAAAATTACCTACTATGGAGACGTGCATCTTTCTACTGCTGATTTGACATTAAAAAATCATACTCCAGGAGTGCGATTTTTGAAAGTCAAATCAGCAGCAGAAAGGTGCATACCTATCTCCATAGTAATTTTGACATTTACAACTGCTGAACTCAGCGAATGAGATTCAAAAATCGCACTACAGATGTACCTAACGCATTCCCTTATTGTTTTTCCCTAAAACAAAACAGTATACCTATAATTCATCCGTTACTGTCTAGAACTCAGTCTTTATTATCAATCAATTCACGCCAAGTTTCCCATCACAGGTAAATTGCATTAGGATTATGGGTAACCCGGCAAAATTCAGTCGTTGATCAATTTGTCTGATTCCGCTCGCTTCCGAGATGGCGTTATTACATTTTCTTGTAACACTTTAAATTTTTCCTCATTCTGCTACGAGTCTGGATTGCATTAATATTACTGTCACTTTTTATTCATTTCTGGAAAGTAATTTAAGTTTATATTGTTTATGACGGTGCTTTGTTTCAGTTGATGAATAGATTCTTATCTTAAAACTATGGGTTGGTAGGAATAACCCCGCTTTTTAGGGTTCCGTAACCAAAGGCAAAGGGTGAAAACGAGACCCTATACATAAGCCTACGTTATCCGTCCGTCTGTCCTACCTATTTAGGGCTGTAACTTTTGAACCGTAATAGCTAGGCAATGGAAATTTGCATCACACAATGTGCGTTATTATAGCAAATTTGCTAACAAATAATAAAAATGTCCAAAAGTTATGAATGAAGGCTCATACAAGAAACTAGTTTAATTATTTGTACGTTTTTTCTACTCGCTCTTTCGTAAAAATGGTACCTAATATCTACATACAAGCGTCAAATTGGGTGTGATTATAGAGCAAACTCTACATAAATAACAAAAATTTACAAAAACCGGCCAAGTGTGAGACGGTCTTGTGCTAAAGGTCCCGGAGATAAACGCATTTTTTTGTAAGTTAATATGTTGTGTGTGGTATGGAACCCTCAGTGCGCGAGTAGCCCGACTCGCACTTGACCGGTCTTTATTTTTTCTCTTGAACACTTTTGATGTTTGAATTAAGCACCATGCTTCTAGGCTGAGAGGCTCCGTTGTGTTAATTTTATTAGAGTCCCTGGTGTCCTTTAGTCGAATTGAAACGTGTCAGACCCTTGCCTCAAACCCCACTATATTCCGTGCCGATACTTTGATTTTTTGGTTTAGTATAGGATTTGGATCAAATAATGTGTCAACCAACTATAGGTATTGGCTTTTTGAATCAACATACGTTCTTTAATGAATGTGGATGGCTGTGGTAGAGCCGAAAAAAAGATGGATGGATTGTATGAAGCATAATATGTGTAAGAAAGGAGTAAGAGAGATGAGTGGAAGAAAATATCGTAATGCGCCGACCCCAAACAATGAGAAATGGGCAAGAGAATGATGATTTGTTTTTTTTTAATAATTAATTCTTCTTTCAGGCAAAAACGCGTCGCGCAAACACCACGCGAGACAAGTACTCGTGTCAGAACCTGAGGGTCTACCCGCACATTCGAACTTCGCAATTGCGTGAATGTTTTCGTTCCAATGTCAACTCTACAAAGTGCGGACCGAAACAGTGGCGATATATCGAACATCGAAAGTCCGGGTACAAGGCCTGCAACGTGACTCGAATCGTTCTTTAAAGTCTTCTAAACATTCGAGAATAGTGTACCTACCTATTGATAGCTTTACGTTTCCCATATTATTATTTATGAAACAGGCTCACGAGCCTTCAGCTACAATTATTTATCTGCAATATTGTATGCTATAAATTTTAAAATAACACCTAGAACCCATTTTTCACTTGCATATTGTGTTTTTTACATTGTTTATTGCGGTCACATTGTATTCAATATTATATTATATTTTCTGCGAGCACCGCGGGTGCCGTTTTAATTTTCCGCTATCCTTTAAATTTATCCTTTCCTATCCAATGTTGAGATTTTATGAGTTTTAATTTTTATAGCCTTCTGGGTTATTCAATTATTGGATGAGCTTTCATTAGTTCCATTAAATTGTTCTGGTCTATGGTTTGTTTAATAAATGTGCAACAAAACATTTAAAATGATTTATTTTTGTTAGATATACAAGGTGTAAATATTAATGCGTTACATATAAAGTGTTTCAGGTTTCAGACTATCAAACTGAGCAACTTTCACTTTGGAGCCAACATCAAAAGGCGAATAAAAATATTTTGTTTCATAGAAAACGTTGTAGGCTGCTCGACATGAATGTATGGAACAGATAGTTTAAGTCTAAGGGAACAGGTGATATTTTTTGTGATTTCTACGTGTAATAGTGAAAGTTGTTGAGTTTGATGGTCTAACTAAACCACTCGTTTACCTAACTATTACTATGGTATTTGTTATACCCTATATATGTATAACAAGTATGCAAATGTAGAACTCTTATATATTTCGTGATGTAGATATACTTTTTATTCCTATCTAAATTAAATAGACATAGGAATCCAATGACAATAAAATATCTTAGAACATTCATCCCGAACATCTAAAATCTGTAAAGGAAAGGATCTCGGGTCCATTCAATGTTTATCCTATCTATAGTGTTATCCGGACATGTCCGGACTGACTCCCATTTCTATAAGGTTTCCGTATTTATTGAACTCCGCTCCGAAGATAAATATTTTTAAATTTGGAACAATAGAGGAGGGCAGGGGTTGCTATAAATCTAAGATGGCAGTAATGCGCGAATACACAGCTGGAATCCTTTATGAAGGGATGCCAGGATTCGTTTAGGGAAATAAATATAACACGCACGTTTGCTTGTTATGTAGGTAAACTGAATTACTGTTAAAACATTTATTTCTATATTGGATATTTAACGAGAACATTAATTAAATAGCTGGTTACACCATACAAATAAAAACCATTATGCCATGTGAAATGGTTACAGTGCAAACGCATTACCGAACCATTACCGAAATGATGGCAAACAGTAGGAAGAAATTGCCTTGCCATGAACCTATACTGTGTGTCTATAATTTAAGAGCAATGACCCTTTTGAAAATATATTATGAACTAATGACTTCCCTACAGTAAGTAAAATTAATTACTTAAGGTATAGAAAAACCAATTGACCGACGATGCACCTAATTCAAAAGCATTTGTTAGTAACTTATTTAATTAGGTATTCATTCTACAACGTGTTAATAAATTAGCGCAAAACCTCATACACCCCAACTGATTTATAACAAAATAATTAGATTAAACCAATAATTTCATTATTTTGATAGTTAAAATATAAATTTAGTCGCATTTTAAGTTATGAGGCAAAAATAATTTGTTATCTTTTCAGCACTGAAAGAAAGCGCTAACGTACTCATGGATACATTTTTATAATCTTGTTTTGGTAGTAAGTAGAGTGAGTGTGCCCGTGCGGGGGGTTGACTTCGGTTTCAAAAATTTTTAAATTTTGCAAACAAGTTATTTAATACAGTTTTTGAGAGTTACGCGGTTATCCGCGGTAAACCGTTAAAATGTTTAATTCTAGATTAAATTATTTAATATTTTGAGAAAAATTACCTATGTTGAAACCATGATAATTCGATTCTGCTCTCAATTCTAAAGAAACTACTTTCTAGTTTTGCGTTAATTCATTAACACGTTGTATATATAAATGGCCCAACGAGCACCAGAGTGAAAATTGCAGCCTGTCATTGCAACTTCAAGATGCATAGCAACGCCATAAGGGTTCAAGATAAAGTTTTAAGAGCTATAACATCTTCCGCAAACTCCTATAGCTGCACGGGGAGCTTATAGTTGCAGTAAGGAAATAGAATACAGCTTATGCCTACATATAAGTTCATTCTTGAACCTATTTACCACTTAAGCCTATAGTGAGAACCAGAAAGTGCATTTTGACACTAATAGCTGTGTATGGTATATACTTGGAACTCTAAAGCGCCTTATACCTGTAAAGAGGATAATATTTTTAGACTATTTACAGCAGTTGCTTAAGAGATCAAATAGGCACTACTTTATTACTAGCAGTTGCATTAAAGAGATAATAAAATAATCAGTGCAGACTTTAGTTGCTTATGAGTGATCGGAACGATGGGATTTAAACTTGCCGTGTGGGGGTTTATCATGGAGTTGTTAACACCACAATATTTGAATCCCGTGATACCGGGAACTGTCGCATTAGTCAGCAGTACATTGTATCGAAGTAGTTATATCAATTTTAATGATCTAAATCAAAATTACGGTAATATAATTTTTTTTCCGAATCCCGGGATTTTTTTTTCTTTCCAAATTTTCATAAGTTGTCCAGTTTGATGGTCTGAACCAACTATGGAAATTTGGAAACAAAAAAAATCCCGGGATTCGGAAAAAAAATATATTACCGTAATATGAATAATAATTAAATTAAACTTTTATCGATGGATTTCCCAACGAGCACCAGAGTGAAAATTGCAGCCTGTCTTGCAACTTTAAGTTACATAGCAACGCTATAAGGGTTCAAGATAAAGAAATCCCGGGATTCGGAAAAAAATTATTTTACCATAATTTTTTTTGAGATCATTAAAATTGATATAAATAGCTTCTTCGATCCAATATACTGCTGACTAATACGACAGTTCCCGGGATCACGGGATTCAAATTAAATAAAACAAAAAATTTTGTGGTTTTAACAACTATGTTATACCCACGGCAAGTTTAGGTATTTGCAATCCCATTGTTCCGATCACTGGTTATAAGATATAAATATCTAAAAAAAATAATTCAAAGAGTAAAATTATAACTAGATCAAACATCGTTTATGTTAAATCAATAACAATGATTTTAACGCACAGTAAAATAGAATAGGATAAGATTATACAGGGTGTAATATAAAATAGGACAGTCACTTAAAGGGGTGCTTCAGACCATGAAACTGAACAACTTTTTCTACGGGACCAATATTGAAATCGCGAAAAAAAAATCGGCTGTAACATACATTTCAGTTGGGTTAAGTTTGCAGTTTTGTATGGGATAGCCGATTTTTTTTTCGCGATTTCAATATTGGTGCCATAGCGAAAGTTGTTCAGTTTAATGGTCTGAAGCACCCCTTTAAGTAACTGTCCCATTTTATGTTACACCTTGTATAGTAACACAATCTATGAAAATATGAATAATAATTAAATTAAACTTTAACCGATGATTATCAATTATTCAAGTCTTTGCTGTATTTATAGAAATTCTTTTCCTCGCCCTGTCCTATATCTCTGACTACCACCTCGGGGACTATAGTTGTGAGCATGCATATACTATACTGTATTTCCACGCCGATTATTTTTTCAATATTTATATTGGATTATTTCAATATTTATATTGGATTTATTTCAATATTTATATTGGATTTATTTCAATATTTATATTGGATTTATTTCAATATAAATATAAATATTGAAAAAAATAATCGGCGTGGAAATACATAGCATATGCTCACGACTATTGTCCCCGAGGGGGTAGTCAGAGGTATAGGACAGGGCGTGGAAATGAATTTCTATAAATACGGCAAAGACTTGAATCATTGATAATCCATCGATAAAAGTTTAATTTAATTATTATTGATATTTTCAATGATTGTGTTACTACAAAATCTTATCCTATTCTATTTTATTGTGCGTCAAAACAATTGTTATTGATTTTACATAAACGATGTTTGATCTAGTTATAATTTTTCTCTTTGAATAATTTTTTTAGATATTCATAACCAGTGATCGGAACGATGGGATTGTAAATACCTAAACTTGCCGTGTGGGTATAACATAGAGTTGTTAAAACCACAAAATGTATTGTGTAACGAAGTGCCCCTGTGGCGGGATGGCCAGAGGGCCTCGTTGTAAAAATATATAAATCCCTTTAGAAGGGTTGACCTATCTTTAGGTAGGATGTCTGTAGTTCTGAGGTTGCTGATAAAAAGATAGAATTATAAACAAACATACAAGTTTTATTACTGAATAACCTAATCTCGTTTACAGGTTGTTTCCCTAGCTAACTTAATTCCTATTCACTACCACTTTTTACTTACAACCCAAGCCGAGCTGAAAAGAGGGAATAAGGACCCGGCACGAGGGGGGACGTATCGTGAAGGGCTCAAACTGTAAGACCTGACAACACTACCCGAGGTACCTCGAGCCACGCCTGGTCAGATCTTCATGAGCTACCTGCGTCCTGGTTGATCTAGGACACAGCTGCGTCCACGACCCCTCAGGTCGAGGTGTTCAAAAATGAGGGGAGGTTGGGGAGAGGAGGAGGGGAGGGACACCCGATAGTAGACCTCTGTGGTTGAGCTTCTGCCCAGTCGCCTAATACCTCAAGCCACCGTGCTTCCACTCTCGGACGCCAACTATCGAGTCCCGGCCTAATCAATCAATCAGTCTCGCGGCAACGGCCTCTTTACTATGGTTTCTAGCGCCAGCTGCTGAAGCAGCCGGGTCATTGGGGTTGGCACCTGGTGGTGCCTCGTAGTTGTCCAGGTGTCTGCCGGCGCGGTCTAGCCCACAGAGTGGGACCCCGTTGGGGGAGGCCCGGTGAGCGAACTGCGGTCGGCAGTGTGGCAAATCAGGGGGGTTTTGTGCTGCGGAGTAGCCTACAGTCCGGCGGTTCACCCTCGGTCCGCCCCACGGTCCAAGGGGATCTACGGCCGTTAGCAGTTTCCGCAGTGGGGTGAGTCCTTAAAAGGGCTCAGGCATCAGGGGGTCAATTTCCGGGAGGGGATCGTCTGTGGAGAGCTCCATAGCGAGGGTGCAGCTGCCGAGGTCAGTTCGGCAGTGACGTCAGTCCGGGGGGTGCTGCGGAGAGCACATGAACCTGGCGGCATGCCAGGGTGTGTGCAGGCTCCAATGCGGTGGTATTTCTTGAGGTGCTGCCGGTGAGGTCAAGCCCACCGAGTGGGACCCCGTTGGGGGAGTCCCGGTGAGCGACCTACACGCCGGCAGTGTGGTTATCCGGGGTGCTTGAGGAGGGGCCCACGGTCCTGACGACTCGCTGAGGAGTCGAGGACGTGGGCGGGCTCCGAAGCGGTGTGTGGGCGCGACACAGATGGTCGCGGGAGGCGGGTGCGCTGCTGGTCGCACCTACGCGAGGCCAGCTTATGTTGGTTTTGTATAGCTTGATGTGTCGCTGTGTGTACATTGGATCGAAATAGTTATATCAATTTTAATGATCTGAAACAAAATTACGGTAATATAATTTTTCGAATCCCGGGATTTTTTCTTTCCAAATTTTCATAGGTGGTTCAGACCATCAAATTGGACAACTTATGAAAATTTTGCACCGTTTAGTTCAGTTGTTACTATATTTGTGTAAGCGAACCATCGAAATCTTTTTAAAATGTGAAATGCGCAGGCGGAAATCATCAAATTAAATAAGTAAGTAATTAATTCATGGTTTCTTGTTATTCAGGACAGTACATGAAAAAAATAAACGGCGTGGAAATACATAGCATATGCTCATGACTATAGTCCCGAGGGGGTAGTCATAGATATAGGACAGGGCGTGGAAAAGAATTTCTATAAATACAGCAAAGACTTGAATCATTGATAATCCATCGATAAAAGTTTAATTTAATTATTATTCATATTCACAAAGATTGTATTACTACATAATCTTATCCTATTCTATTTTATTGTGCGTCAAAATCATTGTTATTGATTTTACATAAACGATATTTGATCTCTCTCTGGGGGTAGGCCCCTCACACGGTGGACCGATGTCCTGGTGAAGGCGGCGGAAAAACGTTGGATGAGGGCGGCGCAGGAACGGTCGTTATGGCGATCCTCGGGGGAGGCCTATGTCCAGCAGTGGACGTCCATTGGCTGAGATGATGATGATGATGATGATGATGTTTTCTCTAGTTATAATTTTACTCTTTGAATAATTTTTTTTAGATATTCATATGTAACCAGTGATCGGAACGATGGGATTGTTAGGGTTGTTAAAACCACAAAATTTAGTGTTTTATTTTATTTGAATCCCGTGATCCCCGGAACTGTCGTATTAGTCAGCAGTACATTGGATCGAAGTAGTTATTATCAATTTAAATGATCTTAAACAAAATTACGGTAGTATAATTTTTTTCCGAATCCCGGGATTCCCGGGAACTGAACTGGACGGTGCCAAATTTTCATAAGTTGTCCAATTTGATGGTCTGAACCACCTATGAAAATTTGGGATGAAAAAAAAATCCCGGGATTCGGAAAAAAAATAAATTACTGTAATTTTGTTTCAGATCATTAAAATTGATATAACTAATTCGATCCAATGTACTGCTGACTAATACGACAGTTCCCGGGATCACGGGATTCAAATTAAATAAAACAATAAATTTTGTGGTTTTAACAACTCTAACAATCCCATCGTTCAGATCACTGGTTACATATGAATATCTAAAAAAATATATTCAAAGAGTAAAAATTTTAACTAGAGAAAACATCATCATCATCATCATCATCATCATCATCATCATCATCATCATCATCATCATCATCATCTCAGCCGATGGACGTCCACTGCTGGACATAGGCATCCCCCGAGGATCGGGATCAGATCAGATTAATCTGCACTATGAAATCCCTATGAAATCCAAACAATTCGACATATTGTAACCTTGAACTTATGCCTGCATAAAGAATGAAATTGGAGCCTATTAGCAGTTATGAACTGCAATTACAGTAATAAAAATCACTCTGAGGTCTACAAAAGTTAAAATAAGCGCCTAAAGCCGCTTCAGGGAAGCATTGAGGAAGATACTACGGCTATAGGCTGCCCACGAGCAAGCGCCATGTTTATGATCTTTTTAGGTTATCCAAGCAAATATTTGTCAACAAATAACGTAAACAGAACTTAATTTTTAAGGATTGGGACGTTGTCTCCAAACCAGTGTATCATTAAATCGACCTCAAATGATTTTATTACATAAAAAGTTGAAAAGACTGTATTCTAATACACATAATTAATTGCTTATTTGGATTATATCAAGAGCGCATCAAAATTACTCCAATAAGTGATATTTACATTATCAGTAAACTAATATGCGTTTTTAATTTCATGTACTGTACTGAATAACAAGAAACCATGAATTAATTACTTACTTATTTAATTTGATGATGGCCGCCACCGCACTTCACATTTTAATAAAAAGATTTCGATATTTTGATGGTTCGCCTACACAAATAAAGGAACAACTGAACTGAACGGTGTGGTGTCAAAACAAGATTCATTCATTTCAATCGGTCATTCGTTCACGAATGTAGTGCTATATGAGTGAATCTTATTACTTAATCTTCCATTGCAGCTACTATGGCGCTCTTAAGCAGCTACTATTATAGCTCTTCTGAAGCTTAAGGCCGCATAAAATTGTGCCTATTTGGCTATAGTGCTGCTGCATAAGGCCTGCTGAGCACGCTCTATAGCTTACGCCTAGCAGCTTAAAGGAATAATTGCATTGGCTCTAAAGCCTTTATGCAGCAATTTTGTGCCCGTTGGGGGGTTAGGTTTTTTGTTTACGAGTTTGATATCTATCCATGCCCTAGGCTAAGTTACATACTTCTAGGATTTAGTGGTTACTTAACTAAATTCAAAGAGGGTAAAAAGTAGCTGTGCATTTTACTCGTGTATGTACACTTGATGCGACTTGATGGACAAGGACAAGTCTACTGCGAATTTAGAGATGGTACCTTTAAGGCGGTTGCAGAGGGGGTCAATTTTATACAAAACTTTGACGCACAATACGCGTAGACGGTATTAATATAAGTAACTTTGTGTATGTGAAAAAATAGTTTAGAAAATCTAGATGTCGCGTATCACATAACATTTGCAATTTATAATATAATTACGAAGATATAAAGCTTTGAAATTTTTCATACAACATTTTCAAAGCTTTATATCTTCGTAATTATATTAAAAATTGCAAATGTTATTTGATACGCGACATCTAGATTGTCTAAACTATTTTTCCGTATATAAAATACTAGCGGCCCGTCCCGGCTTCGCACGGGTGGACGTCTAATCTTTTCTAGCAATAAATATAGCCTATGTTACTCAGGGTGAATGCAGCTTTCTAATGGTGAAAGAATTTTTTAAATCGGCCCAGTACTTTTTGAGCCTATTCATTACAAACATACAAACATACAAAAATAGGTACAAATCTTTCCTCTTTATAATATTAGTGTAGATTACTTTTATCAATTCCGTCTACGCGTATTGTGCGTCAAACGTTTGTATGGACTGAAACCACCTTAAGCAAGTACTTATCTACCTATTATCTATTTTTCCCAATTTTTTTGTTGGCTATAATATTATAATAATAGTGAAAAATTGGTTGATCAGCACAGGTCGATAAACTCGTGCTCGTGTCACGCACCGCCTGGGGACACTTTTAATTTTCCGCTAGCTTTCAGATTTATATATGTTTTCAGACCGAACGTCAATTTCCAACGTTTTTAATTTCACCGCCGCGTTGGCCCCGCTGAATAGGCTATCGGTTTTGTTTTTATTATTTTAACCTGTCTTTTTATTTTGCTTCTGAATTGCAGATTGAATTGTACTGATTTTTTTTATCTTTTTTTGTATTTCAATATCGCTCCCGTAGTGAAGTTAATAATGAATTTACATGTGGCTTATTCATTGTTGAAAAAAGTAAGTACCTACTTAGGTAGGTACCCACTGAAGATATTTATTAGGTATATAGGGTCCTTTTTTGAGGGCACGATCAGACTATGAAACTGAACAACTTTCTCTATGGGACCAACATCGAACTCGCTCATATTCCTGACCTTGTCCTATTATTTGGGGTCGGCGCAATATGTAGTCTTCCTCCATTTATCTATGTTAGCTGTCATAAGAATCATAGACATGAGTACATTGATATCGTTGATAAGAATTTTATCAAAAATCTCTTCGTACTTAGTCCATAATAAGCTGCTTAAGTTCCAAAACTGTATTGTTAGCCTTGTGGTTCTGGCCGTAGATCGTTGATTGAGCTACAGCCCTATACAGGGTGTAACAAAACACCCTAGTAATACTTAAGGGGGTGCTTCAGACCATCAAACTGAACAACTTTCACTATGGAGCCAACGTCGACGAAAAATAAAAAAAATATCTGCCGTCCCATACACTTGAGTCGAGACGGTACTGCAGTTTTGTATGAAAGAGCAGATTTTTTTTTCGCGATTTCGATGTTGGCTCCATAGTGAAAGTTGTTCAGTTCGATGATCTGAAGCACCCCCTTAAGTATTACTAGGGTGTTTTGTTACACCCTGTATACCCTATCTATAAGTATATAATAAAATAGGTTATTAATATATACCTACCGATTCCCTGCCGGCCTCGTCTATTCGGAATGTAGTTAAGTTTAACTCCACCTCAATTTTCCTTCAGGGTTGAACATATAGTCGTCCCCTTATTAGCAAAGGTCTTCTCGGAAGCTACCTAAAATATCAAGTTAGCCTCTACAGTTCTGATAGAGATCGAATCATATTTCACTAGCTTCTGCCCGCGATTTTGACCGGTCATGTAAAATCTTTTTGAAAGATCAAGTTTTGATGTTTTGTGACTCAATCACGCTTAAACGGCTAAACGGATTTCGGTTGAAATATGGCACACAGTAATATGTATACATAATATGTTCTGGATTAATACATAAATGACACTTCCTTGTTTAAAGAAAACTCGGACAAAGTTAGCTAGGGTAATTTTATTGAAATCAGTGCATTTGTAAAAACTTAATACCGATTTATATAGTACCTATATTATGTGATTTGAAATTACGCTTAGATAATTAGGATGCGATTCAATTGACGTGATATAATGGCTGAATTCCTGAACAATATGTCATATTATATATACTAGGTACTACATAACATCTTAAATGAAGTGGAAATCATCCTTTGATCTGTGCATTGACGATCCCGTTGTATTGTGCACCTGCCAATTCTACAGCAACTAATTAATGCTAATTAATTATAATCCATCGAACATTTAAGACTATTGAAATCAGATTGGAATGGATTTTCTTTAATTAATGACATCATATTATAACATCTCATATTAAGAAATCCTTGTTGTTGGAGTAATAGCTAAATTATGTGTCTATTTAGCAAACGATAGACACCGATTTTTTGGTCTCCCTCTACCTCTTTTCTTAGTCTTCGAGATTACGGTCTGGATATAATTGAGTCTATTTCCTAGCTCTATAATATAAATTGTAGAGGTTCGATCCGCTTGTCTGCCCTTTGGCATGTACGTTCATATTACGAGGCGGAAGCTTTGCTAAGTGTATTTTATCAGTCTGTATAGTTACAGAGTAAGAAAATGCATTGTTCTGTGAAGAGTTATCGAGGCGTAATACTTGTCTATGGCAGTTAGTACTCAGCATGTAAACGCATTGTGTGCCTATGACACCGAAAGTGCTGGGAGCAGACATCAACAAAAGTGCTTTTCGCAGAAATAGGTACGATAGACGAGATAGTATAATTTAAGGACCAAATTCATATTCGATTACACGGGATAATTTTATTTGTAAGGCGAAGTTTAATGATTAGGTATATTATAGCAGCCTTTGTACGCTGTACCTTTGTAGTGTTGATATAATTTATATAGAAAATCATTATAATTATAGGGTCCTTCTTAATATGTTGACACTTTTTTAAGGGGATGATCAGAACGTCAAACTGAACAACTTTCTCTACGTCACCAACATCGAAATCGCGGAAAAAAAAGTCAGCTGTTCCTTATTAAACTCCAAACCTTACTCAAGCCAATTTGATGCTAGTACTAACGCATTTAAAGATCCGGCCCGACGTGTTTTTATATACGATTAATTGAAGAATCATATAGTCGTGGTAATTTTCTTTTGTAAGTCAGCAGGAATCAGGTTTTGTGCTCCCTTCGCCACTGATGTACGTACATTTTCAAGCTGCGTGGCTCCAAGAGGGGTCTCCGGAAAATTGCAAACATAAAGTTTCTAATCGACGGATCTTTTATTCCCTAGCTTTCGAGATACAGCCCATTAGCTTCGTAATGGGGGGATGTTCCAAATTTATTTTATCATCTCTTGGCACGTGATGTCTTTGTTTTAGCGGGCAGAAGCTAAAATTTAAGCTGTAACAAACGGCTTATTTATGCCTGTCATATTCTTTTTGCTGTTCAGTAGTAAAAACTTTTGTCGGGAGGTTTTCTTTTGTGGTTTGATGAATTTCCGTCGGTTTAGTGCTATAGCTCAACCATGAGTTTACTGCCGTATAAATAATGAGACACTTCTATTACGATAATTCGAGCAGTGTCATCCCTAAATTGAACTAAAAATATTCAACCGCGTGTTGTCTGCCAACTGAATCTACTGGACAATCATTTCATGGATATTTTATAGTACCTATGTTTCAATCGAAATAAAATAAATGAATAAGCCCAAAGTGCATTTAGTTGAAGCGTAAGTAAGTGCAATGGTCTGTCATCTCGGTAGGTATTTGAAGCAGGTACCTGACGTTTCGTCAAAGTAAAGGCAAATAATATTGACTAGCAATTAACTTAATGTTCGCCAAGGCCAATCCATTTATTTTGCTTTGATCGAAGGCTATTCGATACGTTGATGGTTCATTAGTATGCTCGTGCTTTGTTTATTTGATTAGAGTGATGCAGCTGAAGCTTTTTAAGTTTTAAGTTTAAAAATCACTTTACATAAAACTGAGGAACAAACCAAACAAAGTTCTTTCTAAAATCCCCGTCAAAATAGCATGTGCAATAAATGAGCTCAGGCGTTAGTTCCTATTCAGGGTACCTACAATCGTTCTAACACGTAATGTATGGCAGCCTTCCCGCTGAGAGAGACATATAAATTGCATACAAATGCACTTCGTGTCGCGAACGAGTGCATCCTGCACGGTGAATGCGTTTACAGCGTGCGGTTGCTATATGAAGGATATCCGGATTTTAGATGCAATGCGTTGGTGAATTTAGGAGAAATTTGATGTTGGATAGAGTGGAGATTTAATTATGAATGAAAGAGGTTGCACGATTTCTTCATATAAATTACTATGGGCCGTCAATCGTTCGATATCATTGCAATGTAAAATTTTAATGCATGCTTCTAAACTTAGGAATTGATAAATGTAACAAATACTTACCTATTTCTTAAATTTTGCTGTGCCCTTATAGGGTATCATATGTGAGACTAAATAGCATTTAAGACCTTATGTTCCATATGATTGTGCAATAAATGATTATGATTATGATAATAGACCGGTTACCGGCAATACCCAACCCAGCCTTATAAGATTAAAGACCAAATCCATTTTGTAGCTAGAGTACGCAAAGAGTAATTTATAAAAAAAGCTGGACAAGTGCATGTCGGGCCACGCGTAGTGTAGGGTTCCGTAATTGCCCGTCACAATATGCGGACTTAGAAATTAATTTTATGATTTGGTCAACTATTACACGTTAACTTGTAGTAAAGCCTCTTTCTCTGAAAATGAGAGCGTTTCTATTTACTGAGAGTATTGAAAGTGAACCGTAGAGATAAGCATTTCAAAGTCCACATTTTTAAAGACCATAGCTTTTTGCATTCAATTTTGTTAACATTTTTGGTACATGATTCATCCTTGAGCATCAGTAGGTACTCAAGGAATAGACCAGTAGTGCGATTTTTGAATCTCATTCGCTGAGTTCAGCAGTTGCAAATGTCAAAATTACTGTGGAGATATGCATCTTTCTACTACTGATTTGACATTCAAAAATCATACTTCAGGAGTGCGATTTTTGAAAGTTAAATCAGCAGTAGAAAGATGCGTATCTCCATAGTAATTTGACATTTTCAACTGCTGAACTCAGCGAATGAGATTAAAAAATCGCACTCCAGGTATATTTTGATTATCGCTATCTAGAAGCTATTTTTATTCAGGAAGATGTTTTTCGTTTATGTATCTCGTACCCACACCTTGTTATTTCTAACTAATCTAAAGAAGATATAAGAACAGGAAAACTAAGATTACTTTTACCAAGTTAACAGAAGGGGGTACAATATTAGCAAACAAAGCAATAAGAGCAAAAACAAACCTTCCGACTTAGCAGTGTGTGAAATGAAAGCGACTACAAAAGTTGTGAAGTTGTGCTATAAATCCGGCTACGTCTGTCGACAAACATATCAAAGATAAAATCAATGTGAATTCGACTTTGTGATTTATACTATAAAGGTGATCTTAAATGAATTTACAAGGTTGTAAGTGGGTACAACCCCAAGGGAAAGTGTAGTCAAGGAACAAAGATAAGTCGGGATTGTCGCCAGGCTCGTCTGTGAGGAAATTACAACTAGCACAATACAAAGCTGAAACCTCAACGTCTCTGTTTAAAAGTTTTCGCTGTCTATTTACAGGTAAGGAAACGTACATTAAAAGTATTCATAAACATAACACACAATTCAATTTTCTTGGAATAAGGCTTCAGAGACTGCGTGATGCAATTTTGCACAGTTTAGATAATTTTTGGCTGTGTTTCTGTTAGGCTGAGTTTCGGTACATCTCTTCTTATCGTGTGGGCAGAGCCCTGGTGTCAGAGTTTTTGCAGACCGCCTTACGGCCTCTGACGTGGTTTTTATGTAACGACTTCTAACCACCACAGATAGTAGGCGGGACCAACGGCTTAACGTGCCAGTTTCGGTACATGTGAAACCGTGGATGTCCTAAGGTTTCAGAATATCTCTGAATACTCACCCCCTCGGGAAATATATTCGTGAGCATTTGCTTAGGAATCGACATTATAGTATTTATTATAATTATACATTTCCAACTAGATTTCCAAACATAGCTTTGATGGGGTGTTTTATCCGTAGTTGGTGTCCGATCGATCTATGAATGATCTATCGGTGCTTCATCTATAGATTGACCCCCATCACCTGGTTCACTTGCCTTTTCCTTTTCTACTCTGGTTTTTTTAAAATGTTAGTTCCTTAAGGTCTGTTTTGTTTCTTATACAATACAGGAAGTCCCGTAAATAATGGTCCAACGTTAAGACGAAGAAAGCTTCCTATTATAATTACCTAAAACTGATTTAAATTGTTTTAAAAAATCCACAGTGTTACCAAGAAAACAATTCTTTTCGGGATTTTATCCATTTCGTCTTCCGGACTTCAAGTTTTTTACCTCTGTCCATGCAAACGATAACATTTCCATCAGATTTTTGTAAAATATTGCTGGTAACTGGTAACTGGTAACATTTTTGTTACTGCCTACTTCAGGTACCTTAATAGTTAATAGTTTATCACTACCTTGACCAAAACCTAAGAAAACTGACATATTTTTAAAGCTAAAGCTCCCGTTTTAAAATAGCGATATCTAAAAGAAAGAGAAAGGGATTGGAGTTTTGGTAAAGCAATGGAGTGGAATAAGATACTAGGAACCAAAGATTTTTTTGTCGTACAGACCAAAAAAAATCTTTGCTAGGTAGGTACCTATCTTATTATTACTAATGTTCGTGTTTAATAAATACAGGAAACTGTGTTTACTACGAACTAAATACATTAAAATTACTGAAAGCCTTGTAGAAAGCAAGTTGAGCAACAGTGTTAGCATGGGAAATTGTTTGCCTGAACTATTTCTATATAGAGCTTGAACTAATACACAGTACGCAGGCATTTATAGTACTCTGTGCTACTATGCTAGTATGCTAAGAGTAATTTACAGAATTTATTAACTCACTGTATTGTTAAATTGTATGCTCATAACAGAATAGATGTCTGATTAAAGAAAATTGGTTGTCCGTAAAGTCGGTTTACGGACGATAGTTTTACGTGATAACGTCATAAAGAAACATTGATGAATATACGTATTGCTAGCTCTGACGTCAAGAAATAGAGATTTGTTCCGCGCTCTCGCTTGCACGCTCAGGCTTAGGCTGAACGTGACACTTTTTCGTGCGTGCAGCCGGTGTTCATCGAATTATAAGACATTTTCAGTTTATCACGTCAAAAGTACCTATTTGATTCCCGACTGAAGTTACTGGATCGTTATTACAGGGATGAAAATACATTCCGAAAAAAAAACTTTGCTAACTAAAAATCGATTCAATTTATTATATTCAAAATTGTATACTTACCAACAGCATGACTAACCAATAATATAATATTAGCATGTTCATCGTCATTTATCAACCTTTACTAGTCCCACTGCCAAATATTTTTTACTAATGATATTTGTATGATAGATCATAAGATCATTCAAGACCCTTTCAGGAAGTTCATTAAATTACCCAGGTACTATCTCTCTCTTAATTAAAAAACTTCCAACCAAAACAGGCAACGAAATACTTAACGTATTTAACGACATAATTATTGAGCTATTAATTTTTATTTAACCCCGCCGTAAATACGAATACAGCCTGCCTTCCCCTAAAGTACTTACTTACCTACTCGAATTTACCCTAAGTTAATTTTGTTTCCTCGTAATACGCGTCTTGTAATATTGTAAGACGCGTAAATTAACTATCACGGCATAGGTATCAAACGTCTAATGCATAAAGTAGTGTTAGCTTTACTTCTTTTGGCAAAGAAATATAAACTACAATCTATCTAGGGGTATTATTGTGTAACTATCCGATTATAAAACAGCTGATTTTTTTTCACGATTTCAAAGTTGGCTCCGTAGATAAAGTTGTTCAGTTTGATAGTTTGAACCACTTTTGAAACATTTCTTTAAATATTACTAGGGTGTTATATTACATTCTGTATAATCGGACTCTTACAAAATAACCGTACAGATTTGTTCCTACCTTAAATTTTTTGAAATAAATTTCATTTGTATGTTTGCATGATTGGGTCGGTATTCTACTTTTGATTCTTTCATCCACGGTGTACCCCAATGTTACGTAGTTCATTCAAAATTAAAAGCCTCATGTTTTAGTCAGAGATCAAGCTTTAGTTGCCGTCTGGTAATCCGATTTCATTCGCCAAGTAATGAGCACCATTAAACACACTTCCCTTAACACACGAGACGTCGTAACTCTTAGATAAACCCCATTCGAATCTCAGCTGAAACCTCTAAGCAACAAGGTATGATTTCCTTATCTAGGAACGTAAAGCCCGTGCAATTGTAAAAGGAAAGATAATTCTAATTCACAAGCCAAGTTAACCCTTACCACCTAAGTTATTTAGCTGAAATTTGATTGTGGAATATGTCTCATGTTCAATTCATTTTAGACCTGAAAAGATATGCCGAATCCGGGCACAGACGAAATATGAGGATTAAATTCCTGTAGTGCACTTAACAAGACTAATTTATGCACGCTGCCTGCACTGTGTGCGGGGTGAGGGGTGCGGAGTGCGGGGTGGTTCTCGAGTTAACTAAACTAATTGAGAGGTAATAGCTCGACACAGCAATATGTTTTGATGCTGCTTAGACGATTTATTTGTGGTTTTGGATACGGTTCTCGTAATTTAGGAGTTTTGCTGCTGATTTGCGAAGTTAATTAGGATCCCAAGTTTTAAATACTTACACAAATTTTTATATCACGATTTGTTTCTAAAGCAAATAAATAAATTAATTAACTTAAGTTAATAAGCAAGGCTAAGTTAGGTTAATTTATTGTTGTTGAATTGTGTGGGCTGAATTCCAAATAATTTTAACTAATCCAGACCAACGTCATGTCATGTCAATCCAAATTAGGTAATTCATAAGTATTACCTACCTATTTTAATCATTTTGGGATTTATTGACAATAAATTGTTTAGCACACATAACATAAATTACTAGCTGTACCCGGCATGCGTTAAATTACAATGCCCATTTTTTCCCCGATACATAGCTACGTGGCCGTTTTTTATTCATAACCTTCCCCCGCGTGTGCACAACGACCCACCAAAGTTTCATCGCAATCGGTCGAACAATTTTCCACTTTTGCAGATACAAACATACGGAAGCTGAATTTTTAATAAAGGTACCTATGTAGTATAGATATTGTGTTCTAAACAAATTATTTGATATGTCGAGAGTGAGCCAATCCAAATTACAAATAAACACATTTTTATTATCTGTTACTGTGACAAATCACCCAATGAAAAGTTACACTGGCTGTATAAAGCCATTTTCATAAAAAAACGTTATAATAACATGTCGACCCACGGAAATTAGACGATACATTGTTTGAATAAAGTAATAGATGAAATTTTTCAACGTCGCGTTAACCATATTTGCGTGTCGCGAACGAATTACACCCGAGGCCTATGACGACGTGGCGTGAAATTGCTACCAGATGAAATCTGGAGGGATTGCACCTTGCTCACTTTTTAGTAACGTTCGTTTAAATTTGAAATTGGAACAAATTTAAAACACAATTAACTCATAATTTTAATGAAACAAATGTATAAAAAACGGGTCAAGTGCGAGTCGGGCTATTCGCGCACCGAAGTTTCCGTTCCCTACCACACCACACAACATTTCTTAACATATGAAAAAAAAAAAATTCTCCGTGACCTTTAGCACGAGACCGACTCACACTTGGCCGGTTTTTATTATTTGTTGTTATACTGTAGAGTTTGCTCTATAGTTACCAAGTTTGACGCTTGTATGTATTACAGTTTTAATGATAGAGCGAGAAGAAAAAACGTTGAATAAAAACTAGGTTCTTGTATGAGAACCCCCCTTAATTTTGAACTTTTTGAAATGTAAAAACTTCTTTGGACACGGAGAAAAAGAAAGTTAACAATTTAAAAAAATACGTATTTTTAAATAAATAGAGTTTATAATTATGTATTCCACTAGAATACGGACGGACTGCATAAAATATATTTTAGTTTTATCTTCTTAGTAAAAAAAACATTTGAAAATAACGCTATACTCACATTTTTTACTTTTTTTAAGCTAGAATACTATTTTTAATAACATGATAAACTATAAAAAGTAATGAAATGTTGACGACGTCACTTGTGGGTATTTAGTACAATTTTTCATACATTTATAGACGTTAGATTAAAAGTTGCTAATTTGACTAATTGTCCCGGACTGTCCGATCCCCTATTAGGGCCTGTTTCACAATTTCTGGATAAGTTCTTAATAGCTTATTTGACAGGTCGTTAGACACAACTCTTTAATATTTATATGTTATAGGTAGGTACGATTTGACTAGTTGCCACATAAATTACAATATTCTAGTAAAAGTGACAAATAATCTCTGTGCTGAAGTCTACATGATAAGATAAGTTAAAAATATAAGTAGATAGAAGTAATTTTAGTCTCGCATTTAGGTATTATAATATACATAATCAGCCTAAAATAGTGCGTAGGTAGTTTACTATACAGGGTCCTAATACTCTTTATTAATATGCTGAAGGTTTTTCAAGGGAATGTTTAGACTCAAACTGCAGTTCGCCCTGTCCCGTGGCCAGGCGGTTAGAGAAAGTTGTTCAATTTGATGGTCTGATCATCCTTTTAAAAAGCCGTCAACATGTTAAGTTGGACCCTGTATACAGGGAGTAAAAAAAAATGGGACACTTACTTAAGTAAGTGTCCCATTTTTTTTGGGGGTGCTTCAGACCATTAAACTGAACAACTTTTACTATGGTCCCATTTAATTTTACACCCTGTATTTTCGATAAGTCTGCTTCGTAAAGCAAAATGTCATACCTTATCTAACAGATCGATGTTAAATATAGATAAGTATTACCGCGGATTATAAATATTACTTCTTATATGTATTTTGCCTAGTTACAAAAGTGAAGAATACAATGAGCGTTTTTCTTTTCTTTTTTAATTTTAGTTCTATCTAAACTGTTATAAAACTGTAACAGAAGTGTGTCTGTACATTGAAGATATTTACGAAAAAAAGATTACGATATGGTTTTCAGGCTTCCCTGATTCCAAATCACAAATTTTTGGACTTTTTGTCTGTCTGTTTGTTTGTTTGTTTGTTTGTTTGTTCGTTTGTTCGTTTGTTTGTTTGTTTGTTTGTTTGTTTGGGTGTTTGTTTGTTCGAGTATCACGCAAAAACTACTGAACCGATTTTGATGAAACTTTTTTGTTTGATAGCTTATCATCTGACTTAAAATCTGGTATATAATTTATGCGGACGAAGTCGCGGGTTAAAGCTCGTTCTATTCTATTTTTGTTTAATGGCGTTTCCTTGGTGGATTTTACCAATATCTTGTTTAAAAAGAACAATTAGTGCTTGACGTTGTACGGTAATTGGTTATGGCGATCTCAAAGCCCTCTGTCTTTATACAAAAACACACACTCGAAACCGCTATAAAATGGCGGAGCCGCGTGGCTACCTAAATCGCGAGCCAACGACAGACGTCCACTCGAGAGCCCTCCAGCCACGCGACTCCTAATTTTAGTTCCTAAAAACTCGACAGATGACATGCTTATCGCTCCATAGAGACGTAGGAAAAAAAAAAAAATGAAAAAAAAAAAAAAAAAAAAATCAAAACCATGTCAAGACTGTGCCTGACTTTTTTTTAAAGGCCAAGGAATCGAGCCCATACAACCATGTCAGACGTAAACAGTTTCATATTTTCGATTAAAATTATTCGTAAATAATGAAATATTCAATCAAAAGATGCGTTGGCATCTTTTTGATCATCTTCTCCCTCTTATTATTTTAAAGAAACACTTTTTGAAATTTTGACCTTTATTCGCACAGACCGTAGCGCCATCTATCGATCCACTAGAAAACCAAAAGAAAAACGCTCATTAACTCGCATACCTACCTACCATACTGTACTGAAGATTTATCTGTCATTTGTTACCAGTACCACGTGTTGATTAACTAATAACATGTAACACATAACATAACATACTTCTATTACTAATGAAAAACAAGCAACGTGTTACACAATAAAGTCAACCCAAATGGCCGTATCTATATTATAAAATATTCATCGTTGAATGACTAAAACGTGGCGCGAAAATTGTAAATGGGGACAATAAATAACTCGAATGCTGCGGTTTTTATTGTGAAAGTCTGAAAAGAACGCTTTCGGGATTGCATTAGGGCACTCAAAGGCGTTAAGAAGACTATTAACGTCTGCGTTCTATGAATTTTAAATAATACAAAGCATATTGCATCTGACTATTGAATAAAACCGGCCAAGAGCGTGTCGGATACGACCAAACAAACCAGAGAGTTTTTTGATCCTTTTAAAAAACAGGATCGATTGGCATCAAAAAAAGTTTTGTGTAAATTGTCAATTTTCTTGCTGACAGTACATTTAAAAAAAAAATCTTTGAATGCAGATCAAATAGTTGCAAAGGATACGGATAGTCTTCTAAGAACGTTTTCCTGTTGCTACAACGGTTAAGGTACCTGCCCTGCTGCCCCGTCCAAAAACATTTACCTGTATTTATCTCGGCTCCGATATTCCTTACAGCTAATTTTATTAGTCATACGTGTTTAATCGAGGTTATGTTACAAAACAATAATAAAATTATCGGCGGCCGCATAAAAAAAAAATTGACTCCATTGGTCCATATAAAGTTACACAAACCCCTATACTGTGAATTGTGATATTGTAATCCCATGAATTAGACATCTCAAAATGTTTGCTTTCTTAAGAATGAGCTAATGCCTTGCCTTTGTTTGAATTCACATAATCCGAGTTCCCCTTTATTGGAATGTTTGATGATACTGCGATTTTGTCTGAAACATTAAAGATATAATTTGTCGTATTTGTTAAATGTTTGCTATTCTCTCATTGACTTACCTACAATTTATTTACTCTATGCTACTATGGACCTATCATAAGGAGAATTTATTCAGTGGTTCGTCTCGTCATCTAATGAAATTCATCAAAACAACTAGGTAACTGGCGGTCCATATTCAGACCCATAGGTTTTTACCCCTTTTTAAATTAATTATGATATCGATTTTTAGGCTGACATGTCATTGTGAATGAATTATTGATGTTTACATTTCAATGTTTGTATTCATGTTGTTAGCTTACATTACGGTATAGAAATAGGTTGCTAAACCCGTATGAGTAAAATTGTACTGTACTTTTAAATCAGTTTATGTTATCATCTCATACTACCTACATATGTATGTACTTATATGAAAGAAAGAATATAAAGAAAGAAAGAAAAAAAGAAAGAAGAAGAAGAAAAAGAAGAAAAGAAAGAACAAAGAAAGAATAAAGAAAAGAAAAAGAAAAGAAAAGAAAAGAAAGAAAGAGAAAAAAGAAAAAAAAAGGAATATTTATGTTATGTTATGTTTTATGCATGGCAATAAATCGATTAATTAAATGAAACTGAAATCAATGTCGTGCATTACTTCTCTGGTTTACATTTTTAGGTTCGCTTATGGATAAAACAATAATCACCACTCGATACATTCACGATATGCTAGTATTATTTATTCAATGATATCGTAATGAATTTGTGTGTACTATACACATTGTGGTTTTGGCATAAATGTAGACAGGAATACCTAGACATTATTTTGTTTTGATCATTTCTCCCATGACATTTTACCCAACAAAATGAGATAACTTTTCAAATTCAACAAAGCAATTTTATTTTTTCTGAAAAGAGTACGAGTTTTGTTTGACAAACAATGGAAAAAAGGGGTAAAATATTTGTACAACGTGAAATTAACAAAGTACCTATTGCTGTACAGTTCACGTATCAACATATTCGTTTGAGAGATTAAATTCTACACCAAAGGGCCGCCTGTAAAACGTCGATAACAGAAATTAATATTTTGTTTGGAATAACGAAAATGCGCAAATATTGTGTTAATTTCGACGGAAGAGCTCATGCGGATGTTATTGAGATGGCAACCTTTTGTTGTAGAAATGAAAGGATTCGATTATTGATCCAGAGTTTCAATTTACTATCCTATTGATGTGTTGATTGTTTTTAACCTTATCAGTTATCACTATTTCATTTTATTTTGTGTTATGCAGTCTGGGTTTACGCTGAAAAATTGGTGTATGTAAGAGTATATGATACACACCGGCCAACGATTATATTCGATTGTTAACCCTTTTTTCCAAAGGAGTCAATTTACAAACAAACGGTTACGTGTATTGATGGTATTACACTCTAAAAACATAATTTAATTTACTATAGTAATCGCACGAAAGATTAGGTAAAAATGCAAACGGAATTATGAAATAAATATAAAAATTTTACCGTTTTGACTTTTTTTGCTAAAGATTCTTTTTTCCTATTAAAACGGCACGTGTAAAGCAATGCGTGTATAGAAACATCTTAGATGTTAATACGAAAATAAAAATAAAAAACCAACATATCTTACCAAGACAAGATGTGCGCCAACTGCGATTACGTGACACTCCGTTTAGATGAGGTATAGCTAATATTACCACTATAATCTAGAGATTATATAAAAAATATAAATAAAATAAAAAAGCCATTTATTTCTCATCTTAAGGTTACATGCATTGGTTTTTTACAACACTAACTTTCTTCGTGAATTGAGTCAAATTTACAATAATTATCACAACAAAAGTATAGGAAAAGACATTGTACATAAGAATATATTGGTCAGTAAATTGCAATTATTGAATTATTGATTGTATTTTTATTTAATATTATAATATAATGTCATATGTCAAGCATGAAAAAATTAATAATTAAGTATTACATTTTAACCATTTGGTATTTAAATTAAATTACATTTTTCACAAAGGTTCATAATATAGGTACTATTAAAATGGTTAATTACATTTTTTATTGATGAGAACCCCTCTGAAGGGTATAGGCCTCCTCCAGATGTCGCCATTTAGTTCGGTCTCTCGCCACAGTCCACCATTCCATTCCAGCCACCTCTTTGATATCGTCTGACCAGCGTGCGCGTGGTCTTCCGCGTTTCCGTGTTCCTTTTGGTCCGGTCCACTCGGTTGTCTTCTTTGTCCACCTTTCATCTTCTAATCTGGCTAGATGGCCTGTCCATTTCCACTTAAGTCGTTTTGAGTGTTCTAGAAAGTCTATAAGCTTGGTTTTCTCTCTGATTTTTTCATTGCGAATTTTCTGAATTTTTCTAATTTTTAATAGAGATCTCTCCATTGCAGATTGACAGCACTTTATTTTGTGTCTAACTTTTTTCGTAAATACCCATGTTTGTGATCCGTAGCTAAGACATGGTAAAATACTGCCATCCATAACTTTCTTCTTCAGTTGTAGGGACATTTCGCTCTTAAATATTTCCTTATGTGCCCAATATTTATGCCATGATAGGTTGATTCTGCGGTTAATTTCTTCAGTGTTATTGTCAGGGTTGAATGATACCTGTTTACCAAGATACACATACTTTTCGACATACTCCAGTGTTGTATCTCCTATGTTTATATTGCGTTTGGTTGAATTGGTCATAAGCTTAGTTTTGGTAAGGTTCATTTCTAAGCCAATATCGCTACTCACTTCATGTAGAGTGTGTATCATGTGCTCTAGTTGTCTACTACTTTCGGAGAATAATACTATGTCGTCCGCGAAACGTAAGTGGTTTAGAAATTTGTTGCGAATTTGTATGCCAAGGTTGTCCCATGTTAGTTTTTTAAATATCATTTCCAGTACCGTAATAAATAATTTTGGTGACAAGGGATCTCCCTGTTTCACTCCTCTTTTTATGGGTATTTCGGGCCCCATGGTTTCCACGCTGACTCTACTGGTGCTTTCTCTAGAGATCTAGAGATTACGAGAAACAAATAGACATGAGTTCCATAACTATTCGCCAATGCTAACATTTTTATGTTAGCCTATTTCCATTGAGGATCTCTTTTGTGTAGGATTTATAACACCACTGGCTGTTTCAGTGAAGGATAACATCATGAGAAAATCTGCATGCTTCAATTTCGAGGTATGTATTGTACTCACACTGTCCATTACAATTACAAGTGGCGACGGGCTCACTCCCCGTCACACTGGAAAGACTTTCGGTACTACTAGTGAAACGTGGATCTTCTGAGGTTTCAGAATATCTCTGTGTATGTATGTATGTTAACCCTTATATTAGAGCTACTGAAAATTACAAATGTAGTATTTATAATACGAAGACGTGCATTAAACGAGTGCTTGTGTTCTTAAACAAATCACAAGCATTAAATAAAGGAAATAAAGATTCAAAATTCAAATCCAGTCAGGCAATACACAAAAATATTTCAAGGAAACACTCAATAACCAAACACAGTCCTGAATATAAAAGTCAATCTTGTACAATGCAACGTATCGTAGCATTTTCTTTTCAGAGACATCCAGAGCGAGTGCAGGAAACCATAGATCTATGCACCGGGTCACAGAGCTTTACTGAGAAATAGACAAAGACAAGTGACCTTTAGCTTTGATCCTGGGTTACAGGGACTTAGCCTATGACCGTTAACAAAGCGACCTTTAGCTTATTTCAGACAACCTATCTTTAGAGCATAATAATATGCTATCTAACTACGTTTAATTATTAGTTAAGTTAGGTACTTACTTTCTTCCACCTGCACTAAACCCGCGTGGTAGGGCCACGCCCTCTCACGCATATTTTGTGAGCGGAGACCTGGAGTGCGATTTTTGAAAGTCATAAGTTGAACTCAGCGGTACAAAATGTCAAAATTACTATTATGGAGACGTGCATTTTTCTACTGCTGATTTGACATTTAGAAATTACACTCCAGTCGTGAGATTTTTAAAAGTCAAATCAGCAGTAGAAAGATGCGTATCTCCATACATTTTTAACTGCTGAGTTCATCGTATGAGATTAAAAAATCACACTTCTGTGTCCTACAGTGGTGCGTATACTTAATTGATGCGATAAACATGATTTTGTAAATAGAAAATGATCATGCTGATAGGTATACCGGAATTCGAAAGTCCAAGTTTAGGGCCAGACATAAATAAGCATACTTATGGAGTTTCTGGAGTTTTCGGCGTAGTGCATGGCTTACGGTGCCCACGAATGTAGGTATGGCTAGGCTGTAATCACTGACAGCAAAGGTAATTATATCGGAGTCTTAGTATTTGGATTTCTGGGTTTCTTTTCTTTCTTGGGACAATTCCATTAGTTCTATAACAGGACCCTTTCCGCAAAACGATAGCGTAAACTTCGTTGTTGGGACAGCTACCAATTGGTCGTACTGGAGTGCAATTTTTGAATCTCATTCGCTGAGTTCAGCAGTTGAAAATGTCAAAATTACTGTGGAGATACGCATCTTTCTACTGCTGATTCGACTTTCAAAAATCATACTTCAGGAGTGCGATTTTTGAAAATCAGAAATAGAAAGATGCGTATCTCCGTAGTTATTTTGATATTTACAACGGCTGAACTCACCGAATGAGTTTCAAAAATCGCACTCCTGGTTGCAAAAAACATGTACATTACTACTTAATAAGTACCTACGCTAAAACTTAATCTTGCTAAAATAGCACCCTTAAAACAGGGTGTTAAATTAATTGCGTTACATATCAAAGCGGGTAAGTCGTTCAGCTTGAAGTTTTAAGCATTTAATTTACACCCTGTATAGTTGTTTGTAAAAAATTCTTTGGCCATCCCGTAGCGACAGCTGTGAGTTCATGACCGTATCTGAAAAAAGGTCTCTATTAAAAAGCCGAGCGTTATTTTTTCCAGTGCTCTACGGGTTAAATGCTCTATGCGTCGAGTCGAGGCATCGAGTAGATATTGGACAAAGCATCTGCTGACAACTGTTCCCATTTAGCTATTGTTGCCGGTATTGGGCGTACAACAATAGTGCGATCCGCCCGGTGACCTATTTGTGGAACGCTCAATGTTTCTAGTTATCTGCGTTGGTTTTTTTGTTTTACTTTTTGTAAAATGAAATGTTGTCGTTATTTGACGTTGAAAGGGTTTTGCAGGCTGGGTAGGACTAGAGCAAGCCTCTCTTTCTAACAAGCAAACTTTTGCAATTAGCCATCCCGCTTCAATTGAAAGCAAGATCGCGAAAAAACGCTTTTTTCATTAATATTTCTCTTGGGTGTTTGGGGTAAAATCCATCGGGTAGAATCACTGTTATAATTAATTACCTTTCAAATGATGGTATATTCAGAAGAAATGGTGTAGGGTGATTCTTGTAAAACTGGTTATAAATCTGAAATCTGTGATATAGCGCTATCAAACCTTCGCTCTCTTTCTATTTGCACGCGAACGAACGAGATAAAAGACGTGATACAGCCGTATCACATGTAGCATGTTACGGCTTCAGGAACGCGTTAAAGTTAGCGGTTGAGTGAAAACATTGTACAGACTGTAAACTTAAATACGTTACATATTATGGATGCTTTAGATTTAGAGCCTAAATCTAAAGTATCCCCTACTATTTTTATATTGGCTCCACATTTAAAGTTGTTATGTTGACGATGACGGTCTGAGGCATCCCTTTTAACACATTCGCGGACACTGACCGGCTATAGCAGTCCGCGAATGTGTTAATATGTAACGCATTTAAAACAACTTACATTTAAACTTAGGTAAATGTCACACTCGCTTACAGTAAGCAACCTTTTAGCAGTAGCGTAGCGAGGGGGGGGGGGGGGGGGCCGGGGGGCAAATGCCCCGGGCGGCACTTTACTAGGGGCGGTAAATTTGGGAAAAATATAGATTGAGCTCTGTCTATAACCAATTCGTAGAGCAGAGGAAAGTCGAGCTCGCTTGGCTAGCTCTAAATTTCTGTTTTAATTACAGCGCCTACACGTAATCCTAAGGAGTTTTGACCAGAGCTAAGATGTGGTGCTAAACATTTCGCTCGATCCACAGCTGTTACTTCTCGGTTACTTTGCACATGTTTTGTACGTAAAAAGCTCTGACTCGAACAGATTCGTATTAAGGAGAACATTCGAGCTCGCTTCACTCTCTCAAAATTTCAATTTTTACATGGATAAACCAAAAGATATCTTGACCACAACCCGAATAGATATGTGATTTGTGTAGATCTTCTTATAAAGATAAGGGGGCGGCAAAACCGGTTTTTGCCCCGGGGGGCAGAAACCCACGCTACGCCACTGCCTTTTAGGTTATCGAACTGTTTTTAATGGTTTCGCAAGTACCTATATGTACTTATCTTTATTTATATTCTACTTACTAAACAACACATAGCACTTCTTTCATCCCTAAATGGAGCTAAAAATGACGATACAAAGTACTACCTACCTAACACTAACAGTAAACTAGGTACCTACTTCAGTCTTGATATAATGTTTTGCTTGTTTTCCGGAACAAAAGATAGACTAACCATAAAGCAGGATAAACTCCGCTACCCACTAAATAATAAACTAAGTAAACTGAAACAAACTTGTCTATTACCTACACGAGAGAAACTTGCACCTTGTGCAAACTTTCAGCTTTCAAGTTTAGTCTAGAATAGTTTAAAACTATACAAACATAGAAGCTTTATCTCAGTGTATGCGGACTGAAGTAATTAGTTCCTGAAACCGTTAAATTTGCATGACAGTAATGTTTCCTTAGGGTTCCGTGGGGTACAGTCCGCCTCGAAAAGCTTATAACCCTTTAGTTGAACCCATATTAACTTTATGGTTGAACCAATGCGATGTTCACGGAGGAATTTAGTTTTGTAGTGGGTTAATTTTGAATCTCACAAAAAAAATGTCATAATAAATATAGAGTTCATTCGTATTTTAAAGTGTGAGATTTAAAAATAGCACTATTGGTACCGATTCGGACTATGCCATGACTTAACTAAATTTATTCCTTTCACTTTCTAAAATAAGATTAAGAAAAGAGACAGAAAACCAACAGCTGACTTTAGTGCTGTCAAAGTGACGTTACACGCCCAAAATAAGATGCCATCATAATGTACGCCATCTTATTTAAAGCGTTTTTGGTCGTTAAACGTCACTTTGACAGCACTAAAGTCAGCTGTTGGTTTTCTGTCTATTTTCTTAATCTTATTTTAGAAAGTGACAGGAATAAATTTAGTTAAGTTAAGTCGTGGCACAGTCCGAATCAAGGCCATTGTTCTAAAAAAAGATCCGCAGGAACTTTTATACTTATTACAATTATTGAGTCGATTTTCGTCGATATCCGTTTTTGATAGCAATCGACTCAATTTTTAAAAGATTAAACCACCTTATAAGATTGAACCTAATTTAAAAAATGCTAGCTGTGAGTATTTTTCGTTTCAAGTGTTTGATAGGTGGTCATTAAAACACTACAAGAAGAAACTTTATCACTTAGTCCTTCGTACCCACATGGGACGAAATAATGTGGTCATTTCTAAGCTGCATGGATCAGGTATTTACCTAGTTGTCGAAAATAATAGGTATTTCATAAAATTTGCAAAATCAGAATAACATTTTTAATCGAGTGAAATGTTTGTTTATTCACATAGTAAAATATTAGGTATATAAAGAATATTCTATACAAAGTTTATTCAAAAATTTTAACGATTTTATAGCTGACTGTCTCAAAATTTTCCTAAACAGGTATGGCTTTGAATGAGACTGTACTTGTACAGTCAAGAGCACGTCAAGCTTGACACTTTGGACTTTGTACCGTTCTTATTTAGTGCGCCATAAGCGTTACAATCGAACTGCAAGTGTAAAGCTTGATGTGCTCTTGACTGTACAGCTTATATTGTATAATTACAACAAGTATAGGACCATTGTTGTTGACTCCAGACATTTAGATGCACCCTTAGAGCTATAAAGATAGGCGGTTTAAGACTCTACCATCCGCACGGGGCACAACTGTTTAAGTAAGTGTTAATGAATATTCAGAGAAATTCTATGTTACTTTTCCCTTTTACTGTTTGGTCTCATTCGACTTTGCGAAAATACCGATTTAATAATTAGGTAAGTATTTAGGATATATATTTTCAGTAGGATAACACTGTAGGCATTGATATCATATGAAAGAACAAGATAAAATATCATCGTTCCAAAAATGGCAGAACCAAAATAGCTTCTAAGAGCTCTTTTCTGCATGTCAATACTATCATATCATATCATATCATATAGTGTCAATTCAGTCAGGTTTTATTTGAGAAGACTTTGAGTCATGTCGTGTTTTGTTATCGGCATAATACTTGGGTAGACATTATTCGATTTATTCGTCTTCATCATACCAATAATTTGCTCTTGCGAGATTCAAAAATAACAACATAGCAATTTCATGACTGATTTGTTAAAGATATTCAAATAAGTAGCTTCATCAGCGCGACTGTCGATAACGACCTCGGATGAGGGCTCACGATAACATTTCAAATTCCATTGTTTATCCGACAAAAATAGGGTCATAAAGTGGAAGTTATCGCTCCCTAAACCCCAATCACAATTTCGGCACAAAGATACATTACATATTTCACTCGGTCGGCCCTTACGTGCCGCTTTCTGAAATATATTTTTTTAAATATACGCAACATGCCGGTTAAAAGGATAGCTATAAATCGCGTAAATGTGTCAGTGAAGGTTATTTTTGGTAGCATTATGCTTTTACTGATGTTTTACGATGTTCTATTGTGTGATATGGTATGGCATGGACCTGCACGCCACGGTAGATCAATACCTTTGATTGTTATTTTGAAACCAAGGTCGCTTGTTGGAGATGCACTAGATGATAACGTTAATTTTGACATGACAAAATGAGTAGCACCTTTGATTTCCATGTCCATACAATACACGGAATTTAAAACAGTAAATACTTTTAATGCATTCGGTGTAAAGACAATGGACTTGACGCAAAGTACAAAAAACGTAGAAAGCCAATAAACACTTTTTGCAACCAGAAAGAAAACGAATTCTTGAGCCACTGAACAATCTAATTTACAAACTTGAACTTCAAACGATTATACAGGCCAGAAAAGTATTTCAAAACTGTTATTTTTAGAAAAAATCTGGGATTCAAAATCCATTAAAATTACAATAAACATTACCAAAATACAAAGTTTGATAAGCAAAAGTTCAAATATTTCCAGGCTGTTACGTATGCATGACTGCATGAGTTTACTTCCCAGCCAAGCACCCATAACCCTGAGGAAACAGTATGCATACAGTATTCGAAAAACTTTCTTCCTGTCATTGTGCCAATAAAATGCAAATTGTTGACAATACCTGCTTAGAATGTGGGTCGAGCATTTCGTGCTAGACCGACATTAGCGTGCGGTTTCCGTCAGCATTTTTCACAAACCTCCATAGCATTTTATGCGAAATCGGTTCCCTTCGAAGACAGTCGTATTTTCCGCATGTACCGTAACATGGACTTTGAAATGGCCCAGTTTGTAAATTGCGTGCTGAAAGTAGTAATTTTGATTTTTCATCTTCGACGGAATGGAAACCAATTTGGGAATGATTGTTTTGCCTACCTGGATATAATGTGATTGTGATTTTCTTTATGACATTGGCGTCGCTTAAAAACGTTGACGGTGATACGTAGGCTATCTATACTGCTAGTGAAATGTGGATTCTGAATATTGAAGTTGGCTTATGCTTTATGCTTAAAACACCTACGACATAATCTATTTTAGAATTTGTTTCACTATATTTGGAAAATGTCGATATTGATACCAATGAGGTAGTATTAAAAGCAATTTCATTCATTTAATGTTTATGTATGATCACGATCAGTGGTATTTTAAAATCAGTCAATAACAGAATTTACTTCAACATTTTCAAATCAATCATACCTCAAAGAGAGAACAGAACAAAATCCACCAAAAAAATTAATTTGCGCGACTTTTAGCTTTTTTCACAGGCAATCAATTCCGAATGACACCGATGTATGGATGAGCGAGTTAGGGGGGAATAAAATAAATTCGTATCGGTGCCCATCCATCATCGAGGGTCCACTTGCCGCGACAAAGCGACGTTGATGTCGTAGAAAAACTTAATCGGTTGTTGTTTTTTAACGGTATTAAGATTAAAAGTTGATTAGAGATTGAAGTGGGAAACATTAATAACATCTCTAAAACGTGTAACAATAAAGGATTTTTTACGGATTAGGTACATATTAAATAAATTACCATTGAGAAATGATTACCTACTTACTCAATAAACGACCGAATCAAAAATAAAAAAATCTACAAATGATCTACATAAGACCGATTCTACAAATCCTGGGTCCTGGGTTCGAATCCCGGTTCGGTCATGGATGTTATATGTGTGTGCCGTTGTTGTAAATGGTTCCCATAACAAAAAGCCTAAGGCTTAATTTGGGATCATTACAATATATGTGCCTGAGAGCGTTTTTTTTTACAATTTAATTGAGAACAATTTTTGTTTCCCATACCTACTACCTACTAAAGTATTTATTTTTCGGTAAAATTTTCGTGTTAAATAAATAAAAACCCGAAAGTTGCGAAACTAAATAATATTGATCAGATAAATGACACTACAACTTAATTCGTATAGAAATGTAAATCAAGCTCAAAAAGTGACCCCAAAAAAACTACACCGTGTTCGAAATTTGTTCCTTAAAAACTACACCTTGCCGCCAAAACTCATACAAAATGTCATTTTTCATTGGAGAGTTATTCTTCTATAGTTATTCTTATTCGTAGCACTACAACAAGATAATGTTGTATTGTTTTCAGAATACAATGTCCTTCTTAATATTCTGACACTTTTTTAATGGGACGATCAGACCATAAAACTGAACAACTTTCTCTATGGGACCAACATCGAAATCGCAAAAAAAAAAAATCATTTGTCCCATACATTTGGCTCGAGTAGGATGGCAGTTTTGTATGGGATAGCTGATTATTTTTCCGCGATTTCGACTTTGGTCCCATGGAGAAAGTTGTTCAGTGTGATGGTCTAATCGTCCTCTTAAAAAGGTGTCAGCATTTATTAAGTTGGACCCTATAGTCGTAACACGTCAAATGCAAATATCTACACTATTATAAAACTGTAACAGAAATGTGTCTGTACATTGAAGATATTTACAAAAAAGAATTACGACTTGGTTTTTACCCGTCCCTGATTCCAAATCATCTATTTTTGGATTTTTTTGTCTGTCTGTTTGTTTATTTGTTTGTTTGTTTAATAAGTGCTCATTGAAATAAATATTTTTGTATTTTTTTTTTTTTGTTTGGGTTTTTGTTTGTTCGAGTATCCCGTAAAAACTACTGAACCGATTTTGATGAAACTTTTTTGTTTGATAGCTTATCATCTGACTTAAAATCCGGTACATAATTTATGCCGACGAAGTCGCGGGTAAAAGCTCGATTTTAATAAAAATCTAATATGGAAGTAAAGTAAGTAAAACAAATAAATAATTATGAGCTTCTACACAAAATGAAGACATTATAACGGGCTTCAATCAAAATATAAAGTCTTTTACGGCCTGTCAAGCTCGTTCAGACTAATCTCTACACTCGACTGAGTATAAAGCATTTTCGGGCCAGTCTCATATTTATAAGCAAAATATATGTGTGCGTAAATACGGAGCTGCGTGTTTGCACTCGTCGGGGAGGATTAGCCGTTTTGCCTTTAATTATTACCCCTGTTGCCAAGTGAGTGCAGTATGAGTGACTCAGAGAAACGACAGACGATTGAGCGTTCTTTGGAAGCCTCCCAGAGACAAATCTGCGGAATAAAGTACCAATTTTAAAGACTTTTTAGCCAAGGTTGTATCCGACAAACTGGACTTTTCATTTATTTAAAATTTGACGAAGCTTGCATGGGAATTATTTTTTGTGTATTGCTAATTTACTATTGACAATTGATAGAGGATATAAGGAACAATAGATGAAGCCCTAGGCTGTGAATTTGAATTTTCTGTAAATTATTTAATTTAGTAAAGATATTTATTTAGTATCACGTTAATATTATAAATAATAGCTTATTTTAGGGTAACGCTAACTGAAGCTGATTAGATTGCACAGTTGGCTAAAATTAAGCTAACTTACCTAGCCTAGAATGTACAGGGTATAACAAAACATAGATGATAGTAATATATTTTAGAGGGACCATCAAACTGAACAACTTTCGCGTGTAATTTCTGTATATGCTCGACTCAAACAACAGATTTTTAAAATTTTTTCTCAATGTTGTCTCCATAGTGAAAGTTGTCTAGTTTTATGGTCTAAACCAACCCTTCTAAATATTACTAGGGTGTGTAGTTACAGCTACACCCTGTAAAAGCAGAATGAATGGGTAGCAGGTAGAGACTCACAAAAGCAGATGCAAATCACTTCTGAATCGTAACATATTCTGTGTCGGGGCTTTATGAGAGAATTGCAAAGTTTATTTGACGTCTCCCCGAAGGGCCCTTGCCTTGCCGAGCGTTACCGAAAGTTCACGCACAAACGCTTCCCGCAACCTGTAATCAAATTAATTGCCATGGGCGGTTTTGTGCACAATTTTGACAAAAAATGTATACCTATTCTAAAAGTAGGCCAAGCCTTGTGGGATTAGTGGTCATGTTTTTTGGTTTGTTAACCTGGCAGCTTTGATTGCTGTCGTTCCTTTTGAAGTAGAGTTAAAGTAAGCTTAAACTGATTGCAAAGCAGGTAGGTATTTTAAACTAAAAGTAGGTACCTAGGTTTTTATATCGCAAAATTGCCTTCAACGGCCTAGAAAATAGAAATAAATCGATCAATCTCAGTAAATCCATTGGCCAGATCCATGAAAGTTCGCTTAGGTCAGCTTATACGAAAACAATGTTAGATGTTTCTATATTGTATTTTGGGGCTTTTTAACATTGTGGTTTCTTCTCGGATGATGAGAAACATAGCAAATATTATTTTTTACAGTTTTTCATACTAACACCGCAAAAAAATCTTGTACTAAAGGGTAAAATAGGTACCTTATTCGCTTCACGACAGTCACGAGAACAAAATATCCAATCTATAGGTATTGTATGTTAAATACGAAAGTAGGAATAGTGCGATCTGAAGACAGTAAGTTAATTTTAATATATAGTCTTTGCGCTACAGATTCTTTGAAAATATTGTATAAATAGGCTAAGTGCGATAGTAGGCATCCCGCTACGAAATCATCAAATCTAAGCGGGGAAATAAAGTTACAAATGATAGTGTAGGTACAGAATATCATATTTACCATGTTTGTAAACATTGCATCAAACAACGTGCAGTAAACGGATGTATGTAAAAGGTGCATGTTTAGCAAATGCTTTATAACACGAATAATGTGAATAAAAATTAAGAGCGCTATCGCAGTCCAGTGGCGCCCTCATCACATTAAAAAAGATTTCTCAATAAAGAAAGCCTAAATTAAAAAAGTAATTAACACGAACACTACTAAAGCCTTCAAGCCATTGTTATACAATACTTTTATAGGTTCTAAACATTCCACTTTTAGACAATTGCGAATAAAAACAAAAGCGGCCGTTTTTTTTCTTTTTTCCCAATTTGTATGTTTAGACCTTTAAAAACCTATAAAAGTATTATATGAAAATAGCTTGAAGGCTTTTGTAGTGTTCGTGTTAATTACTTTTTTAATTTAGGTTTTCTTTATTGAGAAATCTTTTTTAATGTGATGAGGGCGCCACTGGACTGCGATAGCCCTCTTAAATAACTCTACGTGTATTTTGCACGCAGTCAGGACCATTTAGTCAATGATTGTGGTCATTACGGTATTTTATGTGGATTCTTTGTAATTCAAGTTTACGGTCTCCAACACAAAAAAAGGTTAAGTACCGGAAAATACAGTACTGAGTTACCAAAGAAAAATGCTAAAAGTGAACCTTTGCTACATTCAAGTGCACTCATAAAAGGGGATTGACACCAAGTAAGGGATTATAATAATATATTTGTGAGTTTATGTATTGTGTTCTGTCCGAGAGAATTATTCAATGAGATGTTGTAGGGCTAAGAATAGCTAAACTAAGGTGGAGAACATTACTCGTAGAACCGATGACCGATGGGGCCGAAGAGTTCTTGAATGGCAGCCGCGTACCGGAAAGCGTAGCGTGGGTAGGCCGCAAGGTGGATTGACGACCTGGTGAAGGCGACGGGATCCCGTTGGATGAGGGCACCGCAGGACCGTTGTGGCGATCCTTGGGGGAAGTATATGTCCAGCAGTGGACTTCTGTCGGTTCTATCGCTTATCGGTTGAGATGATGTTGTAGTGCAGCGCAACTTTTTGAGACTACAAATAGTACTGTTACGGTTACGGTTAGTACGGTTTATTTAGTATACAATTTATAATTCAAGCATTTTATGAATTTGTACTACCTGCAGTAGAATTTCCATAATTTAAGCATTTGGAAGATATATACATTTATAGGTATTTTTCCTCAATGTTAGATTAGTGTAAAACATGTTAAAATAAACTCCTGCATTTGTAAAAGCGGTTAGACTTAGTACACATGGGGTTTTCCGCGAGCACTTAGTAAAGATACGTGGTAGGTAATAAAAAGTTTCTTACATCCCACTACAGCTCTTATTTTTCTAAATACCGAGAACATTTTGCTGCAAAGTGCAGGCGATTTAGATGCTTTAGGGCGTAGGCAGACGTGCTTTTGTGTGAGATACCAAAACTTTTGTTTGTTAATGTTTTGTTTGCTATTGTTTCGAAATTTCTGTTCGCACTTTAACAAAACTGCGGTCATAAACAGTAGGTTTTCCTTTCAGATTTTTTTTACTACGTATTTTTGGCTTGTATTCAATGAGAATATTTTGTAAAAAGTATCACGATTTAGTACTAGGCTTTAAGGAAAAGGGTAAAACGTAGTGATTAGTTGCTCAGTGGCAAAAGGTAGGTACGGTTAAAAAATTTCCTTGACGGATACTCAAGAAATGATTTAAAATACAATCTTTTTGGTGTATTGCATGGAGATGGACATTTAACAAAACGATCAATCTTTTTGGTTCTGAAATTTTTAATCACTCGACACTGGCTGATTTTCCTAAAAAAATTGTTGAGATGCCATCTGTAGAAATAAAAAGTAAATAGTTTATTTTCCTAATTTATTAAATGGCTGTCAGATTTATTTTCACTTAATCCAGCCAGAATTAAAAAGAAATTAAACGAAGAAGATTATAATCATCATATTATTTATAATTAGCTTTGTGAAAAGAGATTACATATTTTATGCTAAATTTCATTGGACGCAAAATGCAAACAATATTTAGATTAAGATTATAATGCAAATTGAATATTAATTTCTCCCCAAGTAACCCCAAGTATCCTATGTTACTTCTAATACCTCCTAGAATATGTGTACAAAGTTTCATGATGATCGGTTTTGTAGTTTTCGCGTGAAAGCCTAACAAACAAACTTACATTCACATTTATAATATTAGCTTAATTGTACGTTCAACTACGGCGCGCACGTAGGTGTATGCTATAATTTTGTACTCTCTTTTGTTATTTAAGATTAATAATAATAAAGGTATTTATTTAATATTTAATATTTAATATTTGTACCTAAACAAATTAGAAAATAAAGTACGACTAGAAAATCAACCGGTAAATTTCTTACTATCAGCAGCTTGAGTTTTGATATCAAACCGCCATTTATGATGTAATTTCACGTAGGTAGAGAACACAACAGCGTTCTGTCGGAGAGTTAATTAATAGAGCATCCCTTTGTCGTCACAACAATAGGTAAGCATTGAACGCATGTGGGCCAATCTTGGTGTTCCTTACTTCCTGTTATAAGGCTGCGATGTATGATGGTCAACGATCCTTTACAAAGGATGCCTGGGAACCTCTTGGGATCGGTGCGATTCTTATGATAGCATGCAATTTCATGCCTTGAACAGTTTGGTATTGTAAGTAATAAAATAATTCAATAGTTTTGATTTAATATTCATTTAGGTTCATCTCTTTATTACAAATAAAATCTTTGTTTTCTTTAAAAGAGATTATGTTTCGGTCGTGTTGACCGAAACCGACGAGCGTGTATAAAACGACTTATGAGTGTGGAAGAGGTGAAAGAGGTGTGTCAGGATCGTAGCCGATGGCGATCTATTGTCTCTGCCTACCCCAATGGGACACAGGCGTGAGTATATGTATGTATGTATGTACTGGTAGTGAAAACTTTATCCAATGGCAGAGAAAAATCATAGACAAAAGGCCCTTTTTTTCCTTCAGTGTGACAGTTTTTACTATAAGGTATTCAGTTATATTCTCTTTGGTTTTTATCGAATTTAATATTGCCATCTACAGATTTTTCGTTTTACTAGTCTTGGAAAATGCGTCATTTAAGAGAACTCTAAAACGGATCGTGTAACATTCTCGGCGCAATAAATAACTCTGGCTGTTCTTATCAGTTGGCAACTTTACTCGCTCCGTATCAGTTCTAAACTCACGGGTCCCCACCTCTTGAGCAACGTTCTGCATCTCTTTCTGAATTATTACGAAAATAACACGCGCAGCAATGCATACAAAATATTTCTTGTAATTGATTAGTCAATTCTACTGAATAGGCTAGTTTCTACCAAATTATATAAATAATATACATAATTAGTATAAATAAAAAAGAAATGTCCAACCAAGTTTTGAGTAAATTAAGAAGTTGCTACTTATAGGTATTGTATCTGGCCGTGTACATCTCGTTTTTGGGTAAAATCATTAGTTAATGAACCATTCTATTACCTACTGCTTCCTTTAACGATGATTGGTATTATTGGCAAAGTTTCTGAGTACCCTGAAAGCGAATGCGGTCACTAGTGAGTCTATGTTTATTCCCACATAGCGCTTTCACCTCTAAAGATTCTTTATATTGTGTATTGTACTACTTATTTTCTATCAAACCATCCATAATAGTATATTATGCATATTATACAGGGTGTAACAAAACACCCTAGTAATACTTAAGGGGGTGCTTCAGACCATCAAACTGACTGAACAACTTTCACTATGGAGCCAACATCGAGAAAAAATAAAAAAAATCTGCTGTCGCATACAAAAGTGCAGTACCGACTCGACTAAAATGTATGGGACAGCAGATTTTTTTTTAATTTTTCTCGATATTGGCTCCATAGAGAAAGTTGTTCAGTTTGATGTTCTAAAGCACCCCCTTAAGTATTACTAGGGTGTTTTGTTACACCCTGTATAGTATGTTATGCACAGAATGAAATACAAAACAGAATCGTCTAGCAGTAAAACAGCAGTTGTGCAAAAGTTTAAAAGAGAAATTAATCAACACTAAAAACTGAAACGTGACTTCACATCTCTGTTCATACAAAAGCGAGTTGAGGTTAATTTTGAAAATAAATGAAAGTCGCCCGAAGCGTCCGGCGAGTTGCGAACAAACTGGGGGTAGCTACAGTTAGGCGAACAGTTTAAAGCTGTGTTTAGACGGAAATTTTCAAAGGATTTGTTGGCTCTCAAAGTGGCTACTTTTTGCAAAGTTTCACTCGTTTCAAATGTCGGGTGTGCTGAGCTTATCTTTTGTTATTGTTTAATTATATGAGATGTTCTCTGTTGTGAGTGGCAGGCTTTGATCAAAGTCCGTTTAAAATTAAATTGTTTACTCTTATAGAGGTAAAACTTTGACCTATCCATATACAGAGTATTTTTTAATATGCTGACACTTTTTTAAAGGGATGATCAAACCATCAAACTGAACAACTTTTTCTATGGGACCAACATCAAAATCGCGAAAAAAATTCAGCTGTCTCATACATTTGGCTCAATTAAGTTTGCAGTTTTGTATGGACCAGCTGTTTTTAAGAACTTTTGTGCCTACAAGCATTCGGTTTGTCATTAACATTAAACATAAACATAACATAAAAAACATAAAAAAATCCTATATTGAAATTTTACAACATGTAAACAAACAATTGCGGCACTGGCTCCTAAACTATATAGTCAGGTCTGAAGGTCCGGTCCGGTCCCATTATATTCTATGTTTAAAATTAAGGCGTTCATCTTGGTTATAGATGATTTAGCCAATGTCGAGTTTATGTAGCAAAAGTGCTTGACGTTTACGGTTACAGAAAGTTTGGTACCTAACTTCAAGGGTTGTTTTTAGAAAAGAACACTATCGTGAGCCACCACTGGAGCTGCGTTGTAGGCCGGGAAGGGGGCAACAGACGAACGACACGCGACGCGACTACCCAATAGTAGATCTACAACGCGACTCTAACATTTGGTCATCCTGTGATCCTAAATTGTCCTAGTTAGTACCTACGTAACAATTTACTATCGATGCTGACTTTCAGACAACTCTCTCCATAAAATTATCTCATTTACTCCCACTTTCACTGACAGCCATTTCTCGCATTTCGCAGGGAATCTAATTTGGAGTGATACACCACCACACCGTCGTCGCGGGCCACAATTGCGTTAGTATGGGTGCCATAAATTTGGCAATTACAAGCTCGATGGCAATACGAGACGGGGCTAAAATTTTGCAACCGTATTCGTTACACATTTTTTTGTTTGTAGAAATTTTTTAGGTTGGCATTGGAACATCGACATTGATAGATAGCTTAAAGCAGGCACTTCAGTCTCGCGAGAACTTCTCGGCGAGAATTTTCAATAAAAATTATTACGCCAGGAGAACAATGAAGGGCATCCACACTCTCGTCCTCGGCTGTTCTCGGCGAGAATGTAGTGCCTGCATAAGAACTGCATCAACGCGTTTCTGTGATCTACGAATTTATGCCAACAAGGTATGAAGGTAGGAATGTATGCTACGATTGCTACGCCGTAGCAACCGTAGCAAGTGGTAGTCGTGGGTTTGTAATGCACATCCAATAAATTATGTTTCATTTATGTACGCACGACGAAAATCAATTGTTCTGAACAATTTTCACTAAAAAAGCAGATGTTTCATAAAAAGCTCGACTTAAATGTATGTGAGAGGCAGGAGATTTTTTTTTTATCGACTTTTTCTTCATTGTGAATGTTGTTTAGTTTGATTATCTGATCTAAACTACCATTTTAAATATTACTAGGGCGTTTTGTTACACCTTATATAGAGATTATTACTACATCTTATATAGAGATTTTTGTGAACATAAAAGCAGCATTTTAGCCACCCCTTCTGGAAGCCTATAATGCCGTTGGCGACGACGGGGCGGCAGCACCAGACGCTCTAACTTCTTAAGAGGCTGCAAAAAGATATTTTGGCACAACACTACACTGTGTGGGTAAGAAAACAGCAGGAGGAATAAAATTTTAGCCACAAAAGGTTTTGTTTATTAAAGTAATCAAATTTATTATAAAGAAACTGTAGAAAAACAAATATCAAATTCACAATTCTTTTTTAATGATTATTGTAGCTAATATTATGTTGTGTCCTTTCGTATACAAATATATCTTTTTTCTAGAAGCATGGTCTCTCTACTCAGGCGCTACGCGACTTCGCGTTTTTCTGGAGTGAAAATCGCGCTTGCACCTGTGTTTTTGTGCAAAAACAGTCCTTAAGATCACAATTATAAATTTATTACAGTTCAATGTAAAACACTTTTGGTATTTAGAATAGAATAGAATAGAATAGATAAAGAAGCATAAAAAAAAAACCTAGTCGCGCGCGCGTAGAGAAACAACGATAGATTTGATGTACAGGAGGTATTTCTACACAATACTAACCAATCACCAGTCTCCAGTTTCATACTTTATGATTTTTATTATAAAGTGTAGGTACTAAGTACGTTAAATTACAAATTACAAGTGTTATTGCTAGCTGCAAAAACATTATCCAAACCGTACAAAGTTTTTTTTGGTTCGTATTACAAACCCCAACATTTTTCACAAAAAAAACATCGTCATAGATACAAAATAATGTGTTTCAAAGCACAAAAAGGTTTTCTTGAAACGAGATGTAGAACGGAGATGTTTTATAGGTTTAATAAAATATCATCGGCATATAAATCATGGGGTATTACGGTGTTACGACGTTGAAAATTGCTCGGTGAGAGTATTTGCTAATTTGCCTATAAAGTTATTGTGAATACCATAAACTGTTTTATGTTGTTATAGCTTTGAAGTGGTAATGGTTCAACACGTTTTTTATTGTACTTTTCAGCAGCTCGTTTTTTTTTTCGTTTCGTTTCGTTTTTAGGGTTCCGTACCCAAAGGGTGAAAACGGGACCCTATTACTAAGCCTACGTTGTCCGTCCGTCCGTCCGTCCGTCTGTCCGATCTATTTAGGGCTGTAACTTTTGAACCGTAAAAGCTAGATAGTTGAAATTTTCACAGAATGTGCGTTGTTACGGCGGATTTGTTGACAAATAATAAAAATGTCAAAAAGTTAAAAATTAAGGGGGGTTCTCAACAAGAAACTAGTTTTTATCAATGTTTTTTCTTCACGCTCTATCGTAAAAACGGTATACATACAAGCGTCAAATTAAGTGTGATTATAGAGCAAGCTCTACAGAATAACAAAAAATACTAAAAACCGGTCAAGTGCGAGTCGGTCTTGCGCTAAAGGTCCCGGTCAAAAAAAGTTTTTTTTTTCTAAGTTAATAATGTTGTGTTCTGTGGTTGTGTGGTACGGAACCCTCGGTGCGCGAGTAGCCCGACTCGCACTTGACCACTTTTATTTCGTAGTTTTTTAACGGGGTTAATGAATCGAATGCGTCAAAACAGTTTCTATGACGTATCTATTATTTGTGGTTGGGCTATTGCAAGCAAGGGTCATTAAATTCATTATGTAACACTGCGACCATCGCTGATCTTTTGTGTTCGCCCCAAGCTCACCCATATTTTACGCATGCCTCCGAATTTATGGTATTTTCTTTTTATTCTCGGGAATGCAGGTTTCCTCACGATGTTTTCCTTCACCACCGAGCTAGCTAATGATAAATACAACCGTACATAAATTCCGAAGAACTTATAACAGGCCAGGAACCGAACCACCACCTCGTGATTGAGGCGCTAGTGCTCTTCCGTATGGGCTATCAACGCTCAGGGCCTCAATTGCGCAATTTTAAACGGTTTTGGTTTGGTTTTGGTTTTGGTTTAGTTTTGGTTTAGATTTGGTTTAGCTGAAGTAAAAAAGCTATCGCGATATTTTTTTCTGAACGGTTAAATCGCACAATACAGAAAATTCGATCGAACGGACATCAAACGTTACGCCAACGTATCTTCCGAAATAAAGCTAAATCGTTACCGTTAATATAATTTGCGCGATACGAATTGTGCATAACGCAACGTTTTTGTATGTGGTTTTGTTTTGGTAGTATCGTTCAAACTTAGGGCGATTGAGGCCCTGTATGACGTAGGTAACTAATATTATTCTTATGCTAATACCTATCTTCAATGTAGACGTCTTTGGACTAATATCGTCAATGTAAATCTCATGTTGTTTTGTTTATTTCGCGTATTTCAGCGTGCTACACATTGTAACACAAACATACCTACGTTTCGGCGCTAGGACATAACTCTTCCAAATTGAATCTAAAACAAATCAAATTATGTCAGGAGTAAGGAGAGATGTAGATAAGTAATAAACAAGTGTTCCACGTTGATCATAAATTAAAGCATCGAAACTATTCCAAACCGACCACCAGGGTTAATATAATAATAATAACAAATTGACATACAGGTGAAGTGCAATTTAAAATTGTCAACCAACTTTCAACACTATCCAAGTTATAAATTCAAACGCGATTCAGAATAGAGGCACACACAACGAAGGTGTGAGTTTTAAGCCAATTCCAACCTAAAAAGTTCCTCGACAGAGCTCTTACGCTCACGCCATAAGAATGAAAATGGTTTGATTCATGTGACTTGGGACATATGGAATGAACTACTATAGTCGGGGAGCTCGCATCACTTATTCAGTCCACATTATCGCCGTCCCCTGTCTAATTGTAGACTCAGTGATTGCTGGACGTTGTGGCTATTATTGAACTTTTGTTGTTTGTTGCTGTTTGAATAGAGGCAACTATTTTATGTATGAGTATAATACCTCTACTACCAGTTTTATAAGGGAATAAACGGAAAATTAATAAATCTCTCTTTCATTGCTACGTCATCGGTGGCGCGGTCTTCCGATTGTAAGGGTCCGGGTTTGAATTCGGATGCATGGATGCAGATTTTCTATCTAATACAGTACTACTTCTAAATGGATGAGACAGATGATTTATTTTCTGGATTTTGACGTTGGTCCCAGAGAAAGTTGTTTATTCAGTTTGGTTGGGTCATCCCCTGAAACCATCAGCATAATATTAAGAAGGACTCTGTATATTTCTGAATTGCAAACTCCCATGAAAACCTTTATTTAAAAGTTCAGGAGTCCGATTTTTGAATCTCATTCGCTGAGTTCAGCAGTTGAAAATGACAAAATTACTGTGGAGATACGCATCTTTCTACTGCTGATTTGACTTTCAAAAATCGCACTCCTGAAGTATGATTTTTGAAAGTCAAATCAGCAGTAGAAAGATGCGCGATGCTGTGCGAGCTGTGCGAGCTGTGTAGCTCTGTGTTTTTTTAACCAATCACGAGCTCAGGGGCGAGGCGCGGCCGAGCCAAATTTTCACATTTTCTACTGCTGAACTCAGCAAATGAGATTCAAAAATCGCACTCCTGGTCCCTTTTTGGCAGGCAAGTTTTTATGACTAAAGAAAGATAAGTATGTTTTCCATCAGGCTAGTGCTTTAGACCAACAAACTTGAACACTTTCTTTGTGTAAAGCGCATAAAAGAGCGTCTGTGGCGCGTTGCACAGAGCTATGGGAACTCAATCGTGAGGTCCAGGTTCGAATCCGCACGGATGTCTTCCCATACCTACTTATGAATTTTTCTAACTTAAGTATGTAATACCGACTGCTCTTAAACAGGTGAAGGAAATCATTGTGAGCAAACCTGCATGCGCTGAAGAAGAAATTCTGATGCGTATGCCTCATTGGGCACGCGTGGTGGACTAACGGCCATATGACCCTCCCTGAGGGTAGGCACAGGCCCTGCAGTGCGACGTATACAACGTGTTAATGAATTAACGCAAAACTAGAAATTAGCTTTTTTAGAATCGAGAGCAGAATCGAATTATCATGGTTTCAACATAGGTAATTTTTTTCAAAATTTTAAATAATTTTTTCGTAAAATTTTAAATTTACTGAACCCGATGTCAACCCACACCGCACAGGCACACTCACCCTACTTACTACCAAAACAAGATTATTAAAATGTATCCATAAGTACGTTAGCGCTTTCATTCATTGCTGAAATGATAACAAATCATCTCATCATCAATTCTTTTGTTATAAATCAGTTGGGGTGTATGAGGTTTTGCGCTAATTTATTAACACGTTGTATAAGCTGTGATAATGAAAGCGCATACTTCCAATACTTACCTTACTGCAAATAAAAGTGGTTCAAAAACAAAGTTTTCTTGTAATAAAGCTAAACTGTAAAAGCACTAAGTCACGTTCACACATAAAAACTGTTTTCTTGGGAGAGTTATTTAAACTTTCCTTTAGCTATTATCATGCTAATGTTACGTAACACGGAAGTAATTGTCGTGAATTACGAACTAAATTTACTTGAAAATGTACACGATAACAGAAGGAATTTAATTTTGAAACTTACTTGAAACTATGTTTTGAAAAGTATAAACGTTTGATATTTGATCTATATAACTATCTAAGTACTTACTTGATACCTCCCATTTTGCACTGCATCTCTGCCAAGCTGCGTTTGCGAAGCCTCGTAGCATGGTGAAACGCGAACTATGCGAACACAACGCGAATGACAGTCGCTCTCGGCTAAACTTGCAACGTGACCTTACGCATAAGTACATAAAATTGTAAACATAGGGTTTTTGTACATCGCAAATATTTGCAGAAAAAATTATAATTGGGGGATGAAAGATAACGTAGAATGCGTAAGAAAAATACTGAATTAAGTAATAAGAATTTTTGTCTGGTCAGGTATATGTCTGTCTCATGGATATTCAAAAAATTCACAGACTTCGTGCCTCACACGACTATCGAGTACATACATTGGAAATTAATCTACGGAATTCAAAAAAATATTGTCTCAACAAAAAGGTGTTTTAGGCTCAAATTGTAGCTGACTAAATTGTCCAGAGACTCAAATTTTTGATATCATTCTTCTTTTCCAAAATATCGAGCGCTAAAATCAAAAATTCTGATTTTTTTTTTCTTTATTTCGGCCATAACTTTTTTCGTTTTTGACTTTCTCGAATAATTCTTTTCACACCTTACAGCTCTCGTCGATACGCGTCTTTTGAGCTTTTTTTAAATATCATATCTTCACAACTCTCCGAGATATAAGGGGATCGCACTTTTTCGCGAAATCGGAGCCTATGTACTGAAGCGAACGAAAAGCCATTTCCAATGTCAAAATCGTTAGCTGTATTGACGAAAATAAGATCCCGGTATCAAAAGTTTAACAGGTAGGTACCGACAATACTTTTTGTAAATGTCAGTTCTTTGAAAATTATAATTAGTACCAATAACGCTCGCCACATACCTACATATAGGACCTATAACCATAAAGTTTATTTGTCTCGAGTTCCATCACGGCTCACGTACGCAAATAGTCTGCCAGACAGAGTTTACCATTCGGGCTCTAATTTAATTCCCAGTACACTCAGACGGCCTAAAAAATGTACTCATTTGAAATTCGAATGCAGTCGGAACGTGTTCTATAAACATCCCATTTGGATGCACTCAGGAACCGCCCCGTTTAAAGTAAAGCCACCGTTTACAAAATTTCATTTGGATACATGTTTGGAGGGGGCCTTGAAGATAAGAAACGTAAAATGTAGTCGGGGGGGGGGGGGGGAATAATTGTAATATTTATAATTCAACTTGGAATAATCGTTCTTTCAGTATTAAAAAAATTGAAGGAATATTTGGGAGGAAACCTGCAATGGTTTCAACCACAGATCACAAAAACTAAAGGGAGATGTGAAAAGGGGGCGGGGCCAGTGTCGCAGCAATATGCGCAAAAACGGAACACATTGCTCGCGACAGTAATGATTCAATGCATTATGACATAATGAGGCTGAAAGCCAGTCGAGATATTATGTGTAAATAGTTTACAATGCTTGCGTGTACTACGAAAACATTGTAAACTTAAGATTATTCGAACGTTGAGTTCTGATACCGCAATGGATAATGAGCAACAAAATACTTTCTATCGCGTGGTACTGGTAGTAATGCGACACTAGGTTTTGTACTCAGCGCGTTGGTTGGCATCTCTCTAGATCTCTACGGGTTCAACAGTAAAACCCAGAATTTAATTATTATCATTATCAGCCTATGACATGCGTCCAGCTGCAGGGCACAGGCCTACCCTCAGGGCGTGTATGGGCGTCAGTCCCCCTTCGTTCCAAATGCGGATTGGTAGACTACAAATAAGCATCAGAATTTCTTCTTCAGCGCATGCAGGTGTTTCAATTCATACTTGCCAAAACGATTTTCATTTACAGGGTTACATTTCACCCTGTATTTAATGTAAAAGCCTTGTCTATACCTAGGATCAAAATAATACTTAGTACCACAACCATCACAGCTCTTGTTATACTGCATCCAATATCCTAATTGACATATCGGTGAGTACCACTTCACGGGCGTGTACCGGAGGCCGGATTATTACCGGATACCGGCGACAGACCGCCGGACAATCGATCCGGGTTATTGTGCCTATGGTTCTATTCACAGTTGACTTTGAGTGACAATAGCTGTTGGAACGTCGTTGGATAGGTTTGTCCATTTTCGTAGTGCGGTTGCGTTTGAAAGCTTTGCTATTAAAATTGTATGAAAGCTGTGATCATAGAGCATTTAAATTAAAATTTACGACTAAGTTTAACATAACTTATGATTTATGAATGAGTTCATTCATAAGTTATGCATAGATCCATTTATACTAGTTATTTCATAACTTAGTCCTCAAATTATGCATTTTAGTTTAGGATATATAATTATACCTATCAATCTGATTGAGAAAAATTGTTGGCATTTTAATAATTCTTAAGTTCAAATCATTCGACAACTTGCATTTACGTAGAGCTTAATCTACTTAGAGGTGAAACGCTGAAAAAAAAACCTTTTTACATTTTGTTTTGAAGACATAGAAAATAATAAAAAAACTATCGAATGAAGCTATAGCTATATTACCGATCAATACTTGCAATTGACTGTTAGAAGGACTAATAGCTCATACGAGCTTTTACCCGCGACTTCGTCCGCATAAATTATATACCAGATTTTAAGTCAGATGATAAGCTATCAAACAAAAAAAGTTTCATCTAAATCGGTTCAGTACTTTTTAAATAAATAAATAAATAAAAATAAATAAATAACGCTCACAGGCACTTACATTGTAATGATCCCAAGAAAGCACTATTTATAGGCTGTTTATTATGGAAACCATACAACAACGGCACAAACATATAAACATCCATGACCGAACCGGGATTCGAACCCAGGACCCTGGTTTGGCAGTCCGGCGTGGTAACCATTACACCAACCGGGTCGTCAAAAGCCGGTCGGGCCGGGTAGTTTTTGCGTGATACTCGAACAAACAAACACCCAAACAAACAAACAAACAAACAAACGAACAAACAAACAAACAAACAGAGACAAAAAATCCAAAAATTGGTGATTTGGAATCAGAGACATCTAAAAATCATATCGTAATCTTTTTTTTGTAAATATCTTCAATGTCACACTTCTGTTACAGTTTTATAATAGTTTAGATTGTCATTAAAATCGAGGCAATGGATACAATATTATTACGATACTAAACATGTAGTTCACATATCTACCTACACCACGATCCCATTCGGGTTAGACAGAAACTTTGCTAAAACTACCAATAATTTTCAGACATTTTCAAGGGTACAGAATTATACAAGGCTTTCTTTTTTTTCTTGCGTTTTTTTCATAATAATCGACCCTCGATTCCCTTGATAATACCTTGATACTGTGGGTCAGGTTATTCTCTTAACGTAAGCTTATATCCGGAAAACTACTAGGTGTAACATACCATATCTATAGGGTAACGCACTGCGATTGCATCAGTATCACCCCGCAACTTAAATTGAAGCAAAGTTCAGAAACACGCGGTTAAAATACAGGCCACCGAAGCTTTCCTATCGGGGAGTGCGGGTAAGGGCAAGTAAAATATGTGACAGTGTGGTCATGCTCTGCGGAGCAAGAAAGAAATGTGACCTTTTACGGCTACTAATATCTGCGAAAGAATTCTCGAGAGAAAAACTACAGTTTTTGTGTTGAAATGATTTTCTCTTAAATATAATAGGGATATTGCACTTCTGCATTGAAATTGTCTGTATATAATAAATATTGTCGCTAACTGGAAAACAAAAATACGAAGATTTGGGCAAAGAAATGATGGGTAAATAATTATTTTAGACCTACTTGTTTGGACATGCAGATCATTTAGTTCTTAAGCTAATCTCGAATATCATACATATTGCAACTGCGAATGAACCAAAAGTCTGTAATTTTACTCGTCAAAAAGTTATGGAACTAACATCAAAATAAAAAAAAGTATACCTACAGGTAGGTAATTTGTTTTTCAACCTAAATTACCAGTAAACAGATAGGATAGTTAGAAATAATTTAAAACACATTTTTTGTTTGTAGCATTGAATAATTATGTATAGAACAGACAACGCGAACAAAATCTGTGCACCACGATCAGCAGTGCGGGGCGAGCACTGGGGGCGTCGGTGCAGCACACGCTGTGTAAGGTTGAGCCAACGTTCCAAAAATTTCGTCTGGGTGTCGCCTCTAGTAGTTACCTCTATGACTCTATGGTTCGCGTTTGTTTCGTTTAGCCATGGCTTGAGTATCAATATTTGTGATTGGTAATCTTTACATCATACTTACTTGGATATGCTTCATAAAATTTTCAGTGAACACTCCGAAAAGTCAATATCTGTAGTCATTACACGATGCCAATCACAACGCGTGTGAAATCATAACTCAGCAAGACGCCATCCCCTCACTCTAAATCTTTGGGGAAGCCCCATCCATTGCGTTTAATTATAGCCCGACCCCAAGCGCTCTCCACTACCTGAGCGTCGTTAATCTTTCTTAAAGATATATTCCCTGCCATAGCGCAGCCTTCATTCCTTGCCGTGAGCGCTAATCGCTTCATGTCCCATAGATATGGGTTAGTTCATAAACTAGGTAGTATTATTTCTGGAATGTTAATACCTTTTCTCATAGCCAAGCGAAATTTTAGTCTCTGCATCTCGTTATTTTCATTACAGACTAATGAGGCATTTTCTAAGATTGGTGTGGAAAAAAATAAATAGAATGGCGTTATTAGTAGTGCTCATATAAACGCAAAAGAACCTGTAAAATTTTTGAACTTTTACTGCCAAAACAATTTATATTCTCAAATATCCTCTTTCAAATCTTTGACGATCGTAATCGTATTTATCTAAACTATTCTTTTGTTTGTTTTTACGTGCAAACGAAACTGTTGGACCGACGTTGATGACGCTTTTTGTGTCCGAAAGTTTGTGATTATTATAGTATATCATGTATCTCATTACGATGACGGGAACCCGTGCGCACGAAGTATCGGGAAAACTCAAGATTATGAATAAAAGTGGCCCTGGGAGGGAAAATCTAGACCATTACAAGTGCCGTAGAACTATTAATTTGTATGAATGGAAACACCTCATTGGCGATTAGGTATCTCTTTAACAACCTTAATCGTCATGGGTAGTAAGATCTACGCTTTGATAGAATGACACGAAGTATATGAACGGTCCCATACTAAACTAAACCGTTAGAGTTAACCTTTGATGCATACCTACAATCCCTAAACTGAAACTCTTTGAACTTCCCCCCTTGAGTATTAAAGCTTTACGTGCTTGGATCTTGATTTCGACGTTTATGTTTATTGATTAGCGGCAGGCAGGTTTCAATGAGCTCCATTAACCAATTTGACTTGGAGTTTTGTTGGTTTAAAGTTAATGACATCTCGTCTCTATGCTTGAAAACTAAATTTCGAATCAGCTTGTAGATTGTATGTTTTGGTAAATTATACGCCAAGGTGCAGAATATTAAGTAAACTAATTTATCACTTTATCAGTCAGTCAGAAATAATTATACAACGCATAGTCCAGAAACTATTACGTACCTACCTACTCTACTATTTCCTATAGGTTTCTTAGGAATAGTTGTTCAGTATCATGTTAACGATAACCCCTTAAAGTAATGCAACTGTTTACCCTAGCACCCTGTATTTTTAAGTAGATTTTTCTAACAAGATGATTGTATCATGTACACCTATACATCCCTGACTGATGTATTTCGTAGTATACCAATACAAGAACTGCTTAGTTTTCCTAGTTACCTAGTTATGTACTTAGACTTCCAGGGTAGGTAACCAAACAAGTTTAACAAAATGAATGCAACTCCAGATAAAACATTTGGAATGTATAAAGACATTTCATACAAACTCTAGATCAATGATGCAGACAATTTGTATGAAAAATTGTGCTCAATTAACATTTTGGCGAAACCCATCCCTTCTTCGTTTAAGTATTTATCTTTATTTTAAACCATAGCCATAAGTTGTACATGCTTTTGTAAATATTATTATTTAGTAGGGTTAATTTTAGAGGGTTGTTGTTATACTAAGTTGTGCATTATACTGTCATTTTGGCGAAACGGTTTTCAGGTTTTGAATTTTTTGTCAACATCTTGTACATAAAGGTAGAGAATATAGTAATATCCCTAAAGCCTGTGACTCGAGGTTTACGTTATGGTCTTTGACACAAGTCGTGGCAAGTGCTAAGTACACAGTCTGGCCATTGCGACCGACCGTGTAAATATAGTCCGTCGCTTTCAATTAAGTTCCCAAACTGTTTGAGTTTACAGGTATCATACCTTTGACGTCCTCATATTCATTCGCCCACAATGTGTAACTTGCTTTCATTACTTTTATTGCGATATTTATTTGTTTGACTTTGTGCAAAACAAATAAATTGTTGCAGCAGACAAATAGTTTTACGATTTTACTAAAGTTAATTAAAATAGCGTTGGTATACAACACATGAATACCGTTGACTATTTTTCATGTTTTTAGGGTTCCGTACCCAAAGGGTGAAAACGGGACCCTATTACTAAGCCTACGTTGTCCGTCCGTCCGTCCGTCTGCCGGTCTGTCCGTCCGTCCGTCCGTCTGTCCTACCTATTTAGGGCTGTAACTTTTGAACTGTAATAGCTAGATAGTTGAAATTTTCTCAGATTATGCGTTATTACGGCGGATTTGCTAACAAATAATAAAAATGACAAAAAAAAAAATTAAGGGGGATTCTCAACAAGAAACTAGTTTTTATCAACGTTTTTTCTTCACACTCTATGGTAAAAACGGTAATACATACAAGCGTCAAACTTACTGTGATTATAGAGCAAACTCCACAAAATAACAACAAATACTAAAAACCGGCCAAGTGTGAGTCGGTCTCGCACTAAAGGTCCCGGACAAAAAAGTTTTTTTTCTAAGTTAATAATGCTGTCTTCTCTGGTGGTACGGAACCCTCGGTGCGCGAGTAGCCCGACTCGCACTTGACCGGTTTTATTTCCTACAGGTTCAACGGAAGGTTATCCAAAAACAAGATCAAAACAAGAAAAAAGTGAGAAGCGAAAAATTCAATCTACATAAATGTTCTGAAATGAAACTCGGGAAGATTTATATCGTTTTACATCTAATAACAGTGAAAGCTGTCGTAAGACGAAATTCTTAGAGACAGCGACGTCTTCTCTATATAAAAATGAAGACGCTTTCCCGAAACGGCAAGATTTATGCACTCGAGGACGCCTTTGCTTCAGAACCGAAGACAATGAAGAGGACTCGACAAAGTTATTTAAATTACGCGACAATTTTCTTGGCCCATAACGTTTAAGTGGTAGAGGCGTCGAGACCCGCTAAATGAGGTTTTAAGCCGTCGTTTCATGAAAAGGGATTCGCAAAGCAGATTTCAGTCAGACAGACTGGCACCCTGGCACGCACCGCACAATGCGCCTAGATCCCGCGAGCCTGCCGTCAGACGACACTCCAATTATTATATTGTTTTATGAATCTTCGCCGGTTTATGACACTTCAAATTAAGTGAACAAACTTTGCCTTTTGTGCTGCAAATGAAATGAGAAATTCACATTTTAAGTCTTCGCAATTAATAAACATAAGGTGGCTTTTGATATGTTAAATTTAAAGCTTGTAACGAAACAATACGTCAATCGAGAACTCTTATAACGAAGTCAATTTGAATCCTTTTAATAAATAATGAAAACCATCGCAACAAAAGCAATTTCTTGGTAAATTTATGTAATTTGAGGGAATGATGTCTCCAATTTATTGCCCTTTCATAATTGAGTAAACATCGTAAGGCAGCTCATTCAAAGAGCTGAGTAGGTAAACAAGATTATGATTATGGCGAATTTGTCTACGGAAATGTGCCGAGAAACTTTTTGGGAGATGAATAAAATTATACACTATTGTTTGAGATAGTAGAACTGTTTTATGTGGCGTCGGAATTTTTACTATTATTATTGGACTTCATCGTTTTATTCCGAACAATTTACAACTAGCTGACTTCTTTAAACTGTTTTCTTAGTCTGGATTTCTATTTTGCAACATTTCACAGAGCCATTTCGTAATCGTAGGTTTAAAAGATTTGCGCTAAAACATTTGCATTGAAAATGTAGATTTTGTCTAATCCTTTGGTTACCACGTTTTAGTACAAATTTATTGCAGCTTCGTTGCAATCTCAGGGATTGTCTGGTACGTAAGGACCTACAATTTATTTGTTGTTTTACTTTAATTCAAATTGTTCTAATTTGTTAGTCTTCACAGTACAAACCATGCAGTGGTTGGTATCACGATCTACCCGATCTTAATGTAAATAACTATGTACAAGAACGTAAATCATCATCATCACAGCGTATATATACGTCCCACTGCAGGGCACAGGCCTACCCTCAGGGAGGGTGTATGGGCGTTATTCCACCACGCGTGCCCAATGGGGGATTTTCCAGAGAAAAAAAAAAGCTAGTTCATAATTTCTCGATAGATGGCGTTGAACAGAGAGGGGTCGTTTAGGTACCTACGGTATATTTATGAATATTATTAATAAAAAGACGCAGTATAAACCCTTTGATATTATTGTCGGTTTATTATTAACAATCTCGGTGTTATTGTCTGTCAACAATGAATCAAGTATCGGACGTGGCTGTATGGGCTTTGTATCCATTTTGAATATAACGACAATAACAAACTACAAAAACCTAAAGCCGGGTCCGCTGCGCCATGTTTTCGTGTTTGCTAACATCGTAACACGAAAACATGGCGCAGCGGACCCGGCTTAACAGAAAAAGACAAATAAACCGGGAAACTTGTAATCGCTACTTCATCAACAGCGGGGCTAGTACGCACGCCAACCCGCGATTGCGATATTTAACACATCCATCTGTCAAATCTTTTATCTTGTTCGTTCGTGTCGTGCGAAAATAGAAAGAGAGCGGGAGCGTGATAGCGATATATCACGCTATAGTGGGTTGGCATACTAGCCCCGCAGATAGTTTATAATAAACCAACAACAATAAGAAAGGGTTTGTACACACGGCGACACATTAAGCTAAGCAAAACCAAAATAAGGTGGTCGCACGACGTTATACGTTATTCACCCTGCGCGCGGTCAGCTTATATTGGTCATACTCAAAGATAAAATATAGGGGTAGATAAATAATATAAAGCAAGACATAGAAACGCTGCTTGACATCCATTCACACTTATGACAACCGCCCATTAGAATAAGTGAAATGTCAATAGTAAACAGCACTGGTAGCATGCACACCCGCGATAGCCGTGATACGGCTTTATCACGTCTTTTATCTCGTTCTTTCGCGCGCAAAGGAACGAGATAAAAGACGTGATAAAGCCGTATCACTGCTATCGCGGGTGTGCATGCTACCAGTGCAGATACCATATTGAACCATTTTGTCACCAGACGTCCAGCTGGAAGACTCCGCTATTTCCTTACGTTAAGAACGAATTTTGCTTGAATTTGCTTAAAAAGTGGTGACATTTGTTTAACAGATTTACGTCTAATCTAGCTCTGTCACTCTTGTGGCAATCTGTGTGCGACTGTAAGGAACTATGCATGTTTTTGTACAGTTTGATATTGGGTAGACCAGCACTGGTAGCATGCCAACCCGAGATAGCCGTGTTACGGCTTTATCGCGTCTTTTATCTCGTTCGTTCGCGCGCAAAAGAACGATATAAAAGACGTGATAAAGCCGTATCACGGCTATCGCGGGTTGGCATGCTACCAGTGCTGGTCATACCTAATCGACCCCTCTCTTGTCAACGCCATCTATCGAGAAATTTGGAACTAACTTTTTACTTTTTTTTGCTTTTGGAAAATCCCTCATTGGGCATTGATGCAGGTTAAAAAATGACTTCTTTGAACCTGGCAACCCTATAGTTGCGGCAGATTGAGAGGTGGCAACCCTAGTTTTTCCAGTACTTTAGATCAGTCTTCTTCCGACAGCACCTCATTTACTTCCCTAACAGACAGGTGAAAAAAGTTATAACAAAAATCATTATGGAAAAGGTACTTGCGGCAAAAATTTTCTAGGCAATTTGGCGGCGTTGAATTAACCCCTGTGTAAAAATACACTAGAATCACATTTCGTTAGCCTATGAAATAGGTGCATAATTTTACGGTCGGATCTCGGTCTATTGGAAGAAAATAATTTCTAGCGTATATACCTACGTTAAAGATACACTAGCAAACTTATGTTTCTTGTACTGGCATTGTTTACAATATTCAAAACTATTTTAATTTTATGACCTACTACTACTAGTGAACACCAAATAAAAACATAGCTTTATATCGTAACAAAATCTGTAACAACTTCTTATAAATCACAGGCATACTGTACCAGTCGCTTTCTGAATACTGAAGAGCGAGTTCTATGAAATATGAAACCAGATAAAGCATCTAGTCCCTCGAATAGTTTTCGAAGAAATGGCCCCAGTTTAACATAATGCGATGCAGTTAGTCATCGGTACGTTATCAAACCAAATATATCGCGAGCTCTTAGGCTATAAGTCATGAGATAGTTTCGAGGGTAAATATAAGTCTTATTGTGAAACGGTTTTGATTTTTTGGGAGCAAGGTTCTCGGTTATATCACGGAATATAATATAAGGTTATGTATAGAAGGTTCTCTTTTGACTTCATTTTAATACGCTTAAATACAGGGTGTACAATAAAATGGAACACCTACTCAAAGGGGTGCTTCAGACCATCAAACTGAACAACTTTCTCTATGGGACCAACATCGAAATCGCGAAAAAAAAATCCGCTCTCCCATACAAAACTGCAAACATAACTCGACTGAAATGTATGGGATAGCAGATTTTTTTTTCGCGATTTCGATATTGGTCCCGTAGAGAAAGTTGTTCAGTTTGATGGTCTAAAGCACCCCTTTAAGTAGCTGTCCCATTTTATTGTACACCCTGTATATTCACCTTCACCAACTAACAAACTAAGTATCACTTCTATTTGTCGAATCGATTTGCAACTTTGCAAGCGTAGGTCGGATAACAATACAGGGTCCTTCTTAATATGATGACACTTTTTTAAGGCGATGAACAGACTATGAAACTGAACAACTTTCTCTATGGAATCAACATCGATATCGCGAAAAAAATAACAGTTTCCGATACGTTTGGCTCCGAGTAGGTTTGCAGTTTTGTATGGAAGTGATGATTTTTTTTTCGCGATTTCGATGTTGGTCCAATAGAGGAAGTTGTTCAGTTTGACGGTCTGATCATCCCCTTAAAAAAGTGTCAGCATATTAAGAAGGACCCTATATAATAATTTGGTTCCATCGAACTGACCTGAACATGGAGCTAGAAAGTAGAGAGTGGAACTCTTCAATGACTAACTAGTACCTAAACCCCGATTTTGGGCTCATTTGGATTGTTTTGACGAGTCTTTTGCCTTTTTATTGACAAACGCGTGTTTTTAGGGTTCCGTACCCAAAGGGTAAAAACGGGACCCTATTACTAAGCCTACGTTGTCCGTCCGTCCGTCCGTCCGTCCGTCCGTCTGTCCTACCTATTTAGGGCTGTAACTTTTGAACCGTAATAGCTAGATAGTTGAAATTTTCTCAGATTATGCGTTATTGCGGTGGATTTATTAACAAATAATAAATATGACAAAAAGTTAAAAATTAAGGGGGGTTCTCAACAAGAAACTAGTTTTTATCAACGTTTTTTCTTCACGCTTTATCGTAAAAACGATAATACGTACAAGCGTCAAACTTAGTGTGATTATAGAGCATACTCTACAGAATAACAACAAATACTAAAAACTGGCCAAGTGTGAGTCGGTCTCGCGCTAAAGGTCCCGGACAAAAAAAGTTTTTTTTTCTAAGTTAATAATGTTGTGTTTTGTAGTGGTGTGGTACGGAACCCTCGGTGCGCGAGTAGCCCGACTCGCACTTGACCGCTTTTATTTTGTATCTATTTAACTTATTACAGGTCTGGTTTCTTTACCAAACGTATCCAGGACATCCACTCCCATAGATGTAATCAACCCTGCTTCTCACTCTTCCCTCGCTTACTCAATGTCCTAACTAAATAAACCTACATACTCACATCATAATGCTACTAAAATGTAAGGATTTCGGCTACATAATAGGGCCTATGTATTATATTGTAATGGTCCTCGGGTCTGGAGTGGGATAAAGTGAACACGACGACGATTATCGTTGTTCTTGCTCAAGAGGGTACGGTATGAGGAGGGATTGACTACTCACTCGATATGGTGCTCTAACATAATTGTTATTTTATGTAGGTATATGTTATGTTTCTTGGATAATGTTAAGTATGGTAACCTATCTTACTTTCGAAATTTTGCTGACCGAATTTCAGTTATTCGAAAACGGTTTAGTAGAATTTTCTAGTAACAGATATTTTCTTACACATAAATTTGTTACTCCTTATAAAGACTTGACAGAAGTATCATTTTCCAGAAAATTTAAAATCAGAATTATTTTTCATTTGACAACTGTCTTCTGGGTTCGAAGTTTTAAAATGTCGAAGTAACTTCTTCCATAGTACCTATGACTAGAACACAACACAGTAAAGTTTTCTGTAATAATTAGTAGACGGCAACATGATACCAGGATTAGAGCACCAATATGCTTGCTAGCATGCTGCATGTTTGCTTTGAACGGAGGGAGCGAGGCGAGCGGAGCATTAACATGCTTGCTGCTTGCTTGCTTGCTTGCTGCATGCTTGCTTGCTTGCTGCATGCTTGCTGCATACCTACTTGCTTGTTTGCTGCATGCTTGCTTGCTTGTTGCTTGCTTGCTTGAATGCATGTTGGGGGGTGCAGGGGGGCTGCGCCCCCCGCGAGGGGGGTGCGGGGGGCGGATGCCCCCTGCCTGAGAAAAAAAACCGGTGTTCTTAAAATTGTAGGTTAGGTTAGGTTAGAACATGTAAGACACTTAGTATCTTAGTATTATGTATTAGTAAGCAGTAAGCATCAACATGCTTGCTGCTTGCTTGCTGCATGCTTGCTTGCTTGCTGCATGCTTGCCTGCTTGCTGCATGTTTGCTTGCTTGCTTGCTTGCTTGCTTGTATGCATGTTGGAGGCTGCAGGGGGGCTGCACAGCAGGAGGTGCGGTTGGTGGACGCTGCCTGAGAAAATTCTAGGTTAGGTTAGGTTCACTATTTCTGCGGAAAAGTGACCGTACGGAAAAACAAATATTCGAAAAAGTAAATTATCTGACTTACATTACTTCGGATAAATGTGGCACAGAATTTTGATCCGTTGTTTAGATGAAAAAAGGACAATAAAAAATCTGGCTTTTCAAAATATGGCGAATAATATTTCGGGGAAACAAAAAAAAAAGGGAAACAATAAAAAGTGTAACGATTTCGGAGAACTAAAATTCGGAAACCTCTAATTCGAAAGTACGATAGGTAACCGTTAAGTATACCATGTTTTTTTAAAGCAATCTGTATTATGAATATAAAACTATAATCAATAATTCTTTTTCATTGCTCAGTGCGTCAAAAAATGATAAGGGATTTCATCCAATACAATTTTTATTTTATTTTAATTTAGATTTATCATTTTCTATATTGTTTCGTAAAGTGGAATTGATCGTAAGTTTAGATCTGACCTTATGCATCAGCGTCGATGACTCTTAGGCTTTAAGCTACAAAACGTTCATTTTGAAGATTATTTATACAACCAAAAGCTTTCCCAATGCATACAACAACGACGGTGGTAATATCTAGAGCAAATGTGGTACATTTTACAAACAATAGTCACTTTACACAATAGGTACTTTTAACTTACGTATTGTAAAATTTCATTTTAAAATGACACTTTTAAGTCCACGATAAACATTTGAAAGGGTCTATAAACAAGTCTAGGAATTCAAAAGGCGGTAAGTGTGTTTTTAGAGACGCTTGTATCTCCGACTTTAGAACTCGTTATCGTGGAGCAGAAGCCGTCGTGAGGATCCAAGAGTTCTTTACCAACAATAAATGCTTTGTCAAACTTCCCCGCAGCTCCGGGCTAAAGATAACCGACTTGTGTTTGTTTCGACCGAACTTGGCCGGTTTCTGTTTATATCCTTTTTAGGTTGGACCGTAGAGTTTATTGGGTTTTTGAGTGTCTTCGTTTTTTGAAATTTTCTTTCAACGACGATCGTGAACTTTGACCGTGACTATACTACTCTTCATTGTCATTTATTTCAATAAAATTAAGAATGGAAAATATATAATTAATATAACGTTTACGTCTGAGCTATAATTTATTTAGTAAAACAGTTATAAAGCAAATTAACATATTTAGGTACTTATACCTACCTACTTTGCGAAAAATAAAAAAAAATTATAAAGAGTATTTTGAGTATTTTTTTGTAAAGTTGCATTTTATCCACCTAAGAGCTTTTACCCGCGACTTCGTCCGCATAAATTATATACCAGATTTTAAGTCAGATGATAAGCTATCAAACAAAAGAAGTTTCATCAAAATCTTGCGTGATACTCGAACAAACAAACACCCAAACAAACAAACAAACAAACAAACATACAAACAAACAAACAAACAGACAGACAAAAAATTCAAAAATTGGTGATTTGGAATCAGGGACAGGTAAAAACCATGTCGTAATTTTTTTTGTAAATATCTTCAATGTACAGACACACTTCTGTTACAGTTTTATAATAGTTTAGATTTTATGATTTATAAAAGGTTAGATGTTGAAAAAAATTAATAATTTTCTCTGCTTTAAATAAATAACAATAAGTAAAACAAAATTACGTCAATCTTCTCAAATCATAAGATTGATTTTCCAAAACACTAACAGAGCTACGCACCCTTTATTAACCGGATCATGGCATACATAATTCCTTTGAAGAGAAGGCTTTCCTCCAGTACAGGGGAGGTGGAGTAGCGTAATAAAGGAGCACTTTTTCAGAGATCCCGAGATAAGGGAAGGTGAGCGTCGATATATCAGGAGATTAGTCGTTTGGCGCCCGGAGAGGAGGCGATGAATGTAAAGTGGTTAAGATAGGGATGGGATTAATGTCGATATTTTATTATATTGATGATTGACTGATGAATTTATGTGTTATTATGTAGAGCTATGATATACTATTCTGTGGTGTAATTACAAATTTAGAAACCTCCAACGCCAAAAACAAACATATAAAAAGTGAAAAATAATTCGGTCACCTTTTTGATGTAAGCAAATGTATGTTTAATTTTTTAACTCTCTTTTTTAGATATTTTAGGTCAATTAATGCGTAAGTAAAATAGCTTAGTGACAGTTAAAAAGTAAAACTTACATTTGCTTACCTATATCAAAAATAATAGGTAACCGAATTATTGATTTATTCGTGGATGTTCTGAAGTTTCAGAATATCTCTGACTGACTACCCCCTCGGGTAATATAGTCATGAGCATATGCTATGCTATATCAAAAATAATAGGTGACCGATTTTTTTTTTCAGTAAGTATAGTGGTTAAGTTTAAAAAGGAATATTATAATTATGTTGTCCAAGTGAATGATCCGTTATTTAATCATGGTGAATGCTTTATTTCGAAACAAACATGAATAATTTTTAACCTACTTGATCCATGTTAATGTTATAAAATGCGTTTCTGTCTGTTACTCATTTCGGCGAAACAGTTTTTATAAAAAATATAAAAATAGCTTCAACCTTGAGGAAATAGGCATAAAAATTTCACGCAGATGAACTCGTAACAGCTAGTGTATAATATAATCAGGCGAAAGCTCAAACTATTCTTGAATACTACTCTATAACTAAAGCTATGCGCCAGTTTATTATTCTATTAAGAAACGGACTAAAAGTAAATTTAAGCTAAGTAGTTTTACGAAAGAATCTAACCACCCTGAGATGCGAACAAGCTCTTGAATTTCTTGATTAGTGAATTCTGAAACATCAGTTAGGTTCGACTTGGAACCTATTAATTGATGGTAAATGTCTACAGAAATTCACATTATGAAAACATCACAACATGCCAGTTTATAGAGTGGTAAGTTTTTCTGAATGTGCTGCAGTCACCTGCACCGGGGCGCTGCTGTGGATGTATAAAAACATCGTATCGATATCGCTAGTATAGCATCACTAGACGGTAAGGAACTCCATAAGTTAACAGCTAGCCGTGGAGCCTGTCATATATCAGGGCCTCGGGTGACATATTATACCGTGTCATGTACCTACATATACGCTTTGCATGCATTCTGCCGTGAAACTCACGCAACCCAAATAAACTACGGGTGATGAGCCTTGCATTATTTTATCATTTTTAGTTTGGCTGTATTGTCTGTATTTATGTTGGACATTAGATTAGATATACAGGATTTTTGGGTAAACAGTTGCATTACCCATGATGTTGAACAACTTAAGAAACCAGTAGGAACTTGGTCTTTGCATACTAAATGCAATCAGCTGATCGAACGTTTGTTTGAAAAGCCGATTATTTGTTGCTAATTTCCCATTAGGAAAGTTGTTCAGTATCATAAGTATAAAATAATGCGACTGTCTTCCAACACCCGTATTTTCCAGATCTAAAACTATGTAGCGTAAAAGTTTTCTCAAAAACTGTTTCTGTGATTCAAAATAGCCCTAACATTATTTTGTTATCTGGGCAAAGTATTCATGTTTCTTTATTACCATGGTCTTCCATTGACAAGAGACTTGTTTTCGTACGGATAGTCCACTCACAAATGAACATTCCTGTCCCAGTACTAAACTATTCTTCTACATCCTTCAACAATGTGTGCTGAGAGAAAGCACTCAAACACCCTAGTTATTTACAACTATGTAACAATATTACACGTAGTAAATTATACTTCAAACATTGTCCTATCCATTTTGATCAAAACTTAGTACTAAAACGTAACATAACTTAAACGCTGACTTGGTGATTAAGACTTAGTAAGTTGCCAGCTTTGACGTGCCCCGGATCAGTAGCGATACAGCCTGGATTCAAGATAATACCTTGCACTTAGTTGCTGCTTGCTTTATACGAAAAGTAAGTTGTATAGGTTTATGTTGGATGAAAATTTCGGGAGCGTAGGTGAGTTTGAAAGCACTCGCGTGTTTATTAAGTCTTTGACTATTATAGTAACCAACATTAGTTTAGTTGTACGTTATGTAGGGTTAACTTTCCTAGATAGAAGACGTAAAAAAAAACTTGTTAAAAGACACTGCATGGATGGCTTTACAATCGTGACCAATGTAGCTGTCAGATCGAAAGTGTTCCGTGTTTTTCACGATCCTCGATTAGGGAGCAATATGAAAGATGTTTTGATACTTTGAATTGATCAACTTTTTGTGCAGTCAATGTTCGTTTATTTATTTTTTCTTTTCTTTTCTTTGGAAGACCAACAGCTACACGATACTTGGATAGTTATCAGAAAGCCAATTATCCGCTCCGCTCCGCTTTATGCACAAGTGAACATATTTGATACTATTGCGCTTTTATTGGTATGTAGTAAACAATTTATCCATCGGCAACACCACCTGTCAGACATAATGCAAACCATAGACAAACAGCACTTTTTATTGTCAATATGACATGTTTATCAGTAATTTGAATACTGCCATCTACTGACTTTACTATTTACTAGTCTTGGAAAACACCTCATTAGTTAATTACTTTTAAATCAACATGTACCTAGGTGCGTGAAGATTCAACACGTTTATCTAGCTTCACTAACGACTGCTAACTGGAACTCTGTTTAACTTTTTTTCTCTTTTAATGTCTGCCGCCCCTGATAAATTGCGACCTTTGTTAGGGGATGTAGCGGGAATGTTTATGGATGTAATCCTGTACTCGCATACAGATGCACCGCGATGCAACGTGCTGCTTTACAGTCCTTTGCACGAAGTCCCATGACAGGAATCGTAAGTCAATGTCGTAAGTACAATAAAACATTGATTTAGGAGACTTTATGGAATAAAGGTGGAAGTGAAAATATTTCACAGTTGTGTTATTGCTCTAGTTGTTTGTATTCATACTCTTTGATGATAGTTTTCAATTAGTTGTGAGTGTATAAAGGCATTGGAATGAGTTCGTAAATTTTTCTATGTGTAAATATCGTTATTCATTTACCTAACTATGCGATCGTTTTAAAAATAAATCGAGTAATAAAGAATAAAGGCAGAACCCAGCCATTTTTTACGAAAACTAAAAGCCATTCAGGACGGCGGTGATAATTATTATAAACAGAAAAAATTAGGGCATTTTTTTAAAAACTTCCACATTCCCGAAGTCCGGATTCAAAAGTAGAAATTACTAGTAAAATAGACATATCATCTAAAAAGCAGTAGAAAAACGCAACGACGGCATATATTTTCATCTAATATATCACTGAGGTATTTTTTGGTCGTTACGGAACGTATTTGTCTTGGTTGAACTGATAGTGTGTGTGATTTAAGGTGGACTTCCGATGCCAGCGGCCGATGCGACTAACGCGCGCGTCTGACGCGAGGTTCTGTCAAATATGACAGAACCTCGCGTCAGACGCGCGCGGCCGACGATAGACCTCACTTCCGATGTCAGCGACTGACGCGTGCCTATTGTGTAGAGTGTTATCACTTTAGGGTATTTTCCCCAAAATTTAGGGTATGTTTTTATGTTTTGGTGTTTAAACAAAAACATAAAAACACAAACAAAAAAAAACAATACATATTTTAATAAAGAATATTTTATTGATTGACAGATTGATAGGTTTAGAGAATATATGAATGCATTTTTTTTACAGGGTGTATGATAAAATACATTTTTGGGAGTAATGAGACCCTTGGCTTTTTAACCTGTACCTACATGGATCGCTTTCTAGCTAATAATTATGTAGGCAAGAGATTTTCCGAAAAAAGAAAAATTAGTTTCAAGTGGCTCGATAGATGGTGTTATCGCTACGTGGATGAGCGACCTTGCAGATAATAAAATACAAATAAAATAGTAAAAATTAAGCAAATTTTCGGTAAAAACTTCGTAATATTTCTGGCAAACATTCTTGTCCCGCGTGACGTCAGAGCATAGCCGCGCGCGGCTGCGGCCGATGCGATAGACATCAGCCGCGCGCGTCTGACGCGCGCGTCAGTCGCTGGCATCGGAAGCGGCGCCATACGTTTTCATAGTAACTAGTATGGCCGCATCGGCCGTCGGCCGCGAGCCGCGCGCGTCAGACGCGTCGGCCGCTAGCATCGGAAGTCCACCTTTAGTTTTTTTCCATTATCGTAATAATAGTTATCGTGAATTTTCAATAAAATAAACACAATGAATGCGTAGAAGATTGTGTGGACTATCTAATAAGAAAGATTATGAGTTTCACACACTTGATGCAAAAGATATTATAAGGAGAAATACCTTTCCCCCAACTTCTACAGGTTACAACCAATTTACTTTTTTGTTAGTTTTGTTTCACTCGACACATTTCATTCATGTATGGGACCTCTAAGTCTGGGTCTCAAATTACATGGCCTTCCGCCAAACTTCTTTGTAAACTAAACACTACAATAATACTATGCGTCCAAGACCAAAGATTATTTTTTATCTGCGTATAGCATGACGAAGTGTACTTACTTCCTCTTTTGATAGCTTAGCAACAAAAAAGCTGTGCCATAAAGCTTCAAGACCAATTGGAATTTTATATGAAACAGTAACTCTCAACAGCCTTGAGCAATCAAAATTGTTTACGACAGGTACTGTACAATGTACTGACATTCAAGGCTAACAATCAAAACAAGGCCATAAAAATAAGCGACGTCGAATCGATGAAAATCAAGGGAACGATTTTTTTAGGAGACAATACATAACGTGGGTAGCAATAACAATACCTATGTTTTTAAATAATATTATCAAGAACTATTTACTGAGCGTCGGTGGCACGTTGCGGAGAGGTGAGGTATGGACTCTCAAACGTGAGGTCCTAGTTCGAATCCACACGGAGGACATACCATGTACTAACGAGTTCTTCTCACTTATGTAGGTACGTATTACTGAATGCTCTACTGACCGTTTGGTGAAGGAAAATATTTTGAGGAAACAAGCATAATATGCTGAAGAAGAAATTCTGATGCGTACGTGAAGTCTACCAATCCAAATTGGGCACGCGGGGTGGACCAAACACCCTCCATGAAGGTAGGCCTGTGTCCTGCAGTGGGACGGACATAGGTTGATGATGAACTGTAATTAGGCCATACTGAAAGTTTCTGGACAGTAAAAAGTGGATCGAAGTAGGAGGTTGGGAATACTTTTAATATTTTTAGAAGTGTCCTCCATTCTATTTTATGTATCGTCCAATGCAATAGAAGCAGTGGACGGTGAATGCTTTACTATGCTTTACCAGGGTCCTGGGTTCGAATCCCGGTTCGGTCATGGATGTTTACATGTTTGTGCCGTTGTTGTATGGTTTCCATAATAAACAGCCTATTAATAGTGCTTTCTTGGGATCATTACAATGTATGTGCCTGTGAGCGTTATTTATTTATTTATTATTATTATTATGAAATTATTGAAATCGGTTCAATAATGGGGTATCGATCTAGTACAAAGCTTCCCTACGCCTAAACATCTTCAAACTTCTTCAACAAAGATCTTCTGAACTTGACTCATAGCAATGCTAAAGCTTGCCTAAATCTGCTGGTAGGTAACTCTCTTATCAGCCTCTCTCATGGGCTGCACAGCATTGGCGTTTTCCTCAGTTGTCGCCGTTGAACGACGTCTCCCACGTATATCATCACTGAGATTGCTTCGATCACAACGAAAATTGTAATAAATTGTGGAGTAAATATTTTTCCTTGCTAAATTCGTTTTTCCTCCCTACACGCACTTTTCAAATTGCCGTCAAATCGTTAAAACAAATGACAATCGAATAAAATTTTTAGCTATAGGTTGCCAAAGAGTTGTTTATTAGAAATTAAAATAAATTTTTCATTGGCATTATCACTATCTGGTCCGTGCTAAGAACTTTCAGTATGCCCCACGTACTATAAGAATTATTATGTATAGGAAAACAGATACAAAAGGTAAACGAGAAGGGTATATAATTACGGGTTGTTTTACAAAATTAAAACAATGAAAATTGTACGTAAATGCCTTGAAAATGAATAATAACATTTTCGTAGCCTGAAGCAGAATGAACCCAAGCATAGTAATTAAATGTTTTTTTTTATCAAACGTCGACTCTAGATATTTTTATTTTATACACAATGGTTTCTGAAATTTTTATATTTTATACGTGGTTAATTAAACTAACTACAAAAAATATTTAATACATCATCCTATTAATTTAAAGGACGCGAAACAATAAAAAAGAATAAGAACTTCATAGATAAAGGAAATAATTTTCAAAATATTCCTGGGATATGGTGTTCTACGTAAAAGATGAAAGTGGAATAAAACCGGTCAAGTGCGAGTCGGGCTACTCGCGCACCGAGGGTTCCGTACCAGAACACCACAGCAAAAACCACCACCACCACCTAACACCACCACCACCTACATACAACAAAAACAACGATAAAAAAAAACTTTTTTCGTCCGGGACCTTTTGCGCAAGACCGACTCTCACTTGGCCGGTTTTTAGTATTTGTTGTTATTCTGTACAGTTTGCTCTATAATCACACTAAGTTCGACGCTTGTATGTATTAACGTTTTTACGATAGGGCGTGTAGAAAAAACGTTGATAAAAACTATATAGTTTCTTGTTGAGAACCCCCCTTAATTTTAAAATTTTTGACTTTTTTTATTATTTGTTAACAAATCCACCGTAATAACGCATAATCTGAGAAAATGTCAACTATCTAGCTATTACAGTTCAAAAGTTACAGCCCTAAATAGGTAGGACAGACGGACGGACGGACGGACAACGTAGGCTTATTAACAGGGTCCCGTTTTCACCCTTTGGGTACGGAACCCTAAAAACTAAACAACAACAATATGTTCATGCTACGCTTACGACTCGAGCAAGTGAGCAACATGTAACTACCATCATAATTACTGGATTTATATTAGTTGAACCTTATAACTATTACGGGCAATATTTAATTTATTTGCCCTTATTTTTAAGCTCAGAGCTGATCGAATAGTTTGTTAGTGGTTTCTTTAAAATAATTTTCCCTTATTTTGGTAACAAATATCAATCTGGATGCTTTTGATGACGAGAGACCAGAGCTGGCTCAGAACAAAAATGGTTGAATGATTAAAAGAAAAGCCTTTGCCCAGCAGTTGGATTATTATTATGAAAAACAAGAAAACCACTAAGTTTTTCAAAATTTCATTACATCTTGACACTATGTAGGTATAATAATAACATCAACGAATTCCACAATCTTCGTCAAAGAGGGAAGCAGAGTTGCTCCTTAATTCTTAATACCTCACGTAAATGTTTAGATTAGGGGAGAGACTGCACTTAACTTTTATTGTGGAAGCCTTGTAGCGATCGATGATTGCAACACGGCTTGTTGGATGCGCAGGGAGACTTATGGTATTTCAAGATGCTTCCAAAGTTTCATGCTTGGTTATTCCATAAAAACAAAATGATGTACACTAAAAAAAAAATTGTTTTCTTCAACCAAGATCTTGTTTATGATAATCATACATCATGAATCCATATGAGCCTGTCAACATCATGACTTCTCCGACTAATTCGGCTTGTTGTTACCACTTTTGTTTTTAGTAAACAATAATAATGTCATTTCAATTATTTTGGTGCTAATTAAGAGAAAATACTTCTTAGTTGTCTCACATTTTTTTCAGTTTATAATGTTTTGATTTGCGTACAATATCTGTCAGGACACGGAAGTACAATTCTATAGTTACTGAAAGATACTATTATCCTGGGTCATCATCGTTATGTCTATTTAAGACCTCTTATCGGTGGAGTATTCTTCAATCCTGTCTCTTTTTCGCTGGTGCCTTGAGTAGTTGATACAACACGAAATCAACCTTTTCTTTCACATGTGCTACTTAACTCGATCTAGGTCTTCCATTCATAGACATGAAAGTACATTGATATCGTTGCTTCCATTGCCTCTCTACGCCTCTATTTTCTCTTCCAATATAGTTATAAAAAAAAATCCGTGTCGCATCAAGTGCCCGAACATTTTTCCTTTCCCTTTATTCTGGGTAAGCAAGCTTTATTTCAACTTTTCATTAGGTCTATGCGGCAAATTGTAAGCTTATTAGAAATTTAGTAGAATGGACAAATTAGATACAATACCATTTCGTCTAAACTACTGAGCTAATTTTAGTTAAATCTGACAGAAACGTAGCTTCTATGAAAACAGATCTTAAAAATTTACCTATTATAAATTTTCTGGAAACGAAACGAACCTTATGCGGGCAAACACGTAGGTAAAAGCTTGTTTGTTATTTATAATAATAGTTCATTATCAAATTTCAAAGTATTGTTACCGAATATTCAAATTAGATATAAACTCCGTTTGTATGGAGCACGCTCGCGGGTATATCTTCTTAATAGACGTAAAATTTCGACTTCCTCAAAACATAAGTACCATGCAAATATCTCATTTACCTCTACCTAATCTTCTAAGGGGGCCGATGCAATGAGCAAAGCAACTAAGAGGATTACAACATTCGACTGTGGAACCCTAGGACGGAGTCGACTTGTTAGGCGCACAAGTTTGTCTTGTTATAACTCACGAACTCTAAGGTATGAAGTTGTGTCATATAGACAGACACCGGTGTACTTATTCTATACCTATAAAATTGAGTCCGGAAAGTCTTGTGATAGCCGGTTCGAAAGTTATCGAGATATTTAACGACCTTACTGCAAAATCTTAACTTTACAGGTAGGTACGATGACTTAACAGTGTAATCTAAGGCGTATTGATTGCAAATCCCCACGTATATTTATAATATTCCTAAAAGAAACTATAAAAAACCTTAAGAGTGTCTAGTTGTCTGATAAACGGACGAATAAAATAATGTTAGTCGTCCGATAAACGAACGACTAGACACTCCGATTGGCAGGTCTAAAATGAATGGCAATTGCCCTCCTTACATTATGTAATGTAATTAATTGAATTAGGCGGCATTGTTTTGTTTGGGCGTGTACTTTGACGTTCGTCGGTCTAACTCCTGAGGATGCTCCTTGGTGGAGCGAAACTCGTGTAGAGTAGAAATTATTTAATGGAACCTGTCCACCGTAACGCATAACGTAATACAACTTTGTCTACTAGGTATTGAGAAAGAGGAGGTCTCCATACAATCGTATTATCTACCTGTTATGTAATTGTATTATATTCTTTGTTATAATTACACAATTTAAATACATTAATCCTACCTTAGGGGTTACTTCAGACCATTGAACTTGTTCAGTTTCACCACCAGGTTCGGACTGGCCGTACGGGTATACCAGGCCCGGTTCCCGGTGGGCCGCTGCTCTGGTGGGTCGGTGCCCGCTGGCCCCTTTATCTACCTTTCGAGCGGCACCATCAATTAAAAGGAAATAATAATTAAACTGGATACATCTACAATAATCGCCTTAAGTGATATTATTTTTTCAAACGAAATATTAAACTTAAAGCATCTGTGTCCACTTTTTTAAAAAGTTTAGGGATGTTCCCTGTCCTCATAGGCAGAAGTTAGGAGCTTTTTAAAAAAGTGGACACGTGAACAGAAATAAAGTATATTTCGGCATAAGGTCTACAATCGAATTATAATTTAGCGAAATTTCGACCTCGCTTCGCTTGCTCCTGGTTTCAGATCGTATTCTTGTGATCTACCAGGACCTCGCTAGATTGGGAGGGTCGACTGTTTCTAAAATGCCCAGGTCGGTATTATGTTCCTAGTACGGCCCTGTTAACCACGTTCCACTGATGGCATCAACATTGAAAAATCTAAAAAAAACATCCGCTGTTCCATACATTTGGGTGTAACGCATTTAACTTTACACTCTGAATGAAAAAAAATAGATTATTCCTTAACTGTAAGACAATAAATACACAAAAAACGTGTGAATACAATCCTGGGACCCATGTCACGAAGCGCACAGCCATTGGATTTGCTTAACAAGATTACAGAAGCGAAAAATGCCAGACAATGAACCCGAATTAACCGGAATACGAATGTGGGACATACTGTTGTAACTAGACTACTTTATTTGGGTCACTGCCGACGTTATCAAACAAGGTTCGAGGGCCAAGGTGGCCTTGATTTCACACGTCTAGAAATATCATGGTAACATTGAATTTATTTATGTCTGTCAATCACTTTGAAAGCAATAATCGGGTAAGCGGAAGTGTTTTTAGGCGGCAACGAATCCCGCATGTGATAATAATATATTTAGCATATATGCTCACGACTATATTCCCCGAGGGGGTAGTCAGAAATGCAGGTTTCCTCACGATGTTTTCCTTCACCGAAAAGCCAGTGGTGTGACAAATCGTACATAAATTCCGAAAAACTTATTGGTCTCATGGCTGGCAAGGTTACTCGCCACTGGACCACCACGGCCAATTTATACACGGATAATCTGTAAAGTAAGCCTTTTGAGAAATTTTATTGAAGTAGTCAACTTATACAGGTAAGCAAATGGATTAACTCAGTAGGGAAATTCTGTATAAAAGTAATATTTGACATGGGGGCGTTTAAATATGAGGTGGAGGTGAGATTAGCGTGGAAACATCGTATAATTGGCGCTCGTTTTAGGAAAAAACCATCGGGAAATATCTTTTCAGTCACTCTACCGAGTAACTTTAATCAATCACATTGCTTGTTTCCAGAAGATATTATCAAATCATTTTTGTTTCCCTTCCCCTTTTCAAAAATAATCCTATCAAAGCTGTACGCACACTCGTTACTCCCAATGCATACAAACTTAAATAGAAATCAATGGGCGAACACACATCAAACTTATACGGCAATTAGGCAACTTGCATGTGAGTAAAAATTTGTTTGATGGTACCAAATTGAAACTCGCATCCCCAGAGACGGCCACTGTGATTAAAACGTTTCCGTTCTGTAAATAATCCAAAAATAACGAGGTAGCAATTAAATACAGCTTTGAGACAAACATTGGACGCGTGGACCGAGGGATGACATCAAAGGGGCGTAGAGATAACAGTCGCGTGGCCAAGATAAAGTCGGTTCTGTGTTTAGTACAGTTAGCGGCAAAGTTTGACCACATTACAGTGGAAGTAAAAAATGGAAATGAATACACATTGGTACCGATTCGGACTGTGCCACGACTTAACTTAACTAAATGTATTCCTGTCACTATCTGAAATAAGAATAAGAAAAGAGACAGAAAACCAACAACTGACTTTAGTGCTGTTAAAGTGATGTTACACGCCCAATTGAAATAAGATGCCATCATAATGTACGCCATCTTATTTAATGCGTTTTTGGGCGTGTAACGTCACTTTGACAGAACTTAAGTCAGCTGTTGGTTTTCTGTCTCTTTTCTTAATCTTATTTTAGAAAGTGACAGGAATAAATTTAGTTAAGTCGTGGCACAGTCCGAATCGGTACCATTACATCCTATATTACTGGTAATGGTACCTCTCTCAATTATTCGTGAGAGGAGGTGTTTGCTCTACAGTGGGATCCTACAGGCTAATATTACATTTTACATATTACATTATCATAATTCATAATTGTATTTGGTGCATTTAGGTATGATATCTAAACTATTATAAAACTGTAACAGAAATGTGTCTGTACATTGAAGATATATACAAAAAAAAAATTACGACATGGTTTTTACCTGTCCCTGATTCTAAATCACCAATTTTTGGATTTTTTGTCTCTCTGTTTGTTTGTTTGTTTGTTTGTTTGTTTGTTTGTATGTTTGTTTGTTTGTTTGTTTGTTTGGGTGTTTGTTTGTTCGAGTATCACGCAAAAACTACTGAACCGATTTTGATGAAACTTTGTTTGTTTGATAGCTTATCATCTGACTTAAAATCTGGTATATAATTTATGCGGACGAAGTCGCGGGTAAAAGCTCGTACTTTATAAAACAGTTCCGTGACTGACTGACTGACAGACAACGCACAGCCTAAACCACTGAAGATAGAAACATAATATTTTTTATATTCTACAGAGGATGTAGGGGTGCACTAAGAAAAGATTTTTTGAAAATCGACCCCTAAAGGGGTAATCCATGTGGACGAAGTCGCGAGTCAAAAGCTCGTATCTAAATAATAGTGTTTGACTAGTGAAAGTCGTTGTGTTTTGTTTGTGTCATCCCATCACCAAACCCCAAAATTAAAAAGCCTAATTTGTAAACTATGTTGCAATTTCATTTTCAAAGAGGCAGTTATGGTTCTAGTGGTTGGATGAGGAGATTCTTGCTGGCCAGCAGTAGCTCCAACAGCAAGGAGGTCGGCTGCCTTATGGTAGTGTCAAAAAGGAATAAAGAAGTCTGTAAACAATCATAAACACGTATACAGGGTGAAATTGATATCATTTGCATCCTTTTCAAATAAGAGTCTACCCATCAAACTGAACAATTTTCACTATGGGAGCAAACCTATCGGAGCAACTAAAAAAATCAGCTGTTACAATGCATACATTTGTGTCGCGTAGGCATTGCAGTTTAGTATGGAACAGTTGATTTTTATGTTGCTCCGATAGGTTTGCTCCCATAATAAAAGTTGTTCAGTTTAATGGGGTAGACCCTTAGTTTAAAAGGATGCTAATGATATCAATTTCACCCTGTACAGGGTGATAATAATTTTTTTTTTGGCTGGCATAACCTCAGGGTTAAAAGCTCCAATAAAAATAAAAAAAACAGAATATTAAAAAAAAAACATTATACGTCCCACTGCAGGGCACAGGCCTAGTCGTTAGTCCACCACGCGTGCCCAGTGTGGATTGGTAAACTTCACATCATCATCATCATCATCATATCAGCCGATAGACGTCCACTGCTGGACATAGGCCCCCCCAAAATGGGGGGATTTGCCATAATCGCCACGCTTGGCACACGTGTTGGCGATCGCAGTTAGATTGAATATGTGTACTCAGAGGATGCAGCTGCCCATCCTCCGGTAGATCCCTTAGTCGCCTTTTACGACACCCACGGGAGGAAAACTTCACATACGCATCAGAATTTCTTCTTCAGCGAATGCGGTTGCCTTACGTTTTCCTTGACCGTTAGCTCTGTAAAAAATGAAAATGTATTTTGAATATCCCCATAGTTTAAATGCACAAAGCATTGACTGTCTGAAAAACACAACGTGTAAAAAAGGTGTCGCAACTTCTACAAATTGTCGATTTGATTGTCAATCGAATAAACGCTAAGTGGATGAAGCTTGCAATTCTATCGGAAGCTCGCTTTGACGCCGAGTGTACCTAATACATATGAATGTGGTACTAGGTACTAGTGTTAAAAGGCTTATCTGTGTTGCTTTCAAACGAGAATGTTAATATTTGTCCGTTCGTTGCATTAATACCTGAGTACTAACTACCGCTTGTGGACTTTGGGATTAGTTGTAATTGAAACTGATTTCAAAGGATATGATATTTCATTTGGTATTTTCATTTAATGTAGAGTTCATTTCAAGTGAGTTTAATTTAGAGTGACAATTAAATATAATATGTTACGTTGTGCATGGTAAAGTAGCGAATGATAGTATCTAACAATTAACGACATTTCAAATCTGGGAGTCCGTGTGCTATGAAAACTAAACGTAGCAACTTGTAGCTGGATTATGAATTTATGTACGCATACATACATACATAAAATCACGACCGTAATCCCTTTCGGGTTGGACAGTATCATTGCAACAACTATAAACATTCTGTTTAAGAATGTAGTTGTAACAATGCTCATATTTAGCAATTTAAGTTTCAGGATGGGATGGTGTGTCAAGTGGTGACAGGTGGTCCATACTAAACTGCAATGCCTACTCGACTCAAATGCAACAGCAGATTTTTTTTCCTTCGATCGTTTTGCTCCCATAGTAAAAGTTCTTCAGTTTGATGGGTTGACTCTTAATGATACCAATTTCATCCAATACTTATCTACCTATTTTCATTTATGTACAAAACAGGCGCGAGAATATTTGGAGTACCTTAAGCCTAGACAATATTGAAACACACAATAAACTGAATTACACAACAAAACTTTGCAAGTAACATTCAAAAACTAAAATGCCAAGTTAGAAAAGAAACAAAACATAAGAAAGCCACTCTAACCGCAGAGGCCAAACTTTACAAATCCACCTAGAGTAACTGGCAGAGCAATTACTTGCTTAGACACTTTTAAATTCGAGCTACATTCGGGAAATGGAAACGTCGAGTGGGATACAGTGGGGCTTGCAAAACTCTGTGATCTAACTTGTATTTGAATTTTAATGCTTAAAACGATGTTACAAATATTTGTTAGTTGTACAGTCTTTATGAAAAAAGAGAAAAAGTACTATTCTTTGCTCTGTGTGCATCAAATGTAAATGCCTCTTTGGTATGTATCGTCATCATTAGCAATGTTTATAAAATGTAAATTCTTGCTTCATATTAATAATCGGAGCTGTGGCAAAGTTGTGTTATACAATGTGTTTTGTCAACATTTTTTCAGCACACATGAGCTCTACAATAGCAGAAGATATACAGAATGTATGTATAGTACAGGGGGGTAATTCTAATAACCTCTAACCAGCTACTTTACAGCTAGTATACAAACAAACAAAAAATAGTGTAGATGTATTGATTATGATTAACCAGCCTACCAGGAGAGCAGAAGGGTGTAAGATGCCGGGGATCATTAGCTCATGATCATGACGACTTTTTGGGACGGAGGCAATAAGAGAAGATACACTTCGACCTATTGATATTTCAACCTAATGCTTTACGACCATTTAACATTTCGACCTGATAAACCTGATAAGTAGGGTGAGTGTGCCCGTGCGGTGGATTGACATCGGGTTCAGAAATTTTTAAATTTTGCAAACAAATTATTTAATATTTTGAAAAAAAAAATCCTACGTTGAAACCTTGTTGAAACCATGATAATTCGATTCTGCTCTCGATCCTAAACAAACTACTTGTTTTCTAGTTTTGCGTTAATTCATTAACACGTTGTATAAGCTTGTGCGCTACATATCGGATTTTCATGATAAGATAAGAATTTGAGACTATTCTTTCAGCATCGGTACAATTGCAATAACAAAAAATATGTTAAAAAGATTGATCTAGTAGTTCATGAATACCTGCAGCCTAGTACCTATGATTTCTCTACTCGCTCGCGGTGAGCCTTTACAATCGCGCTTGCCGTGACGAGTAGTATGGATAAATGCCGAGTCGCGAAAGTAGAGAAATCATGCTAGAGGATCCTATTCTACCTTTATAGTTGCCAAAGTCCCAAGAACAATATTTCGATGCAGTTTTCATTTTGATTTAAATAGACATTCTCTTCAGGTTCAGGTGTGTGCGTTTAACATAAAATCATGTAATAACTATCATTACATTCCCTACTGTTGAATAAAAGTGCAATCATAGTCTGTAATACCGGCAGGACATTATGGAGGTGTACATGAAAGTGGGAACCGCGTGCATTCGTGTCCAGAATAACTGATGAGAACTGATTAGCTGGACTGGACAGGTGTTAGTACGTTGCGAAGGTTTATCATTTAGGGAAGAGTTCAGGAGACTATATCTTTAGCGTTTTACACTGGTACACAGTCGTGATGGGAGATCTGTCAAGGTAATAAAATCAAATAAAAGAATGAAAATTTTTAGAGGAATTTTAAAGGATGATTATACATATTGGGTCAAATCGAAATCTTTCGAAAAAAAATTGGAGTTCGATTTAAGGTTCGATCCACTAATTATGAAGAAGATTAATGTACCTACGGTTAAAAACATATTTGAGGTTAGTTAAAAATTTAATCATCATCATCTTTCTGCTCTTACACATAAATGCGAATTCGCTGAGCGCTACGATTGAAAATCATACGTAAGTCATCGTAATAAGAATCGAGCGTTTGCAGATATTTGCGATGCGGTGCGAATTCGCAGTTATGTATGGGAACCCTTATTCCATTACTTGGGGTCGGCGCAGCTAAAAAATTTAATTTACATACAAACACCACGCGTTAAGCCCACTTTGTATGAGGAAGTCAAAACATGCAATCGGGATATTCTTCTTCTTATCGTGTGGGCAGAGCCCTGGTGTCGGAGTTTCAAACCGCCTTACGGCCTCTGACGTGGTTTTTATGTAACGACTACTACCACCAGAGATAGTAGCCGGGACCAACGGCTTAGCGTGCCATCCGAAGCACGGAATCATTTCTTCTTTTCGGATAATCAGGTGATTCAGCCTGCAATGTCCTAACCAACTGGAGAAAAACGCACAAAGTGACATATCACTAGGTGTCCCCCGTGGGAATCGAACCCACGACCTCCGTGTCGAGAGTCAGTACTCTTAACCATTAGACCACGGAGGCAGTCATCGGGATATTTTAAGTAGGTATACAAATTATTTTAGAGATTCAGAAGGTCTGATTGCTTCCATTTACGAAATTGCGGCAACTTTAACGACTTGCTCTGAATATCAATTAGGGACAAAAGGGAGGACTATAAAATAAATGTGTGGATTAAAATGGGCCCTTGTAGGTATATACGTATACCAATTAGACCGAGAATGTTTTGACTGTATAAAAGTGAAAATCTGTAATTGGCCATTCTGTTAGACTGTAAGTTGGCATAATAATCACATCTATAACGCTGTAGATTTTCTAAATAAATAATTTCTTTTGCAAAAAATAAAAGTTTGTATTCATACGGCTAAACAATTTTAAGGTACCTACTGATGTGAAGCGGCCAGCTTTACTAAAAAATTGTAACAAATGCCAATTTGTGTGGTTAAATTAATTATTTATCGTACCTATTGTTTTTATACTATTCACACATTGTTACGCACGTGCGTTTGAAGTACATTTGCTATCTTTTGTTTACTGTTTCGATTTTCAAGTTTCAGTAAGCAATGTAGGTACCTACTTCAAACACTTCAAACGGAAATACACGTGCAATTTAATCTGTGAACAGTTTTAATCTTTATTAATACTGTCCAAACTCGCCTGAGTTGATCACGTTGTTAGTAGTAGCATAAGTTGTAGAAAAGTTTATGATTATGAATGATTTTGTGCCGTACGAAGGCAAAGAAAATATACTCTACGAAGGTGACTCATTTTGGATTCACAGTAACTACATTTGAAACACTGTTTTTTTTTCGCGATTTCGAAGTTGGCTCTGGAGTGCGATTTTTGAAACGCATTCGCTGAGCTCAGCAGAGTTGAAAATGTCAAAATTTCTATGGAGATATGCATCTTTCTACTGCTATTTTGACTTTAAAAAATCGAATTCCTGAAGTATGATTTTTGAAAGTTAGATCAGCAGTAGAAAGATGCATATCTCCATAGTAATTTTGACATTTTCATCTGCTGAGCTCAGCGAAAGAGTTTCAAAAATCGCACTCCACTTCTGAAAGTTCTTGAGTTTTATAAGTAGAATACGTGGTGAAGTTACCCGCACTTATAAAAAATTTACCCTGTACCTATATCACAACATGAAATTTTGAAACTCAATATTTTTTATCGAAAGAGGTACATACATAGTGTCCCTTCTGTTTAGTTATGGCCGTTCAATGTTGTGGAAATGCGTGGAAAGGCCGAGATATGGCGATGGCCTAACACGTCATAAATATTGCAAGCCATATACGGGATTTATTCCGGACAGTTTGCATTTTATTTGAAAATACGACGTGTTTTGGCCCGAACTTGTATGTACACATCCTATGTTATGTGACGAATATAATTGAATATTTGATAGCGAAAATTATAAAGCATTATTTAGCATAGCCTGGTCCCACTATGATATTCTTTTATGAGAGAGGCTTTTGTTGATACTTGGGATATTATCAAATCTGACCCAACAGGTTATATTATAATTGGTAAACAAAGCAATACAGTAAATATTTAAAGGGTCCAAGTACTCTCTTAACCCAGTAAAATTAGATAAATCAGAAGAAATAATTTCCGCAATAGGAGTTTGGAGTTGGAGTTTGGTTTTAGGAGTTTTGGAACTTTTTTTAAACGTTCCTTTGGTACGTAATATTGAAGAAAAAAAAAGTCCTGGTGAGGGGGGGGGTGAGCTCTAGGAAGGGGGGGGCTCTAAAGGTGACATTTTTCAGTTTTTCGCTTATTTCTTGAAATCTGAAAGTCGTATCGAATTACTTTGTATAGACAAATTAAACCTAACAAAATTTCCTACAAAACAAGTAGTATGCATTTTTGTCATAGGACTTAACCTTTGAGGGCTACGGGGCCGAGAAAGTAACGGCATTTCAAAAATTATAAAATTTGTATGGCGACCCTCATGAAAGTTGAAGATAAAAACAAAATGATTTCATATTCTTAATCAACAGCCTCGAAAACCCCCAGATACAAATTTTCAGTCGGTTCGGGGAACCCTTAAAAGCTGCATTGGTGTTTGAAATTTCCATGGTAGCCATCTTGGATATCGCAATTTTGGATTTTTTTCATCGCCAACCAAATCTGACCAGGGTCCTCTATGACATTTGTTCGAGGTCCATAACCCTATATGTCATAGTTTCCGCGGGCCGTTGACCTCATCCATCAGGAGTCGACCTTCCGAGGAAGTCAAAGTTCTCCCTGTATCGCCAAGGCATCCATAAAATGATCCCCAAATGTCATCCTTGTACCGTAAGGGGAACCCGGAGATCAATTGGATGTATCTGGTTGACCCCCCTCCCCCCCCCATATAGATATTAGATAAATACCCGTATAATTGTTCAACGGGTTTCCCCCATTCAACGTATAGTAAAATGATTTTAGGGATCATCATAAGGATGCCCTGGCCATAAAAATAATATGTCGACTTCCTCAGAAGGTCGACTCCTGACGGATGAGGTCAACGGCCCGCGGAAACTATGACAGATAGGGTTATGGACCTTGAACAATTGTCATACAGGACCCTGGTCAGATTTGGTTGGCGGTGAAAAAAATCCAAAATTGCGATATCCAAGATGGCTGCCATGGAAATTTCAAACATCAATGCAGCTTTTAAGGGTTCCCCAAAACGACTGAAAATTTGTATCTGGGGGTTTTCTGGGTTGTTAGTTAAGAATATGAAATCATTTTGTTTTTATCTTCAACTTTCATGAGGGTCGCCATACAAATTTCATAATTTTTGAAATGCTGTTATTTTCTCGGCCCTGTAGCCCTCAAAGGTTAAGTTCTATGACAAAAATGCATACTACTTATTTTGTAGGAAATTTTGTCAGGTTTACTTTGTCCATACAAAAAATTTCAATACGACTTGCAGATTTCAAGAAATAAGCGAAAAACTGAAAAAAGTCACCTTTAGAGCCCCCCCCTTCCTCGAGCTCACCCCCCCGTCACCAGGACTATTTTTTTTCTTCAACATTACGTACCAAAGGAACGTTTAAAAAAAGTTTCAGAACTCCGGAAATTACTTCTCCTGATTGGTATATTTCAGCTTAATTTTACTGGGTTATCTAGGAGAAGAAGGATTGTAGTTAATATTAGACCATCTTAAACTGAATTACTTTCACTATGCTATGGAGAAAAAATAAAAAAAAAACAAAAAAAAGTTTAGCCGAGTTGGTACTGGAGCTTTGTTTTATATTGAAACAGCAGCATGATTTGTTTCTCGCGATTTCGAAGTGGGCTTCATTGTGAATTTTGTTTAATTTGATGATCCAAACCCCTTTAAATATTAATAGGGTATTTTGTAACAGTCGGTAGGATACAGGTTGTTGGGGTAAACAGTAGCATTACTTTAAGGGGTGATTGTACCCATGATACTAAACAACTTTCCCAAAGAAACCAATAGGAAATTCACAAAACAAAATTTCTACTAGCAATCAGCTGATCGAACATTTAATGGATGAAAAGTCGAATTTGTTTTTTGCGAATTTCGTATAGGTTTCTTTGGGAAAGTTATTCATTATCATGGGTACGTTCACCCCTTAAAGTAATGCAACTGCTTACCCTAATACCCTATAATATGAATCACATTGGATATTAGATTGGATACAAAAAATGTACGAATCCGATGCCTCTAAAGAGCCTCTTGCAAGACGCGCCACAAACGTTTCATTCGGCCTTCCTCAACCAGTTGCTACGAGGCCGGCAGTCCAGCGCGCCGAGGGTGCCCTGTCCGATTAGAAAGATCATAGTACCCAATCGACGAGTAAACCATAACAGCAGGCGATGTTTACATTTCATTGCCAGCATTGTTGAACCACTTGCCTATGAGTGGGCTGTACCTCAGGTGTTCTGCTCTGGGGTACTCGCCGTCTCTAGCTGGGGTCACTACACTGAATCGTGGGGTGTTTGGGACTGCGAGATCCATGGAGTAGTGTGACTGTAATTTTAATTTAAATTTATTGTTCAATTCATATATTTTAATAGATTTCTTATACATAATTCAAAATTAGAAACTGTCCAGCGTTTATATGCTTAGAGTGAATCATATTTATATTCAGTGGTTTTGTTAGGTAGTAGGGTATCTCATTTATGATGATTAGGCTTAATTTCGCAAATACAAGTTGGATATAGCATATTGTTTTTTTTTTATGAATGGGACAATATTACCCCTGGGTAATTATTTCTTTAAATATTTAGTATTAACCGTAACGAATGCGAATATTTCTTTGAGCATCGCTTCTTTTGTCTTGTCACAAAATAAACTGTGACGTGACGTGATGTGAAGATTGTATTTAGAGGAATGCGAAATTGTGATTATGAATAACTAAAATGTAATATGTATAATCAATGGTAAAACAATTGTTTGTTCACAATATCACTCTACTTTTCCATTCCATAAAAATACGGTTTTCAGAAAAAAACATAGTATGTAGTTTGGAGTAACAATTGATTGCCACAAGATATTCTTACGCAACTTTGTAAATGGTTTTGCATAGAGAAAAATGTAAAGTTTGTTACTATACAAAACCACTTACATTTAAGTATATCTGTGGCACATATTAACAATAAATTATTACGTCCTGTGGTCTTGTATGTATAATCGTCCAAAGCAGTTTACTTTTATAAAAGTATACGCAGTCAAATAATACTAAAAGATCAAAATACCAAACACCTAATTCACTTCTAAAGATAAAAACCGACGACTCCAAGACTTTCTCTATCCAATTTGTAAATTACGTACGCCGAAGATTATGGTTGTCAGTGCCCCGCGCGCCGGAAGCTGCACAACGCGAGGGCGGCGCCCTAGCGGTTATCTACCTGCAACGTCACTTCCGGTCCGACGGACTCGCCTGTTGCCCTTTGCTTTGCTTTTGTCCATAGGGTAGGTCGATTTAGGAAATGCTTTAGAAGTGAATTAATGTTTGGTATTTTGATCTTTTAGTATTATATAACCGCGTATAAGTACCTACGTTTATAAAAGAAAACTACTTTGGTCGGTTATAAAAGACTACTTATGTATTTGTGTAAAAATATCTTGTGGCGAAAAATTACTCCAAACTAAACTCTATGCTTTTCTATAATATTTCCGCATCTTGATCGTTATAGTCAGTTTTAAGGGATGCTTGAACAGATAATTAGTAATTAATTATGCTAATATTTTCTATTTACAGACACGTATAGTTCACAATTTAATTATATATGTGTACGGACGTGCCTACCTGCAGATATACATGGTATTAACTTAAATACGTTTTATGCTTTAGGGGGTACTTCAAACCATCAAACAGAACAACTTTCACTATAGGACATAAATTGCAGTTAAGTTTATACGTCCGGTATAAGATATAGATACTTATTATTAAGTAATTAAATTACTCAAGGTAGGTATATTAAATAACTTCGTCCTTACATCAAACAGCTTTGTTTACCATGAAATAAAGACATGCAAATGAAGTTTATAAGACGCAAAGGGCAAGTCCTAATTTAGTGTTGGTTTACTTGTGAAATGTTAATTCACGTCCTCGATTACAAATAACTGTCTAATTAAACGGTTCCTGGCCTCCGGCCATGTGTCTCAAAGTTAGCAGGTAGATAATTCTTCTGACACACTGCTGTGGAGAGTCACAAACAAGTTTTGAAGTATTTAACAATTATTATTTCAAAGTTTTTTTTTGGCTATTGGTAATTATTATGGGCCATGATGTAGGTAGGTATTTAATTTCAAGATCATTAATGTCGGCCATAAAGTGTCTAACCGGAAAATGGTTTTAACAAAAAATTCTACCTACTTGTTTTCACAAAAACATGGTTTCTAACTGCTCTATCAGAAAACAGAATAATAAGTACTTTGTTATAAAATGCACATTAAAAAGATATAAAAATCAAGTGAATAGACAATAATTATGAATCTCATATTCTATCTGCTAATAATAGAAAATGTCATCATCATCTCAGCCCATAGACTTCCACTGCTGGACAAAGGCCTCCCCCAAGGATCGTCACAACGACCGGTCCTGCGCTGCCCTGATCCAACGGGTTCCCGCCGCCTTCAATATTATGTTTAAGAGAAAGTTTTGAGAACCATTCGTATAGCTGCTCAGCATTTGCAAGCTCTGAAATAGGACGAGTCTAAATACCGAGTGCTATACCGATGCGTCAATTTTTTTAAAAATAATAATAAAATAATAACTCTGTTTTCCTTAACTATTTCGAGTCAGTGCATTATGCAATTGTTATATCGAGTGCTCAAAGATGAACATGAGTCATATCATACCATACAATTTTTTTTTAACAAAAGAATAGCATAGCATAGCATAGCATATGCTCACGACAATATTCCCTGAAGGGGTAATCAGAGATATTCTGAAACTTCAGAACATCCACGTTTCACTAGTAGTACCGAACGAAACTCTGTCCAGTGTGACGGGAAGTGAGCCCGTCGCCTCTTGTAATGGACATTTTTTTAAGAAAACCTTTATATTTTTTCTGCTCCTGAACTATACAATTTCATGCATGTTAAGGCTGTCTGTCCATTGACGCGAGCTGTCTGTGCGATCTGTGTAGCTGTGTAAATATTCGCCAATCAGAGATCCGACCGAGATCGGCCGAGCTCCTGATTGGTTAATATTTACAGAGCTACAGCTCGCACAGCCAGCTCGCGTCAATGGACAGGCAGCCTAATGCATGAAAAATTCTAGTTCCAAATTATTCTTTTGTTTTTCCTAGTTCTATATTTTTTTCATGATTTCCAATCGCCAAAGCAGTATAGTAAGGAATTAAGCGAGTTGTCTTGTTGTGCCCGAATGAGGAGTCAAACAGCGACCCCAGTCGGTTTGTGTTTTCGCTTCGTCGGTCCTGAAAGGGTTACACGTTTAGGAAGTAAGGGATCCGTCAGTTAAGGGTAGTATTTAAATCTGTTTCTATTAACTGAAGGATTTTCAATGTCCGCAAAGTTAGTACGACATTTGAAAATTCAATCGTATTAAGAGGTTTTAACTTTAACTTGAGCACAACAGAATTGACTATTATACCTCTAGGTACACAAAATAATCTCTTATATCGCGGTCTCTTTTGAGATGATATAGGTAACATGGTTTTGTATTTACAACTTTTTTTGTAAAGATAAACCTGTGCAGTACCCCACAATTGGGCGAAAGCCTACTCTTTTTCTGTAATTCTACCTCGTCTGAGAATATCGGTCAATGTTTAGGTAAAAACTTAGTGTAAAAATCACTACATAGTATAAAACAAAGTCGCTTCCCGCTATCTGTCTGTCTATCTATCCCAATGTATGCGTAGAACTTTAAAACTACGCAACGGAATTTGATGTATTTTTTTTGATAAATAGAGTGATTCAAGAGGAAGGGTTGTGCGGAATCAATATTGTGTAGAATCTCGAATAGGCGGAAAATCGTTTGTCCAGAACTCAGATCAATCCGTTATAAATAATGTAAATTGTAGTCCTGTTAAATTAAATCTAATAACAAATTTTTATACCTTATCTTTGTAGTACAGACATAAACTAATGACTACTCTACGGGGTGGCCAGAAATACAGAATTGATAGTTAATTTTGTTTCAGAATATTTGCTCGAAAGTTATTGCGTGCGGTTGCAGTAAGTTTGACTGTTATGTGCTAAACTTATCACATATACCTACCTGCATGGGTAGCATGCCACCGTGTAACAGCGCTATCACACCTTCGCTCTCTTTCTATTTGCTCGCGAACGAACGAGATAAAAGACGTGATACAGCCGTATCACGTGTAGCATGCTACGGCTTCTGGTACATTATGTAATATTGATTGCAAAGGGAATAATATAATATTCGGGGTTTCTGCATAATAATTTGATACCATAGTATAAATAACAGGCTTAAATAGAGGCGTAAGGTGTATTTAAGGCAAACCACAACATATTCCTCATCCTCACATCTGTATTCCATTAGCAAATACTGTTTAGCTTACCTCATAATAACCAATTTAACTAGACCTTCTACGTTCATGTTTTTACGTTTTAATTGGTTAAGTTAAGGTGAATATGATATGTTATCAGAGCTCAGATGTGAGTGGTCGGGGTTTAAGACGCAGCAAACGCCTGAGGTGCCATCAGGCAGGTAACGAGTGGGCGGGGTAGGGTTGCCAAAATATTTGTCTAGGCAAAAGTTTGGGTCCTGTGTCGGGATGAAATTACAAAGTTTAACATTTTCCATTATCAAACTTTAAGCACAGATTAAAAGAGATAATACAACACCTGTATCGATAACGATGTATACTTATAGAATGTTCTATTTCGTAGATAAGCGTAATACCTGTCGTAATTTATAAAAATTATTCGTAACGTTAGTGGTGAATTGGCGATGTAACTATTTGTTGAACAAGATCAGAGGCCTATTGAGACGGCTTAAAAATACACTGACAGCAAGTTGGGCACTAGCTTCTCCCACTAATCCTCCTGCGCCCTTGTGGTGTAGAAAAACGTTAAAACGTTCCGAAAATACCTATTTATTTTGTAGTTATCACCTTCTTCATCATAGCCGTCAGCATATTTTAAGAAAATTCACATTTCACTAGCAGCGTCCAGCAAGTCATTTCGTTTTCATAATTCTAGATGAACTGTTATAAATGTGGCTCTATAAATATAAAGTTCAACAAAATGAAATTAAACTATTATAGGGGATGAATGAATGACTTTTTTCATGGGACCAATACCGAAATAGCGAAAAAAAGTGCTGTCCCATACATTCGAGTCGAGTAAGTTTGCAGTTTTGTATGGAACAACTGTCTTTTCTTCGCGATTTTTTTTTTTTTTTTTTTTTTTTTATTAACTATGGGTTTGCTCTTGCTCTGCGATTTCGACATTTGTCCCATACTGAAAGTGGTTCAGTTTTATGGTCTTGCCATCCCCTTAAAATAGTTTCACAAAACTGAAACTAAGACAGTGTCAGCCCTACAATTAGAAACATGTCAGCTGGCCCGTGTAATCTCGTTCGGATCGCGGGCACGAATTTCATAAGTGTTCGGTCGAGTTAATGGATGAAAACATTAACTCCTTAGCCCGAGAAATTTAGGAAGGCTACCAACCAACCACCTACACTACACCCACCCACGGGTGTGATGTTACCGTTTGCATATGCGACTGCATTAATTCTCTACCTCTTGGGGATATTTGGTTTACAGTAGGTAGTAAGAACGTACATATAATTTGTGTTTTGTATTTATTTGGCTATCAAATTTATGTTTGTTTCATTGAGTGGTACTACTATTTATAAACTTTCACTTGATGTTTTTTTTTTATGGTAGGTAGTATTTTTTTATCTTTGATTCGCCATCATTATATTAATACCCTACCGTAAGACAGTTAATCTATTTATTCGGAGGGTAGAATGAATTTGTCTTGATGCGGCTCATCTTTATTACGTACCTATTATAGTCGATAACCTACAAGCTTAAACAATGTTTTCTGTATTAAAGATGTACCTACTGTTTTTAAATGAATAAATAAAGTGTGAATAAATAAAGTGTTAAAAAAGTGTATTAATCTCTCAAAAAATGTTTTAAGAAGTTGATGTTTTTTTTTTGTTTTTACTATTTATGGAAGGCGCCCGTTTCAGAGAGATATCCCTTTTTAACGCATTCAAAGTGCATTTTAGATTAGATTCGATTGGATAGTATATTTATTGTCAGAACTGGTAAAAATACATTATAGTTCTTAAAATACCCAGCGATTTTCAGTTCTTTGACAGAGAGGTCTGGCCACTTCAGCTTGTAATTTATGTCTACTATTTTGCTCTTTGGCCGATTCTGTTCATTACAGATGCGATTTCTTTCCATCACTTGCTACTATCGTCATGTTCTGTACCTTTAATAATTTAGGTAGGTGCTTATTTTCGATCGTGTTTTATCGGATAAACTTCGGCGAATGTGCCCAGGAGCTACATGACCTGATTCTACCATCCCGTTCCACCAACGTACGACAAGAAGTAGTGCGAGTCTGCATCCATACGTAAGTAGTCGATATATTCCAACAATCCACATAAAGGTTCGCATTCTCCTTTATAATGAGAATTCTATCCCTGCGTTTGTGTTTCCAAGACAATACAATCAGGATATTTTTAAAAGCGAGTTAATAGGTTTTTTTTTGGGTGAGCGCGCTACATCCTCGGTTTCATCTACACTTCCCATCAGGTGAGCTGAAGCCAGGCGGTAACCCATTATCGACTGCGGAACAGCAACAACAGCATCCTGAGAACAATAGCCGGTCATTATGATTATCCTATTCAGCGACACTGGGTGGGTCTGGCTATTGGGGCTGTTAAAATTTAATGTAAAAAATGTTATTCTAATGAATTTAATTTATTGTTTTTATTGTAATACTAACATAGTTTTTAAGCCCTTACTAACGCTATTATGGATCTACCTATGGTCTGAAATAAATGATTATTTGATTTGATTTGATTTGATTTTGAATAAAAAAAAAAACCTTAGAAGTAACACACGACACACGTGACAGTGGCTATATCAAATCGATAAATATAAATATTGAAAGGCAAATATATATTTAGTAACTGTTGCTTATTGATTATAACAGGCACTTCCTTGTTGCGTTATCTATTTCTAATTCTGTTATTTGACTGATGATCGCATACACGCAAATCCGTCATTACAGACTTTGATTTGACTATTTCACGAAATGATAGATTTTCAATCGAAACCAATTTCCTTGCAAGAAATTACGATTATCTAAGATTATACGATATACCTACCTAGGTTATAAAACTGGTTTCGGTGTTTCAAATTAATTTTATATACTTACAGATTTCTTGGCTGGATCGATTTCTTGACCTAAAAATGTCGAAATGGTTAAAAAACGTGTTTGCTTAAATAAACTCACGACACGACACGATAATGTAAGAAAAACTTGAAAAAAAAAAACATTTAATTTAATATAAATTACAAATGTAATATAATCTCAATTAAAACGAATACCAATTTCTTCTTCACCAACTTAAACCTAGAGGTAATACATAATTTTACTTGCCTAAAAGCTAAAAGTTTACTTAATTATTATGTTAGATAGTAGGTAATAATGTTGGAAATATTTTGAGTGTGCTTCTCAGTTCACAGCAAGGACATAATACATAATTTTGGAGTGCGTCGCGAAAGTTTTTCTCTCTCGGACGTTTTCACAGTTTATTTTCAATTTCACTTTTCTACCCTCTTGTTCAGGTATTGTATATTTTATGAAAGATATGTATATAGAGGTCGAACAGGCTTAATCAAAAGTTTTGATTATTGGATTAGAAAGTTTACCAATAAATACATCAGGACAAAAAAGGAACGTCCTTGATTTAAAAAAAAACACGATATCCAAGCATGAAGCATGAAGACAGATTTATTGAATATGTTTTATTTTTGTTTAGAAATAGAAATTTATTTAAACGAACATTTATTTACTACCTTTTATTTAACTTGCCTTGTTAGTTATTATTATTATGTTTGGTACAAATTTTGCAAGTAACTTTTGAACCAATTCCCTTTGTAGAAATTGACTTATAGGTCGCGAGTACCTTTAAGTATATTAAAAAAAGGAATAGGTCTTTTCTGTCTGAAACTAATCAATTAATAGATGTGCTGACTTATATCTAAGGTCGAACAAACACACATAATCCCTTTCAGGGTGGGTTGGGTTATATTAATTATCTATAGGTATTATTATTTCTACCTTATTTAAGGGGATTATGATCTTTCCAGTTCCATAATAATTAAAATAATGATTCATTATAATATTTCAAAAAGTTACATTCACATCAAAAATATTGCAATGAATTGACTTTTGATATTTTAAAGCAGTCGTTAAAACGAAAAGACAATTAAATATGACCCTACACGTCATTCAATAAGCATTCAATTTCGACTGAACATCAAGCAGAGTAAAGCGGGACATGTCAATTAGGCGATTGCTTGCTCAAAGCTCAGACTACGTAGGACAAATAGAGGCAGCCCTTTGTGCGAACGCACTTCGACTGAGAGCTGTAATTTGACGAGATGATGCGATACTATCGATTAATTGGATGAAACATCGATGACTGAAATTAATAGGGTTGAGTAATTGTATTGCGCGTGGTTGTTGGGATTGAAATTGATAAAAATGACTCATATTTTTTTTTTTTACGAAAACAGAGAATACGGAAGGAAGCAGTAGATTATTTTCGTAATTTTATTGAGTCAGTTTATCGAATGAGACAATGGTGTGCATGGCTGAAAGGTTCAGACGGAATGAAGATCTGAAAGTACAAGCTGTGCCACACAAACTTAAAACCAGTGTTGTTCCTGGCAAATTTTGGGTTGCCGTATTTAAAATCCGAAAAAATTGCCGTATGTTCATTATTAATTTTGCTATATTTGTCACAACACACTCTATTGCTGTAATGTGTCCTATTTCTTGAGATATGGAATATTATTTGTGGTGTGGTCAAATTGCCGTATATTTTGATACGGCACTGGAAGTGCTGCCGTATACCGTATTTTCGACCTATAAAAGGGCTGATTGCCGTATAAAGAACAACACTGCTTAAACCATAGTGAGTATTTTTGAATAACGTACCTACTCTGAGCCATCGCGATTTGATCTACATTTATAAGAAACGAGCTTTTACCCGCGACTTCGTCCGCATAAATTATATACCAGATTTTAAGTCAGATGATAAGCTATCAAACAAAAAAAGTTTCATCAAAATCGGTTCAGTAATTTTTGCGTGATACTCGAACAAACAAACACCCAAACAAACAAATAAACAAACAAACAAACAAACAGACAGACAAAAAATCCAAAAATTTGTGATTTGGAATCAGGGACAGGTAAAAACCATGTCGTAATTTTTTTTTGTAAATTTCTTCAATGTACAGACACACTTCTGTTACAGTTTTATAATAGTTTAGATAACACCCTATGTGCCCAGTTTGTCGAATGATTGGGTCAAAATGGCGCGCATATATGGCTGAAAGGTTTAGACGGAATTCATTCCATCTGAACTGAAGATCTTCTTCAAACTTAAAACATAGTACCTAGGTATTTTTGAATAACGTACTCTAAGCCATCGCTATTTGATCTAAATTATAAGAATATAACACCCTATTTGCCTAAAAGTCGTGGAAGTGGAAAATCTGATAGTTAAGAAAAAAATGCGCTTACCTACATCCTACATGCAATTAACATTTTAAGTTTAAGTCCAAGTTTCAAATAAGATCACATGAAGTCAGAAGTAGAACTTTCATCGGCAACAAAATGACGCTTAGAAACTTGTGTGCTGAAACTTACAATCCTCGAAGTATAAAGTACACTAGAATTTGCAATTTCGAAAGTTTACTCTAGGGTCTAGAGGACATTTGATATGTCACTTTATGTAAATCGTAATATAAATTCGAACTACCTAATCGTCTGCGTCGGTTGTCGAGTTTAAAATCGAGGAATGGCCCGTTTTTGGTTTGATTGTCTGTCCTTATCAGGAAGTCCCATAGATCTATTCCACATTATACTACAAATTTTGCCGTTTGGACTATATCGCCGCAATTGAATGGGACAACGTCATGAAGCGCGATGTTCACTCTATACTTCCTTCCTCTATGCTAACAAGCGGTAAAACATGATAATACTTCTTGGTGGTCGGTAATGATCGTTCTTCTTTCGTAAATTCTCGTCGTTGTTTTCGACCTTAGATTAAAAACTTTTCGCTTACGCTGAAAGATGGAGCCAAGAAATGAGAGAGTGAGATAGTCAGTTGTGAAAACTTATGTAAACAATAAAGACAGAAATATTATTTTTTGTTTCGGTCACCGTGGCCGGTTTTTGTGTTTGGCAAGATGTCAAACAAATGTCAAACCTATGGAATGTTGACGACATCTTGCTAAACAAATCATCTTTTAATATGCAAAAGTCACACTATTGCTGTTTCATGTGCGGCCACGGTATGGTTCCATCTAGTTACTATATCTATGTTTTCGACGTTACTTTTTCCCTTTCTAATCCAACGACAAAAATAAAAATAAATGTTTTATTTTATTTTTGTTCTGATAGAAAGGGACACAAAAACGTTGGAAATATCGACAACAGAGACGAATGAAAGAAGCTCGAACATTACCGACCGCCATGGACAATTTTCTTGTTTCCATGCTTGTAAGGAGGATTGGTATCCTTACCATTCTAAAATCCTTGGTCTAGTCAATTCCTTCCGAAGTCCATCAACTTTAATCAGAGATTTGAAGGAATCACATCCAATATTACACCGAGATGTGGGGGATTCTGATTTATATTTTCAAGTTTTTATGATGACCAGCTCAATAAGAAAGTTTTCAAAGTTAAGGGATTTAGTCATTACCACACTTAGATTGGTACCTGTATTGAGCTTGGGTACCCTTATTCTGTTGTTTGGACTCAAATGTGTTACCATAATTCTTCTTAACGTGTTTTTGCCACAAAGAACCGAAACTATTTTCATGAAAAATAAAGTGGAATCGTAGGAGGCATCCGTAGATCGCTCAGATTTCTCTCTCCTCGCAAAGGTGATCGTTTAGAACCTTTATTCAGGCAAAATGTCTTACGCACTGCGGGGATGCCTCGTTTAGACAACGTATTAAATTAATATTTTTAAAGGAAGGCAGCCGTAATTTTATCTAATAAAACACTAACGTTATGAAAATGTATGAAGCTTTAAAATAAGTTTTAAAGAAAAGATACCTATAGAGAAAATGAAAATTATTAAAAGTGACTGTTTTTATAAAATAAATATACAGTTTACGCAATAGATGTGCCACGATATGATAGCATCGACGATGTAGACACAGGAAAAAAGTGATGAGAATTGTAGTGTGGTGAGGAAATACCTTCTCCTATCCTAGGCCAGATATATAGAAAGGAACAGAATTGAGTGGAAGATTAAAGTATAGGTGACACTTTAACTAAACTGTACGACAGAGCACGTATAAACGATATGTTTATTTTTAATAAAATAAACTACAACTTTGCATAAAAAACTAACACAGACATGATGAGACCTATACTTACCTACAATATACCTACTTCACTTTATGTTACTATTTTATTTTATAAAGCACCGACCCGTTTTTCTTTGTTTATCCTCTACGCTAAGGTTGCCTGGAAGAAATCGCTTTTTAGCGATGAGACCGCCTTATTTATCATCATATTTTCTGTTTCTGTTTAATGCTGTATCAGTGTGTTTGGTTTAAATAAAATTAGGTATAATTCATTCATTCATTCAAGTACACTTACTTGCCAACTCTCATAGCATTTGAAGGAGCATCAACTGTTTTATGCCGAATTTTTAGCCAAGGGCACAGATGTTCTGAATAGTTCGGCGCTTTACGATCAAGAATATTACTTTTGTGAAACAAGCTATACCTACTATACCTTCCAACTGGATAGAATATTACCGTGTGGTTCTCAGCTTAGAATAGACCAACACATTTGTTCCTGTGGCCAAGGGAATTAAGTAGTGGAGTATGTATACGGTAGATTAGATACAGATTATTAACATTATTAATTGTGATCTATTTGCAATAATTTTAAACCCTGTATAACAAGCATATTAAGCCTTTAAATATTATTTATTTTAATAAATAAATTAAACATATACCATTTTGGAATCGGCTATTTACTAGCTTTCATTTGATACCCATCAATACAACGTGTTAATAAATTAGCGCAAAACCTCATACACCCCAACTGATTTATAAAAAAAGAATTAGATTGAAACAATAATTAAGTTCTGAGGCAAAAATGATTTGTTATCATTTCAGCAATGAATGAAAGCTCTAACGTACTCATGGATACATTTTAAATAATCTTATTTTGGTAGTAAGTAGGGTGAGTATGCTCGTGCGGTGGTTGTCATCGGGTTCAGTAAATTTTAAATTTTACGAAAAAATTATTTAAAATTTTGAATAAAATTACCTACGTTGAAACCATGATAATTCGATTCTGCTCTCGATTCTAAACAAACTACTTTCTAGTTTTGCGTTAATTCAGTAAAACGTTGTATATTTATTGTTAGTAAACACATTTGTTTATTCCTCCGCTCTTTATTGATCCGCATCGCAGAATACCCTACTACATATTTGTCAGCTGAATCCAATTACAACTCAATTAATATAAAAGCCTTCAACCGGCCACACGGCTAAAGAGCGTTTCAAAGAAATGGACATACCTAACAAGCATACACTCGAAAAACATTACCCTCCTTCTGGCGCAATCGAATAAAAATTCAAGAGATATAAATTAAAATCAAAACCGTATGGGTAAGAATACATGTCTGGATAAATGATGGATCGGGCTTGGGCGTGGACAGCAGTCGGTCTGTCTTTCCGTCCATTAGTCAAATAGGTTTTCCATCAAGATTAACTTATCCGTCAGACATGGCTCTACGAAGGGTGCTTTTGTTGGACAATTATTACTAAGGGATGTTGTTTTTGAAGTATTTCGGTCGTTTTTAGGGTTCCGTACCCAAAGGGTGAAAATGGGACCCTATTAGTAAGCCTACGTTGTCCGTCCGTCCGTCCGTCCGTCCGTCCGTCCGTCCGTCCGTCCGTCCGTCCGTCTGTCTGTCTGTCGGTCTGTCTGTCCGTCCGTCCGTCTGTCCTACCTATTTAGGGCTGCAACTTTTGAACCGTGATAGCTAGATAGTTGAATTTTTTACAGATTATGCGTTATTACGTTGGATTTGTTAACAAATAATAAAAATGTCGAAAAGTTAAAAATTAAGGGGGGTTCTCAACAAGAAACTAGTTTTTATCAACGTTTTTTCTTCACGCTCTATCGTAAAAACGGTAATACATACAAGCGTCAAACTTAGTGTGATTATAGAACAAACTCTACAAAATAACAAAAAATACAAAAAACCGGCAAAGTCTGAGTTGGTCTTGCGCTAAAGGTCCCGGACCAAAAAAGTTTTTTTTAAAGTTAATAATGGTGTGGTACGGAACCCTCGGTGCGCGAGTATCCCGACCCGCACTTGACCGGTTTTATTTCCATCTAGTGTAGGTACATATTGCTGAATTTCTAACCATATCAGTCGTTTGCGATGATGATGATTAAAAATGAATTATTCCGTTTTAAAAGGTTAATATCGAAGCAATGACGTGGACATCATAACATGCAATAGAGTTAAGCCCTTTGGTTTATATTTCATGTGTAAAATAAACTGAACTTAGATTTACAATGAACATTAATTTTATTATTCTTAGTACTATTTCTTTTAAATATAAATTCCAAAGATAAGCATATCGCTACATATCGCAGAGATTGTAGCTGTTTTAAGTATGTTTAAAATTCGTATATCTGTCCATTTGTTTGTTTTTATCCCACGTTTAAATTCTATTTTTGATACATTTACAATGCTCTAAGCATTTACATAATAAATATATCTGTGGAATACCCATTGACTTATACTCTAGCGAACATATTTATTTATATCGTTGGGAATACCACACTACCAGTGGAAAACAAACGATACACAGTATAAGACAGTAAAACATCTTCATACATTGGTACCAAACGCGGCTTATATGTGTGCTCACCAGTACGTACACCTTGTAGCACACACACACTGACAATATCTCCGCGTAGCCCCGTCTGGCGCTGCCTTAGCAGCGTGTGCGTGCTACGAGCAAAGACTTCTGGCTACGAGGCGTTCGAACTGGCGGCGAGCACATTATACATACAAGCACATTGTATGAAGATGTTTTACTGCTTTATATAGATAAAATATAGCACCTTTAATTACTTCAATTCAATGCTCTAGATTTTATTTTTACAGCATTTTATATCACAAGCGATATCGCGGGGAAAACATTGCAATGGATGAGGTTATCAGTGATAAGTTTTATCAATATTTTTGTACCTGCTAGGGACTTTTTGCACGTAGTTTGACAATATTAAACAAATCGATTCGTCCATTTAGTATTTTTTTGTTTCTAAAACTGTTTTAGTGGCATCATAAGGTGTTTTGTACTAATAAGGGATTTGGACAATGCAGGCTCCAGGTGAGTGAGTGTTTAGGTTTTTAGAAAAACACAGCCACTGTTCTGATTTTTCATACATTACATACACGTATCCTTCTCATACGTGTTGGCTAGCCCCAATAAGAGACAGGCATGAAAATATGCATACAGTATGTTAAGGTAATTTAATTTTTTTGCGAATTTTCCCTACTTGCCTGTGGGAAAGAAAGTTGTTCAGTATCATGATAACTGGCTCCGTGGTCTAATGGTTAAGAGCATTGGCTCTCGACACGGAGGTCGTGGGTTCGATTCCCACGACGGGGGACACCTAGTGATATGTCACTTTGTGTGTTTTTCCCCAGTTGGTTAGGACATTGCAGGCTGAATCACCTGATTGTCTGAAAAGAAAAATGATTCCGTGCTTCGGATGGCACGTTAAGCCTTTGGTCCCGGCTACTATCTCTGGTGGTAGTCGTTACATAAAAACCACGTCAGAGGCCGTAAGGCGGTCTGAAAAAACTCTGACACCAGGGCTCAGCCCACACGATAAGAAGAAGAAGTATCATGAGTACAATCGTAATAAAATTGTTTACCCTAACACCCTGTATACGCATATACGTATGTACCTATTAGATGTTTTTCCTAGGCGTTTGAACGCGGTCATTATCCTCACAAAATATTTTCGCCTCGTTTATAAGAAAAGGTATATAATATTATAAAGCAGTCATAAAGCTCGCTGGACCCTTGCAGCAAGTGTTAAAAAAAATTAAACTTTTCTTATAAACAAGGCGAAAATATTTGGTGAGGATAATGACAGCGTTAAAACGCCTACACATAGACCAGAACGCCACCAGGTACGACCTTGACCTTGATTCTTCCGTCTGTTTCGGGTACATCTAACCTTACCCTTTTTATGCTTGTTTTCGATACGTACGTTATAAACAAGCGCTAAATGCTAGAGGAATCCTACATCTAGTTTATCGCATCAAGTCAGATAAGACATCCGGTCTGAATCATCCACTTGAACCTATGCGTCTTGTATTACAGCATACTTATAAATGCATCAGTCTTGTAATTTTTTCAATATTGTTATCTTAGTTCCGGCTTAGCATTGACTACCCCAGGTGGGAAGAGTTTTATGCAGTGTATTTGGGGGTCAAAAGCTAGCTACATATACAGGGTGTTAGGATAAACAGTTGCATTACTTTAAGGGGTAGTTGTACCCATGATACTGAACAACTTTCCCTAAGAAACAAATTCGCAAAAAATGTTTTAGACTATCCATACTAAATGCAATTTGAAAAAAAAAAATTGGCAATTTCGTATAGGTTTCTTAGGGAAAGTTGTTCAGTATCATGAGTACAATCACCCCTTAAAGTAGTTCTGTTTACCCTAACACCCTGTATTCTTTAAACTTTCTGTTCACCTCGAAAGGGATTATGGTCGTGAGTTTTTGTAGGTGTACGTGTAATCTTATCATTTTTATCTAACCTGGGTGATGTGATGACCTTTGTCAAGTTGACTCCGACTCAAAGGTATGAAACGGATGATTTATTTTCGCGTGTACTGAGTTTAGCTACATAGTGTGTGTTCAGTTTAATAGTCTGAATTCACTGTTTCAGTATTTGCCTGGCTGTCCCTTCCTTACATTTTGTTTGTACAGGGTGAATTTGATATCCTTTTTAACTAAGAGTCTACCTATCAAACTGAACAACTTTCATTATGGGAGAATATTATATGCTCGTGCTACTATCCCACGGGGGTACGCAGAGACTACGTTTATTGCTTAATTCTGTATTAACAGTAAACAATCAATTTTTTCTCGTCACCAGGCACAACAATCCAGCCTTCGGGTAACGTAACATACTACCCATCGGGAAACCCACCACCTTACGATGCCCCACCTGGCTCGTATGGACAGAACCCACCCGGCCCACCAGGCTCGTATGGCCCACCATACATCACCCACCAACCAGTTATGCAGACTGTGGTCCCCGGGACGATAATTACGCAGCGCGTCGTGGGCTCTCAACCTTCTTCAGTAGTTTGCAGATCTTGCAATATGGAAATAGTCACTAGAGTTGAATTCAAACCATCTTTAAGAACGCATTTGATGGCTTTAATCTTCTGTGTTTTGGGGTAAGTTTATTTCGAATAATTAACTATTACATCACTGTGTAAGTGAAGCAAGAGACAGGCAGAGAAACGTGACAAAGGGCATAATGTTGTCATAATCCCGTCGCGCGTCATCATCCACCGGCTTACAGTTCTGTAGTAGAGGCTGTGAACGTATAGCGGCTTTCGTATAGGACTGTAGCACCTACTTCTCCAAAAACACTGCTTAAATCATTTGCAACAGATGTAAAGGCCTATGATGATGAAGTGAAGTAAAGACGAATGCTACATGATTCAATTTCGAAGCGTGTATTGATGTCACAGAAAATTATAAGAGAGGTTACAAATGCAAAGAAGGCGTGGAACGCGTGCCACACGATTATGCAATGATTTGCATCGTGGTGGGAGCGAGAGGGCATTAGTAGTCGTAGCAGCGTGAGTGGGAAAACAAGTGGCAGCAGTCGTCTCCAAAGCAAATGCGCTACTTTGCATTAATCTAACCTAACCCCTCTTAAAATGTTCTGTGGTTGATATAAATATCAGTGACAGTGAACTGTCCATGAAGTGTGGCGATGAGCTCACTACTTGTCACGCTGGACAGAGTTGGAGCAGTTTGTGCACTGCTACTAAAATGGGTTTTATAGTGAACGGATAAAGCTTGGGACGACTCGAATCCGCACGGACGATATGTGACATGACATGTATCAGTGCCAATGACTTTTCCTAACTTATGTATAGTGATACCGACTGCTCTCAAACGGTGAAGGAAAACATCGCAAAAAATTCTGATGCGTATGTCATCATCATCATATCAGCCGATATACGTCCACAACTGGACATAGGCCTCCCCCAAAATGGGGGGATTTGCCATAATCGCCACGCTTGGCAGGCGGGTTGGCAATCGCTGTTGGATTGAATGTGTACTCAGAGGATGCTGCTGCCCATCCTCCGGTAGATCCCTAAGTCGCCTTTTACGACACCCATATGGGAGGAAATGGGCGTATGTGAAGTCTACCAATCCACTTTGGGGACCACGAGTGGTGGATTAATGCACTACCCCCTCTCTGAGGGTAGGCCTGTGCCCTGCAGTGGGACGTATATGAAGATGATGATATTGTAGTATCCAGCCAGGGTGAGACCTAGGTAAAGATTACCTAATTAAAATAACACTTTGCGTTTAATTTTCAGATGCTGGCCATGTGTCTGCGTGCCTTACTGCGTGGAATCCTGCAATAACGTAGAACATTACTGTCCAAACTGTAGCGCTTACGTTGGCACTTTTATGCACTAAAATATTAATAAAAAGCATAAAGGTATCATATAGAGGAACTGACACCTGAGAGAGCGAGATGTACCTAGCGGCGCCACTGTATAATAGAAAGAGATACGTGACGCGAGGCAATAGAACCGTTTTTGGGAACTTATCGACTGGGTAAATATTCGTGCTCTGTGAATAATTAGTGAATCTAAAGTGAAGTAGTAGATTATTTTGTGAAATATACTAATACTATTTCATTAAATTACCTACGATTTCACGTTAGATTCACAATTATACACAGAACTCGAAGTTTTAGGGTGCCGATAAGTGCCGACAAATGCACAAAAAACGGATTCATTTGACAACTCATGTCAGTTACTCTATTCCGACAGGTATAATAAAAAGCGTTGACTTTGATTCAGGAGTGCGATTTTTGAATCGTGAGATTCAAAATCATGATCGATTGATGCAAAATCTCCATAGTAATTTTGTCATTTTCTGTTGCTGATTTGAACGTGTGACTTTCATAAATAGCATTTACCTGAGTTCGCAAAAATTTTTCCATAATCGTTGGTAAAAAATAGGCAACTTGACAAGTAAATAATGAATCATTAATGTGTAAGTGTTGAATAATTTGTGAAACAATAGAGATAGCTAGATTATCTTGTAAAGGGTGTAACAAAAGAGGAACAACTTTCATTTATGGAATCGCAAGGAAAAAATCTGGTCCTTATTGTATTAGGTTTTCGGAAAGAGCAGAATTTTTGTTCGCTATTTTGATATAAGTTCCATAGAGAAAGTTATTCATTATTGTCTAATTAATGGCACTAACTAAAATTGTTCCTGTATAAAATCAACTCAGTTTGTGTTCATCAGGGGTAGTCAAAACTAGAATAATCACGGGGCGATGGAATAAATACCTACCTAAGTACTATATTTTATACTTAGCTACTATTTTTAAGATTGTTGTTATATACTTAACAGATTTTACAGGGTGTAACAAAACACCCTAGTAATACTTAAGGGGGTGCTTCAGACCATCAATCTGAACAACTTTCACTATGGAGCCAACGTCGAGAAAAAATAAAAAAAATCTGGCATCCCATAGTCATAGTCATAGTTTATTCTATTTTTGTTTAATGGCGTTTCCTTGGTGGATTTTGCCAGTATCTAGTTTAAAAAGAGCAATTAGTGCTTGACGTTGTACGGTAATTGGATATGGCGATCTCAAAGCCCTGTTTTTATACAAAAACACACACTCGAAACCGCCATAAAATGGCGGAGCCGCGTGGCTACTTAAATCGCGAGCCAACGACAGACGTCCACTCGAAAGCCCTCTAGCCACGCGACTCCATAGTCATAGTCATTTATTTTGTAAAATAATTTACATGTCAAGTGTACTCCTTAACTACTTAAGTATAATTATATTATTTATAATATAATATATATATTACATATATTTGAGTCCAGCCAGACAGTACTGCAGTTTTGTATGAAAGAGTGGATTTTTTTTCGCGATTTCTATGTTGGCTCCATAGTGAAAGTTGTTCAGTTTGATGGTCTGAAGCACCCCCTTAAGTATTACTAGGGTGTTTTGTTACACCCTGTATATTTGTATAATATTATACCTGTTCACTTTAACGTCCATTATATCTGCGGAAAAATAACCTACGAAGAAATTAAAATGAAATAAGGATTGTAAATTGTTTGTATCGGACGGGACTTGAACCCGAAACCTGCTAAATTCGCATGTGTTTTCGTAGTTCAGTAATCATTTGACAAAAACGAAGCATTTCTTATTTCTTTTCTATTATATGAAAACATATTTTTGCTTTTATCTTTGTATGTGTATTCCCTTTCCCTTTTGTAATGTAATGCTCGGCTCATACTGACGCGGGAAGCGGGAAGCGAAGCGGGAGCATCTACGAAGCGAAACTCGGCCTCCAAACCGGCACGACTGCGACGCGGGGAGCGAATATCATTTGTTAATGCATAGTCATTCTCTTTAATTATTGTTGTGGTAATATCATTTTGGTTTTAACATCAGAGTCTAACTAAATTGAACATCTAGAGTACTTTGGTACTCTTTGGTAGATTTTATTACTTTTTGGAAGTTTCTAGAACCTACCTTCTTTCGTTTTTGTTAGATTTTTTTTGTTTTTTGCAGTTTTTAAGTTTTTGTTGTTTTTGCTGCCAAAATCTACCAGAAATTACCAAACACTAACAAAATAAACGAAAATTTCCAAAATCTAATAAGAAGAACCGAAAACAACTAAAATCTGAGAAAATCTAGGAAAAACTACCAAAAAATATCTAAATCTATCAAAAAGCACCAAAAACTACCAACAAGAACCAAAACGTACTGAAATTTAAAATTGGTATTTTATTTTGTTACGAGAGCGGAACATTTACACGTCTAACCACTTGACGCGCGCTTCCCACTCCGCTGATGCTGCCTTCCCGCGTCGTGGTCGTGTCGGTTTGGGCGACTTGGCGGTACGCCAGCCATAAGATTACATGGGCAGCGACCGCCCCGCGGTAGACGCTCCCGCTTCGCAGTCGCTTTGGTCGCGGGGGTCTGAGCGATCCTTAATAGATTTTCTGTCGTCACAAGACTCACAAGTAACGCAACGCATGCGTTTAAAACATTTGGAACCCTAAAAATAAAAACAAACTAAGGTAGATCCGGACTCTGGATTCGCGGCTTAAACCTCTTTGACTTTGGATCCTGAAGCCAATACAAATAATAGAGTGGACTTTGCTACGTAAGTATCACACCAAGGTCATTCACCGATAGATATGATAATTAGTGGTTGTATCTGTAGGTACATTTTGCAGATAATATTGAAATCCTTATCACCAGCTTGAGCTTTCTATAAAACGAACTAAACTAAGTATAGAATTTGATTCATTTTGATATCAGTGTTAGATGCGATAAGCAATGCAATAAAGCGATTTACAGATTATTAAAAAAAAAGTAAGGCCAATTTAATAGGTCACATTTGACATTTGTCAGTTTTTAACCCAGTAAAATTAAGCTGAAATTTACCAATCAGGAGAAGTAATTTCCGGAGTTCTGAAACTTTTTTTAAACGTTCCTTTGGTACGTAATATTGAAGAAAAAAAAAAGTCCTGGTGAGGGGGGGGGTGAGCTCGAGGAAGGGGGGGGGGCTCTAAAGGTGACTTTTTTCAGTTTTTCGCTTATTTCTCGAAATCTGCAAGTCGTATCGAAATACTTTGTACAGACAAATTAAACCTAACAAAATTTCCTACAAAACAAGTAGTATACATTTTTGTCATAGGACTTAACCTTTGAGGGCTACGGGGCCGAGAAAGTAACGACATTTCAAAAATTATGAAATTTGTATGGCGACCCTCATGAAAGTTGAAGATAAAAACAAAATGATTTCATATTCTTTATCAGCAGCCCCGAAAACCCCCAGATACAAATTTTCAGTCGGTTCGAAGAACCCTTAAAAGCTGCATTGGCGTTTGAAATTTCCATGGCAGCCATCTTGGATATCGCAATATTGGATTTTTTTCACCGCCAACCAAATCTGACCAGGGTCCTCTATGACAATTGTTCAAGGTCCATAACCCTATCTGTCATAGTTTCCGCGGGCCGTTGACCTCATCCGTCAGGAGTCGACCTTCTGAGGAAGTCAAAATATTATTTTTATCGCCAGGGCATCCTTATGATGATCCCTAAAATCACTTTACTATACGTTGTATGGGGGAAACCCGGTGAACAATTATACGGGTATTTATCTAATATCTATGTGTTGGGGGGGGGAGGGGGGGGTCAACCAGATACCTCCAATTGATCTCCGGGTTCCCCTTACGGTACAAGGATGACATTTGGGGATCATAATATGGATGCTTTGGGGATAGAGGGAAAACTTTGACTTCCTCGGAAGGTCGACTCCTGATGGATGAGGTCAACGGCCCGCGGAAACTATGACAGATAGGGTTATGGACCTCGAACAAATGTCATAGAGGACCCTGGTCAGATTTGATTGGCGATGAAAAGAATCCAAAATTGCAATATCCAAGATGGCTACCATGGAAATTTCAAACGCCAATGCAGCTTTTAAGGGTTCCCCGAACCGACTGAAAATTTGTATCTGGGGGTTTTCGGGGCTGCTGATTAAGAATATGAAATCATTTTGTTTTTATCTTCAACTTTCATGAGGGTCGCCATACAAATTTCATAATTTTTGAAATGTCGTTACTTTCTCGGCCCCGTAGCCGTCAAAGGTTAAGTCCTATGACAAAAATGCATACCACTTGTTTTGTAGGAAATTTTGTTAGGTTTAATTTGTCTATACAAAGTATTTCGATACGACTTTCAGATTTCAAGAAATAAGCGAAAAACTGAAAAAAGTCACCTTTAGAGCCCCCCCCCTCCCTCGAGCTCACCCCCTCCTCACCAGGACTTTTTTTTTTCTTCAATATTACGTACCAAAGGAACGTTTAAAAAGAGTTCCAAAACTCCGGAAATTATTTCTTCTGATTTATCTAATTTTACTGGGTTATTTATCTTCATAGTGAGATGACCTGCTTAAAAAAGTGAATGACTCGATTCAGACTTCAATCATAAATGTGAATTGAATTCAGTTATTATGAAAAGATAAGGTACTGTAATTTGATTTTAAAAATTTATTTTTCGTAGTCAGGCTTAACTTTTTTCAATTACTGTTACACATTTATTGTAATAATGACCAATAAAGGTACTTTAACGATTTACTTTCACTAATAAACCATTCTAAACATAATTATCAATTTCTGTTCTAAAGAACTGAATGTCGCTTCAATTAGGGAATGCAGAACCGGAACTGTTTCAAAGAACCGGAAATCCCGGGATTTTCGGTACTTTCGGGAAATGCTACTTTTCTTTGTATTTTAGTTTGTAGTGGAGTCGAAACATAGAGAAATCGATGAGAATTAATGGGGAGAAAAATGTTATTCGATTGTTTAAGAAATATACTTATGTAATTTAAATATTCTTTATTATATAATACGAACGACAAATCACAATTTTTTCTGATCAAATCGGCTGTTTTTCATTTGTCCAAATTATGAAGTTTCATGTAAGTAAAATGGTCTCATAGATATGCCTTTTAAACCGTTTTATTGAGTCTATATTAATCTATGAAATAATGTAACTTAAATTATCAAATGACTAAAACTTACATGAGTAGTGAGTGTCTGTACTGTTAGTGTATTGTAATTATGAACGTCACTGTTTTTGGAAAAGAGAGACAAATTTCTCCGAACGTATAAAATATTTTCGTAAATATATTGACTGTAGAAAGTCAAAATAGGTACCGATATCTTTAAAAAGATCTCGTAGTGAATCTCGACAACGCAGATTATAAATGGCTCGAATTGCCCGCTTTTGAAGGATAAAGACAGCCTCAACATCTGTAGCACGGCCCCACAGTAAAATACCATAAGACATGATACTGTGGAAGTAGCTGAAGTATACAAGTTTTGCAGTAGCTATATCAGTTAACTGTCTAATTTTCCGAACTGCATAAGCTGCCGAGCTCAGCCTACCCGCTAGGGTTTCTATATGTGGACCCCATTGCAGCTTCGAGTCAATCTTTATCCCTAAAAATACAGTATTACTTGTAAAATGCAATATATCATTATCTAAAGTTATTTTATTTTCATTATTTATAACGTCATGGGCCAATAATGGGCCAGGGATTCGACTGATGATTTTTTAAATAAAATTACAGTACCTATAAGTACCTTCTCATACCTAATAACTGAATTCAATGCACATTTATGTTTGAAGTCTGAATCTAGTCATTCGCTTTTTAAAGCAGGTCACCTCACTATGAAGCTAAAACTGACAGCTGACAGACGTCAAATGTGACCTATTAAATTGGCCTTACTTTACGAGATAAAAACTGGACGACAAACAATGTAAGAAAATTGTATTAGTGATGTAGTCATTCATAACCTTTGTTCATAACAGATAACATTATCACTTGTTTGCTGAATACAACCTGATACTACTGAAAATCAATAGGTAATTTGTTTTCTTTGCCTCAAAAGTAGTTAATGTTATTTTTAAATTAGTTGGCGAAACTACACCAGAGCAATTGTTAATGATAACAGATTGCATTATCAATGTTTTTAATGAGTATTAAAGATCAAAAAATTTTTTACGTACGCAATGTAAAATAGTAAATATAAGGCTTCGGTTTGGCATATAATATCATTGATATAAGGTAATTGTAACCTTTGCCAATAATGAATTAATGACTAATAATATGCTAATAATCGCAACAATATTGCGCATCAAAACGGTAGACTGATTGTAAAATCTAGTTACTATCTAGTTTTATGTTATCTATGAAAAATTAATAGTGACATTTTGTATTTCGTTCACAAAAATTGTATCTACGGAATTTATGTTTATTAGCATAGCATTGCATATGCTCACGACTATATTCCCCGAGGGGGTAGTCAGAGATATCTTTATTGGTCTAGTGAAACTCAGGTGAACGCCAGATCTAAAATGAATTGACTATAAATATTACCTATTGACTCAAAATTTGCCATGAAGACAGTAGGTAAAATAAAAATAGAAATGAGATAGTTATGAAGAAACAATTTTTTTTCGACCTCCTACAACGAAAAAGGCGTTGAAAAAAAATGCTTTTTAGGGTTCCGTACCCAAAGGGTGAAAACGGGACCCTATTACTAAGCCTACGTTGTCCGTCCGTCTGTCCGTCCGTCCGTCTGTCCTACCTATTTAGGGCTGTAACTTTTGAACCGTAATAGCTAGATAGTTGAAATTTTCTCTGATTATACGTTATTACGGCGGATTTGTTAAGGAATAATAAAAATGTCAAAAAGTTAAAAATTAAGGTGGGTTCTCAACAAGAAACTAGTTTTTATAATCCCCGCAAGTTGATATTGCGATTGGCGGCCATCTTGGTGACGTAATTTTGACGTAGTCGACTGTGCACCATCAGTGCCGTTCGCAAGGTCAGCCCGTGCTTGATGACGTCAAGCAGCGGTTATTGTGACAAGGTTCCATCGCAATATCAACTTGCGGGGATTATATCGACGTTTTTTCTTCACGCTCTATCGTAAAAACGGTAATACATGCAAACGTCAAACTTAGTGTAATTATAGAACAAACTCTACAGAATAACAACAAATACTAAAAACCGGCCAAGTGTTAGTCGGTCTCGCGCTAAAGGTCCAAGACAAAAAATGTTTTTTTTTAAGTTAATAATGTTGTGTTCTTCTGTGGTGGTGTGGTACGGAACCCTTGATGCGCGAATAGCCCGACTCGCACTTGACCGGTTTTATTTAAATAAATCGAGTGAGGTGTCGTTGGATAGGTCTTGTCAAATGGAACAAAACTCCCATAGAAACTAAATCGTTGTAAAGTTTCTTTCTAGTATTTGCGCTCAAAGTAAAAAGTCTGGTGTAAAAATTACGTCATTGGATAGAAAGGGACAAAGGAAACATACGAAAGAATGACGAACATTACTGACTGCCATGGTCAATTTTCGTGTTTTCATGCCAATTCAAGCGAAGGTGAGCGGAGAGGCCACCCGAGGAAAATATACCATGATCAAATCAATGATCTTAATTCCGAAAAGGTCAACTGCGTAGTACCCTCAATCGACAGAAGTGCATGAAAAGATGTATCAATATGACATGACGTGAATAAGGCTAAAGAGGTGTGTCAGAGTCGTAGCGTGTGGCTTCTGCCTACCCCCATGGGACAATGACGTGAGCTTATGTATAAATGTAGGTAGATAGATGTTCAATACCGATATTACAATACATATGAACATTACACTGGATATGAACAAATATAAAAACGTTACAACCTGTGTAGGGACTGACATCCGTCCGCTAGAGCTAGACATTATGTCAAAGCAGGGTATAAAAATATAGAACCCTAAAAAAACTGGCCAAGTGCAAGTGGGACTCGCGGACGAAGCGTTCCGCACCATTATCGAGCAAAAAACGGCAAAAAAATCACGTTTGTTGTGTGGGGGCTCCCATACAGCAAACGTGATTTTTTTCTCTTAAATATTTATTTCATTTTAATTTAATTACTTATTTATTTTTAAAGGGAATGTACAACCAAATATTCTGTGAATATTTCAAGCGTTTACCGTTGTCGTTATTAATATCGAGCAAAAAACGGCCAAAAAATCACGTTTGTGGTATGGGAGCCCCACTTAAATATTTATTTTGTTCTGTTATTAGTATTTGCTGTTATAGGTAGCGGCAACAGAAATAAAAACATCCTCTGTCAATATTTCAACTGTCTAGCTATCACGATTCATGAGATACAGAGTCTTAGTAATAGTAGGGTCTCGTTTTTACCCTTTGGGTACGGAACCCTAAAAACGAACTAAGGTAGAACCGGGCTCTACACTCTGTACTTTTCCTGAAGCCTAATATGCTACAGAGGACTTTTCTACGTAAGTGCAATACCACATCGATATGGAATATGATATTACCTATGTATGTATCTCTATCTGCACAATATTGCAGATAATAATGGAATCCTTATCTCCAGCGAGCTTTAATTCTTAACATAAAACGAGCTAGAGTTTGACTCATTCCGATATCAGCATCAGTGGTGAAAAGCCGTCTCGAAACAGTGATAAGTTCTTTTTAATTATGGACACGAAGGAATGTAAGTACATCTTTATTGTTATTTACTGTGATGAGTCACACATTATCATTATCAATGATTCCTTTGATTAACAAGTGATAAGGTTTATCGTATAGGTATATCACTTGTTTGCCAAATAAGACTGAAAATCGATAAGGTGTTTTATCACACATAAGTTATACAACGTGTTAATAAATTAGCGCAAAACCACATACACCCCAACTGAAACAAAATAATTAGATTGAAATAATAATTTCATTATTTTTATAGTTAAAATTTAAAGTTATTCGCGTTTTAAGTTTTAAGGCAAAAATTATTTGTTATCATTTCAGCACTGAATGAAAGCGCTAACGTACTCATGGATACATTTTTATAATCTTGTTAGTAAGTAGGGTGAGTGTGCCCGTGCGGTGGGTTGACATCGGGTTCAGAAAATTTAAAATTTTGCAATCAAATTATTTAATATTTTGAAAAAAATTACCTAACTATGTTGAAACCATGATAATTCGATTCTGCTCTCGATTCTAAACAAACTACTTTCTAGTTTTGCGTTAATTCATTAACACGTTGTATATCAATAAAGTTTTTATTGTGGTAGATACCGTTTGAATATTACATTTCTTCTCGAAAAATGTCCTTATATTATTGTGCTTGAAACATTACAAAACAAATTTGAAAAAAATAAATTGTTACCTAAACATATAAAACACATTTTATTTACTTAGTAGTTATTCATCGTCCATAAATTTTGCACGATTTATGAAATAGAGGATGTAAACTTAAATGTGTTACATATACAGGGTGTTAGGGTTTTCTTAAAGAAAATTGTTCAGTATCATGGGTACAATCACTACTTAAAGTAATGCAACTGTTTACCCTAACACCCTGTATTTAAAGGGGTGCTTCAGACCATCAAACTGCGAACTACTTTTACTACGGGACCAACATTGAAATTGTGAATAAAAATCTGTTGTCACATACATTTGGGTCTAGAAGTCATTGACATTTTCTATGGAAAAAAATAGGTAATTTCAATTTCGATTTTTTGGTCCCGTTCTGTTTGACGGTCTGTAGCACTTCTAAAGTGCGTAAAACTCTATATTTTAAGTACTTATTTATTATTGTTTTCTCAATACGTATACATAATACTTACGAATAACTATTTTGTACATTTTTCAGCAACTGTCTATCCTGAGTCAATTGAATTCAACAATCGTCTACCACCACCTCCTTACCAAAATCTATCAGGCAATTCAAACCCACAACCTGAACATAGTCAACCCCAATATGGCCAACACCAAAATGGCCAACCCCAATATGGCGCACCTCAATATGGCCAATCCCAATATGGCCAACGCCAATATGGCCAACCTCAATATGGCCAGCCCCAATATGGCCAATCTGGTTACATAGTATCTACTGTGCCCCAAGGAGCTCCATCTGGTGCAGTTGTAACCACAGTAGTGGGCACTAATGTCATGCCTACTATCTTAATCACTCCATACTTGGGACCAAACCCTTCATCCGTCACCTGCCGGGCATGTAACCAACAAATTGTAACAAGAGTTGAATACAATACGTCGGTCAAGACTCATTTGATAGCTGCACTTTTATGTATAATTGGGTAAGACAGTTTACAAAGTCCTTTGTTAAGAATTTTAGTTCGGCTCTAATGGCTGTGTTCCCGTGCTTAGAATTGACCTCTTAGTTTCGTCGGCTTATCGCAAGAGGTCATTAAATACTATTTTGTAAATCCGAGAAAACATGTAATTAATTTTGGCGTAATGTTTTTGTCTGTAGTGTTATGGACTTTATACATAGGTCATAAAGGCATAATTTGAAGTAATATCCAGGTAATGAATTCTGCTTATAATAGTACTCATCGCGGTGAACTCTGTAGTATGGTCAGCTGTATTTAGTGACTTTAACGTTAATGACTTCTTGTGATAAGCCGACGGTTTTTCGTATGTGACTAAGAAATAAGGTTTCTTCTGGATCAGCGCTAATTGATGGACGCAATATTAAGTGACTGGTCAACTTGCCGTCAGAGTATTTTTACGCTGCCGGAATAGGTTAAACCAATTCAGAAGCCTTAGTAATTTAACAGTACATGCTGGTACCAACTGCTTGCAACTGATCATCATAAAATACTACTATAATCGGTCACAATTATGCAAAAACGTTCACATCATACAGATGCTTTCACTATGCACAGTTAGAGCTAACCGTTTGGGATTTGATAAACCGTCCATCGACTTCGCGAACAGTTTTGGTACCAACCAGATTCTTCATCATCATCACTGCCTATATAACGTCACATAGCATGGCACAAGTCTACCCTCAGGGATGGTGTATGGGCGTTAGTCCACTACGCGTGCCCAATGCGGATTGGTAGACTTCATGTAAGTACGCATCGGAATTTCTTCTTCAGCGTATGCAGGTTTCCGCACGATGCTTTCCTTCACCGTTTGAGAGCAGTCAGAACTACGCCGTCTGCTGTCTACTATATTAGTAAAAAAATCTCATTGGTACATGGCATATCTTCCGTGTAAATTCGAACTTGGACCTCAAGATTGAGTTTCCAGAATTTGTTCACCGCAACGCACCACCGACGCGACTCTCGGAACCTGGGCCTCTACCCGCACATTCGAACTTCGCAATTGCGTGAATTTTTTCGTTCCAATGTCAAAAGTGCGGACCGAAACAGTGGCGATATATCGAACATCGAAAGTCCGGGTACAGGGCCAGACCAAGGGGCAATTAATAGTTACAGTACCTACTCTGTGGTACTAACAACTAGTACAAGTACAACATTTTACACTGATATCTAGAAAATAATCCCTTCGCTTTTTCTTTTTCTAAATTCGAGTTCTTATTACAGATGCTGGCCGTGTGCGCCCATTCCATACTGTGTGGACTCTTGCAAGAAAAGTGATCATTACTGCTCAAATTGCAATGCATTTATTGGCAGCCACTGATCTAATCTTAGAAGAGGAAATAATTACACATAAAGATGTGAAAACTACACCTTGTATTTTAGACTATCCTTAAATTGTAAGTTAATACAAACCACAGAATAAAACACTGTTAAATACAAACTTAACGGTAAAACCCTGGGTTGGTTGGTAAAAACGTTGATTACAATAATAAACTAGCTGAGTTTTATTAATGATAATAATGTTATTTTTCCATTCCCAGAGGGTATCTTATTATTGACGATAATTGTGCAAAAACAATTCTATATTTACCAGCCTAAGTGCCTGTAAATGTACTCCAGTGGACACGTAAACCTGGACTTATTGAATTTGTTTTGCAACGTTTGTATTAACTTTTTAATTTAGAGTAAATAATCTATTACTAGCATTATCTTAAGCTCACTATATTTTTTGTACAATCCGCGAGTTTCCTGCTAGTCAAATCATCAACTCTTTATCAAACGTCAAAACACGCGCTTTGTATGAACAATTTATTGTACTGTCTAAATAATGAATAGTGACGTCATTGTTTTTTGTCGTCGTTTCGATACTTTTTTACATTTGATTCTTTTATTAAAAATACTATTCAAGCTGCAGAATTATTGACAATGTAAGTTTAGCATTATTTTCCACATATATATTTTTTTACTGAGAAGATAAAACTAAAATATATTTAATAATAATATAATATAACTCCCCAATTCGGGTTGTTATACGCTGTTGATTACTTTAATACACGAAAAATAAAAAGGGATCAAAGGCAGCAGTTAAGTATTTAAAACTAATAATGTAAATATGAATATAAATACGGTAGGTAAATATAATAATTATTATCGTCTTTATAACTATTTTAATAAATAAATTATTATCTTTCTAATATACATTATAATTATGAAACAGTCAACTTTCTTTTCATTACCTGTTGTATTGTATCATATTTCTGTTAAGTAGGTACCTATATTGATATAACTACATACGGTTATAATTTATAATACCGCTATTTTAACTTATTCAAAGGGTACCTAATAGATTTTAAAACAGTTCCGTGACTGATTGAATGACAGACAACGTACAATTTACTACTGATACTGAAGAGAGAAACAGGAATACATAATTCTACAGAGAATCTAGGGGTGCACTACGAAATAATTCTTTTGGAGTTGGTGTTGAATTTTTCCTAAATATCAGGCAAAGTCGCAGGCAATTTTTTTTTTTTTTTGTAGTTATGGATACAATAACACTATTCTATTTACTTCATGTTAAGAAGTAGGTACCAAGTTTTGAGTAAACAGATAGATGCTATTTACCTATCAATAAAAATGTTGTGTACTCCTGATATCACCATAATTTTTTGATAAACATGCAATTAAACATGACGATAAATAATATATTTATAAATATGAAACACTGGTTTTCCTATCTTAACTTCTTTATTTACAGGCAAACAATAACGTGATAGCACCTTCAGTTTATCTCATTACAATAATAACCTTCGTTACATTTTTCTTACGCCACGCGCGATAGCACGCTATCTTTCTCGCTCTAGCAAATGAAGTTCCTGAGCGACCGAAAAGGATAACGCAAGAAAACATGCAATTCCGTGCTGACAGGATGTGGGTCAACACTATTGCCATCAGCTCACTTTCCTTTACATCAAATGGTATTTTAAAGACTGCAAATACTTTTCCCTGGCAGTATGCCAGCGTGTTTTCATTTCAACTAGGTACATTCAAAAGCAGTTCTATTATATCTGTATTGCAATGACACGGAAGCGCTTGTATAACCTTGACCATCGTTTTTACGCACCGGCGGCGACGGCATCGGCACTCCAATGTTAGGGCCTTTTTAGAGTTCCGTATCAAACAAGGAACCCAATTGAATTTATTGAATAATTATTTGTGCACAACACGGGCGACTTAACTTGACACCAGGGCCTCTACCCGGATATTCGAACTTCGCAATTCCGTGAACATTTTCGATTACAATGAAGTTCGGACCAAAACAGTCGCGATATATCGAACATCGAAAGTCCGGATACAGGGCCTGGCTCGAACGAAAATTACAATAATAATGACAAATAACAGCAAAAGAATAACCCGAAAATGCTAAAGCTCAGGGACACGTGCAACGGTAACTGAGATGCATCGCTACTGGCCTCGCATGGCGATAGCGGGGTCCAGGCTAGCGAGGGGTAGCAGGAGGGGTTTTGAATTCCGAGCCAGGGCCACTACCCGCACATTCGAACTTTGCAATTGCGTGAACGTTTTTTTTCCTAAAATCCGGTAGTACAACGTGAACAAAATCTGCACCACAATCAGCAGTAAAAGGCGCGTACAGGGAGCGTCGTCGCGTCGCGGTGCAGCGAGCGCCCAGCACTGTTAAGTAAGTTTGGACCAATTGGCCTATACGAGTGATACAAAAAATTGTGTCTGGGTTGGTATCTCCTCTAGTAGGTACCTCAATGATTGAATTGCCAATTCTGAACGTTTGTCTGTATGCCTCACCTGAATTAAGACTCAAAGTCTATTTCTATTACTCTCAAATCTTTCCACTTATTGAACCCTTCTTGACTTTAAAATATTGAAGTAAAATTCGGAAAATACCAACTTTCATAGAAAAATACATTTGTATGGATTTTGTAGTCTAGCGCAACGAGTGTCAGAAAAAAAAACGTTTCTGATCAAATTGTGTTAGTGTAGTTTACCTTTATGTAGTAACATTGAGGTATGAGCAATAATTGCTAATTAAATCTAAACTATTATAAAACTGTAATAGAAATGTGTCTGTACATTGAAGATATTTACAAAAAAAATTACGAGATGGTTTTTACCTGTCCCTGATTCCAAATCAACAATTTTTGGATTTTTTGTCTGTCTGTTTGTTTGTTTGTTTGTTTGTATGTTTGTTTGTTTGTTTGTTTGGGTGTTTTTTTGTTCAAGTATCACGCAAAAACGACTGAACCGATTTTGATGAAACTTTTTTGTTTGATAGCTTATAATCTGACTTAAAATCTGGTATATAATTTATGCCGACGAAGTCGCGGGTAAAAGCTCGTCATTAAAATGGCTACGGAATCATGTAGTAGCGTGTCCGACACGCTCTTGATCGGGTTTTCTTACTGATGACGTCACAAAGGCAAATGTCGTTTAATCGTTGCCACTATCTTGATCACATAAAAACAGACCAAGAGCGTGTCGGACTCGCCCATGACTGGGTTCCATCTCCGTTCAAATATATTTGATCGAAGGGTTCCATAGCCATTTTATTGTATACGTAGAATAACTGAATAAGAAGAAAAGAAATCAACCTGTTTTTTTTTCTTACATTGAAGTAGGTATGTATGTATTTATGTATTATAATTATCGTACATTTTAATAATGTAATATGGGTTACGGACCTAAATACAATATGATAGGACAGCGGATAGATAAAATAAAACAAACAGAAAGAAAAAAAACCAACCGTATCTTACCAAAAATAAATTTTTAAAACAACGATACCGCGATTTAAGTTCATACAACGTCATGTATTTGTTATTGTACTGTTTTTTTCATAAACTGGCACTACAGCATTTGTTATACAACGTGTTAATGAATTAACGCAAAACTAGAAAGTAGTTTGTTTAGAATCGAGAGCAGAATCGAATTATCATGGTTTTAACATAGGTAATTTTTTTCAAAATATTAAATAATTCGGTAGCAAAATTTAAAAATTTCTGAACCTGATGTTAACCCACCGCACGGGCACACTCACCCTACTTACTACCAAAACAAGATTTTAAAAATGTATCCATGAGTACGTTAGCGCTTTCTTTCAGTGCTGAAAAGATAACAAATCATTTTTGCCTCAAAACTTAAAATGCGAATAACTTTAAATTTTAAGTATCAAAATAATGAAATTATTATTTCTATCTAATTATTTTGTTATAAATCAGTTGGGGTGTATGAGGTTTTGCGCTAATTTATTAACACGTTGTATATAATTGTCATTGAAATTACTTACGAAAGGCTATATTTTATATATTTTTTACTCCAGTATAGTAGAAGACAGGGTACGCCTTATTTTTTACTTTGTGCGCCGTTTTTTTTAATCTCGAGACGGTTGACTTTGACGTGTCTGTTGCGCAAGTTTCGTTTATATTGTTAACTACTATTCTAATCATCAAACATAAATGGCACTCATTTTTGTGGTTTAAAGTAAGTACCTACCTAGTTTATAGTATATTTGCGGTGAAGTAGTCATAATTATTATCCAAAACTGGTCCTTATTTGACGTTGTAACTTCACACTTTTAATCAGCGTATTAAAGACTATTATTTATAATATCCCTAAAATTTTTGCCAAATTGACCGAACGGCTTTTCCTGTTTCTTTAGGTATGAAATATTAAAAAAATTGTTTGTTTTGACTATTTAGTGGGTGAAATGAAATATAAGTGAAATAAAATGTTTTTCGCAAGTAATACAAGGGTTACAAAATTTAAATTTTGTTTTCTACTAAAATTAGATTTCTTGTTAGAAACATACTTTACAATATAAGTATAGATTACGTATTTACCATAGGCATTTACTCAAACGACATGCGATGAGGTTTTTTTTACTGATACCTATCTCAGATTTGAAACCAAGACTATAAAAAAAAAAAATGGTTTATGCAACGTCGAAAATTACAATACCTACTCTGGAGTGCGATTTCTGAATCTCATTCGCTGAGTTCAGCAGTCAAAAATATCAAATTTACTGTGGAGATGCATCTTTCTACTGCTAATTTGACTAAAAAAAATTTTTGAAAGTCAAATCAGCAGTACAAAAATTGCGTATCCCCATAGTAATTTTGACATTTTCAACTGCTGAACTCAGCGAATGAGATTCAAAAATTGGACTCCAAATCTATTTCAATAAAGTAAACAATATTGGAGTTTGAAAGCTTTCATTTGTTCACATTACGTTATAGCATAAATATTCCGTGGACTATAAAGTCCGAAAATATAATGGTCAACAAGCAAGAAACTAAAATAGAATAACTAGTCTCAGTAGGCATTAGATCTCTAGTATACGGAGTAGGTATCCCTAGATTTTCTATTTTAAATATTCGAAGTTATCTCCAAATTATAGAGATAGATGCAATTTATTCGAGATAAGTGTGAAGAGTTTGATTCGTTAAAAATAGTGGAACAAAAATGTCTTCTTGAAATATAGTTTGTAAAAGAAATCTAGGAATCGATTTGATACTTGTGTATACAATTCTGATAAAAATACAATAATTTGGTACCATGGAGTTGATCTGATGGTGGAGCCAGGAGGTGGATAGTGGACCTCTTCAATGCCTACTGGTATGAACACACTGAGTTTGAACTTATTTGGTTTGTTTTAAAGAATCATATTCATTACAATTGGTGACCAGGGTCAGACGATGGAGCCAAGATAGTTATTATAAACAATCTGTGGCTACGAGGTGGATAGTGGAACTCTTCAATGGTTACTTGTAAACCCCTTGAATTTGGGCTCATTTGGTTTGTTTTGACGAGTCCAATATATTACTCTTGGTGACACGGGTCTGATGATGAAGCCGGGACGTGGATACTGCCAAGTACTAGTCCATCCAATTTGGGTTCATTTTGTTTGTTTTGACTCATGTTATTTTAAAAAGCATATGCTCACGACTATATTCCCCGAGGGGGTAGTCAGAGATATTCTGAAACTTCAGAACATCCACGTTTCACTAGTAGTACCGAAACTCTGTCCAGTGTGACGGGGAGTGAGCCCGTCGCCACTTGTAATGGACAGTAGGTACGATACATGCCTCGAAATTGAAGCATGCAGGTTTCCTCACGATGTTTTCCTTCACCGAAAAGCCAGTGGTGTTACAAATCGTACATAAATTCCGAAAAACTCATTGGTACGAGTCGGCCTGGACGGGGATCGAACCATCGCCTCCTGCACGGCAGGCAAGGTTACTCGCCACTGGACCACCACGGCTATTTTAAAAAGTTAAACATAAATTTCACTTTACTACGATTTTGCCAGTAACACACTACAAAGTACAAAATAATGTAATTTATCATTAATATTTGTCACGATATTTAGACATTCTATCCTTGAGGATAATTATTTTATTAAATTATGTGCTATTAATAAACTTGTCACTTCTCTAATGTTCAATAAATATATTTTTTTAAACTACCTAATAATTTTAAACTGTAACTACCTAATGCTTTCGCATTGGTGAAAGTGAAGTAGGTGTAAAAGCGGATATTACACGGATCAACCAAATTGCATCAATTCCATTGAACATTGCACGCATTTCCTAAACTTAGCTTTCAATAATCAAATTGAAATGTGTTTAGATGTCTCAATGCCATTGAAGCAATGGAATTGAAAGCAATATTGAACCGAAATTGATCTGTGTAAAATCCGCTTAAGTACCAAAGTATTTTCCCTGTCCTTCGATTTTGCTGTTTTAGTTAAAATAATAATAAGTATATTTTAACGTCAATTTAACAACATATTTTGACAATAGTTTCATGTATTGTGATTTTGGTTTATTATTATACCTACACAAGTTGCACATTCTAATATTTACCGGGTAAGGCAACAAAATGCTAAACTGCCCGAACACAACATAATCACTATAATGTAGGTAGGTATAGATAAAATCTACCTGACTGTACACATAGTGAGTCACAGAGTAGGTAATCATAATGACTGTCCATGCCCATGAATTAAATTGCTATAGCTAGTGTTCTGTTAGTCGCATTTTGTAACGGACTGGCGAGGCCGTGTGTTAAAATAAAATAATATTGTTGTGTCCGGAATAACTAATTAAAAGTAAGTTTTACTTTCTATTTGCACACATTCTTCACATTTTTTATATAATTTTATTACCTAGATAGTATAAATGATTTTAATTTTATCGTTTTTGACATCTTTGGTAATTAAGTAAGAAAATGTAAAGTAGTTAAGTGTTTATTTTCTCGCGATAAAATATTTCATTTTGTATTAAATTGTTGCATGATTGTAGGAAACGTTGCAACATTTTTCAAATACTTTTTAGAGCACAGAAAATTATTTAATTCTATTTTCGATTGTAACTTTTTACCGACTGGCTATTAATACTCTTTTTAGAATACTTACTTATAATCACGTCTACTATACAGGGTGTAAAAAGAAATGCGTTACATACTTCAGGGGTGCTTCAGATTATCAAACTAAGCAACTTTCACTATAGGAACAAGATTGAAATAGCGAGAAAAATCTGCTGTTCCATAGAAAACGTCAATCGCGGCTGAACCCAAATATACAGAACAGCTGTATTTTAAGCGTTTTCAATGTTGGTCCTCTAAGGTTGGTCCTATAGTGAAAGTGGTTCAGATTGATGGTCTGATGCACCCATCAAAGTATGTAACGCATTTAATTTTACGTCCTGTATTTATTTTATTTTATTTCTTATTATTGCAAATAACTATTTAATATATTCATATGAGCATCGGTGGCGCGTTGCGGAGAGATATATATGGACTCCCAATTATGGGGGTCCGGGTTCGAATCCGCACGGACAGCATGCCATGTACCAATGAGTTTTTCTAACTTATGTACGTAAAACCGACTGCTCTCAAACGGTGAAGGAAAACATCGTGAGGAAACCTGCATACACTGAAGAAGAAATTCTGATGTGTATGTGAAGTCTACCAACCCGCATAGGGCATGCGTGGTGGACTAATGCCCATACACCCTCCTTGAGGGTAGGCCTGTGCCCTGCAGTGGGACGGTTATAGGCTGATGATGATGATGATATTCATATAACTTACTAATAAAAATAATACTGACATAAATAAACTAATAGACTAAATTATAAAATAAGTAGACTCATTAAAAGTAAGACTGACCTAAATTGGCAATATTAACGTATAGAACATGATTTTGGTAAACATAGGTTAGATATAATATGCAGGTAAGTATAAAATATGATGACATGATTGTGATATCAAGTTGCGTGAGTGAAGTGAGGTGCGGCGAGGTTAATAACTTGTTATGTCGTCTATTCAGACGATACCACGTGTTTACTTACAATAAATTAACTGGCACATTCATTTGAAACGCTTTTATAAAGGTATACACAGTAGCAAAAAGAAACAGAAAGAAAAAAATAACTGAAGTACTATCAGTTTAAAATAACAATGTGCATGACCTTGAAGGGCCGTTGGATAACTTCAATTGGTTGATAAAGGAATATAGACTCTATGCAAAGGAAATAATCATTTGAATGACTCGAGTGAAGTTCGTGTGATTGAGTGACATCACATTTGCGAGCGAGGTCATGCACATTGTTATTTTAAACCGATAGTAAAATGTTTAGCTCTTCATTTTATCAACAGGTAGGTATTAGGTACATTACGTACCTATACATATAAACTTAAGACCATTATCTCGGAGTATACAACTAGTAAGATTATACTACATTGGTACTACATATTTGTCATTATGTCATTGTATACCTACCTACTTCTGTATTATACAGGGTGAAATTGATATCAATAGCATCTTGTTAAACTAAGAGTCTACCCATCAATCTGAACAACTTTTACTATGGCAGCAAACCGATCGGAGCAACAAAAAAATCACCTGTTGCATACATTTGAGTCGCGAACTCGCGCGTCGACATTGCAGTTTAGTATAGAACAGCAGATTTTTTATTTGCTCCGATGGGTTTGCTCCCATAGTAAAAGTTTTTCAGTTTGATGGGTAGACTCTTAGTTTAAAAGGATGCTAATGATATCAATTTCACCCTGTAGTTATAAGTTATAAGTAAACTAGCTGTTTCTTCTAGTAGGAATAAAATAATATCATGATTGAAGTTAATAAATATATGTATAGGAATAAAATTATATCTTGGTTAAAGTTAATAAGAATATTAATGTATGTTAATTACGTATCGACAAGTAATATTATATTCGGTAGGTTACCTACCGATCGATAAAATAGTAAACCTAGTATAGTATAATACCTACGGTAGGTATTACTATACAGGTTTACTATTTTAGTAAATTGATTAAATAATGGTCTGTCGAGGTCATAACCACCTTATAGAGGTAAATAAACCTTGACATTTGCCTACAGTAGATTCTATGTTACCTACTTTATGTAATCTTTGTATTTGGTTTAATAAAATAACCTATTTAATACAAGACACATAATAATATGAATTTTGCGGTGTGTAAAATAAAAATAAAATAAATACAGTTTTTGAAAAATAAAATTGTATTATGGTCAATAATTAGGTAAGCACTCTATTTTACCCGAATATAGTTAATTCGGTATGTCAAAGTGTTTTTTTAGTAAAAAAAAAAGTAAATTACACGGCGGCGGCGGCGTCATTTTACCAGGGGCGGCAAATTCGGGAAAGATATAGATTAATAATGAGCTCTGTCTCTAACCAATTCGTAAAGCAGAGAAAAGTCGAGCTCGCTTCGCTTGCTTGTGACGACAAAGACTTGGTGCTAATAAATCCGAGCTAGCTTCGCTCGATCCATTTACTTAGGATACTTTGCACATGTTTTGTACCTACGTATGACCACAACTGGAGCAGTTGTTGCTAAACATTTCGAGCTGTGCCTCGGGCAACAGAAACCCAGGCTACGCCTCTGTATCGCAAGAAGCAACAAGAACATAATTTAACATCTGTTTCGTATTACAGGGTCAAGATGAACATCGTTGCAGTCGGACCCCAGTCTACAACAATCGTCTGCCCGTCATGCAGAGCTACCGTATCCACGAAGGTGGAACGCAAAGCGACTACAAAGACTCACGTCATAGCTCTATTATTATGCTTGTTTTTGTAAGTTTCTATCTATTTCTGAGTACTATAATAATTTTAATTCATCTACAGTTCATGAGCACTAAGAATATAGGATTAGGGTCTTAAGTAAGCTTGGGATGTTGCCGGAGGCACGCGAATATAATACCTATAGCTATTGCTCGCGACTCCGCTAACGTGGACTTTAAAAAAGTATCCTGTGTCAATAAAGAACATATTCTATCTGTGGGCCAAATTTCATTCAAATCCATTCAGCCGTACATTCAAACTTTGACATTTATAATATAGAGCTTTTACCCGCGACTTCGTCCGCATAAATTATATACCAGATTTTAAGTCAGATGTTACGCTACCAAACAAAAAAAGTTTCATCAAAATCGGTTCAGTAGTTTTTGCGTGATACTCGAACAAACAAACACCCAAACAAACAAACAAACATTCTAACTAAATTCTTTTTTCAAAAATTTACTTTTTTATAATAGTCAAGAAGTAGGATTTTTCGATTAGAATAGAAAACTTTGTTTTCAACCAACTGAGATCACATCGTACATTGTACACTAATGCTCTTCATAAACTTTTATTTTAAGTGCTCACGGACTGTAACAGTTATCGCCGTATCAATACACTACAATACACTACACAACACCACTTTAAAAATTACAGTATTCAAATTAATGATATACTTATTCAGCATAATATCAAAATGAAAGTACAAAAGTGGTAAAGGGGGTGACGGCGGTACAGTAGAGTCCTAATTCCCGATTTTCCAAATTTATACATTTCCAAAATCCTTGTAAAAATTTTTTTTTTTGCTAAATGAAACCAAATGGAAAAGGTTTTGTTATAATTACAACCAAACAAAATATTTAGAAATCACCAAAAAATGGTTTTATTTAACAAAACATTTTTTTCAATGCGATAACGATGGGTAACGGATAATGGTAATATACGCGTACGTGAGCATTTATCTATAAGTGACTCATATACGTACAAAAATTTACATTGAACTATAAAAACCTTATCAAAAAACTCTGATGAGTCAGAACTTGACCGGTTTTTGCTCTTACACAATCATAGTGGATTGTTTTGTTGGATGCCTAGTGCGAGGAAACGCACGGAATAAACAGGGTACAAGGAACAACCCTCGGAACAACGGTGAACTCAGACCATCAAACTGGACAACTTTCACTATGGAGCCTACCTAAGGAAACGCGAAAAAAATCTGATGTTTCATACAAAACTGCCTATTTTTTCACGTTTCCTGATGTAGGCTCTACAGTGAAAGATGTTCAGTTTGATGGTTGAAGTTCACCATTTTAATCTTCAAAGGGCTGTCCCTTACACCGTGCATACGGTGTGTGTGTTTTAAGGAAAATATGCAAAAAACGGTACTACAACTTTTCATACAAACGTTCGATCAACTGATTGTAGTTAGTATAGAAACCCCAAAATTGATATTGCTAATTTCATATGTCCAGTCATTTTACGGTTTGTTAAATAATTTTTTTTTTCGGTACAGAATTTTAGAGCCAATATGAGCTTAGAAATGTAACAAAATAAAATAAAAATACGTCAGCAATCATTTTAAAATTTCAATGTCTATTTTATTGCTGAAAAATAATTTATATTGTTAAATATAATTAAAATGAGTGCGTTGGTAATAATATTAATTAGTTAAAAGCCTTCTGGGAGATACAATTTTGATTTCTATGTTGCGTAGCGAATTTTTTAAAATTTGTTTTCAGATCGTCTTTTTGTGACTAAATGGTGCCGGTTACAGTTTAAAAGTCCCATTAATAATTACTCCCCATCCCTCCTAACGAAACTCCGTAAAATGACTGGGCTATAGGTTCCTTAGGGATAGTTGTACAGTATCCTGGGTACAATGACCCCTTTAATTTAAGTGATGCAACTATTTACCCTAACAACGAAAGGTTTGGAGAGATCTAATCTTGACGAATATAAACAAATACAGAAGAAAAGTTAGTCTCTTCCTCTCTGTCCCTAATATCTATGGTATCACAAGCTGACCCGACAGACGTTGTCCTGTCTAAAAACAAGGAAGCTGGAAAAGGTATTAATACATGCTAAAATCCTTATTTCGACTGTTACAAACATTTGAAAAATATAATAGCCAAATCGGTCTGGCCGTTCTGAAGTGATGCGCTTACCAACGAACAATTGTATAGACTATTATAGATTACTAGCGACCCACCCCGGCTTCGCACTGATGCAATGCTGATATACCTTCCTCTTGAATCACTATAATATCTATTTAAAAAAAGCCGCTTCAAAATCCGTTGCGTAGTTTTAAAGATCTAAGGATACATAGGGACAGACTGCGGGAAGCGACTTTGTTCTATACTTACTATGTAGTGATTGTGTTATTTGAAGGTTATTTTAATTAAAAGTTTGGAGTTTTGCAAGTACAATGTATACGTCTTGTGCACTTTAATAAAAATGATAAAAATTTGGCCTTCAATAAACATAAAGAAACAATATTCCTTAATTAAAACAACGACTGTTTTAAGACAAAGCAGTGTCAAATTATCGAAAGACTCATAGATACTTACATGTAATCCAAAATTCTGGAAAATAATGAGTAATTACTTATAGATAATGTTTATCTTGAGTGTTTGTCTAAGTATTTATGATATTATTTCAATTTAAACAGAAATACAGATTTAAATAGTACATTACTGCAGCGGCCAGCAACAGAGGCATTGATGGACGAACGTGTAAATGTGGGCCGAGGCGAAGCCGAGGCTTGTCTAGTACTTTTCTCAAATAATGCGCGGAAATTAAAACAGTAAATTTTCTCAAATAATTCGCAGAAATTAAAACTCTTTTCAAAATCAATGACGAACAACGAACAACAATTTGATTTTTTTTTCAATAAACAGCTTTCTATTTGCAAGCCAGTTCGAAATTTAAATAAAACCTTTGATGAGTTACCTCCTTGGTCGCCATGTTTCGGAGAAAAAGATCGTTCCATTTTTAAATTACACGACAGATATGAGTTTACTATGTAATTTATTTGGCCGCTAAACACGACAGATATGGATTTTCATACAAACATTGCCGGCCGCTGCGCGCATGTATTTGGCCAGTACAGCAATTTCGATTTATCTCGAAGAAGGTTGTCAAAATAATGCTCACATTTCCAAGCATGTTTGAGAAAATATTATAACATTGTTTATAGGAGTTTTTAAGAGACCCTCACCTTCCCCAATAGGTGCTGGGACGGGCCATATTTTGCTGGTTTTTAGAATCTATCTTATCGTTATCTGAAAGACATACAAATTAATAAAAAATATAGCAATGGTCTTCAACATCTCGGCTTTATTTGCCATGAAGTTTTACGTGTACAAGAGGTCGAACTTCCTTAAAAGATAAGGTCGCGGTACCTAATGACCTCTTGTACACTTCTGCTCTCCTGGTACTGGTACATCTCAATGCTCAAACGTCTGTCTATAAAGTCGTGACATGAATGTTTGAGGAACTAATCATCTCCCTTGTGAACCCACCTGGGGTACCCGCATTAGTCAGTGGGTCTACGAGAAATAAGTTTCCCTCGTGGATCCACCAGTGGGGCAAATTAGTGGGTTCACAAGAAAACAGCGGTATATTTCTTATTTTTTCTATAAACATTATATGAAACCTGTGTTCAAAGGAAAGCCTAAATATTTGAAGAAGGTCTGTATACGTGCCTATCTTACTTTTATAAATTGAAGTCATTATTACTTGCAACATAATTTTTTAGGGTTCCGTACCCAAAGGGTAAAAACGGGACCCTATTACTAAAGCCTACGTTGTCCGTCCGTCCGTCCGTCCGTCTGTCCTACCTATTTAGGGCTGTAACTTTTAAACCGTAATAGCTAGATAGTTGAAATTTACTCAGATTATACGTTACTGCGGCGGATTTGTTAACAAATAATAAAAATGGCAGAAAGTTAAAAATTAAGGGGGGTTTTCAACAAGAAACTAGTTTTTATCAACGTTTTTTCTTCACGCTCTATAGTAAAAACGGTAATACATACAAGCGTCAAACTTAGTGTGATTATAGAGCAAACTCTACAGAATAACAACAAATACTAAAAACCGGCCAAGTGTGAGTCGGTCTCGCGCTAAAGGTCCCGGACAAAAATAGTTTTTATAAGTTAATAATGATGTGTTCTGTGGTGGTGTGGTACGGAACCCTCGGTGCGCGAGTAGCCCGACTCGCACTTGACCGGTTTTATTTTAACCTGTTTTGTCCCCAACATTAAATTAATACAACATTTTTATTATTAAATCATTTATTTCAGACCATATTAAATATAATAATCCTTCTAACAAGTAGGTCTTATCAACTATGTAAGTAACATCAAATATCAAATAATAAAAAAAAAAAAACTTGCGGATACACGTGCACAGCAACATTGGTTCACGTCCAACCTTTCTGCAATCATGGACAGGATGTCATGGCTGCTGGCCCACACTCTGTAGACGAAGGACGCGAATATAATATAATGAGTTAAACTATGATTTTCGAATTTGATTTCCTTGAAGTAGAAGGCACCACCGTGACATAATGAAGAGCAAGCCAGTTAAAAATAGGTATACCTACTAAAATGACGTAGTTTAGTAGAGGTGAGGCGGCTCTGAAAGGGTCAAGGTTCGTTCAGTGGGGGATACGTCTTAATATATAATGTTATAATTTTTTTTATTTTCTGCATGTTAGAGGAACCGTTACCTACTATTTATATTGGTCATCAGGAAAGAGGTCAATATCCATTTTCAGAGTAAGGAATTTCATAGGTACTTGCTATTATTTATTTTATGAGTCATTCAGCCATTTAATTAACTATATAATTTAACCACATAGTCTTAAAATGGTTACTGTTCCAATTAAGATTATTCAACTTTGTCCATTGAAGGCCTGAATTGAATTTTATTAGTTTTTTTTTAAATTGGATAGACACGAATTAATACGAAACGTCTACTAAGACATTTAAAACTCATTAAAAAGGTGACAACACCCAATTGAGCTCCACTTGAGAAGTTTTTTTAACAAGAACAGTGCGACCGATTGCAGCAGGAAAATTGAAGAAATCCTTTATAGGAAACGTTTAGTTTGTTGGGTAGACTCTTAATTTAAAAGGATGCTAAATGATATTAATTTCACCCTTTATTCTAAAGGATAATGCAACTCTTTGGCCCATTTTTTTAAGGTGTTGCCCAAAGTTGACCACATCTTTCTTCCTCTGGGATAGATTTTCGGGTGCCATAGTAGAAGTTACTATTGGTGATAAGGTCTAGCAATTAGCATAGGTTTCTTCTTTACCTTACCTATCCTCTGTTACTCACTTAACGCGAACATAAATAATATAAGTAGTATGTTAGCTTTGAACTCGTGAATATAAAATCATTGTGTAACTAATAAAGAAACAATTTTTTTTTGTTCTAATGTATCTTTTTTCCTCTGGGATTTCCAGGTACTATAGTAAAAGTTACTATTAGAATAAGGTCTATGAATTAGCATAGATAGGTTTCAACTTTGGGCAACACCTTAAAAAATATGGACCGAACATTTAAAAAAAGTTGCATTATCCTTTCATGTTTCTATTTCTGCGGTTTAGGCTGAGCGTTGTCTGTCAGTATTAGGCTAAGATGTTTTTATAAGTAGGTACGTTGCCCGCATTCCAAAATGGCAACCAAAAAGTAAGGTAATTGCCCGGCTTTTACATAGTTACCCGCCGCCTAGTGTACGGGCTACACGTCACTTTATCGCGCCATTTTCAGGTGCAGTGATGTTAGCGTATGACGCGTCTATTTGTAAAACGTCATTGGTATTAGGTCAGTCAGTCACGGAACTCTTCTACAAGTATAGATTATCAAGGCCATCGGCACGGTGTGTGGACGAATATGTTTCAGTTTCAGCCTATTTAGGTTTTAGGATCGCAGCTTTTCCGCCTATTAAAATACGTCAAATTAAAAAGTCGTATTTCTCCACACGCGCGATGCGCCTTTGTTGCATAGAAAACGACCTCTTCCCGCGCTTTTCGGAGAGCAAGAGCCATGAACGTTTGCCGCGACATAACAGACTGTAGTATGGAAAAATGCCGAGTCGCGCGCAAGTAGAGGAATCATACTAGACGTGCAGGCGTGAACAAATAAGCTCACAGTAGTTGTTAAATTAAGATGACATGAGTGATAATAATTCTTAGCAAATTCTAAATGGCAACGCTTAGTACTTATATAGTTATTTGTTAGCATAGCATAGCATAGCATATGCTAACGACTATATTCCACGAGGGGGTAGTCAGAGATATTCTGAAACTTCAGAACATCCACTTTTCATTAGTAGTACCGACTGTCCAGTGTGACGGGGCCAGCCCGTCGCCACTTGTAATGGACAGTAGGTACAAATACATGCCTCGAAATTGAAGCATGCAGGATTCCTCACGATGTTTTCCTTCACCGAAATGCCAGTGGTGTTACAAATCGTACAATTATATTCCGAAAAACTCTTTGGTACGAGTCGGCCTGGACGGGGATCGAACCATCGCCTCCTGCACGGCAGGCGAGGTTACTCGCCACGGACCACCACGGCTGTTATTATTTGTATAGTTATTTGTTGTACTGATAATAACGAAACCAAGCAGGTTAAGGTTAACTATTGAACGAACAATCGATAGACATGCGATCACTTCATGAATGTTCGGGAATGTTTTTACACTATCCATGTTTTTGTTTTCTTTTTAACTCTATGTTTATTTAGAATGAATATGATTAGAAGTTGGTTACATACAAAATGTAGGTCAATCGTTATCGTAGGCAGGTAAATGATTATAGGTATGTACGCTGTCTTATTAATTTTATTATTTTACCTAGAGGCAAGTATACGTATTCAGACTTTGGGTTCGGGGGGGGGGGGGGGGGGGGGGGATACAATATGTGTGCCTAGAGGTGGAATATTCAGGGTGTTTGTTATAAGATACGTTCCTTTTAAGGGACTGATCAGACCATCGAACCGAACAACTTACTCTGTGGACCTGAAATCTAAATCGCGATAAAAAAATTGCATTTGGGACAAATAGGTTTGCAGTTTAGTATCTTCAAAACCGCCGAAGATTTAAAGATAAAAATATAAAACTTAATAAACTGAGAGCCAGAGAAATCCAGCCAGCCTTTCGAGAAATTGAGAGCCAACAATGACTGCAATGTGACATTCTTGTGTTTTGAAAATATTGTATACGTGTAAAAATAGGATTGAGGGCAGCACTAGGTGCCTCCTTAATATTTCATATTATTATGTATTTTAATTAATAATAGCGTTTTTTTGTTTTCCAGGTGCTGGCCATGTGTGTGTGTTCCGTACTGCATGGATTCATGCCAGAACGCAGACCACTACTGTCCGAATTGCAATTCATATCTGGGTACTTACCAGCAATAGACATTTTTATTATGAAGAGAAAGTTGCATTTTCCAATATTAGTTCTAATTCTTCAAATTTTATAAATATTTTGCTTATGGCACTAAAATGAATAAGTTAAAAAAAAAATCGAATCAGAAAACGCCATGTTAATCAATAAGAAATTGTTAACATGTTTTTTTGTTCCAAAAGCTCCATGTAAGTAATAATAAAGATATTGTAATATTGTAATTAAATTAATAACCCAATACACTAAGCAGTTGCGATATTTTATGCGTCATAATGAACGCGTAAATTATCGCAAAGTTACCGAGAAGTTTTGCGGTACCTACTTAAGATAAACTATTATGATTGTCAAGAAGTCTTGTCTTAGGCATATACTTAAACATATTTCTGCTCATGATTGTACTTTCAATGCATTTATTTTTTTATGTGTGATCTCTTAATCAGAACCGCATCTAATGGTACCGATTCGGGCTGTGCCACGACTTAACTAAACTAAATTTATTCCTGTCACTTTCTAAAATAAGATTAAGAAAAGAGACAGGAAACCAACAGCTGACTTTAGTGCTGTCAAAGTGACGTTACACGCCCAAAATAAGATGCCATCATAATGTACGCCATCTTATTTAAAGCGTTTTTGGGCGTATAACGTCACTTTGACAGCACTAAAGTCAGCTGATGGTTTTCTGTCTCTTTTCTTAATCTTATTTTAGAAAGTGACAGGACTAAATTTAGTTAAGTTAAGTCGTGGCACAGGCCAATGTATTACAACATAATTTCTAGACTAGCTGAACATATATGTATGCCATGTATTTAGAATGAAGTTTAAAATGTTGCTTTCAGAGTTGATAATACGTATTATTAGACCAGAGCGGGGTAGAATAGGGGAAACGAAGCGGATATCAGGGGACCAGTCTTAGGTAGAACTTAGGGGGCCCCAAAAGAAAAAAATATATGTTGGGCCCCTGGAAAAATAAGAGAGTGCTTCAATATTATTCAGACAGAACACTGAAGTACACTTCTACACTATACACTTCTGTTCTAAGTATTTTAAATTAATACTGAGATTATGAGGTTTGAAGTTATTCAGGTATTTTATTAGATAATCATGCTCCTTTACCTTATTTCGGATCTCTTGATGGTCTTACTATATGGGTATTAAACATCCTTTCTTCCTTCCTTTCTTTCTTTCTTATTACCTTTGTATATATATGTTTTTACATATATACAAAAGTAAGGTAGTAAGTAAGTAAGTAGTGAGGTCGTTTGACCTCTGGAAACTTTAATATAGTTATAGTTGCAATTAAAGATTTATTTTTAATGTGATATAATGTATACCTAAAAATTAAAAAGTATCTATAATTCGTTGAAATTTATGTATTGTAGATCTTTATTATTATGTATTTCATTACCATTATTTGTGACACGAAGCTAATGATGAAGATTATATTTTATTATCTTGGATTGTAAGTGGTTTAATACCTACAGCTCTTAAAGCAAGCATTTTTGCCTATTGTTTGGGAAGAAAATTTAGAGGTTAAACTAAGCATATTATATTTTTTTACGGTACTGAGGCTGACACTGTGGCCTTAAGGCTATTCTGCCGTTGGCGCGTTCCATACAAACGTAGTATGGTGATATTTTCAATACTTAACTATCCAATTAAAGTCAATGAAATTTTTCAAAAACAATCTAGTAACTAATTTCTATATCGGTATGAAGTCAGATTTTCGATAAAATTTATAGTTTTAAAGTTACCTAACAGTAATCCTAGCATTGAAACTGTATATTTTAACGAACATCTGACTTCATACCGACATAGAGATTAGTTACTTGATTGTTTTTGAAAAATTTCATTGACTTTAATTAGATAGTATTGAAAATAATACCATACTACGTTTGTATGGAGCGCGCCAACGGTAGAATAGCCTTAATAAAATTGTGTATCGCACGAAAAATCTCACTAAATAAGTGCTGTTAGATTTGGAAATGTTTTGTACCGCAATTTATCTATCGTTCTAGAGATTATTTTTATAAGTAAGTTACCTATTAAGGTGGTTGCAGAGGGGTCAATTTTATGCAAAACTTTGACGCACAATACGCGTAGACGGCATTGATAAAAGCTTTATATCTTCGTAATTATAATATAAAATGGCAAATGTTATTTAATACGCGACATCTGGATTTTCTAAACTAATTTTCCATATTTACAAAGTTGCTTATATTATTTCCGTCTACGCTTATTGTGCGTCAAACTTTTGTATGGACTGAAACTAGGTACCTTAAGTTCCATTATATTATTACAAATAAGCAATTACATGAAATCATAGACATTCAGGATTCACTTAAGTACATATTTATTTGAGTGTCTATTATAGAATATTGTATATTTTACAGTACTCTGTGGTAGTAATTTTATAACATGTTATTTCTTTAGATAAATCCAAAAAAGAATGTAATATTACTTAAAGATATTGATGAAAGCTTATAAAACAACAACAACAAAACAACCTATTTTGTAAAATTACTGCAAAGTTTTGAATAAAAAGTTTTTTATGAGTACCTACTCGTGTAATTTTTATTTGTTTTAGATATTAATGATAGGACACCAAATTTGTGGATTGGTGGGCCGATTTCGGCATACATTGCCTGATTCGTTCTCTCTATTTTAAAGTGTAGCGATCAAAGCAAGCAATGTATACCAAAATCGGCCCTAAATGTAGGGTAATGTAATAGCTGCTTTAGTGGGCAACATGTTGTCAGAGAATTTTCAAACTACCTTAAATAGGTCTCTGATTACACCGCACCACCATCTGACGGCACTAACCGGGCCCAACTGCTTAATGTGCCATCCGACGCACGGGAGATGCCCACGTTGGTGAGTTTGGCCCACCTCTCACCCCTTTTCGTGGGAGGAGACCTTTGCCCTGCAGTGGGATCCTACGGGCTATATCTAAACTATTATAAAACTGTAACAGAAGTGTGTCTGTACATTGAAGATATTTACAAAAAAAAGATTACGATATGATTTTTAGATGTCCCTGATTCCAAATCACCAATTTTTGGATTTTTTGTCTGTCTGTTTGTTTGTTTGTTTGTTTGTTTGTTCGTTTGTTTGTTTGTTTGTTTGGGTGTTTGTTCGAGTATCACGCAAAAACTACTGAACCGATTTTGATGAAACTTTTTTGTTTGATAGCTTATCATCTGACTTAAAATCTGGTATATAATTTATGCGGACGAAGTCGCGGGTAAAAGCTCGTATAATATATACCCATATTTTACCAACTATCGTTGCGTTGTAATTGAGATAAAAAACAAAATAATTAGCTACAAAGCACTACAAATTACTTCACTTTCAATTTTCTTTAGCAACAATGTATAATTTACATGGTTTGAATACTATATTTAAAACTTCACGCATCGTAAGCATTCGGGTTTTGTTAACCAGCACTGGTAGCATGCCAACCCGCGATAGCCGTGATACGGCTTTATCACGTATTTTATCTCGTTCTTTTACACGAAACGAACGAGAGAAAAGACGCGATAAAGCCGTATCACGGCTATCGCGGGTTGGCATGCTACCAGTGCAGATTGAACTTCATTGAATAGGTACACTGAGAAAAAAATATTGTGTTAGGTAATCAAAGTAACTCAATCACGCAATGCCGCTTGGATTCTAAGTAAATTAGGCGAAGGGGGCTCAATTTATGCGGTCCATGCATGCGCTATATATAGGCTAGTCACCTAACTTGCGATTTAAATTTAATCAAAAGTTTTAGCCATTTTTTGTCTCAGTGGTTCATAATTATAAATATAATGAACGCGGCTTAACATTTTTTGTTTTAAATCTAGGTACTTCCCTAGTAAATAAGTAAGTAACTTAAAACAGATGATATTGACCATCACTTCATAGAAAACATGCATTTTAGTACGTACCTAAGTACCTACTTAAATTTTCTATGCATACTGAAGCTTGTGGCACCATCTAGCGATCCCCCGGAAAATTGTTCATTCTTCAACGTATCCACAAAGAAGTATCTCGTGCCTAGCTACATCAGACGATAAAGCAAGTCTAAGTGTAATTAAATTAATTTACTCCACATACAGAACTTGCGTACAGAAATTGTTAGTTGAAATAACATTTGTATAAGCCGCAGCGAGATCTAAGTCTGTTAGAGATAAACTTTGTCCAGCGGAGACGGGCGAGCCCTAAAACATTAAATACACTTAGTACAGAAGGTCTATGTTTTCTTCGTAGTTAACTATATAATGGTCTTCGGGCGAGTTGGGAAAGAGATGACTTATTGATTTTAATGATGACGAACATGTACCCACGACTTCGTCCGCATAAATTATATACCAGATTTTAAGTCAGATCATAAGCTATCAAACAAAAAAAGTTTCATCAAAATCGGTTAAGTAGTTTTTGCGTGATGCTCGAACAAACAAACACAAACAAACAAACAGACAGACAAAAAACCCAAAAAATTGTGATTTGGAATCAGGGACATCTAAAAACCATATCGTAATCTTTTTTTTGTAAATATCTTCAATGTACAGACACACTAATTCTGTTACAATTTTATAATAGTTTAGATTGTAGCCTAGATATTACCCAGGGATAGTAGAGCGTTCCATAGGTGAAAGAATAGGTAGAATCGGTGCAGTAGTTCTGGAGATTACGCTTTAGATATATACAAAAAACTTTTACTATCACTTTATAATAATATTATGGCTGTGGCATGATTTTGCTAGGTAGCCCGGCGACGTTGTATGAACCCCTGTTTAAACTTCACTCTAATCAAATTTCATTCACCAAACAAATAGGTACATAATGTTACGGTCGGCAATGGCATATATATCTCAATATAAACAGTTAACTTGTGATACTGATTGTTGATGACGGCAATTACGGTAGTCTAACAGGTTATAAATTTTATAAACATAGGTTCAATGAACATTACTTTGTGTGGAGGGTATCGACTTAGCTATCGTATAGAGCAAACAAAATAAAGTTATTAAAGGTCATTGACCCAAGACTGAATCAGTATGAAGAGCGTAGGAACCTTCTGTACTAAGTGTACTTTGTGTTCAAAACTTGGCTCGAACGGTTTCGATGCAAGACGTCCCAATTAAATTATTGCCGGTTCAAAGGCGGAATGCATAACGGACGATGTATAGATAGAGCGGATCTATGGAAATCGTTTTAGCTAGTTTACCCATGGACTAGCCCTATTGTATGTTGTATCGGTTGGTTCTACATTGGTACCACTTGTGGGTCCAGTTTTATTCACTGCTTAACATGGGAGGAGCTACCAGGATTTATGAAGAAATCCCTACTGACTAATAATAACTGCCTCCGTGGTCTAATGGTTAAGTGCATTGGGCTCTCGACACGGAGGTCCTGGGTTCGATTCCCACGGGGAACGTCTAGTGATATATCACTTTGTGCGTTTTTCCCCAGTTGGTGAGGACATTGCAGGCTGAATCACCTGATTGTCTGAAAAGAAAAATGATTCCGTGCTTCGTATGGCACGTTAAGCCGTTGGTCCCGGCTACTATCTCTGGTGGCAGTAGTCGTTACATAAAAACCACGTCAGAGGCCGTAAGGCGGTCTGAAAAAACTCTGACACAAGGGCTCTGTCCACACGATGAGAAGAAGAATGATATTTTAATCTACGTGATGGTGTGGAAACGTGAACCGTGACGAGATCACATCAGAAATGAAGTGATACGTCTGAGAACTAAAGTGGTTGATATAGCTCAGAAAATGTGCAAGCTGAAGTGGCAATGGGCTGATCATATCTGCCGAAGAACTGAGAACGGGTGTGTCAGAGTTCTAGAGTGGAGACCGCGAACTGGTAGGCGTAGTGTGGGACGCCCTGCTGCCCGCTGGACAGACGACCTAAAAAAAGTAGCCGGGAGCGACTGTATGAGAAACGCCGAAGACAGAGTTTTGTGGCCCGCCTAGGGAGAGGCCTATGTTCAGCAGTGGATGATGATAGGCTGATGATGAACCTACGTGAAGTTTAGAGATTGCTATCAGTTTGTACCATGCATCGAATACTTTGAATAATTTAATTACCTACCGCAGAACCTTTTCACAGCAAACTATTTGAAGACAAGCTTGACAAGGTTCTATGATGGGTCATAGTTTAATACAGCAGCAGTAGGTACTAAGCACATAAAGTTTAATAACTTTCATTCGCCCTGAACGCCGCGTTAGAAATTATCCAAATCGTAAAGTTTTCGGACTCGTCAGAACAAAAGTTTAGTGAACGTTTGCAATTAGTTCGTCAGATACGTGTCAATCCCTATCCAATGGTATGAAAATCTTTCGTCGGACATACATTTTTCGAAGTACCTATTGTTTGTCTGAAAACCTAAGATCAAGCTGAATACGCCTCCCTGTGAACGGTGCTCCTATCTGAAACTTCTCCTATACTTTTTCGGTAGGTAATCTCTCTTTACCCTAGCCCATCAGCTATTCCATTTTGTTCCTGGATATGTCATGATTCAAACTTTCTGGGCCCCAGTACCACCAGTAGGTGTGTTGATTAATTTTTGATGTTGTTTCAACTCAAGCAAAGTTGATAATGGTTTGGTAGTGCGCCGGCAGACCTATTATTCGACCTTAGGAAGTGGAAAATGCCCCTATTGCCATAATATTTGTTGTGTCAGTTACACCTTGTATAATGTGGCGTGAGCATTATTTATTTATTTGCATCTATAGTTATTAAAACCTCACACGACAACTATAATTTTTCTTATTGTAATAAAGGAACACAATATCTTCTAAAGTCTTTAATTACATTAATAATTACTCTACACTCTTAAGGCGTTTATATAATGAATAAATAAAGATAATTTTCACTTATTTATCAGAAGACACAGCCGTGATACGTATTTATAATCCTATGGCATGCAGGGCACTTATGCTGAACTGATTTACATTTCTCGACAAAGCATGGAATTATTGCACAAGGCACGAATCTGAAACAGTACAAGCCAGTAAAAAAAATACATCTAGCTCTTCAATAATTTTAAGCATAAATAAATAAATGAAAATTGTGATACACACTCTCTAGTCCCATTTAAAGTACCAGAATCTGGCCTGGACGTGTATCATGATGACTAGACAACGATATAGAATACAATATGAATGAATAGAAACAAACATAAATGAGTCGGGTACACATATTCATATAATTATAATATCATAGACACAGACTCTACAGTACATTAATATCGTTGAATTATATCGTACAAATATTTAACCCTTACGGCCGGGGTTCCCAAACTATTTCATTTTACGGCGCACTTACAGGTAGGTAAAGTATCATATTTTGTCTCATGCCCTCAGGGTTCAGTACAAACTTAATTACGTATCTAGATTCTAGATACCAACTGCACATGTAAGTTTTTAATCGTAAAAACATTATAAAAATTTACGAATTTCGGATCTGCGAGCGCTACGATCGTCGACTTATGACTTAAATGTCATCGTAGCGCTCGCAGATATTAGCGATGCGATCTTAGATCAAAGGATGCGATGCGAATTCGCAGTTATGTGTGGGAGCACTTATTCCTTTACTTGTGCCACTGTATAAGAAAGAGTATCTATCTAGTGTACTACATTTACACTACGGACACTCTTTGCCCCCCACAAATTGTACCCTCACCTCCGCAGGAAGCGTGTCGGAAAATGTATCCAATGGCGTATTCCTGAATCGTTCGCACTCACTCAGTATCACACACGCTCACCTCTCTTGTAAATTTTTCCCGTTTTTATGGAATGACAGCTAATAAGTGTCCGCTATGACCCTATGAGTAACAATGGCCTACGAAGTTATGTATGTTATACATCAAATAAGTCATTTACTCACATTAAACAAAGAAACATAGAAATAAAAATAGATTTACAAGAGTAAACGTATTCAATCCTTGTTAAAATCATTTCGTTACAATATGGGCATTGCATGACCGCTGGGCACTCCGCTAAGCCGGAGGCTCGGTATGGAGGAGGTTGCTGTGAAGGAGGTTGATATCGAGGAAGTTGATTTGGAGGAGGTTGATTTGAAGGAGGTTTATGTGTAGGAGGTTGATGTGAAGAAGGCCGATATCGAGGAGGTCGATGTGAAGTAGGTTTATGTGTAGGAGGTTGATTTGAAGGAGGTTGGTGTGGAGGAGGTGGATGTGGATGTAGCGGAGGTTCAACGCTTTGTGAAGCCATTTATGATGACACCTGTTCAAAACACCTGTAACAATGACGCGTTTTCGAAGGTCAGTAAAAACAAAATTTAGCAGATGGCGCCAGTAAATATGACGAAAAGAGACTAAAGACCTAAATGTAAAAAGGTTTGTTTATTGACTGAAGCACAGTATATTAAAGAGTAAATATCGAGTTCTACATATAATACGGACATTCCCTGCCCCCACTAATTTTTACCTCACCTCCTCTTGTACTTACTATTAGTAGTACGACCACTGACTTTAAATACTCATCATAAATTTTGATTGCGTGGACCGATTGCGATTAAAGCAAAACCTAAGCTAAGCCCTATGAATTTGTAAAAACCCCATCCAAAGTTCGGTTAAGTAGTTTTTAAGTTATGCGTGCACAAACAAACAGATAAACAGATAGACGGATAAAAATTTAAAAAAATGCATTCTATTACATATTCAAAACAACCCCAATTAATTTTTTTTGCAAATATCTCTAATGTGCATCCACGAAAAATTTTTAGTTTTATTATTATGTAGGTTTATAGATATCTTACTATTATTACCTGTATAAAGTCCACCACTCGAGTTATAGAACTAATTTAGACGTTCGTCGGTACATCTGCGGTACATTTTATAGACTCGTTGCAATTAGGACAATAATGGTGGACAGTTTGACACGAATTTAAGTAGTAGGGTAGAAATACACAAGGCAGGCACCTGTAAACAAAGTCAAGAATGAACAACAATTAAATCACAAGCATATAAGCGGACAGAGTGTCGATATTGTATATAATTCGGAAACACTAAAATCGTATTTTGTGTAATATTTGTTACTTAATTTAGAAGAAACTAAGCTGAACGGGGCTTCATCACAAGCTCTGGTGGAAAAAGGCTTAGCAGTGCGATTTTTTAAAGTACCATTCGAGCTACCTAGCATGTATCCGCATCCTTACATAGCTTTGGTGGAAAGATTCCGCTACGCAGTACAGCTCAGTTTTCTCGCACAGCTCTGGTGAAAAAGCACTCTTATCAGGCAGGCGTAGCATAAATAGTAGCGTACGCAAAAGCAACATAAACTGGGAGAGACTTTCTGAGTGACGTTAGGAATATGATACGCTCGGCACTCCCAGGGCAATCAGAAAACATCTATTGCTCGTTGGCAAATCTCTTTATCAAGATTGGAAAGTCACACAACAGTATTTTTTTAATTTTTTTTTTTTATTATGGGTGTTTTTGCTCTTGACCTCAATCCAGTCTTCAGGACGAAGATGGGGTCGAAGATGTAGCGAGCTTAAACAGAAGAAGCCTATTCCCTCGTACTTTAAAGAAATTCGGGTTGTAAGGCGCTCGGACACACTGACGCAGGCAGGGCATTCCACTCCTTGGCTGTGCGCATTATAAAAGAATCGGAATGGCGCTTGGTGGGATGTCAACCTTCTGGTTGACATCCCACCAAGCGCCAAGGGATGATATCCCGCGGTGCGTCTAGAAGTCCGATAGTAGAAAGGGGAAGGCGGGATGAGCTCAAGAAAGAGTATCTATTTATTACTAGATACAGTACGGACACTCCTCCCACCAATTTTTTACCTCACCCCCTCTATCGACCTCTGGTTACGGCGTACTGGTTCTATGAAGAAGACTTAAGCTTCTTTGGTTTCGCATGTGGTCACGTCATCTTGTCAATTTAAAATTTTTGTATGCAGTGCCCAGGCTGTGGTCAAACTCAATGATATCATCGAATCTAAAGAAGATGAGCTGGTCAGCTAGTGTGTTAGATTGCATCCATTGTAACATTTATGGTTCAATTCCACTGAAGAAGAGCACAGAGTGGAGCAGCGAAGACGAGACATTCTGGGGTAGACTACAGGGTGTATAATTAAATGCGTTACATAAGGGGGTGCTTCGGACAAGGGACCATCAAACTGATAAACTTTCACTAACCCAAAGGCACAAATGTCTACAAAATATCTATCAGATATCTACAAAATATCGAAGTGTCTACAAAATATCTAATAGATATCTGGTAGATATTCTGTGCTGTGTGGGTAACGAACCAACAATGCTGGTTGTTGATAAAAAATCAGCTGTTCAAAAGAAGACGTAAATCGTTACTCGTCCCAAAATGGGACAGAGGATTTTTTTCGCCATTTTTGTTGTGGTTCCTAAGTGAAAGTTGAAAGCACCGTGTTTATTACGTACGTACGTAGGTACGTAACGCATTTAATTTTACGCCTGTTTGTTCGAATTCTACATTTGGTTTAGTCTGATTGGACTATTCCAGCACGACTTGAGGCCGCGTGTTGTATGAATCCCTTCAGCCAGCAGTCAACATACATTTGCGCCCGCGCACCAGCGACCACCTCTACCACAGCCTAAATAATTAAAAACTTCCTGCAGAAGTATCACTTCCACAATGTACACACGGCGACAGATCAACCTACCCAAAGTTCGACCTTATGTCCATGAACATAGAGTTCAACCACAGTATAAGAAAGAGTATCTATGTTCAACTATGGGTAGGTTGATCTGTCGCCGTGTGTACACTAAAGTTGATAATAAAAACATACCTGCCTGTGAAACATATGTAAAAGCATAATTGCTAACAATATTTTATAAGGCGTTTAGTTAGTTTTGTTATGTGAGTAGTTAGATAATAAATCATAATTCTCTTTGTCATTAAACTTCAATAGAACAAAACGCGTTATAATTTCCATTCCTGCTCATCCTGTGAATCCCGAGTCAGGACGCCCACTATGGAGCATACTTTACACATAATGTGAACCAAATTGTACGGTGCAAGCATCGCGACAGGTAAATATTACATTAAACCGGTATAGACCACCATGTGAGGACCGCAAAGTTTAATTCACAGGTACATAGTACACACTACACACAGCGACACATCAAGCAACGCAAAACCAAAATAAGCTGGCCGCGCGTAGGTAGAGTAATGTATAACGTCGTGCGGCCAGCTTATGTTTGTTTTGCGTAGCTTGATGTGTCGCCGTGTGTACATTATGTTATGATCCCAAGTATGCTTACTCAGGTTTTTTTATTATGGAAGCCATAAATAACAACGGCACAAACATAATATCCATGACCGAAACTGTTGGTAAATCAATAAATAAAATAAAATAAAAAATAGAATAAACCCGGATTCGAACCCGGTACCCTGGTTTTGCAGTTCGACATAGTAACCACTGCACCAACCGCGTCTTGTTGCGCGAGATGCATGAGTTTTCCCCGTTGATGTAGGGTTCCGTACCCAAAGGGTGAAAATGGGACCCTATTTATAAGCCTACGCTGTCCGTCCGTCCGTCCGTCATAGCTTCGGAGGGCTGTATCTTCTGAACCTTAATAGAAAACCAGTTTAATTGTTTACAGAATATGTATCATTGTATTGGAATTGATGAGAAATAATAAAAAAAAAAAAAAAAATTAAGGGGTCCCCATACCTACAAGATACTAGATTTTATCAAAGTATTTTTCTTCTCGCTCTGTCGGAAAAACGGTGATACATGCAAACATCAAACATAGTGTGATTGATTATAGTGCAAACTCTACAATATGACAACAAATAATAAAAACCGGTCAAGTATGTGTCGGGCTTGCGTTAAAGATGTCAGAGAAAAACTTATTTTTTTTAAATATTGCATGTTACTACGGAACCCTCCGTACGCGACTCCGACTCGCACTTGGCCAGTTTTCTACCTAGTACAGTGCGGAGTGGGCTAGGTCAGCTTACATAAACAAACAAAACAATAAAGCAATGAAGTGGGTCTTCAAACTCGGATTGAATCTTACTCTGGTTGTTATAATTTCATTGCACGCAGGACATTTTATCCTAAACGGTTTACGTCGAGACGGTTTTGTAGCCATTAATACCTATAAAAATAAAGGGTATAATTGAGGGTTTGTGTAGGCTAAAATATAGAACAAATTTTACTATATTTCCATGGTTTTATATACTTAGATACATAACGGTTGTAAGGGCAATTACTATATAACTACTACGTAAAATCCTATCCATGTTTTCCTATCCTTTATAATAATTTATAAATGTGAAAGTTTGTGACGATGTTTGTGTGTTTGTGGCTCAATTACGCATAGAATGGCTAAACGAATTTAGATGAAACTTGGCACACCGATAGAATATGGTCTGTATTATAATAACAGATAGGGTATTTTTAAAAGTAAACATAGACGAAGTCGCGAGCAACAGCTAGTTTTGAAGTATAGCATAGTATACGCTCTCGACTATATTCCCCGAAGGGGTAGTCAGAGATATTATGCAAACTCAGGATATCCACGTTTCACTAGTAGTGCCGAAACTCTATCCAGTGTGACGGGGAGTGAGCCCGTTGCCACATGTAATAGACAGTGGGTTCAATATATGCCTCAAAATTGAAGCATGCAGGTTTCCTCAAGATGTTTTCCTTCATCGAAAAGCCAGTGGTGTTACAAATCGTACAAAAATTCCGAAAAACTACTTGGTACGAGTCGGCCTGAACGGGGATCGAACCATCGCCTCCTGCACGGCAGGCAAGGTAACTCGCCACTGGACCATCACGGCGCTAGTTTATAATAAGTTATAACTTATAAAGTAATAAAAACTCTGGCACATCTCAATTCATGCTTGTGGACCATTTTCCTTTACTTGTATTTCAACTACATATTATTTTACTTTAACTGTATATATTTTTTAACCTGGGTACGTTAGTGCTTAAACAGTAAAAAATTTTCCAATCAATGATAAATATTAGAGACACATAGGTATCTTTTTAAACTATACAAACATCTTAAAAAGAAAATTATCGTTAAAATTTTCACAGCAAAAATATTATACTTACGTGACAATTTAATGTAAACAAACTGAAATTGACATTGACATTGAAATTTATCAATCTGTAAAGTGGTAAAGGCATCTACAGATATTCAACCACGACCAGGAAGCTGGAATAGGTCTTGTCTATACCTCTAAAATCCTTGACCACTACTCTTACATCCTACTTCCTACTTAATATTATAAACGCGAAAGTTTGTTAGTATGGATGGATGTTTGTTCCGCTTTCACGCAAAAACTGCTGAACGGATTTTGATGAAATTTGGCATACAGATAGACCATGGCCTGGATTAACACATAGGGTACTTTTTATCCGGGTAACTCTAACGAAGTCGCGGACAACAGCTAGTTTGATATAATACTTCATGCTTCCACATCCTTCCTACTAATATTATAAACGCGAAAGTTTGTAAGTATGGATGGATGGATGTTTGTTCCGCTTTCATGCAAAAACTGCTAAACGGATTTTGATGAAATTTGGCATACACATAGACCATGGCCTGGATTAACACATAGGGTACTTTTTATCCGGGTAACGCTAACAAAGTCGCGGGTAACAGCTAGTAAAATAATAAAAATTATAATAACAATAACAACAACTTCTCACCACTGGAAAATAATTATCATCAAGCACCTTTCTATTTACCTTTACTATACCTAACTGCTACTAAACACATCGATTTCTCAATCAAATCAATATAAAAGTACCAATTTTTTTTGAGTTTCATATTTTATTGTAGGTTTACATGATTGAGAAATCCTACTAATATTATAAACGAGAAAGTTTGTATGAATGGATAGATGTTTGTTACTCTTTCACGTTAAAACGGCTTGACCGATTTCGATGAAACTTGGCATATAGATAGTTCATAGCCCAGAATAACACATAGGCTACATATGTATGTCCAGGCAGACGGAGTAGCGGGCAAAAGCTAGTCTTAAATATGGTTACGAGGGCGCCATTGACCCGTAAGACGACTCATAAATTAAGTTTAATCAACAACAAAGCCCACGCTGCGCTTTCGTTATGGCGATCCTTGGGGGAGGCCTATGTTCAGCAGTGGATGTCCATCGCTGAGATGATGATGATGATGATGATTAACAACAAAGCGTTCAAGTACTTATAGAAACTAATCAATTAGTAATCAATGCGTGCGTATTGACTTTATAATATGTAGTGTTCGAATAATGAGGCGAATGTTCAGCACTAATTGGTTTGCAAATCCAATTAGGCTGGCTGGATACGCATTAAGCACGTACTACTCATTATCGATTAGTAATGTTGGAATATCGTCTTAGGTCCTGATTAATTATTAGTGGGAATCTAATTGTGGAGGTTGTTAGGAAAAACCTTACAAGTTACAATACAAGGTGCAAGATCAAAGTTAAAATATATATATCTTAATATATCTTGGACAATGTCACACAAATTATCTAGTCACATTTAAAGTACCAGAATCTAGCTTGGACTTGTATTATGATGACTAGACAATGATATAGAATACATATACAACGTGTTAATGAATTAGCGCAAAACCTCATACACCCGAACTGATTTATAACAAAATAATTAGATTGAAACAATAATTTCATTCTTTTGATAGTTAAAATTTAAAGTTATTCGCATTTTAAGTTTTGAAGCAAAACTGTTTTCTTATCGTTTCAGCAATGAATGAAAGCGCTTAACATATGCATGGATACATTTTAAAAATCTTGTTTTGGTAGTAAGTAATGTAAGTGTGCCCATAGGGTGGGTTGACATCGGGTTCAGTAAATTTTAAATTTTACAAAAAAAATATTTAATATTTTGAAAAAAATTACCTATGTTGAAACCATGATAGTTCGATTCTGCTCTCGATTCTAAACAAACTACTTTCTAGTTTTGCGTTAATTCATTAACACGTTGTATAGATACAAACATCCATGACTCGGGTACAAATATTCATATTCATCATACAAATATTTGTCCCTTACGGGATTCGAACCCGCGACCCTCGGCACAGTAGGCAGGTTAACTACCAACTGTGCTACCGGGCCGTCAAAAATGATCCTTTATTATGAAATTTATCACCACCAATCATACCGATTTAAAAAAAAATATGACGGTTGAGAAAACCCGTCTATCTAGGGTGTTAGGGTAAACAGATGCATTTCTTTAAGGGGTGATTGTACCTATTCATGATATAACAACTTTCCCTAAGAAAACTATAGGAAATCCCAAAAAAAATATTGGAGTTTCCATAGGTACTAAATGCAACAAGCTGATCGAACTTTTGTAAGAAAAGTCGAAAAAAAAATTGCAAATTTCCTATAGGTTTCTTATGGAAAGTTGTTCAGTATCATGGGTACAATCACCCCTGAAAGTAAAGCAACTGTTTACCCTAACACCCTGTATACTCTCTTTTGGAGAAGTTTCTAGAGTGATTATAAAAGTAGTTTATAATGAAATTCGGGCGTCGCATTGTAAGATTTGGTCAAGCATATGAGAATCTTCGTGTGGTATCGTTTTCTACCAGAGGTTGGCAAAAAGTATGGCCTCGGAGATTGTAGCCTTGTAGCCCTTTCCAGTGGTGGTATTGATATTATCGATCTTTTCGTTCACTTTTCTTAAGCTAGGAGTTATTTTTTCTACCAGACATATCTCCAGAATTTTCACATGCAAAATCATTTGGAGAAGTCAGGGAGAAGCTAGCTGGAAATAAGTATTAAGTACACTGAAAAAAATGCGAGTCTACTAAGACTCTTAATTAGCACCAAAATAATTTTTCTCAAACATGCTTGGAAATGTGAGCATTATTTTGACAACCTTCTTCGAGATAAATCGAAATTGCTGTACTGGCCAAATACATGCGCGCAGCGGCCGGCAATGTTTGTATGAAAATCCATATCTGTCGTGTTTAGCCAGTGTTTAGCGACCAAATAAATTACATAGTAAACTCATATCTGTCGTGTAATTTAAAAATGGAACGATCTTTTTCTCCGAAACATGGCGACCAAGGAGGTAACTCATCAAAGGTTTTATTTAAATTTCGAACTGGCTTGCAAATAGAAAGCTGTTTATTGAAAAAAAAACAAATTGTTGTTCGTTCTTCGTCATTGATTTTGAAAAGAGTTTTAATTTCTGCGAATTATTTGAGAAAATTTACTGTTTTAATTTCCGCGCATTATTTGAGAAAAGTACTATACAAGCCTTGGCCACAACTAGGCATTGATGGACTTACGTATGTGTGCCTCGGCTTCGCCTCGGCCCACATTTACACGTTCGTCCATCAATGCCTCTGTTGCTGGCCGCTGCAGTAATGTACTATAAATGACGTTTTGATTGTTTACTAAAAACAAAAGATGGTTAGTTGTAACAACAAGCCGAATTCGTTTAACAAAGTTCTCTTAGTCGGAGAAGTCATGATGTTGACAGGCTCATATGGATTCATGATGTTGGTTGAAGTAAACAAATTTTTTTTTCAGTGTATGATCATTTTTGTTTTTTTAATACCATCCTAAGTTGTAGAGGTTGTTCGGATGATGGTCAAACCAAAAACTTTTGGAAGCAATATGAATATTCACCACGTATAGCGTACTAGCTTATAAATTTAGCTATAATATTATTTACTATGGTACTAGCTCCTAAATAATGAATGAATGAATGTGTTGAAATTAATTTGTAATTTTATAGAAAATAGGTACATAAGTAGGTATCTAGAGTCTCAAAGTATGACCATAATGGTCACAGTTGTAGAGAATGCCAAACATTTTCAATTTCTTTTATGTAAGTACAGAGGCAGCCGGTACGAATTCCGCGAACTGAAATGAAAATCAGGGATTTCGTCCCATTCTGCATTAAGGATTGGCTTTAGCCCAAAATGTCAGTTGAACTAGTTTCCGAAATGCTACTGGACACTACATGAACAATAAGCTGGTGATACGATCGATAAGACCGCTTTTAGTACTACTTTTGGAAAGGACATCCGGCACATAATACCATAAAATGTATAACCGTCCTTCTATTTTTATTATGGACTATGGAACACTAGAAACTAACTGCAGGCATTAGTTTATTTTATAATGATTTATTAGTTTTTATCATTTTTATATAAAAAAAACATTGTGCTTGCAACACCTTCTACTAAACAACATTGACAGCCATTTTGGGGTTGCTGATTTTTTATAATTTATTAATAATAAATGATTAAATAACTCGTTAAATAAAAATAAATGAGTTAATGATAATATCTGAGTCGTTTTTATAAAACCCCATAATTTATTACACATTTGACTTCAGTCAAAACTTCTATACATTTTAAGGTATTTTTTCAAGGGAGAGTGTTTGACACCAGGGCTCTGCCCACACGATAAGAAGAAGAAGGGAGAGCGGCGGTTGTCCTTTGCATGCATAATTGGGGAGTTGGCTAGTTGGCTACATAAAATATATTTTAGTTTTAACTGCTCAGTAAATAAACCATTTGAAAATTACGCTAAACTCACATTTTCAGTAATTCTGTTGCTTGAATACTATTTTTAATAACTGGATAAACTATAAAAAGTATCAAAACGACGACGAAAAACGATGACGTCACTCTCCATATTTTAGTACAATATTTCATACAAAGCACGCGTTTTGACGTTTGATAAAGAATTGTTAATTTGACTATTTGGAAACTCGCGGATTATGCTCACGACTATATTGTCCGAGGGAGTAGTCAGAGATATTCTGAAAACTCCGAAAATCCACGCTTTTCTAGAGCCACCGGCCACAGCCACGGCTGGCTGTCGCGCTGCTGCGGCGAGTGGCGGCCACCGGCAGCATGTATGCGGCGACTACCTACAAAATGATTGTATAAATGAAGAAGTTTGTGAATTGCCTATCTATGGCCACCAGTGGCTGTGGCCGGCTCTTTTGCGCCGAGACATATACATACATACAAAATCATTTAGTTAATAAACCAACAAAAGGTTAAAATCTGCCAGTCTGCCAAATACTGAATTAACTACGACGACGTAGCTAGTTCGTAGCCCTCTCGTAGCGCTGCGTAGCGTAGGTTACTTTGTGGGCTGTGTAGCATTAGCATAATAGAATAACTCTCGCCAACAAAAGCAAATATTATAGTTAGCTAGCCAAATAGTGGTGGTTACTCGAAAGTGCGCTTGTTTCTTTAATAAAATAGAGTAGATATTTGCTTTTAATTAATCTTTTTAATGTGAATAATTATTAAACTTTACATCGCTAAAAGTCTTATTCAGCAATTTTAGTATAAACCAACCAACTAGGTACTACCTTACCTACCTACCTTAATTAATTAGCAGCTTATTAACAATAGCGGCCCATCCCGGCTTCGCACGGGTGGACGTCTAATCTTTTCTAGCAATAAATATAGCCTATGTTACTCAGGGTGAATGCAGCTTTCTAATGGTGAAAGAATTTTTTAAATCGGCCGAGTACTTTTTGAGCCTATTCATTACAAACATACAAACATACAAAAATAGGTACAAATCTTTCCTCTTTATAATATTAGTGTAGATGTACAACTTGCCACCTGAGAGTTAATGCACCTTGGTACCTTTGAACATATACTTAAATTTCCATACTGTACTACCATTTTAGATCTTTCGGTCGAAAAAGTATAAAGGATATTAGGGTAGGCAATTGCATTTGTATTCATGATACTGAATAACTATCCACGGGAACATTAGGGAAATTCGGAAAAAAAATCTACTTTCTATTTATATACAAACGTTCGATCAGCTGATTGCATTTAGTGTGGAAAGGAAGGACAAATATTTTTTTTGCTATATGGTTTAGTACCATGGGTACAATCACCCCTTAAAGTAAACTTCCTGTATAATATGTAAATTAGTTATCTTTCTTGTCTTGAAATCAAAATAAATATATCCGAATAACAATATTTCGAAAACAAAATCATCCGAGCCATGGGTAACATAAGTCTAATCATACCATGTTAAGGTGGTTTCAGTCCATACAAACGTTTGACGTACAATACGCGTAGACGGAATTAACTAAAGTAATATTTTATATATGGAAAAATAGTTTAGCAAATCTAGATGTCGCGTATCAAATAACATTTGCAATTTATAATATAATTACGAAGATATAAAACTTTGAACATTTTGTATGAAAAATTTCAAAGCTTTATATCTTCGTAATTATATTATGCATTGCAAATGTTATTTGATACGCGACATCTAGATTTTCTAAACTATTTTTCCATATATACAAAGTTACTTATATTAATACCGTCAACGCGTATTGTGCGTCAAAGTTTTGTATAAAATTGACCCCTCTGCAACCGCCTTAAATCGTAATAATTATTGTTTATTATGTCTAAGTTTATTATACATTAATAATAATAATGCATAAAATGAAAAAAAGGAACACACTAAACTCTGGGACAGTTAGCACAGCATATGCTCACGACTATATTCCTCAAGCGAGTAGTCAGAGATATTCTGAAAAATATGAACACCTACGTTTCACTAGTAGCACCGAAACTCTGTCCAGTGTGACAGGGAGTGAGCCCGTCGTCATTTATAATGGACAGTCGGTACAATACACGTATGTAAGCATACAGGTTTCCTCACGAAAGTTTCGTTCAAAGCCAGTGGTGTAACGAATCGTACCTAAATAAATTCAGAAAAACTCATTAGTACGAGTCGGCCTGGAAGGGAACCGACCGGCCTCGAACCATCGGATGGTTCACACCTGCACAGCAGGCAATGGTTCATTGCAGCAGTAAAACCAAAACGGCTTGCGAAAATTAACTTACTTACTAAAATTTCAATTTTATTAAAATCTAACCTCCAATTTCACCAACACGACTATTTCAATATCCTCAACTTTAACATAAAACCTTGACATAGGGTCCGTGACACGGGCGGACGTGGGATAACGTGTGGTCACCCTTGCAGTCGCTAATGAAAATTCTTTTCCACAAATATTTCAACTCCGACCGAACCGACAGGTTCTAGTAAAACGGGTTCAGAGGTGTTCAAACTTTATTGAATTTATTTTACAGTAATAGCATTAAGGCCGCCCGCTGAGTTAGACGCGGTTTATACAGACGTGTGACGGTAGCGGATAGTCAAAGTAACACAAATAAACCTTACAGTACGTAGCATAGCTTCGTTTGGAGAATGCCAAGCGACGTCGCCTGGAGGCGCGGGTCCAGTACATATGTTCCTTGCGCGAGTCGATTCTCCTTTACGACAAAAACGATGCGGTACAATCACCCCTTAAAGTAATGCAACTGTTTACCTAAACACCCAGTATAAGTTTACATACGTACAGTCGGCCGCAATAAGTTGTATGCACTTTTGTTCTACGTCGTAGTACTAAAGTGTATATAACTTATTGCGGCCGACTGTACATGGCATTATGTGAATGTATCTCACAGATTAGGGTAGATAGAAACAATATGATCACTACTTGATATTATGGTCGTAGCAGCTCCCTCGCCTCTTCTTTTTCTTCATTTTTCCTCTTTCTTTTCTCGTCACTCCTCTTTTGTTTGTTCAATTAGCTTTACATAAATTTTTTTAATGACTTGTCAATTTACCTAAGTATAAAACTCCCTCTCATCGTGATGCGTGATCTAAATTCGTGAAATTGCTTTATGACGTCATCGCATCGCCCTCTCCATTCTAACGCTGACGTGGCATCTAGTGCCTGCACTACACTCCATCGCTTATCCCTACGAGATTCGAGAGTTTTGGGCTCAATATCTGGTTTTTATTGCATTTACTGCAATGTGTTTGGTTTAGACGTTTTTGGGGGGTTTGAAATACGTTTTCATTGTGCAAAGTTTACAAAAATAGACAAGGAGTGCGATTTTTGAATCTCATTCGCTGAGTTCAGCAGTTGAAAAAGTCAAAATTACTATGGATATACGCATCTTTCTACTGCTGATGTGACTTTCTAAAATCGCACTCCTGAATGATGCATATCTCCACAGTAATTTTGACATTTTCAACTGCTGAACTCAGCGAATGAGATTCAAAAATCGCACTGCGATTTTGTTTTGCTTAGACTCATTTTGTAAACTCATTGTTTTGGGTCTGCTGTCTGCTTGATACCTATATGATATTAAACTATGTTGTATCATTAGATTCACTAGGTAATCCGCAATCTTTTTTAATTTTACCTTATCATTATTAACCATGTTTAAACGCTATTAGTTTTGTTCCCATTAAAGTTTTCTATTTTCTTCTTGGTAAGAATCCTAAATGGGTTAGTTAGGATGTCGGAAAACTTCCTTTTATTTCATTTTCCGTTAGCTTATAGCATTGCTAAACGAGCAGACACGAGCTGGTCCCAAACAAAAAAAATAACCACCAAGGAGATTTTATTGCATTACGTCGATTTTTCGCAATAAAAACTATTTATTCATTACACCATTTTTTAAGTATACTGGCAAGTTGACGCGGAAAAAAATTGTTCGGACGCCATAAACCCAAAAAAATATAACGTTTTTATTTTTAATTCGGGAAGAAATGGCTAACCGTAATATTTTTTCTCACAGGTAGCTGCCAGATCCTATTTTATTTATTTTTCTGTTGTAATGAAAACTCTTTGTTTGCATTCAAAATGCTTGTGCTGGAAGCGAAAACTTTTTGGATGCTTATTTCTTAAAATGTTTTTTTCATGTTTTATTTTGATTTCTTTTTACTATGTTTGTTTTCTGTTCATCTTTTGAATTCATATTCAAGAACATTGTATATAGTATCCTATAGGTGGACCAAACTCTCGAATTTCGTGGAGAATGCAAAATAAACTCTAATTTTACGTAATAAGTATTAATTTCCTTCAATGTTGTTGTAGGCTGACAACCAAGCAAATGTGAGATAACCAGAATACTCGTGTGTCTCTTTTTAACGTGTTGCCATCTTATTAAGCTACCACTTTAGAATTTACTGTAACAAAAGATGTATGTAAATTAAAAAAATATTTTTGTTTTGAAAATTCATAATTTAAAGTATATTAGGTATTGATAATTTTTATTTGTTTTGCACTAATTTTGTTCAATTTATGAAAAAACAAAATCAGGTAAGTACAATACTTTAGTGTATTAATTCAAAACTTTTTAATGGCAACTCTTTGGTGTTATGTAAAAATATTATTATGGCGGACATATTTAACAAATTAAATTGTTGTGGTAACTGATAATAACATTGTAAACCTTCGAAATGGTCAATTTTTGTTGTGTTACTGGATGCAAAAATGAAATTTACCCTGGCTGTGGGTTTTCTTTCCACAGGTTAGATATTTTATTGTTTCGCTAAACTTTTCTTAACTAGGGTGACCATTGACCATTTTGGCGACCTATGTATTAAACACAAAATGTGTGTTGCTTGTAGATTTCCCAGGGATGAAACGCTGAGAGAAAAATGGTTGACAGTAGTCCCTGGGAAAACCAGCAAGACATCACTCGTGTGCTCGAAACATTTCAAAGTGGAAGATTATGTTACAACTTCACGGAAATTCTTGAAATCGAACACAATACCGTCCATATTTCCAAAGGTATTTTATCATTTCCTACAAACTAGATATGTAGGCAATAATATTATACCAAAAAGAAGCAGATATATGTTACTAGCGCGCGCAAAGTGAAGACTCGAAAACGACCCAAAAACTAAGGAACCGATTTTGATAAAACTTTTCATATTTGATAGCTTATGATTTGACATAAAATCTGGTAAGTACGTATTGGTACTGACGTGTTAATGAATAAGCGCAAAACCGCATGCACCCCAACTGATTTATAGCCAAATATTGATTGAAACAATAATTTCATTATTTTGATAATTAAAATTTAAAGTTATTCACATTTTAAATTTTGAGGCAAAAATGTTATCATTTCAGCAATGAATGAAAGCGCTAACCTACTCATGGATACATTTTAGTAAGTAGGGTATGTGTGTCCGTGCGTTGCGTTGACATCGGGTTCAGTAAATTTTATTTTGAAGAAAGAATCATATATAGAAACCAAGATAATTCAATTCTCGATTCTAAACAAAATACTTTCTAGTTTTGCGATAATTCATTACACGTTGTATTATTTTTGCGGATGAACGAGAACAGTCGCGGGTAAACTCAAAATTAATTTTATATATATATTTTTTTAGTCTGAGTTTACCCCTAAAAACATTTTCAGAATAAAAAGATAATATTGAATCCTCAACGAGATGGGAAGAAACAGGCTTGAATAAATGCTTATTAGGTATCCCGTCAAATTTGAGAATGAATGGACTCCCTAGTTAGAAAGGGACACACGAGGATTTAGGTAATCTCACTTGCCCCGGTGCCAGCACCGTAGTGTACAATCTAGTTACTATACAAAATTTTTGTTCATATTATATTATCCGTGTGGATCTAAGAGTAAGGATCTCCTTTATTCTAAAGGCAAGAAGATTTTTGTTCAGGTGCACTGAGCAAGTAATCACTACGTCTTAGGTGTGGATAGAAAGTAGTAAAAAAATGCGAATGGATTTGTTATATTTTTTTTACACCTTTACCATTACATATCGTGTATGTATTTTATACTCGTATCGGGTAAGTATTTTATACTCGCCTTTATTTTAACAAAATTAAACCTCATATTAGACAGTAGATAATCGAATTCGAAATTCAATCATACCTTATCAATAAATCTCGTAATTAACCGGTAAACTAACACTTCTTATATGTATGTATAAGTACCTAGGCATAGTTTGTTATTACGATTGTAAATAAGCGTGGATTGGCGTGGATGTACATTGAAGATATTATTTTGCAAAAAATATGAATGAGACCATTTTTTTAATTTTTGTCTGTCTGTTTGTTTCACTTAAAAACTACTAAACCGATTTGGATGGAGTTTTCACAAAAGCATAGGGCTTTGTTTGTATAAACATTTCGGCCTTAGCAATGAATGAAAGCGCTAACCTACTCATGGATACATTTTAGTAAGTAGGGTATGTGTGTCCGTGCGTTGCGTTGACATCGGGTTCAGTAAATTTTATTTTGAAGAAAGAATCATATGTAGAAACCAAGATAATTCAATTCTCGATTCTAAACAAAATACTTTCTAGTTTTGCGATAATTCATTACACGTTGTATTATTTTTGCGGATGAACGAGAACAGTCGCGGGTAAACTCAAAATTAATTTTATATATATATTTTTTTAGTCTGAGTTTACCCCTAAAAACATTTTCAGAATAAAAAGATAATATTGAATCCTCAACGAGATGGGAAGAAACAGGCTTGAATAAATGCTTATTAGGTATCCCGTCAAATTTGAGAATGAATGGACTCCCTAGTTAGAAAGGGACACACGAGGATTTAGGTAATCTCACTTGCCCCGGTGCCAGCACCGTAGTGTACAATCTAGTTACTATACAAAATTTTTGTTCATATTATATTATCCGTGTGGATCTAAGAGTAAGGATCTCCTTTATTCTAAAGGCAAGAAGATTTTTGTTCAGGTGCACTGAGCAAGTAATCACTACGTCTTAGGTGTGGATAGAAAGTAGTAAAAAAATGCGAATGGATTTGTTATATTTTTTTTACACCTTTACCATTACATATCGTGTATGTATTTTATACTCGTATCGGGTAAGTATTTTATACTCGCCTTTATTTTAACAAAATTAAACCTCATATTAGACAGTAGATAATCGAATTCGAAATTCAATCATACCTTATCAATAAATCTCGTAATTAACCGGTAAACTAACACTTCTTATATGTATGTATAAGTACCTAGGCATAGTTTGTTATTACGATTGTAAATAAGCGTGGATTGGCGTGGATGTACATTGAAGATATTATTTTGCAAAAAATATGAATGAGACCATTTTTTTAATTTTTGTCTGTCTGTTTGTTTCACTTAAAAACTACTAAACCGATTTGGATGGAGTTTTCACAAAAGCATAGGGCTTTGTTTGTATAAACATTTCGGCCTTTCATCGCAATCGGTCCATTCAATGCAAAATATTTAAAGTCAGTGGTCTACGCGTAGCGGGCGCCGCTAGTTAATAATATTATTATATTTATAATGAACCAAGTCAAAAAGGTCCAACTACAGTGAAACCAAAAAAATAAACTAGGACCTATGTAAACAGAGAAAAGGATAAGTAAAGCTGTCGGTGACAGATAAAAACCGGTTTGAACTGGATATAAGCGGTGAGGTGTACGCGCGGCCTCGTCAGCGTATTTACTTACCCCGGGGCTGTTTGCTTCTTCACCGAGGGTTACCTAGGGGATTAAGTTGTAGGATTATGGCGAATTTTGTACTAGACCTTGTTTCTATTCTATTCTATTTAAAAAATGACTGCCATTTTAGTTTTGATGATTTTGCCAATGTCTACTAGTCATTTGCCGAAGCAAATGACTAGTAGAACAACTTGAAAGTTGGCCGCTCCCTCCCTTCCCACTTCACCGTATCGCACCCCTAAGAGACCCTATTAAACGCAATTTTATAACCTTTAGCAACGCAAATACGTACGGCACGTCCGTCCCGATCACTAATAACGCTTTTAATTTTAAATTTTTATTTGCTTGTTATATTATTTTTTGTCGACGGGACCAGTTAATGTGCCTGTGACGAAATTTTGTAACGGTCATCGACGGCCAACTCCAAACAAACGGGTAGTAGTTTGTGTAGCAAAACTGTTTGACGTTGTACGGTTATAGGGTCCTTCTTAATATCATCATCATCATCATATCAGCCGATAGACGTCCACTTCTGAACATAGGCCTTCCCTAAAATGGGGGGATTTGCCATAATCGCCACGCTTGGCAGGCGGGTTGGCGATCGCAGTTGGATTGAATGTGTGTACACAGAGGATGCTGCTGCCCATCCTCCGGTAGATCAAGGGGTCTACCGGTGGATGGATGTAAAAGGCGACTAAGGAGTCACCTTTTACGAAATCCACGGGAGGAAATGGGGTGGTGCTATTCTTAGCCGACACCACACGGACTATGCTTAATATGCTGACACTTTTTTAAGGAGATGATCAGACCGTCAAACTGAACAACTTTCTATATGGCACTAACAATGAAATTTCTAAAAAAAACTGATGCTCCATACTAAACTGCAAACCTACTCGAGCCAAATGTATGGGACAGCTTTTTTTCGCGATTTCGATGTTGGTCCCATAGATCTATGGGACCAACATCGAAATCGCGAAAAAAATCTAGTTGTTCAGTTTGATGGTCCGATCATTCCCTTAACAAAAGTAAAAAAAAAAAAGTAAAAAGTATTTATTGGCTCACACATACTTTTTACTTTGTGACAGCATATTAAGAAGGACCCCGGTATAAGTATGTCGGTGATTTCAAGGATTGTTTTTCGAAAAGAACACTATCTTGAGCCACCACTAAAGCTTCGTTGTAGGCCGGGGAGGGGGCAACCGAAGATCGACACGCGACAGACTACCCAATAGCAGACCCACAACGCGACTCTAGTCTTGTTTTCTTAAAGTACAAAATATATTTATTTAAATACATCATTATCATCATTGTGTCATCGTCCAATGCTAAACTAATTCAATAATCAGACCATCAAACTGAATAACTCTCTCTATGGGACCAACATCGAAATCGCGGTAAAAAATCAGCAGTCCCATGCATTTGGCTCGAGTAGGTTTGCACTTTTATATGGAACAGTTGATTTTTTTTCGCGATTTCAATGTTGATGCCATAGAGAAAGTTCTTCAGATTAACGGTTTGATCATCCCCTTAAAAAAGTGTCAGGACCCTATAGATAACTTTTGAGTAAAACACTCGTATCTTACACCGAGGCCTATTGATTTCTCTAACGTCTCCTACACTTTACATATTGCTTATTTAGCATTATTTCATTTCGTAGCGTTTGTCTTCGGAGTTCAACTGATATTGTTATCACAAGTCGTGATCTCACGAACGCTGATTCCGAGACAATTGTTCTATTGACATTATGAATTAATTGTTTGAATGTGAAACCTCTGAGAATTTCTTGCTTTGTCTGAAATAATCGGGTAATGAATTTGTTTTAGACTGTCTTACCTTATCTATTGTAATAATTATTACAAAAGCTTCATTACGAACTTTATAGCGAATGGATATAAAATACGTCAAAACAATGTTTTTTTTTTCTTTATAATAGCGATATCTACCTGTTTGTCGATAGGTACTTAATTGAACATAGTAGGTACATTAAAAATATCACTCTTCACTAATAAAAAATAATTTTTAAGAAATCTCCTCCTGGGCATAATTTTCGACCAGAGATGTGCGAAGTAGCAAGGTGGTGAGCGAGGAGACAATCCGCCAATAGCGCACTCGCTCGATCACGTCATTGGAAAATTGAAGCACTCTCATTGGACGATTTTTTCTTCGCTCACCATCTCGCGACCTTGCATATCTCTGGTGGACAAGCAGCCTCAATGACATGGTATCGACATCGACTCGACACAGCTTTTATACTGACAATCCAAATCGGATAAACAACTGAAATCGTTAAAATATAACCGCAGTGATCGAGAAAGTGAAGGAAAGCGAAACTTAGAGCGTCGACCGAGGGGAAAGTAAAAACGTTACGCCACCGCGGCAAGGCTCAAGGGATTCCAGTCTCCGTCACGTAAAACCCACAGCCGCAAAATCTTCACTCTTCGGATTTCATCTGTCATAATTTTACCGAGACGAAAAAGCTTTAGCTTTTAAATAATGCTACTGAATATCGGAGCTCGTGAAATTTTACTGCCGCAAACATAGACGTGTTTCCTTGCAAACATTTTTACGACAATTTTTGCGTTGCCGAACACAGTTACTGTCTAGCGTTATGTGTATTTATGAGGTTACACCTTTTGTTTTAAGTCATATTTTTGTTAAGGGCAATTGTTTATGAAGACGTAGGTTTATGTATGACTCATAGACATTATTATTCTACTACCGTGAGTAGACCAAGTAAGTGTGTGAATGAGATTCCGATCATAATGAAAAAAACTACGAGTGCGAAAGAGATTATAATATAATTGCCGTGAAACCATTTTGAAACTATTTGGAGTCTTTTGGAGTCCTGTCAAAAAATTATCTCTCGTTATTTTATTGATTTAATTTAAATTTATTTTGTGTTTTATAAGACGAATATAAAAAATCATAACGGTGTCGTGTTCCGTGTTGGAATGTAGTGTAACTTACACCAACAACCCAAATAAAGAAACGTTTCACAGGTAAATACGATCAGTACAATACTACTTTCATGAGGCTTGTTTTCACATATGTTTCTCTTAAAATGATTTAGTAATACATTCATTAAATGCAGTAAACGTCCTATTTTCCAAATAATATGTAATTTTAATAATTATGTGTTAGATAAAAAATTATTGTGTACGTGAAAAAGGAACCGTTTCGCATAGAGATTGCACAAAATCTATCGATATGTCGATATTTTTGAAATATGTTTTTTCTACCACCTAGCTCCCTCCGTTCATGTCTCGTCAGATTCTGGTTTTTTTTTTAAATATTGTTACTGAAATGGTTTTCGATTCAGCCTTCCAATGAATATACCGAACTTATTATTTCAGAAAATGCATAAAGTTATTAAAAGTAGTATTATTGTGATTTATTAATATTGTTTTATTTATTACTCAGCTATTCTGCACCTGCGTTTTCGAAATATGTTTTTTTTTTCATTCGTATGTTTCCAACCTCTTGTATGGGGACGAACCACGCACGCGACACGGGACATCGTAGCGAGATAAAATACATACCAGTTTTTTTAGGTCTAATTATTTGATTTTAAACTCGAACTCAAATCCATTTTTTTTTTCAAAATCATGTTTTTTTGTTCAAAACAATATCAAATTAATAGCTTTCTGACGCCATGTTTTTGACTGTACCACCGCGTCGGAAGTGTTTCGCTGTAGAGAAGATGCGGCCAGAAACTCAACAACACATAGGTTTCACACAATAAGTTTCATGATAATCGGATGTAACATCCGTCATATTGATTTTGTTTGTATAAAATGTATTCTCTATGTCACCCAGACCATAAATAATAAAATAACGAATCGATTGCCACCTCATTCATCAACATCGGCTCAGTAGTTTAGGTGCTACGGCGGAACATATACGTAAATGCATGGAATCAAAATCAGCATAATTTATTATACTTAATCATGAGAACCGTGGTTCCTTTCTCTTTGAAACACTGCTATGCTAGTTTCAATTATGTATCGCAAAATTCTTCGAAATTATATAGCACCTGTACATTCTGTGAAAAAAACAGGATATGTTTTTAATAATAATATAAATTTTGGCTACTACAGCAGGTTTTTATTATTTTCATAAATTGGATTCCATATCAAAAATAAAGAAATCTTTGATTCAGGGACCCCTATACACTATAGTCATATGCTTTTATTACAAAATATTTTCAATGCTCAGACACACATTTCAGTTTTATAATAAGTACGGTAGTGTATGTAGATAAATTATAGCCCAGCAGACTAAAACCTTATATAAGTCGGTGTGATTATGATATCAATAAGACGGATACGTCAATGTCACATCACTAAAACTCACACACATATCAATTTCGTACATACTGTCATTTCGGTTTCGGTGATGCGATAATGAGGAGTCACTTGAGCCTCTACCCGCACATTCGCACTTCGCAGTTGCGTGAACATTTTCATTCCAAATTCAACTCTATTACAATGAACCACGGACCGAAACAGTGGCGATATAGCGAACATCGAAAGTGCGGGTACAGGGCTTGGTCTACTCGGTAGTATCTTTTAAATCGAAAAAACGGCACACGCACGTGATGCGCGCCCTTTTCGTGGGGCTGGGCAATCGCGTTTTTCATAGAAAATATGACCTAAGTAACAGTTTTATAACAGTGTAGGTAGATGGATTGTAAGCCTAGCCGATTTAGACTTCGTAATATAAAAATATAATAGTAGTAGTGACTACTATAAATTAGTGATGTAACATTGACGTATTCGCGATTATCGTATCAAAATCACATCGACTACTAAGTAGTCGATAATCTGATATCGATGATTTTGATATCGATAATCGCGAATACGTCAATGTCACATCATTAGAACTCACACACGTATCAATTTCGCACATATTGACATTTCGGTTTCGGTGATGCGATATTGAGGAGTTCCTCGGTCTACTCGGAAGTATAATATGTTTATGGTATGACTCCTTTTTTGTAAGCATAATGGTTCGTAGTTTAAGACCTAAATATTATTATCTGCACGACCCGGTTGGTGTAATGGTCGCCACGCCGAACTGCCAAACCAGAGCAGAGTCCTGGTTTCGAATCCCGGTTCGGTCATGGATGTTATATGTTTGTGCCGTTGTAGTATGGTTCCCATAACAAAAAGCCTAAGGCTTACTTGGGATCATTACAATGTATGTGCCTGTGAGCGTTATTTATTTATTTATCTACAAACATAGGCCTACAGTGGTTTAGGTTTACTGAGATCAAAATTGTTCTGGTGGAGTTCGCGTTGGTATTTGAGGTAGGTAAAAGTAATTAATGTATCGGAATAAGTCGAATTTTCTTTCGAATATAATTAGGTATCTAGTTGTTAGATAATTATATACTTGAATCTATTTAAAAGAATACAGTAACATTAATATCAAAGAACAGAAATCCATAATCGCTAAGATAATCTTTAACGATATTTCGATGCTCCTACTCGACATTCACAGAAAATTAAAAAGTGATGTCAGATAGAAAACAAAAGAGGTCACCAAATCGACATTATAATACGATCACCATACATCCTTTGGCAGAAGGTCAAGTGATCAAGTCAATCGATATTTGCTTAGCATTCATACCCCCATACATTATTCATTCGGTTCAAATATTACAAGTGCGCATAGATTTCCTACCCTACAGATTCCTTTTCTTATGTCACACATTAGATAATGCTGAAACATTGCGGTATACCTACCCTATTATTAAGCCTAAGCTGTCCGTCCATCCGTCCGTCTCATCTGTCTGTCTGTCTTACCCATAAAAGGCTGTATCGTTTGATCTATAATAGTTAGACGGTTGAAATTTTCACAAAATATGCGTTATTATAGCGGATTTTCTAACAAATAATAAAAAGATTAAGAAAGAGCAAAAACTTTGGTGCCATAAAATGTTTTCACTGCTTATATGAAAGAAAACATGACGCTAATTGAAATTAAACTTCGACGTATTTGGACTATATTCCCCAACGAAGTTATCAGAGATATAAACATATACTACCTGCATTACATATACTTACAAAATACACGATATTACGTACTATACTACAATAAAAAAAAGATAAAATGTTTGTATGAGAAGTCTGGATAAAGTAGTCTATGCGAGAGACCGAGAGACGTATGTCCAAGCCAAACTGATTACTCATGGTCTGAGTTATGGGGCTCCCAACGTTTCGTTACAAACTCGTATTTTTTGCTACGATGTGTGACGGCGTTTTGTGTAGTAACTATTCAATAATCTGTGGTTTTGTGTCCTTTGTTTAACATTCATCTTTTCTGTAGTTATTAGCTTTGATGTAGTATTTAATGTTTAAAATTGTTCCTTGTCTTCTGAGACTATTGAGTGTTTCTATGTTTCACCTAAATGATTGTTACAGATATCAACAATAATATTTACGTAAGTAAACGCTTGTGTGTTGGATATAGTCCATTAATTATCTTATCACCCTTTTTTAGTGAGAGCAAGCCATTGCTGTGCAATGGAATTCTACAGACTAAATAAAATAATATCTGTAACAAAAGATTTTTTTTTATGTTTTGTTGCATTATGTACAAATTCTTATTTTTGTGACAAACGATGATGATTGATGCATAATGTCCAGAAGTTTTTAACAAAATGTAATTAACAATTAGAAGGTATCAGGTATACTCTGCAATACATAATATTCAAATAATTTAAATGAATACTTTTTTAATTTAATTTAAATGTCAAATGAGGCGTACATGTGGTTTTAGTTATTTACAACCTTCAACCAACATAAGAAGAACGACTCTAGTCGAAGTTTACAACTAAGTTTAGTCAGTAACGTCAAATCAAAATTCTGCATTCTACAAAACACACACGCATTTTTATTCATGTCATTTCATGTCTACAAATTAATTCCTGTCAAACCTCACTAAGCTAACGCATTCATTACAGAATGCAATGCATGTTTCAGCCGGCCTGCCCATAAGGGGAGGACCCTTTTGCAATTTCCTTTTTTCTGTTTCCCTAAAAGCAAGCTCTGGGACCAGTGGAATTCAATGAAAGCCTTCCATGAATATTTGCTTTGCATTCCTGTTTTGAAAATATATGACAAGCCTATCATAGTGTCTTTGAAGGGTGACGTCTAACTATGCTACATAGTGGTTTTTCGAAATTGATATGCAATGAATATTTTGCGTGGAATCCACATTGTATTTTAGACATATTACATCCAAATTAAAGATTGAAAAAGTCAGGCGGCGAGCGGGATTCGAACCCACGAAATGCCTTTCCGGGGCATGCTCCTCTCCAACAGAGCTGTCGGCGCCCCGCAGGCCACGACGAAATTTTCAATCTATATTATCGTCTTTAAGGGACGGCAGTGCCATCTACCAGAGTTCATTCGAACTACTGACTACTGCTATTTGATTAAGCTAACATGGCATACATGTAAAATCTATAAATTCGATATTACATCCAAACATTATCCGCTGTCAATATCATCACGCCTTAAATTAAAATTAATTAGTTAATTAAAAAACTGTCAATAGTGTAGAGTCTCTGGGTAGGGGTTTTTATCCTAAAATAGATCCTTGCCAACTTAAAGCAACACTTTCCCTAGTTGCTCTATGCTTGCAAACCATAAAGTTGCCAACGATCACGAAGCGGGCATAGGTATTTTATCATTCTAAGTCCATTACAACGATCGAAAGACAAGTGGATTTCGCCGACCCTGAAAGGAAATATCTTCGTGAATTAATGTTTTTTTTTAAATGAATAGGTACACTTTCAAGTTTATATAGGGATCATGAAAAATATAAATACTGTAGAGTACTCGTAGTCGAGTTGTAGATATGATGTAGAAATTGTAGTAAACAATAAACTTACATCAACTAGTTACGGTGTCTGTAACTAGTTGATGTAAGTTTATTGTCAAAAGTAAGTGGGTTCGGTTGCCTGAGCCAGTTAGTTGAATGTTTTAAAACGACTGACATTACTAGGTCACAAGTGTATTTTATGAATATCATTACTCATAAATCTAAACTAGTATAAAACTGTAAGAGAAGTGTGTCTGCACATTGAAGATATATTTAAAAAAAAAGATCTAAACTATTATAAAACTGTAAGAGAAGTGAGTCGAGTTGAAGATATTTACAAAAAAAAAAGATTACTATTTGGTTTTCCCTGACTCCAAATCAACCTTTTTTAGAATTTTTGTCTGTCTGTTTGTTTGTGTGTTTGTTTGTTTGTTTGATCGAGCATCACGCAAAAACTACTCAACCGATTTTGATGAAACTTTTTTGTTTGATAGCTTATGAGCTGACTTAAAATCTGGTATATAATTTGTGCGGACGAAGCTGCGGGTTATACAACGTGTTAATGAATTAACGCAAAACTAGAAAGTAGTTTGTTTAGAATCGAGAGCTGAATCGAACTATCATGGTTTTAACATAGGTAATTTTTTCCAAAATATTAAATAATTTGTTTGAAAAAAAAATTTTTTTTTTGAACCCGATGTCATCCCACCGCACGGGCACACTCACCCTACTTACTATCAAAACAAGATTATTAAAATGTATCCATGAGTACGTTAGCGCTTTCATTCAGTGCTTAAATGATGGCAAATCATTTTTGCCTCCAAACTTAAAATGCAAATAACTTTAAATTTTAACTATCAAAATAATGAAATTATTATTTCAATCTAATTATTTTGTTATAAATCAGTTGGGGTGTATGAGGTTTTGCGCTAATTTATTAACACGTTGTATAGACTAAATGTATGGAATTTGTTCGGTACAAATACCACAAATCATAAAAACTAGTCATTATCAACATCGTTTTCGATGTTGTGTAATCATTGATTATAATAATAATAAAACATGTCTTATATTTGAAACTTAGACAATTCATATAGGGACGAGTTACGCGTGTCATTCTACTAAGAAACCTTGCTGCCACTTTTTGCGGAGGGCGAGGTAACATGAAATCCGCAACTTCGGATTTTATTCCCCATAAGTTTAGATTCTAATTTTGAATGTTAAAAATCTAATTAAAAATCATGAAAAGTAGTCTCGTGTGAATCCCAAACGTTCAAAATTATTGTTTCGCTATTATAGACTTATTATAGGCTGTCTCGTTTAGTGATAAGGTATAAAATTGGGTGTAAATGCACAAGATCAATTGTTCTTATACCGTGGCAGAGGGGAAATACTACCGCAAGGCGAGTCCCTATATAAATTGTTTAAGATTTGAAACTATAAAGATAAATACAATAATAGTAAACTCATTTATCCCCTACGATGCAAAAAAGAAATGAATTCATAACATTTTCATATGAAGCCCGCACGGAAATAGCCAATAAAAATAAAAGTTGAAATATTGCTACTTGTTTGCATATTTCAAAAGAGCCACCAGCGACTGCGTCGACAAACTTACCGTAGAGAAAAAGTGGAAAGTTAGCGGTTACATTAACTAACTAAAGTTTATTTTCTTCGGCAAACACTGGTTAACTGCGCAATCAGGAGCCGTCATTTAACTAGCTTGTTAGGGCCTGTTAGACTTTTTAACTTACTTTATAAAAATTTTTTCATTGGTCGGTACTAAGTTTAGTATCTACTGGGTGTAACAAAACACCCTAGTAATACTTATTTCCACGTACCGGAAAGCGCAGCGTGGGTAGGCCCTCCACACGGTGGACCGACGACCTGGTGAAGGCGGCGGGAAAACGATGAATGAGGGCAGCGCAGGACCGGTCGTTATGGCGATCCTTGGGGGAGGCCTATGTCCAGCAGTGGACGTCCGTCGGCTGAGATGATGATGATGATGATGAATACTTAAGGAGGTGCTTAAGACCATCAAACTGAACAACTTTCACTATGGAGCCAACATCAAAGAAAAAACATCTGTCCCATACATTTGAGTCCTATCCGGTATTGCTGTTTTGTATGAAACAGCTGATTTTTATTTCGCGATTTCGAAGTTGGCTCCATTGTGAAAGTTGTTCAGTTTGATAGTCTGAAGCATTACTAGGGTGTTTTGTTACGTATACAGGATGTAAGGGACAGCCAGGCAAATACCGAAATGGTGAATTCAGACCAACAAACTGAACAACTTTCACTATAGAGTTAACCTCAGGAAGCACGATAAAATTTGCTGATTCATACATTTGAAAAAATGAAGTGGCGAATTTGAAACAGTAGGTACAAGAGTTTTTACCAATGGAAAAACTGTTTTTTTTCTCGTTTTTTGAGCGATATGCTTTGGTGTTTTGAATTCACAATTTTAGTGTTTTTCTGACTTTCTCTTACACCCTGTATAATACAGGTTGTTAGGGTAAACAGTTGCACTTCTTCAAAGGGTGATTGTACCTATGACAACATTTTCTTCCAATGATGAACTAAGAAATTCGAAAATAAATACTCTGTCTTTTCATACTAAATGCAATCGGCTGTTTAAAAGTTTGTCTGTCAAAAGGCGAAATGCTTATTACGCTTTTATGCGTATTTTTTATGTTTGGCGGGGAAAATTATTCAGTTTCATAATTACAATAATCCATTAAATTAATGCAATTGTCTGGAGTGCGATTTTTGAAATTCACACTTTGAACTCAGCAGTTGAAAATGTCAATATTACTACGGAGACGTGCATCTTTCTACTGCTGATTTGACATTCAAAAATCATACTCCAGGAGTGTGATTTTTGAAAGTCAAATCAGCAGTAGAAAGATGCGTATCTCCATACATTTTCCACTGCTGAGTTCAACGAATGTTTGTAAAACTGTGCTGATGATGATGATATTAAAGTATGACAGAAAGTACGCAACCAGCGCCTGTATGTAATATTATTCAAACGAGAAATTGAATGTCATTGTTGCACACATCAGATTTGTGTTAACACAAACATTAATATGCATATGAAAATTAAATTCCGCGTCGGCGAAATGTTGAAGCAGTTAATAAGATCCGGTATTAACGTCCGGAGTTATAGCTGACTTGTTTATACAGGGTGTACAATAAAATGGGACAGCTGCTTAAAGGGGTGCTTCAGACCATCAAACTGAACAACTTTCTCTATGGGACCAATATCGAATCGCGAAAAAAAAATCTACTGTCCCATACATTTCAGTCGAGTTATGTTTGCAGTTTTGTATGGGAGAGCGGATTTTTTTTTCGCGATTTCGATATTGGTCCCATAGAGAAAGTTGTTCAGTTTGATGGTCTGAAGCACCCCTTTAAGCAGCTGTCCTATTTTATTGTACACCCTGTATATGTTAGTAAATAGGCGAGAGGGAGCGAGTAAGGTATATGTTTGGTTAGTCGGTTTGATAGCCTCGATGGTATCCTGTGCTGATTGACAGTATGATAGGTGATATTATGACGTACCGAGGGATTAAGAAAGTGCGTAAGTGACACAGGAGCGTGAGCGTGGTGCGTGTATAAAAGTTGAAACTATATTTTTAAAGTGACGGAGTTACGTTTTAATTTACAAAGTTACGTTCGTCATCATTTCATCATTATCATTTACTTTTGACTACACTATACCCACAGGTGAAATTGGGGTGGTATATTCAGCTAAGAACAACAATAATTTGCCATTAAAGTAAATCTCTTAATATATAAAAATGTTCCCAGTGAACTCTTCACCAAGTCAACCGATTTTGATGAAAGTTGGCATTTGTGTGTAATTTGGTCCAACTGAGAGATAGGATAGTTTTTATTTCGAATAGCAGGACAACTTCTGCCTGGTCAACTTGAAAATATTGAATTCATTATAGGTATCTTGTCTAGTTGACTAAATCATTATTAGGTTGGTACGACAGGTAGGTGACAGGTGAAAGAGCTTCCAAGACGAAGTCTATTTAAAAAGTTACTTCCCTAATTCGATCCCTAAATGTTGATTAAACCAATTCTTAATAAAAATGAAATAATAACACAGGGGGCAAAGTTAAATACGTTACATACTTTGGGGAGTATTTCCGACCATCAATCTGAAAGACTTTCACTAGCAAACCGTCATTGAAATCGCGAAAAAAACAGCCTTTCCATGGAAAACGTCAATGGCTGATTTCGTTTCGCGATTCCAATGTTCGTCTTATAGTAGAAGTTGTCAGTTTGATGGTCTGAAGCACCCTGTAAATTATATACCACATTTAAGTTTACACCGTGTATTATCATTTTCTATCTCAGTTTGAACCGACAAACGTGTAACTGAACGTAGGTTAAATAGGTTGTGCACTTCAAGCTATAAACTATGTGCAGCGAACGCGTTATCTCACACTGTAATTAATTTTATTAACATCGAAGCGAAGGTGTCGGCCCCGCCAATTTAAAGAGACCTGCTACGTGCCTCGGCGTTTTGAGTAAAATTTACTATTAGGATGAAGTATTTAAGATTAATGGAGGTCTACTTAAACTGGTCCAATGTTGAAGATGACGTGTAGTGATTTAGGGGAAGCAATAAATCGGTAATGATCGTTAATTCTAAGATTGTCTTAGATTATTTAAGTGAAATTGTGATAAATTTATGTTATGCAATCTGAATATTATGTAACACTATTTTTGTGTCAACAGCGAGGAAAAATTTAGTGTTTTTTTCGTTATTTTGTTTCAAAAATGAAAATGCATAACGGTTTCGCACTAAAATGTCCTGCGCACTTGACTGCTTTTATAACATTTTTCTAATAAAAAAAAAAAGATTGATTTGATTTATTTTATAAAAAAACAAGCTACACATTTGTTTTTTTTAGATAAACAATTTATTTAGATAAACATTTTATTTGCAAAAGTAACACACTCATAATAACTTAAGCTTTCCTACAGCAAACCTTATAAGGTTTATTCGTAGGAGGCGAGTTGCTGTTTACAGCGTACTAGATTTTACAAACTAAACTGTAGCTAAAATCTACTATTTGCATTATCATCAATAATATTGGTGGGGTGGACACAATTTAGTTTTCATGAAATCTTTAACAATCACTAGACAATGAAATGGATACAAAAGCTAGTTTATTTGGATGGTTTTGATCATCTACTACGTAATGTGTAATATTTTTTATCTAGGTAGATACTATGTCGTGAAAGATAATATATTATTTTTACATCAGTCAATCAATCAAACCTCACGGTTCTGTGCTAATCTGGTCAATATCTTACAATGTTGTCTGAGCAACGAAACGTTTTAACAAAATTGTTTATTACTTTCTTTTTAGTTCACTATTATTCAAATTATTCAGCTTTTTTTTACATACTTATTTTTCAAACGGTTTTATGTATTTTTTTAAAGAAACGTATGTTTTTTCTTAACTAACAGTTGTTATGCACCTACCTATACTCCATTCCAATTAGCAACGAAATTTTAAGGCTTTTTTGAATTACAGAAACAGAGATTTTGAAACACTTACTCTTTTTCTTTATAGTAACGTCCAAGATATTATGTCGGATAGTATATCTTTCAGATAAAATAAAATATTTATTAATCAGAACTGGCCAGAAAAAGCAAACAAAACATGAATCGGAAAATCTTTTCGGGCTTCTTTGGAATGAAGTACTTATAGTAATATATTATCAACTACTGTTCATGTCATTCAGTCGTTATTATTCCAGCTATATTACAATACACCAGCTCTCGTCTTAAATGGTGTTTATGTCTAAATCGACAAAAAATCCCTGCGCAAGTGTCGCACCCCCTAAGTTAGGGCGAGCGCCCCCGACACCTGCTGTTCGTTAGCTCACTGATGTAAGAAGACTTTCTTATCTTGTGCTATGTTTTTCAAGTGCTTAGTTAAAGCACATCATAACTTAGTAGTTACATGCTGTGGTTAAAGTTAGACAAAAGAGAAAATTGCGGAACAATATAATCACCAAAATAAGAAAAAATCTAATAATGATTTGATATGAAATTTGACAAAATTCATTGAATTGAATTTAGTAGACTATAGTATACAGTTAAAAAAGTAAAGATAAACATTTCAAACATTTATGAGGGTTGTTGAGACCATCAAACTGAACAACTTTCACTATGGGACCAACATCGAAATCGCAAAAAAAAAAAATGTTATGGTCCCATACATTTAGCTCGAGTAGATCTGTAGTTTAGTATGGAACATCGCAAACGCATCGAATCATGGCGATTATAGCAAATCTCCCCATTTTGGGGGAGGTCTAAGTCCAGCAGTGGACGTCTATCGGCTGATATGATGATGATTATTATGGAACATCAGATTTTTTTTCTCGATTTCGATGTTGGTCCCATAGTGAAAGTTGTTCAGTATGATGGTCTTTACCACCCCCTTAAATGTTTATTTGTATTTTTGTAACACCTTGTAGACAGGGTGTAACAAAAAAAAAACGTCAAAACGTCAAAAAAAAACGTCAAAAAAAAAACAGCTCTCCCATACAAAAGTGCGGTTCCGACTCGACTAAAATGTATGGGACAGCTGACGTTTTTTATTTTTTTTCGACGCTGGCTCCATATTGAAAGTTGTTCAGTTTGATGGTCTGAAGCACCCCCTTAAGTATTACTAGGGTGTTTTACTATAATACTTTACTATAATACTGTACTATACAAAAAATATTCTCAAATCAGTCCACATTAACCAACTGCTGGGCATAGGACTCCTTTCATTGTGCCATTCCTCACGGTCCTGTGCTAATCTCATCCATTTCTGACCAGCAACTTTCACAATGTCGTCCGACCAACGTGTTTGTGGTCTGCCTAACCTCATTCTAACTCTTGACTCCATTCCGATACTGCCCTGGTCCACCGGCCGTTTTCCCTTCTAGCCAAATTATTTGACTACAAAAAAAGATTCGATCGCTCAAAATCACATATGTATATTTATTTAATTCAATTCTATCAATTTATTTATTTTATTAGTATGTACATTATAATGTCACCATATATCCTGCAATTATAATAAAAAAATTACCCTTCTTCTCGGGCAGTAAGTAAAAATGACTGTTTATTTTATTGAACTTTTTACAAAATACAAGAGCACTGTATTTTCAGTTTAATTCCACGTTTCTTCATAAATTCATGTTCCGTAGTGGAGAGGTAGGGTGCGTGTGCAATTTCCTCACCTACCCTATTCATGTTACGAAGCGGAAGGCTACTAACTTTTCACAGCGTGAAAAATTACTCTGAATATTAAATAGTTGTTGATTTAGATACTCTACGTGGAGTGTTCTAGTGTTTTTTTGACATTAAAAGATCTACCTCTTATGCTCGGCACTGGAGTATGATTACGTATAGAAAGTCATACATTCAAAATCATGATCAAATGTTGTATAATCTCCATAGAATTTAGATATTTTCTACTGGAGTGCAATTCACCAAGTGTCACATCGCTGTCAAAAACATCGACGAGCTCGCATCCTTCAGATCGTCGGAGGTTTTATATGAGTTTTACTTTGACACATGAAATTGAAAGCTTACCGTTGTTTCAACGAAGAATTTAAAGTTGTGACGATCTTTGCACTTAATTGAATTGCACTGCTGCTGATTTGAACGTATGACTTAAAAAAACAACAACATTCAGTATGTTGTAAAAAAAAAAAAAAATTTCGAGTACTTTTTACCGAAAATCAACCTAAAAGATATTTTAAGATATTTATTTATTTCGTGTTAAACAAAACGCGACGCTAAAAGCGCTGCGTGGGAAAAGCCTCTAAGACATTTTTTATTTTCTTTGTAAGTTTTGAGAACCCAACGAATTATCGATCTCCACCGATACCAACAATGTAATTTACAAATCAGTAAACACAATCAAATTACTTTCTCTGACGGTTTTATGTCGACAGTAATGGCGACCGCGTAGCGATCGTAGCACTTGCTACGCCGCCGTAGCCCGTAGCATCAACCGCCAGACGGTTTATGACTCCTATAACATGCGGTTTGCATCGAAAGAGATATTGGGAGCTTCGAATATTTTATTATACGTGCCTGAAATTGTTGCGGAAGTCTAAAGTGTTATTGCTTACGTATAACCGAGTCCGGTCACATTATCCGTCAAGATTTCATATCGGTTTTGAAATAAAATGAAACTATTGTGATTGATTTCATACTTTGTATTTGGTAAAGTATGAAATGAACAAACAATTTTGCTTCTCGATTCTCCTAACTCTCTTAATTTTTAGGGTTCCGTACCCAAAGGGTCAAAAGGGTCCGTCCGTCCGTCCATCTGTCAGTCTGTCCGTTCGTCCGTCTGTCCTACCTATTTAGGGCTGTAACTTTTGAACCGCAATAGCTAGATAGTTGAAATTTTCTCAGATTATGCGTTTTTTCTTTACGCTCTATCGTAAAAACGGTAATACATACAAGCGTAAAACTTAGTGTGATTATAGAGCAAACTCTACAGAATAACAGCAAATACTAAAAACCGGCCAGGTGTGAGTCGGTCTTGCGCTTTTTTTCTAAGTTAATAATGTTGTGTTCTGTGGTGGTGTGGTACGGAACCCTCGGTGCGCGAGTGGCCCGACTTACACTTGACCAATTTTTATTGTTCTTTGCTTATAATCAGCCATGCAATTCACTAAGAGCAAACATCGTCATCTTAAATTCGTCGTTGACACATCGGCGAGCTGACAATTCCTATGGTTATACAGGAAGATTTTTTTATCACCATCCAAATTTTAATAAAATGTTTGTTTATGAAAAAAAATCGATACGTGTTTTTTCTTTTAGTATCGCTCAGTACTAAAATATTGAGAAATGACTACGCAAAAATGTCTTAAGAAAAACAATTCGACTGGACACAGTACGCACCTACCTGTGCCACAGATTACTTATTAATAGTTACTACCACTCGACCCGATTTCGCGCGCTTTTTTGAATTTAGAACTTTGCTTTTCAAGAACGAAAACTAACGAACGAATCTCTGTGGTCAGTAATTTCCTTTGGGTCAGAGCCTTTTTATTTTTAGAAAAAGTTTATTATGTGTCATTGTGTCATTCAAAGAGTACTTTATTATAACCGTGTCATTGAACAAAAATAAACAAAATAAGGGACTATTATAAAATTTTAACAATGTTTTGAAAGTCTTGTGTGTTCCTGTTAAGTTTACAATGCGTGGGACTCTGAAGCTAGGGCTCCGCCCCCCGGTCCTGCAGCACCCGGTCGGTACGAATACGAAACTCGATGACCAAGCTTTATGGAAAATTCTGTAGGATAAAATTTTTAAATGTGCAATTTTGACCTGCCCTTTTTTTTAATGAAATGGGTTCTATAAGTGATACCAAACATGTAGAAAAAATTTGGATGGTGATAAAAAAATCTTCCTGTATTATCATGTTATGTGTCAAACTCATATAAAAACTTCGACGATCTGTAGGATGCAAGAAGGATGTTATATATGTTGGCTCGTCGAAGTTTTTGACAGCAATGTGACGCTTAGTGCATTCCACTTCTGTCCTGTAATAACGAAGAAAAAAAAAATTTCATGCGAAGTCATACCAGTATTCTTTTTTTGAGATGGTTATAAAGTTATAAATTAGAAACTAAACTTTTAAAACTTTAAAAAAAAATTGTTTAAACATTTCTGACCAAGGATTTTCAATGTGTATACTTAAAATTTTGATAAAGCATTATATTTTATTTTATTATACTTATCCTTCTTCCTTCAATTAGTATTAATGCAAACATTTTTTTTACTGCACATGTACACGAAAAGTTTGAAACTTTTATAATATCTTGGATGTGTCTTAATCATTTGTTTAAGCACTAACTACCCAGGTAAAGCCAAGAACGTATTATATGAGTATAGATGTAGTGCACGTAAATAATGTAATCATGTCGGGTGTAGGGAAAACAGTTTATCAGGCTGTATTGTCGTTTCCTACAAATATCCGGTATTAGTGCGTGGAAGGGAGAACACAGATGTACAGGGCGCAGAACAGCTGTGATTCTATAAAGGGGATGAAACATCCCTAACACACAATTAAGAGTTGTAATAGAGCTTCTCTAATAAGAGTCTAGAGGAAAATCCTACTTTAATCCGACTAATATTATTCAGGGTGTAAAATTAAATAGGACACTTGCTTAAAGGGGTGCTCAGACCATTAAATTGAACAACTTTCTTTATAGGACCAATATCAAAATCGCGAACAAAATATGTTTATAGCACTCCGTGACCTAAACCCGCACTTAGGTTACGGTTTTGCGTTACCTAAGTAGTCCATTATTACACGGATTACACCGTTCGAAAATGAATCCACTATATTGCACAGATGCATAATATACAAAAGAAGGTTCTTTTATAGCATTCCGTGACCTAAACCCGCACTTAGGTCACGGTTTTTCGTTACTAAGTAGTCCATTATTACACGGATTACATTACACCATTCGAAAATGAATCTACTTTATTGCACAGATGCATAATAAACAAAAGAAGGTAGGTACTTTTATAAATGTGCTTTCAATCAATGTGACCAACATTGAAATCGCGAAATCCCCAACTGACTCCAAGTTACCCCCCCTACTTTAATTATATTACGTACGCCCTACTTACACCCGCACCCCCTGCTCACACCTTATTAGTATGTTGGTAGTAGGGTGCGAGTAAGGGATGCGCCCCCTAGTGCGTAGAGGGTGATTGGGGATGCATAGGGGTGATAAGAGGGTACACCCCCTAATGCGTAAGGGGTGTGTAGTGGTGATTAGGGGGTGCACCCCCTAGCTCGTGGGTGTGATTAGGGGGTGTACCCCCTAGCTTGTGGAGGTGATTAGGGGTGTACTCCTAGCTCGTGGGGTGATTAGGGGGTGTACCCCCTAGCTCGTTGGGGTGTTTAGGGGGTGTACCCCCTAGCTTGTGGGGGTGATTAGGGGGTGTACCCCCTAGCCCGGGCTGGTGTTTAGGGGGTGTACCCCCTAGCTCGTGGGGGGTGATTAGGGGTGTACCCCCTAGCTCGGACTGGTGATTAGGGGGTGTACCCCCTAGCTCGTGGGGGTGATTAGGAGGTGTACCCCCTAGTTCATGGGGTGATTAGGGGGTGCACCATGTAGTGCGTACGTGCTTAGTGGGTGAGTAGGGGCTGATGATGATGTGACGGTAGATGTGATTAGAGGTTAGTATTACCTATTGATTGTGATTGCGATATATGAACGAAGCTTTTAAAGTTGTGGTTGTGTCCTACGGGGGGCTCCGCCCCCCGTGCCCCCGGGGGGGCTCCGCCCCTCCACCCCGCCGGGGGCTTCGCCCCCGGACCCTCATTATACCCTATTCGTTGGTATACGTATTCATAGAATAAAAGTTCAACATGAAAGAAAATATCAATATAATAAAAAGTTGGCGGGTTTAGGTCACACGAGCTATAAAATAGTATACGATACTCGTGACCTAAGTAAGTCCATTATTACACGGCGTTTATTGCCCTCGCTGCGCTCGGGCGATAATTCACGCCGTGCAATAATGGACTACTTAGGTCACACGTATCGTAATGTACTATTGCAGTTTTGTATGGGACAGCGGGATTTTTTGACGCGATTTCAGCGTTGCGTTGGCCCAAAAGTTGTTCAGTTTGATGGTCTGAAGCACCCCTTTAAGTAAGTGTCCCATTTAATTTTACACCATGTATAACTGTGAAAGTTTGTGACGACGGATGTTTGTAACTCAATTACTTATTTCTTGTCATTGATCATTTCATAGGAATGAATGAAACTAAAGGTTCACCATTTTCGTATCTATTAACTTTATTCATTCTCTTTTCAACAAAGCCTCGTCATCATCTCATCATTCGGCCTCGTAAATATCAAGCCTCATAAAAAGGCTGAAAGTCACCCAAAGGTCGATGGACATGACTATGCTCGGAGTTTCCCTGCGAGATCGAATCAGAAATGAAGAGATTCGCAGAAGACCCAGAGTAGCCGGCACAACCCTTGCTATACTGAATTGGCAATGGACACATTGCTCACAGTACCGATGGCCGATATAGAGTTCTCGAGTGGCGACTGCGTGCCGGAAAGCGCAGTGGGGGTGGACCCCACAAGGTGGACCGACGACCTGGTGAAGGCAACGGGAAAGGGCCGAAGAGTTCTCGAGTGGCGACCGCGTACCGGAAACCGCAGTGGGGGTAGGCCCCCCACAAGGTGGACCGACGACCTGGTGAAGGCAGCGGGAACCCGTTGGATGAGGGTAGCGCAGGACCGGTCGTAGTGGTGATCCTTGGGGAAGGCCTATCTCCAGCAGTGTAGATATGTCGGCTGATATTGATGATGATTATCTTTTCCTCTTATCTAGTTCCAATCAAAATACCGGAATCTATTCTTGTAGTCTAGTAGTCTAGTCTTGTATGACCATATTTCGATATACAATACATAAATATAGTTTATAAACGTCCATTACCCAGGTACAAATATATATCTCCTCTAAGTCTCAGGCAGGTTCACTACCAACTAGGTTATCAGGATTTATTACTCTAATCGGTCTTGAAACCATATACCCTATGTCCCTTGTCCTATCCAGCATAGTATCTATGTACACAGAGTAACAAGATTTACGCGCACGTTGGAATTACGACACGCTACCTTCAGCGTGCGAGCTCACAGCTCGCAGCCTCCGAGCGGCGAGCGTCGAATAAATCAAGCGAGCCCGTTTCACCCGTTTGGGCCGTCTCATTCTCCCCCAATAAAGCCCAGTTGCTACGTGACGGCTGCAACTTTAACGCCGGTGTCCGCGAATCTGAATGAATATTTTATTTATACGATTGCATTTGTCTTGGGATTTGATGTGGAGGAACTGATGGTTTCCTAGGTTACCAGTTAGATTAAGTAAGTTATCCATAGGTTGGATACCTACTAGGTACATAGAGTTTCGTCGGTAGATGACTCAAGTTGAAAAAATCGTTTGACTGTATGTCGCCCGTGCAGTAACTTTCGGCAGATTATTTGATAGTGCTTTCGGCCACAGAGAGTTACAATTAATGTAACAATTTTTAAGAAATAGGAATTCAACCTGTGATTTTTTTTGTAGCAACGATATCATATAATCTAAATATATCAAATAGTTTTACCGATATCTGTTTCATATTATTTTGCTTTATTCATCACCGTTTACAAAACAGTCAATGATATTGACACATTCAAAATGATAGCGATCCCAAAAATACACGAGTTAACTTTTGAAAGTGACCTAATAAGGATGAATAAAAATCTTTAAAAAGCAACGATATCTGTACTACAAAGTATTCTTTCTTTTTTCTAAAGTATTTCTTCTTTCTTGTTTTAAGCATAGCATATGCTCACGACTATATTCCCCGAGGGGGTAGTCAGAGATATTCTGAAACCTTAGAACATACACGTTTCACTAGTAGTGCCGAAACTCTGTCCAGTGTGACGGGGAGTGAGCCCGTCGCCACTTCTTATTTTAATTCGATGGCATAACATTTTATATTTTGTCTCTCCCAGTATTTCGCTACACGGTTAACACTCAAATTAAAGATTGAAAAATTAAGTCTGGGGTGGGACTTGAACCCGCACCCTTCCAAACCGGGGAAGTGCGTTATCCAATTTCGCTACCGAGTCCACTAGCCAGAGAACGAAATTTTCAATCTGTTGCGTCTTGAGGGGACGTGTGCGACATCTACTGGAAGTTATTGCAAACTAGCCAACCTGCAAGTCCAGCATTACAACTGGAATTCATACAGTATTAGATGACACACCCTCAAGTCGCACACGTCCCCTCAAGACGCAACAGATTGAAAATTTCGTTCTCTGGCTAGTGGACTTGGTAGCGAAATTGGATAACGCACTTCCCCGGTTTGGAAGGGTGCGGGTTCAAGTCCCGCCCGAGACTTAATTTTTCAATCTTTAATTTGATTCGAAATAGCACAACATGGCTGTAACATGTTTAAAAATCCATAATATTTGAAACGGTTAACACTAACACAGAGTACTATAATACTACCGTAAGCAATACCATCAGCGTACATTAGCTCCGTTCGCGTGCAATAGTTGTCGCAAACCACAATATTTCTGCGGAAGCGAATAAACTGATTGGTATGTGAATATTGTATTATACATAGGTACGTGCTGCACGTAGTACCTACATGCACAAGCATCTCTTGTCTGATCTGATCTATTTGACCCAAACTCTGGGTTGAGGGTTGTTCCCTCGGAATATTATTTAGTTGAGGGTTGTTCCCTCGGCAGTGGCCTCCAACCAACCCCTTATAGCCACCCCTTACCACACAATAAGCCAGCTGTTCTGACCTGACGATGAGGTGCCTGTTTCACCTCGCTGCGTTTAGGTATTCTGATATACCACACACACTGCTGATTGGTACTGATTCACGTGCGTAGATCTGATTCCACCGCCAACGACTGATTTTACCGCCAGCGCTCCAGACAAAGCACTGAATGGCAGGGATGTTCCCACACCTAATGAATTGAATAACGGGTGAACACACAGGTAAGTTAAAAGCACGTATTGCACTAAAAACACTCACCAAAAGGGATTCAAGAAAAACACCCGTGCGCACTGCTCGACGTTTTTACTCGTTCTGTCGTCTCACTCGCAAGACAGCTTCATTGCAGGTAAGTGAATAAAAACTAGTTTTTCATTTGATGGTAACATAAGCGTCAAACATGAATTAAGCTACATCCACACTATGCCTGTTTACATTATAGCATTAATATTTTAGGATTCGCGATGTGATTCGCGACATTCCCCAACACAGAAAGAAAACTCAATAATCTTCTACTTCTTCTTCTTATCGTGTGGGCAGAGCCCTGGGCCTCAATTGCGCTATTTTTTACGGTTTTACCGTTCGGACGGAACGTTTTTGGTTTTGGTTTAGCTGAAATAAAAATCGGTTGAATCTCACAATATACAGAAAATTCGATCGAATGGACATCAAACGCTACGCCAACGCATCCTCCGAAACAAAGCCAAATCGCCACGGCTAATATAACCCGCGCGATACGAATTGTGCACAACGTAACGCTCCTGGCCGTGGCCCTGCTTTGGCAGCATCGTTCAAAACTAGCGCGACCGACGTGCTGGTGTCAGAGTTCTTCTGCTGATATTATTTTATAATCATTAAAAATTTCCTGACATACAGTACTGCTACTCATTGCTGATACTGATTGCTGATACTGATTGCTGATACTGATTGCTGATACTGATTGCTGATACTGATTGCTGATGCCGATGCCGATGCCGATGCCGATGCCGATGCCGATGCCGATGCCGATGCCGATGCCGATGCCGATGCCGATGCCGATGCCGATGCCGATGCCGATGCCGATGCCGATGCCGATGCCGATGCCGATGCCGATGCCGATGCCGATGCCGATGCCGATGCCGATGCCGATGCCGATGCCGATGCCGATGCCGATGCCGATGCCGATGCCGATGCCGATGCCGATTCCGATTCCGATAATGATAATGATAATGATACTGATACTGATACTGATACTGATACTGATACTGATACTGATACTGATACTGATACTGATACTGATACTGATACTGATACTGATACTGATACTGATACTGATACTGATACTGATACTGATACTGATACTGATACTGATACTGATACTGATACTGATACTGATACTGATACTGATACTGATACTGATACTGATACTGATACTGATACTGATACTGATACTGATACTGATACTGATACTGATACTGATACTGATACTGATACTGATACTGATACTGATACTGATACTGATACTGATACTGATACTGATACTGATACTGATACTGATACTGATACTGATACTGATACTGATACTGATACTGATACTGATACTGATACTGATACTGATACTGATACTGATACTGATACTGATACTGATACTGATACTGATACTGATACTGATACTGATACTGATACTGATACTGATACTGATACTGATACTGATACTGATACTGATACTGATACTGATACTGATACTGATACTGATACTGATACTGATACTGATACTGATACTGATACTGATACTGATACTGATACTGATACTGATACTGATACTGATACTGATACTGATACTGATACTGATACTGATACTGATACTGATACTGATACTGATACTGATACTGATACTGATACTGATACTGATACTGATACTGATACTGATACTGATACTGATACTGATACTGATACTGATACTGATACTGATACTGATACTGATACTGATACTGATACTGATACTGATACTGATACTGATACTGATACTGATACTGATAAGGTGTGGCAGACCTCTACAGCAATAAATCTGCGTGCTACCAGAAGGCATTCTTCTGCCGCTAGGTCTTTAACTACTTCCCCATGTATGCACGTGACTAGACACGTGTACAGGCTAATCCATCGTTTTTCCGGTTGAAACCTTAATATATCGGTGTTCTTGCCTTCTAATTCTTTTGTAAAATATTTCAGTTTTTTTTTTAGATGTATCTTTTCAGGGATTACTTGTTCCTTATTCTTTTCTAGATGGGTATCATTAATTTGAGTGGGAGATGCAGAGTTCGACAGACCCTCCTCAATCGGAAGAGAAATTGGTAGTTGAAGATCTTCTACATTAGTTAAAGAAGTGACCGGCCACCGGCGGCGGCGTGCTGCTAGCCGCGCGCCCGCCCTTCTCCATCCGCCGCCTTCAAAGTAGCGCCGAATCGCAAGACGAAGTAGTCGTGGCACAGGTCTCCAGAGGACGCTTGAGATTCGTATGTTGTGTGGTTTATCTTCCGCCGCGCTCACCGGACTCAAGGTACTATTCGATTTTTGACTGTATTGAAGGAGTATTAAACGAATATCATGATACCCACGATTGTCGTAGGCGACTTTAATTTATATTCTACAACATCGGCCGTTCGTAGGGGCTTTGAAATGTTCTCAAATTCATGTAATCTCTGTCAACAAAACCATGTAGTTAATAATTTAGGACGAATGCTAGATTTAATTTTGACAAATCCGGCTGTTGTGGGAGTCTCGATCTCTGAGGCTATGGAGGGATTGGTTTCGCACGAGATGCACCACAATCCATTAGATATTACCGTTCTCATAAACTCGCCACTTTTTCGAGCAATTACATCAAAGAAACCCAATGATAACATGAGGAACACGCAAGTTAGGAACTTTCGGAGGGCAAATTTCCCGCTTCTCTACGAAAAACTGCTGGATGCTGATTGGTCGCAACTTGGTGCTTGTGAACATGTGGACGGTTCGGTGGATCACTTTTATAAGATATTAAATGACATTTTGGACGAATGTGTTCCCTATAAATATGCTAAATTCAATACTTCTACCTACCCTGACTGGTACAACACAGAAATAAAAAAACTGAATAAAATCAAAAACTCTTATCATAAATTGTACAAACAAATAAATAACCAATTGTACTATGCTTTCTTTACTTATTATAGATAAATGGTCAAAAATGAATCGGAGAAAAGTCATAGAGTTTATCTTGCTCGCATTCAAACTAGAATAAAGAGTGATCCATCGACTTTCTGGTCATTTATTAGGCAAAATAGACGCTGCCTAGAACCAGAGGTCTTTGGTACAAGTGCCCCTCGAGAAACGGCTAGTTTGTTTGCCGAGTTCTTTAGAAGTGTCTTTTTAACCACACCACTAAAAATAGATGCCTCTGAATCTTATTCAAGAGCTTCGATTATGCCTAATGTACCATTACACCACGTCACCATTGACCGTATAAGTGAAGAGGACGTGCGCCGTGCTACTAGGCGTCTCTCTCCAAAATTAACTCAAGGTCCAGATGGAGTGCCCCAATTCTTAGTCAAGGATTGTCGTGAAGCTTTCGTGAGGCCTCTCTGCTATATATTCAACCTTATAGTTAATTTATCTAGCCCAGGTGAAGGAAAGGGTTGATGTCGTGTCGTATCGGGAACTCAAGACACTAGCTGAAAGTAGACAGGATTGGCGAATACTCCACCGACAAGAGCGTAGCTCTTAAATAAGATGATGATGATAGTTAATACAGGAATGCACCCTCAACAATGGAAAGTCTCTAAGGTTTTACCTATTCATAAAAGCGGAGCAAATTCAGATATTCAAATTTATAGACCTGTAGCGGTACTGTCCATCTTCGGTAAAGTATTCGAATCTATTTTGTACTACCATATTTACAATCAGTTGCGTGGTTGGTTTTGTGATGAGCAACATGGTTTTCTACCCAAGCGCTCTACCAATTCGAACTAATTAAATTTAACCACGCTTCTGGCGTCTCAGCTTGACCAGAAACGTCAGGTAGATGTGGCCTATTTCGACTTTAGGAAGGCCTTTGATAGAGTCAATAATGATACCTTATTGCACAAAATGGCTGCTACAGGATTCTCAAAACCTTTACTACAGTTTTTTTTTTTTCGTCCTATCTACGGGACAGAACTCAGTATGTTCAATACAAGAACGCAAAATCAGATCCGTATTATGTAACGTCTGGCATCGGGCAGGGGAGTAGCCTCGGTCCTTTACTGTTTTTGATACTAATAAACGATTTACCCGACGCTGTAATTAGTGCTACTTGTCTCATATTCGCCGATGATGTCTAACTGGCTCTCCCGATAAATGGCACCAGCGATTGCGTGAGGCTACAAAGAGATATAGATGGGGTCTGCGCATGGGGTCAGAATAACAGTCTCGACTTGAAGGTTTCAAAGTGTGCAATGATGTCATACACAAGAGCGCACAATCCTATAATGTGTTCGTATGTGGTTGGGGATGAGACGCTAAAGCGCGTTTCCATCATGAAAGATCTGGGTACCTGGTTTGATACGGAGTTGTCATTCTGTCACCACATTATTGAGACATCCAACGCTGCGAGAAGATGCTTAGGTTTTGTCATGCGCCAGTCGCGGTATTTTGATTGCCGCGAAGCTATTTGCATCCTCTACAATGCTTTTGTGCGAAGTAGGTTGGAAACAAACTCGCTTGTTTGGAGCCCATGTGCAGACCAGTATATCCTAATTCTGTAGCGCATACAGAAGTCATTCACCCGATTTCTGTATCGTAAGGTTTACATGTATCCCACACTATTTGTTCTGGGCATGGTGAATTACGTTTCCCTTGAAGTCAGACGGAAGTTGGCCTTATTGAGGTATTTCGTTAGGATGATTCGCGGTGAAATTACCAACCCCTTTCTTCTGGCCTACGTCCCACTTAACGTACCCATAGTACAAAGACATGCCCTTCGTCCACGCCAACATCCACTTTTTGCGGTACCTAAAACAAAAACTGTATCCATGTCTCATACACCACTGTACGAGGCCTTGAAGCTCATGAACACTATTGTAGACCTTGATCTGGTGGACATTTTTGCGGACTCGGAATCTAGGCTCCTACTATCAGCCGGACGATATTTAGGTTCAGTATCAGCTAGAAACTCTGTGGTGGATATTGCCCCCATCGCTCTTAACTATTTTTAATATTTTGACAAATATAATTAATTATATCTGACTACAAATGTAATCTAATATTCCACTAATATTCTTTGACATGCATGTCTATTTCTAATTTCTAATTTAATATATTCTAAATGTTATAAAGTTTTAGTAATTTAATGAAATATTAATCTATGAAATAATGTAATTTTACTTATCAAATGACTAAAGCTTACATGTGTAGTGTTTGTACTGTTAGTGTAAGTTGTTGAATAAATGAATTGAATTTAATTGAATTGAATTTAATTGGATTATGAAGCAAAAGTGTGGACCTGATAACCAATGTTGATTGCCAGCATTTGAGATTGTTGATCGCGTTGCTACATCCGCGCAAGGATTTTGTATGATTCTGTAATAATATACATCTCGGAAACCACTTCACTTTTTTCTATGGTAATTTTATTTTCTGATAAACGTTGTCATGGTTCACAAGCAGAACTTACTAATGAAACAACTGATTCGTGTATAACTTTAACCGTGCTCTAATTTTGTTCCTCCATCTCTTTCTACTCAGCTCAATCTCACAGACCGAACGACAAGGCGCACTAACATGGCTACAAACTGACCCAAGCTGAGACTCACACACCTAAGTCTCTTCAACTGTAACAACGAGATTGTCTTTCGAAACACAAATATCTTTTTTAAAAATTATGTATGTACATACTCTGTAAAGAGAGTTGGTGGTACACCCTATGTATCAAAGAAATAATTATTTTATAAGGTACTTAAATTCTGTTAAATTATCCGCAAATAGCATCAAATTTCTAAAACACACTAGAAAAAAAAATCTTCCTGATTTTAGAATGCACTTTTATTACGTAAGCCATACGAATAAAAATCGTACTCATCGTATTTCCACTAAAATCGAAACATACTGACTATCTATCTTTTACTTAACGTACCTACGTACTTTGTAATACTTTTGTAAATAAATAAGTACATACTAGTATAGATTTAATTTCTTAGGTAATATCGATTTGTTTTTATTTTTCATAAAGTTGAATTCTATTAACTGTTAAAATGTTATAAGCAACTTAATGGATTCATATAGTATTTCAATCTTTGTTGGGAGTCAATAAGATATATTTTGCTAACAGAGCCGGGTCCAGTAAGCCGGTCGTCTCGCCGGGTGCACGTGCTGGCGCATGGCGCCACGCTGGCGGAGGCGGCGCGGGCGCCGCCGACGCGTACTCTTCGCATTGCGATAGTAGCACGTAGCCTGGCCCTGTACCCGCACTTTCGATGTTCACTATATCGCCACTGTGTCGGTCCGCATTTCATTGAAATAGAGTTGACATTGGAACGAAAACGTTCACGCAATTGCAAAGTTCGAATCCCGGAGTAGACCCCCTGCCTATCACAGTATCACAACAACACACCTAGAAACACTTTCATTACAATCATCATCGTATTTGATGGCGAAAGGTGATCGACTTTAGCGATTACCCTACGTTTGAAAAATAAAGTTAAAATTTTTAGTTTGGTAGGTACTTTTACTAAATGAATCATATTGATTTTACACCACTGACGACTAAGACCGCCTCGCCTTGTGCCTCTTGTATTCTTATCCGTATTTTACTGTTTATTTTTGGTATAAACATTGACGTAAAGAATAATATGGACGCCGGGTTTAGTACAAAATTCTCGAAAAAGTGTCAGAGATTAAACCATCACACAAACCTAAGTACATGTAGTTACATAAACCAACTAAAAACATTGAAAATGCCATTGAGGTACCTACTAGAGGCGACACCCCGACAAAATGCTTTTTAACATTCGTTTAAGCTAATTGGCTCAACCTTACTCAGCATGTGCCGGGCGCGTGCAGCACCGCGACGCCCCAGCATACGCCCCGCACTGCTGATCGTGGTGCACAGATTTTGTTCGCATTGTCTGTTCTATACATAATTACAGCATTCAAGCGTAAGCATATACTCACGACTACACTCCCCGAGGGAGTAGTCAAAGACACTCCGAAACCTCAGAACATCCGCGTTTCACTAGTAGAACTCATACATAATTATACAATGGAAAATGCTAAAATTCTTTTCCGTCCCACTCCCCCACCGGGGCACGGCGCGCGTGCGCATAGTCAGCCGATCAAACGAAGACTTTCGCTTAATTGGTTAAATTTTACGTTTTGGTGCTCTTTTGGTTCGGACACTTTTGAGCGCGAACCCTACGTCCAGTAGTTGGTAAATCAATGGGTATAAAACAAATAATATTTGATTGAGGCTTGATTGATTGATTTCTTCTTTTGTTAAGAATTTGACCACCATCTATTATTATTATTAATGATGCTAGGCTGAATAAAAAAAAACATATACACAATAATCCCATTACATATCCCAGCAATCTCCACCATGTCGCAAACCACAATATTTCTGCGGTAGCGAATAAACTGATTGGTATGTGAATATTGTATTATACATAGGTACGTGCTGCACGTAGTACCTACATGCACAAGCATCTCTTGTCTGATCTGATCTATTTGACCCAAACTCTGGGTTGAGGGTTGTTCCCTCGGAATATTATTTAGTTGAGGGTTGTTCCCTCGGCAGTGGCCTCCAACCAACCCCTTATAGCCACCCCTTACCACACAATAAGCCAGCTGTTCTGACCTGATGATGAGGTGCCTGTTTCACCTCGCTGCGTTTAGGTATTCTGATATACCACACACACTGCTGATTGGTACTGATTCACGTGCGTAGATCTGATTCCACCGCCAACGACTGATTTTACCGCCAGCGCTCCAGACAAAGCACTGAATGGCAGGGATGTTCCCACACCTAATGAATTGAATAACGGGTGAACACACAGGTAAGTAAAAGCACGTATTGCACTAAAAACACTCACCAAAAGGGATTCAAGAAAAACACCCGTGCGCACTGCTCGACGTTTTTACTCGTTCTGTCGTCTCACTCGCAAGACAGCTTCATTGCAGGTAAGTGAATAAAAACTAGTTTTTCATTTGATGGTAACATAAGCGTCAAACATGAATTAAGCTACATCCACACTATGCCTGTTTACATTATAGCATTAATATTTTAGGATTCGCGATGTGATTCGCGACAATAGTGCAGAAAGGACATGATATGAGATGGGCCATAGTTTGAGGTGCCATATTCACACTTAAAGTAAAATCCGTCAATGGAACCCCATATGGACAGGTTCTCTTTACTCCGGCCGACTTAGTATCGAACTGAAAAGTATTAAAAGTTGGTTTTGTTTAAAATAAACGAAGAAAAAATATTAAAAAGTTTCTTCCATAAGTTTTCAGTTCCTCACAAACCATAAATAAGCGAAGCTCTTAAGAGGATGACGTTCATTATTCAGCGTCGATAATCCAAGCTTTCTAGAACAGAGTGCATCAACGGAGCCTGCAAAGTTCCAAACTTTACCTGTACGCCATTATGATTTTCGTTTCCAAAATGGCTCAGATTAATCCAGCGGCTTGTCCGTCCCGTTATTATTTAGAATGACGAACGCCGTAAATAAGGGATTAAGCGAAAACGCTAAATGCTCGTATATTTTGGATTTAGCGCCCGACGCAAAGGGTTCCGTAGTACCAATAACGTAGATTTTACAACCGACCCTTTTATTTGAACATGTAGACGTCTGATTGGGGTTCGGTACGGTATTTTTGCATTCAGAAACAATAAAATACGGCTGATTAAACAGTGTACGTTTAAACAGGGGTTAAATACTTGGTGGAAATTTGTCTGTTAACTTTGGAAAGCGTTGTCCGGAATGTCAAGGTTGATGACCTCTGAAGGGTCGTACCAAGGAGGAAATGACGAAGCAAATAGTAAATAATAGAGCATTACAACCGATGCGATGTTTGGTTTCTATGAATAGATCCACTCGGTAAACGTTATGAATTGTACGACATTAGTCTTTTTTTTATATATATAAAAATCAATATCTGTCTGTATGTTTGTCCCATATGCGTTCCTAGGTATATCATTCGTCCGATTGCGAAGAAACTTTGGTGTGTTTGTTGTACGCACTCTCGCGAAGGTGTCTGTTTAAAAAAACCCGTTGCAACGACCATTAATCCCTTTAAAAGTGGTGAAAAACTTTGGTACATATTCCAACTATCTTTTTAGCGTGCATAATAGCAGGCTCACTTTTAACGTATAGATTCCTATATGGATATATGGCTATAGCCTTTTGCCCACAAAAAAAACCGGTTAAGTACAAATCGGGAATCAGGCAAATGAAACAATTTTTTAAGCTACTTAATTTAAATTTAGTAGATAATTAGAGCATTTAAAGAAATTATAAATGACAAAAAATTTTAATTCGCAACGCAGGCTTCGTCAAACCAAAATCGCATCCCTCTTTATCCTCTACAAGCTTCAAGCACGTAAAGGCAAAAAACAGTTCATCAGAAGATACAATCCGCATGCAAGCAAATCAAATCAAAATTTGTATTCAAAATAATATCTCATAGATAGCTTTTTGACGTCATTTATTGACTCTACCACCGCGTCGGAAGGTTCGTCAAACTATCACTAACTGAACCAAAGATAAATAATTATCGAATAATCACTATCACTAGATAGTATAAAACAAAGTCGCTTACCGCTGTCTGTCTGTCTGTCTCTATGTATGATTAGATCTTCAAAACTACGCAACGGATTTTGATGCGGCTTTTTTAATAGATAGAGTGATTCAAGAGGAAGGTTTATATATATAATATATGCATAGTATCAGCTAGTTATATAAAATTTTAACAGCAGCATAATGTAATCGCATTATGATGTATCGCCTCATAAATAAAACACCATGAGAAAATTAATCGCTGCTGTGACACCTGCAAAATACGATATATTTGTGAAATACCAATTTTGTTGAAATTCTCTTTTGTAAAATATTCAGACGTAAATATTTTATGGATTTATTTTATGAAAATGGTAGTGTAACGACGTTGAAATAATTTGGATGAATAAAATTCTACACGAATGATGGATTTCACATTCATAGTGAAAGTATATAATATTTAAGTTCAAATATTTTGTCCCTAATTTATGCATTTGAATTTTGCATGTAGATGAGTATTAGTGCATAAGTTGAATTTCAAGTTCAAATATCAGCAAAAAACCGCTGATTTCTTTAAGTTCTTCATAATATTTCAGACCCAAAACAAACCCCGAAAACTTCTTGAGGAAACCGGAATAAACATGGGTAGGTAAGTAGATAATAGATAAATACTCGCATTAGTGGAATACACTCTTTCTCAACTTTATAAGTTAGTAATAACACAAAATAAATGTATCTTGTATAAATGATTTTTATGACTGCGGTGAACCTCATACCGCCTTTGAATCTCCCCGACACAAACTTAATAAGCTCCTTAAACAAACAAAACAAAAAATCAAATCTTTCCTCTTTATAATATTAGTGTATATGCAGTGAACGCAAATTCTATATTTTTGCGTTCACTGTGTATGTAGAAGTGTGGATAGACTCATAAAGTTATTATACCTGGAAAGACTGTAATAAAACTTTCAGGCCCTCTGCAATTATATTGCCATGCCCTAACAGGGCGTCACAATAATTAAATAAGATCTTGTGTTACACGCGAGTATGTACTTCATTATTGTGATACTGCAAATAAATACTGAATACTGACTATATAGCCCTGCATTAGGATCAGGCGGTCTCACAAAATAAATGTAATTTTGAATAGAATGATCTTTCTAATATATTATAAACACAAACACTAGGACTATCTTCGGCGTTCCACCATGTCCTACTATATGTGGTGACAAAACAAAACTCAGATAAAACATTTCTATATATAGTAAGAATTTATTTATAGAATAGAATAGAACGAATACAGTGTTTTGTATACATTCATTCCTATGGGAAAAAGACACTGAAAAAATATGTAGCTCTCATAGCTGATTCAAGTAGTCGCCTCACATCCGTCATGGCACAATGTCGAAGGGAACCAAGGAGACGCAAAAAGATTTGGTTCGCTCCTGAATGGAATACACCGTGCGATCCCTTGAGCCGAATCGCATGATGAATGGTGTTATTCTTTTCAGCGACGCATTTCTGAGATCGTGATGTGAAATGCCGGTTATAATGGAAAGTAGCTTTTATGATTCGTGTCGTTTTCCTGCTTTACAATAACAATGTGTAGTACTGACAGTTTGGTAAGAAATGTAATCCGAAGATTTTTGTACAATTAAAGTTTGCATGAAACTATCACTATGAAAAAAGACACAAAAAGAACTGATTGATTAAATGATAATAATAAAGTCGCGCAGTCGAGTCGGGTAAAAACCAACATATTTTACCATGATAAGATGTGCGCCAACTGCGATTACGTGACACTCCGTTTAGATGAGGTATAGCTAAATATTACCCCTATATCAAATATTATTGATTTTGAACATGTTACAGCCATGTTGTGCTATTTCGAATCAAATTAAAGATTGAAAAATTCAGTCTCGGGCGGGACTTGAACCCGCACCCTTCCAAACCGGGGAAGTGCGTTATCCAATTTCGCTACCGAGTCCACTAGCCAGAGAACGAATTTTTCAATCTGTTGCGTCTTGAGGGGACGTGAGCGACATCTACTGGCAGCTATTACAAACTAGCCAACCCGCAAGTTCAGAATTACAACTGAAATTCATACGGTATAGATGACACACCCTGTTCCAATTTCAAATATTATTGATTTTGAACATGTTACAGCCATGTTGTGCTATTTCGAATCAAATTAAAGATTGAAAAATTCAGTCTCGGGCGGGACTTGAACCCGCACCCTTCCAAACCGGGGAAGTGCGTTATCCAATTTCGCTACCGAGCCCACTAGCCAGAGAACGAATTTTTCAATCTGTTGCGTCTTGAGGGGACGTGAGCGACATCTACTGGCAGCTATTACAAACTTACCCCTATAATCTAGAGATTAATGAGAAACAAATCGACATGAGTTCCATATCTATACGCTAAAATATTTTTGGTAGCCTATTTCCCATACTAAGAGAGGATATTATTTGCAATTTGAGTTCCATGTATTCACCTTTCACTACGTTTATAGATTTGTTTTGAAATGTTTTTTTTTGGGCAAGTCTTTTTTTAACAGCATTACGAAGCTTCTATCTATGCATTTTGTAACTATAATCAACCTTTTCTCATAGCATGACTAGAAAAATGTACCTATAAATATCCCAGCGTGACACCACCAACCCCTGCCTTCAATGCCTTAAGGGTGCAGCCATCGATTGCCTATAATTATATTATCCTACCCCAAGGTACCTGAGTGTTAATCTTTGTAAAAGTAATGTCGACCGTTACCTTTTTTCATTAAAAATAAAAACGATTTTAGGGCTCTTAAGATTGGGCAGATTAAGTTTTGGAGGTGCTTTGGTGAGTGGTTTTTGTTTAATTACTCTTAAAATACTTATCTGCCTTTCAGTTTTTATCCCTCGAGTTCTGTTTTCTGGCGAAGCTTTAAAACAATTAATTATTCGTAAAAAGTTAAAAAAATTTAGGTTACCGATACAAAGTCAATGTAGGTACCAGTAAGCTGATCTGAGCTAAGGTCCATTTTAGGACTTCAACGTACCTTCATTTTTGTCACTATCTTGAAGAATTATAAATAAAGGTATTGACACTATGTTGACATAAAAGTACAATGTATTGAACAATTAAGGTAAACGCATATTAGGACGGGTCACATCGGGTCGGAGCGGGCCGCATCATCACTATTGGCCCACTAGAGTGTGCCGGATCACCACGAAATTACGCATTTTTAGTTTAAACGGCCCAGCATAGTATGCGACAGTTCATATAAATTATATAGAAGCTATCTGGACGATTTTTTTATGCTGAATGCCCCATCTGTCTGTCGTAATATGCGCATACCTTAAGTGTGTCTTCTTTGATTCTTCAAGTTTTTGCCTATCACAGTTCCACATAGCAAAACAGCCAGAATACAAAAACAGGTTTTGGATAGTTACAGTTTAGTTTTTTTTATTGTGAATAGCTAGTCAGACACAATAATCAAAGTCAACAACAAAGTTAAACTCAACATAATTTATTCAATATAGGAGCTTGAAGCACACTTATTAAACGTCAAATCTTTTTTTTATGGTTCCGTACCCAAAGAGTGAAAACGGGACCCTTTTGAACCGTAAAAGCTAGATAGTTGAAATTTTCTCAGATTATGCGTTATTACGGCGGATTTTTTTATCAAATAATAAAAATTAATAATCAACGTTTTTTCTTCACGCTCTATCGTAAAAACAGTAAAACATACAACCGTCAAACTTAGTGTGATTATAGAGCAAACTCTACAGAATAACAACAAATACTAAGAATCGGCTAAGTGTGAGTCGGTCTCGCGCTAAATGTCCCGGACAAAAAAAGATTTTTTTCTAAGTTAATAATGTTGTGTTCTGTGGTGGTGTGGTACGGAACCCTCGGTGCGCGAGTAGCCCAACTCGCACTTGACCGGTTTTATTTAAGGCTACCACCGCGTCGGAATGTGTCGGAATCAAATTCACGTACCTACCTACCCAAAACTATAAATTACTAGTAAACGTAGGTATATTTTAACACAATAAATTAATTATTCATGAAACGCAAAAACAAAGTCGTATAATCCTGTTAGAGGCACTGGCTGGTTTTGTCCGCGGGTTTATCTGTTCCACCTCGAACAGGGAAGGGGATCACTCGGCATTAGCGAAGGTCCGGGATAGGAGCACATTAATATTCTAACTGGACCTCTGTGTGTTTCGCTTTAGTTTAGTTGGTGACAGTGTGTGATTGTTTTGTTTTGTTTTCAGGGAATTTCGCTACTCACATTATTATACGTAACTAGCGGCCCGTCCCGGCTTCGCTCGGGTGGACGTCTAATCTTTTCTAGCAATAAATATAGCCTATGTTACTCAGGGTGAATGCAGCTTTCTAATGGTGAAATAATTTTTTAAATCGGCCCGGTACTTTTTGAGCCTATTCATTACAAACATACAAAAATAGGTACAAATCTTTCCTCTTTATAATATTAGTGTAGATTGACTGAAAAAGGCAACAGTATCGTTAAACACATTTGACTCTACTCTTTAAAATCTCAGAGGTCAGAAGAGAGGTCAGTTTTTAGCTATAAAATTATTAACATAATTATCTGAAAAAGCAAATACAGTCTTAAGCATATCCTACTATATCCTACTATATCCTACTTATAAACTCGAAAGTTTGTTTGGATGTATGGATGTTTGTTACTCTTTCACGCTAAAATGGCTGAACCGATTTCTATGAAACTTGGCATATACAGGGTGAAATTGATTTTATTAGCATCCTTTTACACTAAGAATTTACCCACCAAACTGAACAACTTTCACTATGAGAGCAAACCGATCGGAGCAAAAAAAAATCAGCTGTTGCATACATTAAAGTCAAGTAGGCATTGCAGTTTAGTATGGAACAGCTGATTATTTTTTTGCTCCGATCTGTTTGCTCCCATAGTGAAAGTTGTTCAGTTTTATGGGTAGACTCTTAGTTTAAAAGGATGCTAATGATATCAATTTCACCCTGTAGATAGTTCTTACCCGAGAATAACACATAGGCTACATAATTATTATATGTCCGCGCAGACGGAGTCGCGGGCAAAAGCTAGTATGATATACTATAAACTCGTATTTTGTTAGTGATGACTAGAATAATAAAACCGTATTTTAAAAGTGCACCTAGTGTTTATTTCAGTTACGCTATGTATGTTAGTTATGTCAGATAATATAATAAGAATGACTTCGATAGATTAAAAAGAGTATTGTATATGCTATCAAACTGATTCGTGAACTTTTTCATATTTTGTAAAACTTCATTACTTTTATTATATTTTATTTAAAATTATCTTTCTACTGTAGCATGAGTCATCATCATCATTAGCCTACAAACGCCCCACTGCAGGGCACAGACCTACCCTCAGAGAGGTTGATATAGGCATTAGACCACCACGCGTGCCCAATGCGGATTGGTAGACTTCACATTACACATCAGAATTTCTTCTTCAGCGTATGCAGGTTTCCTCACGATGTTTTCCTTCACCGTTCACCGTTCTGCCGAAAGCAGAGTTTGCATGAGCACAGCACGGTCAGCCGGTGATTATCATAAAATATGATATGATGATATTGGCTTTTGCTGACAGATTTAGAATAACTCGCAATAAGATGGCTGTGGTTTTATTGACATCGATGTCTTGTAAAATTAATGTTTTAAGGTTCAAAAGACGAAACGTAATAATAATGTTTAGCCACATCACAGCAGGTTTTCATAAAAAGGGATTAAGGCTGAGCAAAAGCGTTTTATATTGAAACGACAGTAGGAAAAGAAACGAAAGAAAATCCAAAAGCACCATAATACTCTACTTATTTCACACTTTTAAGCATCATTTTAATGTTTTTACGAACAACCCTGGGCTATTAAAAAAGAAAACGCTCCAATGCTTAAAAAGCTTAGCGTATTTAAAAAGAATGGAGGAGAAAATCCTCTAATTGCGGTGTCGGGGCCGGCGGAGGCGATAAACATGAATAATGTCGCCCGATGTCCAAGACTGTACCGTACCAACTGTACCTACTAACTTTATTTTCTTACTTTGTCACCTGCTTTCGCGAGATAACGCGCTCGTAGCGAGCATTTTATAGCTGAATTCGCTTTAGTGAAGTCAGGATTTTGGAATGTCAGGTGCTCCAGTTTGCAAGATATTTTGATTAACGGTAGCTGGGAATAAAAGGAGTAATGTCACAGTTGAGATTAACGTTTAATTTTATTCTTTCGTAGTTTTTATAAGTTTTTAGTGTGACTTTAGTAAGTAATGTAAGCTGTAAGCAGTCTGAAATGAATAAATGGTAAACCGACGTTTGATAGCATCGGAATACATTGAAAAGTCTGGTGTGATGGTCTGGTCTTGGGGTGTATATAAGCAGTGTGATGAAAAGGTAATTTTATAAACTTGGTGGTTTTAGTACCATTGCTAATAAGTCTATATCACGCCTTTCATTTCGTTCGTCCGCGCGCAAATAGAAAGCGAGCGAAGGCGGGATAGCGCTATATCACGCTGCCATATTACGGTCACTGGTTTACATTTAGTAGTACACTATGTGTTTGCATGCAGCCATTTAATATGCGTGATTCAAATTGATAATAATTACCTATTAGTAGGATTGGTAGAATTTCAAGCCTAAAAAAAAATACATGAGGTCTTATCAACTACCCACAACCAATAAGTGTAGAGAGAGTGTGAGAGTAAACTATCAGCGAAGACATAAAGAATACAAATAGAATAGATTAAAAGCTTCTTTACTTTTAAGCTCTTCGCGGAAATTCTGCTACGTTTCAAGTTTAATCTGTTCGTTACGCAAGCGCAAACAAAACTGTGGCGAGATTAAAAACCCAATTTCGTACGAAACTTTGCAACTTTATATCCTCTTGAGAAGATAGCCCATTACATTGCAAATCCCATGATAGTTGAGACTAGTTGCATTGTCAACTTTCACAAAACACTAACATTCTTTTACACACCATTAAAAGAATTTTGGACCTTAGTTAAAAGACATAAGGTAAGATGAACCGCAAAAATAATGTTGGTATAGCAAAGTACAGTTTAATGTTGGCACGTGGCGCAAACGCATCTATGTTTGATCTACATCCCTCTCCTTTGATGTAACCCCTGTTTGGTTAAACGCACGGTTTAATTACAAGCTCATTAATTTTGGATTATTTACCGAAGATACGTGAGCTAACATCTGTATATTTACGGTCAAGTTACAGTAATTATATACTCTTTCTTATACTGTGGTAATAGTTAGTAGATAGATTATACGCCCACAAACATAATACAATAGTGTAGATAATTGTACTTAATCTACTGCCTCAGCCTGCTTGTCAATGTACCTATATACAGTAGTAAATATACCTACACTAAAAGATTTGTACAGTTGCCAACTAAGACATGTACTTAATTTAAATATTTGTTTATGTTAATTCGGTTTATAAAATCTACCCATACAAACCCATACATAAAAAACACTTCAATTTTATATGGTGCTAACGATACAATACCTGTGTGACAAACACAATTCTATGGTGTGATCAGTAATGGTAGGTCCAAAAGATCGACCTATACTACCCGTTTGTTTGGAGTTGGCCGTCGATGACCGTTACGAAATTTCGTCACAGGCACATTAACTGGTCCCGTCGACAAAAAATAATATAACAAGCAAATAAAAATTTAAAATTAAAAGCGATATTAGTGATCGGGACGGACGTGCCGTACGTGGTTGCGTTTCTAAAGGTTATAAAATTGCGTTTAATAGGGTCTCTTAGGGGTGCGGTACGGTGAAGCGGGAAGGGAGGGAACGGCCAACTCGAAGCAAATGACTAGTACCACAGTATAAGAAAGAGTATCCCCCCCTCCCACTAACTTTTTACCTCACCCCCTGTATCGCCCTCTGGTTACCGCGCACTGGTTACTTGTTACCTACGAAGAAGACTTAAATAAGTATATCTATATTCTATACATAGGTACAGGGCTGTTAGAACTGAACAACTTTCCCTAAGAAACCTATAGGAAATTCGTTTTTTTTCGACTTTTCATACTTGTATGAAAACGTTTGTAAACGTTCGATTAGCTGATTGCATTTAGTGTGGAAAGTCTAAAAGATTTTTTCGGGAAAGTTGTTCAGTATCATGGGCAGAATCAAACCTTAAATTAATGCAAATTGTCTACCCTAACACCCTGTATAATAAAATATTAATACTATTTTTAGAATTTATGTATGTTTGTCTGTCAGTCTGTTTGTCCGTCAGTCTGTTTGTCTGTTTATTTGTGCACGCATCACTTAAAAACAACTGAACACATAAAATTACAGTTTGCATACAAGTTCACAAAACAAGAATACCATGCAACACCAAACAGAACAACACGTAATAGTATACTGTAGGCTACAGCAGCAAATAGGTCCCAGCTCAACACATGCCTTGCCGGCGCCTTGCCGGGTGTTGATTTTCAGATGAAATTAGCCACACGACTATTTCAACTCAAACACAATCTGGTATCTAAACTTAAAACAACCGTTCAAAGCCACCAAACAAACCAAAGGAGGTAAACTGTAACAAATTGCTGTAATTATTTCAGATTTGTTTCTCGGAGACTCTAAACAATGCTAATTTTGGAACATCTGCGACTGTTCTGTATGCAGGAGGCAGGAACGCAATTACAGGGATTATTGCGTTGAAAGTCGTCGGGTGCCCATTAAATAGGCGTTAGGAGGTTCCTTCCGCTTTTTGTTAGGCGAAGTGTGACGCGAACTGTTAATATGAAATCTGGGAAGCGATGTTATTGTGTTTTGTTCTTTGCATAATGCTTTTTCAGCATTGCTTTCTGTATAAAACAGCTTTTTGAATGTTTTTACACCAACGTTATCAATTCCATCCATATGTATTACTTGCAGACAGTCGTTTACTTTGATTCCATTCAAATTCCATCCATACTGTGTATGAAACATCAATCTCAGAATTTATGTTCACACGTTAACACCCTTTATGCGCAAAAAGGGTGTTAACGTAAACGCGCTGATGGTGGTGTTTCACACCATCAGACTGAGCAACTTTCACTTTGTCTTTGAAGTTTCACTTTGAAGCCGACATCGAAATTACGAATAAAATATCAGCTCTTCCATAAATTTGGGTCGAGTAGCCATTGACGTTTACTATGGATAATTAAATATTTCTATGGATTTCAATTTTGTTACCATAGTGCAAAGTTGTTGACTTTGATGGTCTCAAGCACCCCCTTTGATATGACATAATGTAACGCATTTAAATTTACACCCTGTGTAGTGGATAGAGCAATGCACTAAGGTTTGTGTAACGACTGGTACGCGAACAAACACCCAAACACTCTTCCCCAGTTTTCCATTTACGCAATCAGCGGTAAAAGCCACCGATATTCGATACTGTAGGTACGTCAGGCTATCGATTTCAATAATGTTATAGCACAATAACCTAGATGCGTAGCACTTAAGGATATACCGGACTAAGGAGGTCACCTCCCTGGAGGTTGGAGGCTTGGATAATCTCTGCGAGACACGCGAACCGATACCTGCATGTAGTCGATGTGATTGTGATATGATTTTGTAGTTTTTATTGTACGCTTGTTATTTAGTAAGGAGTTTCAAAGTTTTCCCGGTAATAAAGAAGCCTAAAGAATCTTATGGCAATGCACTTTAAGCTATTTAGGTATTTTAAAATAAAATAACTAAAACGAAATCATTTATGTCATGGTATCCTTTTTTGGTTTCTTCCTATCTTGTGTTATATCTCTAATTTATTAGTTGTGTGTAACGTGTGTAATTAATCAAACTATGCAGTAGCCTGAATCATTATACAAATAAAATATACTTTAACAGCGCCCCGTCCCGCTTCGCCCGGGTAGGATCTATAATAATTATATTGTCTAAATGACAATAAAAACCGTATCAAAATCCGTTGCGTGGTTTAGTAGAAGTTAGCAGATACACAAACAGACGCGGAAAGCGACTTTATTTTATACTATGTAGAGACTAGAGATTTGCACCTAACACAAAAATACATAGAAAATCGCATAAAAAAACCAAAATAGGTAACTAAAATTATCAAAGCACATTTCGATTGCCGCGACTGCCTTATTATAAAAGCAGTCAGGTAGTCTTTAAGTGCATTAGTGTGCGCGAGAAACACAGATGCACACTATCTCTCCCAGAATCTGATGAACGGAAGCCCAATCCAGTCAGAGGTCTGGTTGGATGCAGAGCATATCCGGGAGCTACACGGTGAGGACATCTGTAGGCCTACCATGAGTTTTCACTGTACGTTACTATGTTATTTTGTATGACAGAATCAGTTCTCAACGTAACCACTAGGTGCGCTGTACGAAATTCAATACAAAAATTTTAGTTTACTACAGTTGTTTTATTGTAGTTTACTACAGTGTAAACTCATGGTAGGCCCACAATGCCCCTAGACAAAGTGCACACGCTTCTTATTCTATAAACGAAAACGCCGCAGCGTTATCGACGATAACAATGTCACAAATTATTGACAATCGCTAAAAGCTGAATCTGCTCTATGGTTAGCGTTCAGTTTAGTCAATCATTAACTCTTTTTTATATCCGAAATCGTGTTCGATTTCCAAAAAAATTAAAAATTTGAGATTGCTCTCAAATTCCTGACGCCCGCCATTTTCTAGCGTTATCTACCAGGTCTGGTCGATTGCCAGGAAGCGTTCAAAACGAAACGCTCACTGTCGACAGCAACTGTCAAAAATTGCATGTTGTCTAGGCCTTTTCTAACCGTTTTCGTTCTTTACTGACTGTAGTAAAGAACGAAAACGATTAGAAAAGGCCATACATTTTTATCGTTTCTACTGTCGTTAACGCTAATCGAAAGACACTTTGTCTAGGCCCGCTAATGTGTGGACGATATCTGTTGTTAGTCGCCACTTACGACAGCGACAACCTTCTGTGTCAGTGTTATTCGAAGCCGAATACCATACGGACATAAAATGATATTGGTTGGTACCAATAAGGCGATCTAAATGATTTAAAATAGTAGAAATAATATCCTTTCCCATTATGAAGTAATTATAGTGTTTGCCTATTATTAGGTCAATTAAAACACTATTAGTTTACTCAATGGTACAAATGAACCACGAATTGCATTAATTAAATTACTATTGCATATTAGTTTTGAAATTAGTAAACTCTACTGCGAAATTTAGTGAAACAGTGTTATTCTGAAATCACAATATTGTTTGTTAGATACAACCACAACCTTTCTAAGCATGTATGATGAATTATAAATATTTATTGATTGATGTATCAAGTAATGACGCGTAGTTAGAATTTCTTTTTTTTCTAGCCTGTTTCATCCCACTGCTGGGCAAAGGCCTCCCCTTTAATCTTCCAACCATTTCTATCCTGGGCAAGCTCTGGCCACTTGTCATATTTGTGTTGCCTAAACCCGAAAAGTACATACTCTGAAAAATTGTCCAAAAAAGATCAGCTCATGTAATCACTACAAACTTTTTCCACACAGTCCTACAATATCTAGGTACCATTCCCACAGAATAGGGGATGATTTCCAAAATTAGTATTCGGCGCAAGTCATTCAGCGTCCACTCTGTCTGGTCGGTTGGACAGCCCGATTATATTAATCCTACGTGCGTTTTGGATCGGACGTACCGAAATCACTGCGGTTTCATTTGGCTGGATTTTTCACAAACTCGATTGGAAGTAAATTTATGGATACCGCGTGCAATTGGAACCGAAAAAAAAATAAACTCTACCCTACCTATATAAATTTACTTGTGAATTATACTGAGGTAACATAATTTTAGGTCGAGATAATCTCCGCCAGTCATTTTAGGTCGCAATAAATTGCATATTACTGATTTTTTGGGATAACGTTAGGATAGATAACCACTAGTAAAACCAAGTTTGCAGCTTCGAAAGACCTGTGCTAACTGCAATTTTAGAAGAAGAAGATATAGCTTTAAAATTGGCCACAATTACCAATTTCAATCTCCAAATCTGAAACATTTCATGAAAATAATTATTTATGAGACTGAGACGCTGCTTGTTATATAATTTAATCAATTCATTCTGATATGATGGTAATATGGCAGTAATAAATTGTCCTCTCACGCAGTTGTCAGACACAATCACAGTAACAACACAACACAACACACGCACTCATCAAAATTTTTGTGGTTGTTAGTTGTAGCAAACTTTCTGATCACATGTGTCAAGCTAAAGAGAGTGATTTTGTTAACACTCAAAATTTTCAGGGGTGGTTCAAACCATCAAACTGAACAAATTTTACAATAGGAGCAAATCTGAAAAAAAGAAAAAAAAAAAACAGCTGTTCCATTTCCATTCTACCCCCCTGAAAATTTGGAAAGTGTTTAAAAAAATCACCCAGTATGTATATGTATGTGCAAAATATAATAAATTATGAACGTTGAAGATTTTTCAACTGAGATACTTTTCATCTCTACCGTACGTAGAGCCTATTCCACTGCTAGATAGGAAACTAACAGCTCTGAATACCAACTGAACTTCAATTAATATCGCGAATTGCTTACATCCGATGCGAATCATTCAGGCTGAATACCGAGTACGTTTCAATGTAAAATCTAAATAAACAGACATGATTCACTATCAGGGTTCAGGCTATTTGAAAAGTTACCATTCATCCCAGAGTTAACGTTCAACTAAGTTTCTTTCTCTTTTTACAGTCCGATCGAATTCACGGAAAACTGCTTCATTTTGCTGCATTTTTTCTGACCAGTTTGTTCAGACCTCCCTATCCCGTTTATTTTACTTTGTAACGGAAATTTGAAGGTTTTAAGGGGATCTGTTTACGATGGTTATGACGTAGAAACGGAAGGGAGTGCTTGAAGCCGACAATGTGTATAAATAGGCAATCCCGATTGCGATCACGTCGCTCTAACGAGCCGTCGCGACTGTATGGCTGGCGGTGGTCGTAGCGATCGATCCGGGGTTGTGATGGTATTCACTGACGGATACCGGATAGTTGAGCTGGTACGCGGTGACTGTATTTTGGTATTTCGAATGTTACAATGGAAATATCTGCTAGTCGAGTTACGATAGCCATTTATCGGAGGTGGAATTTGTTATATAAATGTTTAGTTCGATTAGACATTAATTTATGTTTGCAGGAGAAACGCGAGTTTAGTAACGTAATGGTTCTTCTGTTGTCCTTAAATGAATGAAAAATAGTTAAACGGTATTAAAGGGTTTTGATAGTTTTAGGAATTTAAAGCTAGAAAACTATACGAGATACCTACAAATTCAATTCGTAAAATAGCACACCTCGAAATGACAAATTCGCAAAACGACATTTAAGCAAAATGACAGACAGGTGTATGCAAAATGAATGAATTAAAATGTCCCTGTTTTAACTACATAAATAAGATAGGCGATTTTCGTAATTTTTATTTCAATAGCTCTCTGACAAAATGATAAAACAACTCCATATTCAACATCATATTGAATACGGGATGACATGATACGCCAGCTAGAAGCCAAGATTCGCTAATTAAACCGACTGCGAAGTGGAGCAGGCAGGATCCTAATGAACATAATTAATTTGAGAGCTATCCGAGTCTGGAATATCTAGATCGAGTGTGCATGCTTGGATCAATTTGTTCGATGTTAGTCAATATCAATCTACATAATATATTCTACAATCTACATGGCTTATAGCTGCTATATTGGAACAATAGAAAAGAAAAATCATCCATACATTACTCCATTACATCCATACTTAATTATATGAACTTATGCATGCATGCACTCTCTTCTCTTCTGGTAATTGGTTCTCATTCTTATATGAACTTATTCCCTAGAAAAATATAACCACCATCCTTCATCAGGAACAAAGGCTCTAAATATTCATCTACAGGGTGAAACTGATATCATTGGCATCCTTTTGAATTTAAACTACCCATCAAACTGAACAACTTTTACTATGGGAGCAAACCGATCGGAGCAAAAAAAAAATCTGCTGTTGCATACATTTGAGTCGAGTAGTCATTGCAGTTTAGTATGGGACAGCGGATTTTTTAGTTGCTCCCATAGTAAAAGTTGTTCAGTTTGATGGGTAGACTCTTAGTTTAAAAGGATGCTAATGATATCAATTTCGATATAGATTTTTTTAGAATTTCCATATTTATCCACACATTGCTCACAGAACAGGTGACCGATGAGGCCAGGAGTTCTCGAGTGGCGACCGCGTACGGGAAAATGCAGCGTAGGTTAGCCCCCCACAAGGTGGACCGACGACCTGGTGAAGGCGGGTGAGGATCCCGTTGGATGAGGGCAGCGCAGCACCGGCGATACTTGGGGAAGCGTTTGGACATAGGCATGTCCAGCAGTGTATGCTTATTGGCTGAGATGATGAAGATCTTTCCAGTGCCTATATAATTATTGTAATTAACTATCATCAGGGTTTCTATTAGCACGTTTCTGTTTAATTCTATAGATTAAATAACCGCGTAGCTCTCTAAAACTGTATTTCTATAGCACGCTTTTAAAAAGTGAAAATAGGCATGAAAATTTATTTAATGAAACGGAATTACCAAGCAAGATCAGGGCCTCTACCCGCACATTCGTACTTCGCAATTGCGTGAACGTTTTCGTTCCAATGTCAACTCTATTACATTGAAGTGCGGACCGAAACAGTGGCGAAATATCGAACATCGAAAGTCCTGGTACAGGGCCAGTACCAACAAGTATCAGACCAGACCAGGCATAGTCTTGCGGATCGGAATTAGTTACTAGAGTTTTATATACGCATTCACTGTCATATTACGGAGCCCAAAAAACTGATACATTCTTTGAGGATATTCCTTCACTCTACAGTAAATAAATTTAAAATGTCGTTCCAAATCAAGTTTTATCTCAAATGAATAGAATTTTATCTCCAATGGGATACTCAGCGATGATTCCATTATAACAAAGAAATGAATTTATCGGCTGCATGAAATGCTATCAACATGACAATTTATAGTACCTATTTTGACTAGGTCCTCGATATAATAATAGCAAGATAACACAAACGTGTAGCAAGGCTTAGCGCAAGCATAGTACTAACCCTACAAAGCAGGTGGTGATTGGTTCACATCCGTTTTCCATTAGTGCAACAATCCGGGACATGCCATCGGTTCGAGTAATTTGCTTCAGGCAACGAGCGCTTGTTTCGATGTGAACACGCTATACGAATTGTGTTGTAAATACATTATTGTGGTTACAAAAACCCGATAACATAGTCGGTGTCAACCTACCTGTTGTTCCGAGGGTCGCGGGTTCGAATCCCGTAAAGGACAAATACCTGACCTGTACCTACCCGAGTCATGGATGTTTGTCTCTATAGGTGTATGTATTCTATATCTGTGAAAATGTCCAAGATATTCATTTATTTAGTTATTAGTACCTAAACTCATGTCTCCTATTAAAACCAAAATTATCGTGATAATCTGTATAATATTGATAGTATCCGTTTAGGTACATTCAAGTAATTTGTGACTTGATTTGTGTAAATATTATCTTAGATTCCTACGTTTACCTACTCGATTTTTTTTTGTTCATCCTGTGTAGACATTGTTATTTATTATAGTTCGTTTATCTGGATCTTGATTGAAGCTTTGATAAAATGCAAGAAATTGTATGATCTAGTGAGAGGATTCACCAACGGTATGTTAGGTCTTCAATCATGTGCCTATATAATTATCAAGGCTCGCTCTCGCTGGCTTTGACTTGTAGTGATAATTGGAGATGGTCATGCAGTCAAAAGAGCATTCATAATTACGTAAGACATTGACAATGCCTTGTTGATCGTTTCAGGTACCGCTAAGCGCACTTACAGACGAGCGACACTTTGCGGTCGCGGAGGGTGGCGCGACAGTCGCGCAAAGTCTATGAGCGCGACCCTCTGCGACACACGGCGACCGCAAAGTGTCGCTCATCTGTAAGCCATAACGATGACCGCTAAGGCTCTAAACCAAAAACGGACGCGTTGTGGTAATATTAAAATACAGGGTGTAAATTTATATGCGTTACATACTTCAGGGGTTGCTTCAGACCATCAAACTGAACAACTATCACTACCGGACTAACATTGAAATCGCAAAAAAAAACGCTGTAAAGCCCTAGCCCACCCTATTAAAATATAATTAGGTACTATAGGGTCTTTTGTTACACTCTGTATGTATGTTACACTCTGTATCTGACGGCCCGGTAGCACAGTCGGTAGTGAACCTGCCTGCTGTGCCGAGGGTCGCGGGTTCGAATCCCGTAAGGGACAAATATTTGTATGATGAATATGAATATTTGTACCCGAGTCATGGATGTTTGTATCTATATATGTATTCTATATCGTTGTCTAGTCATCATAATACAAGTCCAGGCTAGATTCTGGTACTTTAAAATGTGACTTGATAATTTGTGTGACATTGTCCAAGATATTTATATCTGTATATTCTGACCTCTCTGCATTTTCGGGAAAAGGAAATTTAAACTAGAAAAACCAACAGACTTTAGAGCTCATCCTTTGTTCTATTGAACAATAGAAACATTGTAACGGTACACCGAATCCAGATTTACAAATGAGTGAAATCTCTAACAACTGAAATAGGATCGAGTAGAGCTCAATTGATTTTCCAATATAGTGAAACGCCTCTAGGCGTATTGCAGATTTAAATTTCGTTCCTATGTGAAAGGTTTTTCATGTTGGAATAAATATTTTTACTTCCAATAGGCTAACGCAGCTAGCCAGCCACTGTATTCTAAATTTTATGTGTTTGAAAATATGAATTAATGAGAAATTGAGTTTGTTTGAGCAACGTGGCACGGTTCATTGTAAAATACTACATAGGTAGATATTCCTTAGGGTCAAAATCCTAACGAAAGAGTAGTCAGTGGTGCGATGGTTATTAAATAGAACAATGTTTCCTTGCATACTGAACTTTATCTACTGAGATTGATATGGGATAAAATGACAACAACGCGCTACTGCTGCTCTTTTTTTAGGGTTCGGTACCCAAAGGGTGAAAACGGGACCCTATTACTAAGCCTACGTTGTCCATCCGTCCGTCCGTCCGTCTGTCCGTCCATCTGTAAGTCCGTCCGTCTGTCCGACCTATTTAGGGCTGTAACTTTTGAACTGTAAAAGCTAGATAGTTGAAATTTTCACAGAATGTGCGTTATTACGGCGGATTTGTTAACAAATAATAAAAATGTCAAAAAGTTAAAAATTAAGAGGGGTTTTCAACAAGAAACTCGTTTTTATCGACGTTTTTTCTTCACGCTCGTAAAAACGGTAATATACAGGGTGAAATTGATATCATTTGCATCCTTTTAAACTAAGAGTCTACCCATCAAACTGAACAACTTTTACTATGGGAGCAAACCGATCGGAGCAACTAAAAAATCCGCTGTCCCATACTAAACTGCAATGCCTACTCGACTCAAATGTATGCAACAGCTGATTTTTTTTGTGCTTCGATCGGTTTTCTCCCATAGTAAAAGTTGTTCAGTTTGATGGGTAGACTCTTAGTTTAAAAGAATGCCAATGATATCAATTTCACCCTGTATACAAGCGTCAAACTTAGTGTAATTATAGAGCAAACTCCACAAAATAACAACAAATACTAAAAACCGGCCAAGTATGAGTCGGTCTTGCGCTAAAGGTCCCGGACAAAACAAGTTTTTTTTTCTAAGTTAATAATGTTGTGTTCTGTGGTGGTGTGGTACGGAACCCTCGGTGCGCGAGTAGCCCGACTCGCACTTGACCGATTTTTCGGTGTAAATGACCCACTCGTAAGCATGAAATGGACGCGTCCAACTCTGGCATAGACAACAAAATATATAATATAATCATAATCATATTAGGAATGGCTAAAGCATACATACTTTTAACTAAAAAATCAATGTTAGCATGTAGGTACAGTAGATTTAATACTCTCATTTAAGTATTGAATTTTTGCGCTATTTATATTGAAATACAGCGCTCTTAGTGGTTACATTGCAGGTTGAATCACTTGATTGTCCGAAAAGAAAAATTATTGCGTGCTTCGGATGGCACGTTAAGCTGTTGGTTTGGCTACTATCTCTGGTGGTAGTAGTCGTTACATAACAACCACGTCAGAGGCCGTAAGGCGGTCTGAAAAAACTCTGACACCAGCTCCCGCCGCATATATGACACCTCGATAAACGTTTTATCGCGCCTGCTAATTCGTTCGTTCGCGCGCAAAAAGAAAGAGAGCTAGGGCGCGATAGCGCTTTATCGCGCCTTCTTGTCGCGGGCGCAGAGCACGATAAGATAAGACGAGACGCGATAAGAAGAGAAACAAGTATGGTTACTTTAGAGAACTAATTTTTACATATAATGTGCGTCAAAACTGTCGCTTAATAAAAGTACAGAGTCAACACATAGTAGGACTATCGTTACTGGGGAACTTAATTTTCTATCATATTCAGATGAAAAGAGCAGCCGAATATGCATTTTTTACATGTTTCTCTAGTACCAAAGTTATATTATATTTTGCTAATACGAAGCGTGCCTACTATGGAACAAATGCAAAAGTAGTAAAGTACACGAGTAATAGTACATTACTGCAGTGGCCAGCAACAGAGGCATTGATGGACGAACGTGTAAATGTGGGCCGAGGCGAAGCCGAGGCACACATACGTAAGTCCATCAATGCCTAGTTGTGGCCAAGGCTTGTATAGTACTTTTCTCAAACAATGCGCGGAAATTCAAACAGTAAATTTTCTCAAATAATTCGCAGAAAAAACTCTTTTCAAAATCAATGACGAACAACGAACAACAATTTGTTTTTTTTTTTCAATAAACAGCTTTCTTTTTGCAAGCCAGTTCGAAATTTAAATAAAACCTTTGATGAGTTACCTCCATGGTCGCCATGTTTCGGAGAAAAAGATCGTTCCATTTTTAAATTACACGACAGATATGAGTTTACTATGTAATTTATTTGGCCGCTAAACACGACAGATATGGATTTTCATACAAACATTGCCGGCCGCTGCGCGCATGTATTTGGCCAGTACAGCAATTTCGATTTATCTCGAAGAAGGTTGTCAAAATAATGCTCACATTTCCAAGCATGTTTGAGAAAAAAAGATTTATTGAAATAAGAATTGACACACAAGACAATTGTCTGTACTGAAAGCAAATTGCAGTGACCAACAATATGGCGCTCTCATTATACATCGAAGAAAACGTTAAATTATTTTTTCAAGAAATCTTTTCTACCCGTGTTGGAGTAAAAAACTTTGCTTCATACATTCACGAACTTTAAATTAGTTCTTTAATGTGTTTATATTCAATAAAATGATGTGTGTATGTACACTCTGTGTAGTGTAAGGAACTAGTTACGAGGCGAGCGCGTTTCAGAGCGGTTGAGCTCCGACATTTCATTACAAGTATTTGATTTATCGAGCAAGCTCTAAAATACAGGGCACGTTCTGGGAAGCATTATAATGTTGAAGGTCTTCAACACAATTTTGTAAATTAGATGAGTAAAATAAGCCTTGTGTTTTGAACTACGGACGTTCATTACTCGACGAGAATAATGTTTTAAGGGTATATTCTCTAAAACGCCTTACTTTAGGAACATTGTTTTCAGTGATATCCTATTGCATATCCAGTGTATTATATTTAATATGAAAGTCCTGCCTTTACTTAAAAATGTAATGAATCGGTTTTTAGTACGTTTCATATAATTTATTTTAGTAATCGCGTAAAATTTGGACACTGTTTGTCGAAATATAGCTAAAAATGGGGTTACTTTAGGAACATTTTTAGAAGGGTTACGTTACACGGTTGAAAATACAGCTTACGTAGAAATATAGTTTATATAAATGTTAAAAAAACAATGAATCGATTTTTTGAAATATGCGTCGGAATCGTACAGTTTTCTTAAAATAAAATTGTAAATATCAAAAAATCTGTTTACCATACAAAATGGCGAACAAATGCAATCTCTTGACATCCTCTGACAACTGCATAACTAACCTTGTTTCTGATTTTTTTCCATTGTACGGCGAACTGCCGTAATCAGCGCACGTCCGCGTTACATTTTTTGAAATTTATTTGCGACAATTTTATCCTCGATCTATCTGTTGATGACTAAAACACAAAGGAAATTTAACGGAATAATTCATTATTTGTGTTTTCCTAAAGCTAAAATGATGTTTTATTTCAAATTTTTATACGTGATTTTGGATAATTTTCGACATATTGTTCAATCAAATTGAAATGACTTCGATTATGTCAGTAGCATATAGAAATCTATTACCATTCTCTTTGGTTGGCTTTTCAATATACAGTTACCAATACAGTCGCGCACAGATTCAAATAAAATCGAAGTAAGAAGATTAAATACCTACCTACATAATATAAAATTTTGGATACTAATAATGAGCTTACAATATCATTGGTAATAAAATAAGTAAATCATAGCTTTTATTTACTTCTGAAATTAAATAACGGCAGATCAATGAAACCAAAAATATACAACCAATTTCATATTACAGAATATTTGTATAGAAAAAAATGATTTACTTATTTTTAAATTTTTATCCTCGATTGCCTTGCATTCATAATGAGCGTTTTTCCAGCAATTTTCCGGGGATCCATAGCGTCATCTGGATGGCGCCACTAAGCTGTGACATTTTGTATCAATCTTTTTTTATGTTGTGCGACTCGGATTCATCCCTCAGGGTTCCGTATAAACTTAATTAGGAAAGACAAAATAAAAACCTTGGCTTATTTAAAAAAATCAGTTTTCTTCTTTTTCTAACACTATGCTGGAAACAGAAACGGCAACGTCAAGTGTCAAATTCTGACATTGTAAATATATATATTTTTTTAATGGCCAGTAATTTTAAGTCGATTTCAAGTTTATCGAGGAGGAGTTTACAGGGCCCTGTTTAATAAACGTGACAATTACAGGTGAAAATCCGTCAATTTTCTGTTTAATAAAAATTTTCATTAACAAAATTGTCATGATGGAAAATTTACAATATATACGCATTATAATATTATAATAGATGAATGTGATAGAAATACAATCCAATTCGGTATGTAAATTAAACTTAAGCTATGCTGATTCCAAAAACATTTCGAGATTTTATATTTAGAAACCTTATTTTCTCATTAAGATGGCGGATATTAAAAAAAAAATTCAAAAAATACTCGACATTCATTCGACCTCTAAATGACGTCATATCAGAGGCTGAACGGGCTTTAATCAGCGGATTAAAGCCCGTTCAGCCTCTGATATGACGTCAAAGGCAGCGGCCTTTGGTAAATAAAAAGACAAACGTCATATAAACGTCAATGTCAACGAAAGGGTTGACAGATTTGAAATTTTTCCGTGATTATGGGGAAAAATTTGGTCTCTGGGGAAATGAAATCGTGGGGAAAAAAATCAATCGCGCTAATTTTGAACGATACCTGCTACCAAAACAAAACCACAACCAAAAACTTGACGTTATGCACAATTCGTATCGCGCTAATTATATTAACGGTAACGATTTAGCTTTTTTCGGAAGATACGTTGGCGTTTATGGAGATTATGCATCTTTCTACTACTCGTTTGAATGTGTGATGTTCAAAAATCGCACTCCTGGTTGTTGTGTGACGTCCCTTGACTTCTCGCTTGAACGAAAAACGACCTTACTTTATTAAAAAAATATCCGTAATCCTTTCATTTTAAACTCTCTAACATAGAAAATATTGTTATTCAGACAATTAATTAGTTAGGTATTTCGAAATGGTTTTCGATTCAGCCCTCCAAAAAACTTGACACTTGACTTGATGAATTGAGGAAAATATCGAAAAACTGAAAAAATAAAATTGAACACAGCCGACCATTATTGATTGATTATTTGTGGTTGGGCTATTGCTAGGCACGAGGCATATGTGTGAACGGCGAGTACATCTCACATCTGCGCTTTGCGGATGACATTGTCGTCATGGCGGAATCGATGCAGGACCTCAGTGGCATGCTTAGCGACCTTAATGCCGCTTCCCGACGGGTCGGTCTCGGCATGAACTTAGACAAGACGAAAGTCATGCTAAATTCTCATGTCGAGCCAGAGGCGGTATACGTCGGTGAGGCGGCGATAGAAGTTGTGCAAGACTATGTCTACCTTGGACAGACTATAAGACTAGGTAGAAACAACTTCGAAAAGGAGGCCGCTAGGCGCATCCAACTGGGATGGGCTGCTTTCGGGAAACTCCGTCATATATTCTCCTCGGCTATGCCACAATGCCTCAAGACGAGGGTGTTCAATCAGTGCGTCCTGCCAGTAATGACATATGGTGCGGAAACATGGACCCTGACGATAGGACTAGTTCATCAATTCAAGGTCGCTCAGCGAGCTATGGAGAGAGCTATGCTCGGTGTTTCTCTGAGAGATCACATTAGAAATGAAGTGATACGTCAGAGAACTAAAGTGGTTGACATAGCTCAGAAAATTAGCAAGCTGAAGTGGCAATGGGCTGGTCATATCTGCCGAAGAACTGACAACCGGTGGGGTGTCAGAGTTCTAGAGTGGAGACCGCGAACTGGTAGGCGTAGTGTCGGACGCCCTGCTGCCCGCTGGAGAGACGACCTAAAAAAAGTAGCGGAGAGCGACTGGATGAGGAAGGCCGAGGATAGAGTTTTGTGGCGCGCCTTGGGAGAGGCCTATGTTCAGCAGTGGACGATGATAGGCTGATGATGATGATGATATTGCTAGCAAGGGTCGTTGTAACACTGAGACCAGCGCTGGTCCTTTGTGTTCGCCCCGAGCTCACCCATATTTTACGCATACCTCCAAACTTATGGTATTTTCTTTTCATTCTCGGGAATGCAGGTTTCCGCACGATGTTTTCCTTCACCACCGGCGAGCTAGTAAATGATAAATACAACTGTACATAAATTCCAAAGAACTTAGTGGTACAGGCCAGGAATCGAACCGCGGCCCCTTGATTGAGGAATAGGTTTCTTCCGAATGGGCTATCATCGCTCTGACTATAGAATCGCCTCCTTTTTTGAAGTCGGTTAGTAAAAAATAACACGCAGAATTTCGAAACTATGAAAGTGTTGAAAAAAAAAACGGTATGAAATAAATTGAATTAGTTATGTAGTCATATTACGTTACTCTACATGTGAAGGCATATTTTTTGTATCATTATCTCTTTGGTAATTTTCTTTGCCCACTGTGATGATCGTATTTAATTTGAAAAAAGTGGTATGCATGTAGGTTACACTATAAATTTACCAAAATTTCCTACTTTAAAATGTTTTTATTTATGTAATGAATTACAGATTGTGTAAAAAAAATTCTACTATTCTTAAATCGTTCTAGTATTCTTCATTCAACAAAATATCAAACATACTTAACACTTTTCTTATCGATGGTGGAGCTCAAACAAAAGGTCGCGGAAAACTTACAACACATTATCCACATTTTTTATGGCAAATTGACAGCAAGTGATGACGTCACAAACGAAAATATACCCTTAAAGTAATATTATTATATGTGTCATAGTCATAATATTCATAATAGTTTATTGCTTCATGTGGTTACATAAGGTGGACACATTGAACTAGGGCGCACATGAACCCTGTAAGAGCACTGCAAACTAAATGTAGTTATATACATGTATATTACAGGTACATACAGACAAGGTAAATAGTTAATAGGTAGGCCAATAGGTTTTAAACTTTGTAAATAACATAAAAACTGAAATAAGATAAACACAGGCAGTGTGTAAACTGAAATGGATAATTTTTTCTAAACGTTTTCGATCTTGGTCCCATACAAGAACTTGTATTGACGCTTTTATCCTTCCTCAGAGTATCTCTACAGCGATTTAGCCATGAAAATGTAACAGAGAGAAATAAAGATACTTAAAGAAGAATGGATGAATTTACACCTTTTAGGAATTACGAATTTACCAATATTACGAAAATACAATACTCAAGGCCTCATAAAAAGGCTGAAACTTTGAAAGTCACCCAAAGGGCAATGGAGAGGGTTATGCTCGGAGTTTCACTAGATCGAATCAGAAATGAAGAGATCCGCAGAAGAACCAGAGTAAATGATATAGCCCAAAGAATTGCCAAACTTGAGTGGCAGTGGGCGGGGCACATTGCTCGCAGAACCGATGGCCGATGTGGCCGATAAGTTCTTGAAAGGCGACCGCGTACCAGAAAGCGCAGAGTGGGCAGGCCCCTCACACGGTGGACCGATCACCTGGTGAAGGCGGCGGGAACCCGTTGGATGAGGGCAGCGCAGGACCGGTCGTTATGGGGATGATGGGATCGATGTCGATCCTTGGGGGAGGCCTATTTCCAGCAGTGGACGTCCATCGGCTGAAATGATGATGATGATTACGAAAATGTGAAACCCACCACTGTACCTACTGCCTGAAATTAAGCTAACAAAAAACAAACAAAACTAAAATGGAAGCGGACAAGACGTATTGCCTTTCTATCCTTCTCGATCGCAATAAATTGAAACAAATTATTAACTGGCAATAAATAAGGGTTCGAGCGGCTTCCACGGCACTGGCGAGCTTCCAAAAGCGCTTTAGATAGGAAAAAGCTCTTGTTCTAGAAGCTAGCAAAGCTACGATATTCGGACATCGAACTAATGGGATTCTGTGATTGCATCCGTAATTTATGGTAAGTGGTCGATGTGCGTTTCATAATGCTTCATATCTGTTACACCAGGACACATGGTCTTGTAGCCTTTTTTGAGGACATACTATTATGCCTTTGTCCCACTGATTGATGTGACCATTACAGTACATTGATATCGTTGAATGTGACAGTGAATTTTTCGGCACTTATATGTCAAGCTCTTTTTTTTGAGAGCTGAATCGAAAACTATTTCGAGAAAATTATCTCAAAAACAATAATTATTTTCTATGATTTTAAAATGAATGGATTACATTATATTTTTTTCATATAAATTATACGAAATTAATTACTATTATAAATTACTCGTATAAATTAGGAAAGTATGCTTGTTGGTTGTGACTTTAATCACCTTTAATCAAGCTGAAAATTTGTAAATATTAAAATGTTTCCCAATAACTTTCCTCTAGTAAATATTCACAAAGCCGTCCTTTAAAATTTTCGAAAGCGCCTTCCGAGCTAATAAAGCTATACAGGGTGTCAGAGGGGCATTTTTCACACGTCATCGTTCACGCCGCGTCAGCCACCGTCGTCAATGGTCCGGAAAAGCCGCCAGATAGTGCTTTTCCTCCTTTTTCGACTCATCCTGTGTTATGGAAAAATATTTTTTTGACACCTGACGGGGCGTGAGTTTAAACCCTTAACCTTTAAGGGTTATGTGACTTTTGAAAGTGTTTGTTGAGATGTTGATCCGTATGGATGGTCTACCTACTTAGTCGTTACATCGTGATAGGATTGCATAACCACTAATCTAACGACAGCGTTGTAGCATTGTTTGGTTTATGCTTAATCTATGTATGCTGTCAGTTAGCACTAATGTTAAACTGTTTAGCCTAGATAGATATGTTGAATTCACTAAACTGACGGCTAAAATGGATAGACAGATGTTAGAAAATAATATTATTAGGATATTTATCGTTTATTTATGAATATTGTTAAAAAGCTCTAAAAACCACAGTTAAATCACTTTACTTCAAGTTTGTAAAGAGACCAGTTGGCTCTATGCCTTCTCCAGTGGGAGGTACCTAGTTTTTAAAGTTCGATAGATAGTATTTACAAAACATACATAAACGTTAAGCTCATGATATTAAAATTTGTATGTATTAATAAATGGTATTTACTTATAGGTTCATCATTTTATGATTGCGGTAATTCTATATTTAGCAATAGCAACTAATATGCATAATGCAGTACCTAAAACTAAAACAAAAAGAAGAAAAGATAATAAATAAACAACATAAAACAATTGACTATTACTAGGTAGTTCCACTTTGGCCACTGTGTACTGGTAGTGAACCCATCGCCACATTTGTTGGATACCAGTTGGATTTTTTTTAACCGCGACTTCCTCATCTTCATCACCATCTTAGTCTGAAAACTTATGATTATCTTATAATAAACACAAAAAGTTTTATAAAAATTGGTCCAGAAAATTTTGCGTGATGCTCGAACAAACAATAAAACAGGCAAAAAAAAAACCACTCCACACTTTTTTGTAATATTCAATTTACAGATACCCTTTTCTAATTTCAAATATTATTGATTTAACATGTTACAGCCACTATTACGTCAGAAGTCCACACTTTTCAGGCGAAAGCAAAGCCCCGGTTTGACAGTTTGCCGGTACAAGTCCCGTCAGAGACACACTTTTTTAATAGTCAAGATGAAAGTCAAATCCAATAACCAAAATTTCCAGCTGTCAGACAGACTCTATTACTAAGCCTTACTTAGTGGAGTATCCCATAGAGAAAGTTCCTCACTTCAGGTTTATACCGCGTGACGTGGGGTCGAACTAATCTCTCACAGTCCGCTCTGAGCCAACCCTGAGCCCACTTATCCGTGAAGGTTGTCGTCGGACCACTATGCGGGCAGAATAATCATCCTAGTCTACGGTCCATAAAAGCGTATTATTCAAGAATGTACCTATATGCTATGTAACTGTAAGTCACGTATTTTCGAAGAGACTTTAAACAGTTAATTATTTGAGGATTGATAAACTAAAGTTAAGACTAAAATTTTATCTTTTTCAATGGTAATGGGAGATCCTGACTTCACCATAAAGCTTTATACAGAAGCAGTTATAAAGTACAATAATATGCGTAATATCTATTACCTACATTACATGCAGCCAACTTACAAAGTTACTTGTTGTTTCTCGCAACTTCGCCTGCGTGGAGTTTTTTAGTAGGTATGTTTATTGTTCTTTCTCAGGGTTTAAACTATCTGTATACCAAATTTTATCAACGTTGGTTCAGCGGTTTAGCCGTGAAAAAACAGAGATACTTTCGAATTTATAAAACTAGTTATTTCCCGCGACTTCGTCTGCGTGGAATTTTTATACCTGTGTCCTTCCTCGTAATAATAACTGTAACAGCAGGTATATTCAATCATTTTAGGCTACGCCGTAGTCGGAAAACCGGTAAAACATAACCACTCTTTTCACCTCGAAAAAAAAAGTCTAAATTGAAATAATTACTAATAGCTTTCCTTCTACGACCCTTAAAGACTTAATTTCAATTCTACAATCATTTGAACTCAATATACTTGCAGTTAACAAGTCTATATACCAGTAGAATTGCTCGTAACCAAATCTCGACCGTAAAGTCTGAGTACTAAATCTGTTCGGATCCCCATCGATTGCCAATAATGCCTGTAATTACCGACCCACAGCTTCCAGCTGTTAATCTTACTTAGGCTTATGGCCGAGCCAAGTTTAGTTAAAAATTTACCTGCGGATAGCAGACAGGTTCTGCTGTTTTGGTGGTTTTATGTTAAATTAATATTTAAGGGATTCAGATTTATTCAATTGTTTTTAATCATAAGTTTTTAAGAGATTAGAATGAGGGCACCGCTTGTGAATAAATTCTTGAAAGCTTATTTGACAGATTTTTAACATATTTTTCATACAAAATTATGTCAAACGAGCTGTCAGATAATAAGCTAACAAAAACTTATCCAAAATAGTGAAACAGGCCCTTAAATCTCTGATCAATAATGATATTTAAATATAATGTATATTTTAAATCCCTTATCCACACATACAATTAAGGTAATAATCAGTTTATAAGGCATCATTTTCTTTTAGTCAAAATACGTGACGTTTTAGTTGATAACTTTGAACAGAACTTGTACCCCATAATGTTTCAGCAGCTCGATTAGAGGTTTTGTAGGACAAAGGAGGTGGAAATAAGGTTGTGTAAAAAAATCAGGTCTTACCAAGACCCTAGATATTTTACACGGTTTCCATAAAGTTTTCAAAGTGAAAATGTTTCAGATTTTCATCAGTGTTCTTTGTTCAGAGATAAAAATAATTGCCCAGTAGGCCACAATATGTATGATTTTAATTCGATTTCTAGGGTTAAAATATTGACCAAGTTTAAATAAAATGATTACAGTTGTAGTTGTATAACAGTGAAAATGGTTCATATGAACAATCCTCTTTGTTCAGTGATCAAAATAATTGATCGGTAGGCCAGAATGTTTATGATTTAATAGGATGAATTAGATTTCTATGGCTAACATGTTGAACAAGTTTAAATATAACGATTATTTAGTTTCTGAACAAATCCTGTTAGGAATTGAAGCTAGCTAAAGCTTTTTTGTAAGATAACTAAAGTTCGGCATTTTACTGAAAGTCAAATCTTGTGACCCCTCACAATATTCTTAAACATTAATAACGTTTTATTGTATTTGTGAATTTGTGGCGAACGTCCCCAATTTGGCCCCTTTCTTAACAAAGTACGGATATGTCCAACAATATAATGCTTTTATTTGATTTCATTGGGGTGAATCGTAGGGTATCGAGTGTCACATTGACCGTCTCGTGTCTGTCTATTAGGGTACATAAATGACAATGTTTATCGTAATAGATACTGTGAAAGGCATGTGTAAATTTTTTATCTTGCCGGTAATGGTAAACCTAATATTTTATTATCCTATGGTTGTCATTTTCTAGGGTTTTTATAGAAAATGTTATGATTACTTTTGAAATAATATAATAATTTATGACTTCATTGTAATCTTCATCAAGTATTTAATGACGCTATATTATTTTTAATATTCCTATTAAATATCATTGCAAACATAGATTGGAAACTCTTTACAAACAAGCTATTTTCTCAAACATTTGACTTTTTATTGCCATGCCTGCCGTGCAAGAGGCGATGGTTCGATCTTCGTCCATGCCGACTCGAACCAATGAGTTTTTCGGATTTTATGTACGATTTGTAACACTACTGTCTTTTCGGTGAAGGAAAACATCGTGAGGAAACCTGCATGCTTCAATTTCGAGGTGTTTATTGTATCCACTGTCCATTATAAGTGGCGACGGGCTCACTACCCGTCACACTGGACAGAGTTTCGGTATACTATTAGTGACACGTTGATGTTCTGAGTTTTCAGAATATTCTTGACTACCACCTCGGGGAATATAGTCGTAAGCATGCTTCTGCTTATTTGACTTTTTGTCGAAATAAACGATACCATAAACAAAGAAAATTGGCACCTATTTACAATACGATAACGATCAACATATACCTCCGCCCTGGGCAAAGTTTCCCAAACAAAGGCTCGGACATGACCGGCTCCTTGATGCAGGGACTAGTTCCTGACTACTAATGCTGCTCCCAAGGCGTCCCGGACATTTATATCCGCGTTCTAGTCGACTACGTAACGAGGGGTTAGCGGAGACGCACAGTAAAACATATTTTTAGGCCAAGAAAATATTAAAAGATTTTTAATTTTTAATGTGTTTGCGTTTGGCTCTTTTTCTCGCCTCAAGAAACACGCCTCTTGCCTTCAAGATACTCACTAGGCCTTCCATGACTTTTTACTGTACGTTACTACTGAAGTTGCAGCGCCAATTTTGTATGACAGAATTAGTTCTCAACGCAACCACTGGGAGCGCTGTACGAAATTCAATACAAAAACGTTAGTTTACTACTGTAGTTTTACTGTAGTATACTACAGTGTAAACTCATGGTAGGTACTCAATATAGTAATATAGCCATATCAGTAGGGTTTGTATTACTATGTTTCTAGGAACACAAAAGCAGAGGCTTTTCCACTCCTTTACGGGATATACCAGAGAAAATTCTTGACAAGGATTTCCTGAAAGTAGATCTCACCATTTGTTTGCATTGTCACTCCAGACCCCCTAGCATGATTTTTCTACTTGCGCGCGACTCGGCTTTTTTCCATACTACAAGTCGCGGCAAGCGCGGCTTTCGCTCTCCGAAAAGCGCGGGAACAGGTTATTTTGTATGCAGCGAAGGCGCGTCGCGCGCGTGTAGAGAAATCATACTAGACATGCAGGAGTGCGATTTTTAAATTTCATTCGCCGAGTTCAGCAGTTGAAAATGTCAAAATTAATGTGGACATATGCATCTGTCTACTGCTGATTTGACTTTCAAAAATCATACTTCAGGAGTGCGATTTTGGAAAGTCAAATCAGCAGTAGAAAGATGCGTATCTCCATAGTAATTTTCAACTGCTGAACTCAGCGAATGAGATTCAAAAATCGCACTCCAGGTGATTACTTGGTAAGTATATCAAATATTATTGTTGAATGTTTCATAATCTTGTACATGAAGATGTAAGAAACCTACTTCTCGTTCAGTATACGGATAGTCTAAACATGGTTCAGTAAACGTATCAAACCGCGGCCCGGGGCTGACGCGGTATAACTGAGCTCCACCACGTGACCTGCTTCACAACCACTGCATCTAGGGAAAATCATTTTCTACTGCCTCTTCATGGTTTCCGACGTGTTTTCGAGGACTGTGCCAAGATAAACTTTTGGGAACCCTTTACTTTTTAAATTTTACATTTTAACTGTACTTTTTTTTTTCAAATCATCCATATTGCATGCATAATACTGCTGATATTTCTGCTATTTTGCAATTGTTTCTGTGAACTTTCTTTTCCTGCAATTTGTTGGTATTGCTAATTTATAATCGGGACAATTTCCTTGAAAATTATATACGGATGGAATTTACTTTATGGGCCCACTAAAATGTTTAATTTTGGTTTAAATAATAACCGAATAAATCAAAAATCGTAGTTCTCTTTGGATATTTTCGGTACTTTCAATAACTTTCCTACAACTTTCATTCACCTGCAGCTGGCCTTTGTAGTAGGTTCACTTCTAGTAATTTTTAATGATACACTTCTAGTCTATTTTCTATTTTAGTCAAATTAGTTATAATTTTTTTAGCTTCCAGTTTTATTTAAGCTCAGTCAGTAGGCTTACTATGAGTTTACACTGTAGTATACTACAGTAGTTTTACTGTAGTTCTACAGTTTTTGTATTCAATTTCGTACAGTGCTGCTAGTGCTTACGTTGAGAACTAATTCAGTCATACAAAATTGGCACCGCAACTACAGTAGTAAGTAACGTAGGTACAGTACAGTGAAAACTCATGGTAGGCCTAAAAATGGGATAACTTACTTCAGTGAAACAATATCGTAACCCTTTTAAATATGTATTAAATATCCCTTTTAAAATAAATCAATATCGATAAATCAAATCCACTCAAACCGATATTCTCTGTGTCTCACAGTTGGACGTCCAAAAATCAGCCCCTACTATTGTATTAGACTTCAAAGAGTTCGTGGGGTGATGGATTAAATCTCGATTAAAGTCCGTGTCACGATGGAACTCCCAAACATCAAGTGATTATAGTTCTTACAACGATGTAATAAGAGTTTTGCCTTGGGAAATATTAAATGAGATGTAATAAAAGTTGGTATCGGCGCATAGGCACGTGCCAAAGTAGATAAGAGTTAAAGATACATCTTGTAATGCTAAACGATAGTTTTGCCCAAGGGACTGATTCTGATTCTCTTCTTTATGCATGAATGCTTTGATTTGCGATTGGAGATAGTGGTATTTGGAAGATTACGCGTACTAAAATGAGGGATAGAGAATTGCATTTTGTGCATTGCATCAATTCTTCATGGGTGTGCCGCGCCAGTCGTATCTCAATCAAATTTTTTCCTGTAGTTTTATTCGGTGGTTATTTTTTTGGCACTATCTTATAAGTTGTTTTTCCGACTCTGATTGTGCTACAACATCAGTTATAATTTTCATTGAAAGTTACTACGTACAAAATACTCAGTAACGTAGCTAAGTGCCAAAGTCTTTAAAAAAAAAATTGGTAACTGTTTTGCTATTTGCCTTTCAGTTTAGTAAAGAGAACATGGCATGTATCGTTTTGAGTTAAGTTTAATTCATAAGAATCACAAAGAAATACGAGTACCTATATTATAACAAATTTAATGATGTTGAAAATACAAATAAAAATTGCGAGTCCTTGTGAAATACAATCGCACAAAGAATAAATGAACGAAAAATGCTCATATCCTATCCGTCATTAATATTGATGCTCCCATCCATTGTTTAGGAGAAATTAATTCTCTTTATGTTTGGAAGAGAAATTGTTAAGAATCTGTATTGTTCGTCAAACGCACAAAGTCCCTTGATTGGACTTCTACGTTCATAGTTGTAGTGTACAGCAATAAAGAGTAGTTAATGTGGAAAGCGCCGGTAGCGCCATCTATCGGCTGGTGCGGTCTGTGGTCAATATCTATCGTTCATTCGCTCGGTATTCGTGCACCGACCGCCGTGCTGTGCGGACGTGCGCTAGTCACATTACTAGTGAAGACTATATCTGTGTTTCATTATATACATCAACCTCAACCAACCCTTAGTAGAAATGTGTATTCTACATTGGCGACGACGGGATTCGAAATTCACGTGAGTAAAGTGTTTATCAGTTTGTTGAGGGTTGAAAATTAAAAAATACAAACGGTGCCAACGAAATAAAATCCACCAGTTAAGGACACCCAGTTAAGGAAGCTAAGCGAGTTATTTAAACACAATCGAAGACGGTTTCTACTGGCGTTGCTTTATTTGTTGCCTAAAAAGTTACACAGTGTTAAAAATATATTTCAAAAGAAAAGTAAAAATAGTTTTGTCCCGATTTTAAATCGTTTATTTGGAATTATCTTAATTATCTTGTTTCTGCTAGCATTGCTTTGTTTTTGCCTTTGCCTAGTGATAAAAATATATTTCAAAAGAAAAGAAAAAATAGTTTTTTGTCCCGATTTTAAATCGTTTATTTGGAATTATCTACATACTGTATTTCTTTTCCCACATGTCGACCATCGAATGCTGGAGGAAAGAGGAGAGACCAGACAGGAGGAAGGTGTGGGACAACACGGGACGGCGCGGCGCCTAGGATGAACAAATGTACGCCAGCGCCAGCTGTGGACATCAATCTTTAAGGTCACGTAATCATTCCTTATTACTTTAAACGATTGAAAGAATTTATTCAAGTCCGTAGCTCCAGGCTCACTGCCCGTCACACGTGACTGGACGGAGTTCCGGTGCTGGTGGGGCAAGGGTGTTCTGGGGTTTCTGAGTCTCTGACTGCTCCTCGGGGAGTGTACTCGTGAGCATATACTAATGCATGCTTGTAGTCCGTCATTATGCCCTAATGGGTATCCAAAATACGCGCATTAACCTCTCGTATGCCGGAAAAGCCAGACACAATAGAAATAAATGGTTTTCATCATGCTGATGCGCGTTCCTGCATACCAAAGGTTAAGAATAGTGTCTTGATTCGAGACAAACAGGATTAGGTAACCAAGATATGCCAAGTGAGTTTATTCCAATAGTTTTTATACTTATATTGACACATTTTCATTTTTAAGTAATTGTCTTACTTCGTAGTTGTGATGGTCTCTAATAAAAGTTACTTTATTACCATTATGCGTACCGAACATTCTACGTATAGAACATTCGGCGTAACCGATGTTCGGCGTAACGAACATTCGACGCCACGAACATTCGGCAAACGAACTTTCGGCGTAACGAACATTCGGTGTAACGAACATTCGGCGTAACGAACATTCGGCGTCACGAAAATTTGACGTAACGAACGTTCTGAGTAACGTACATTCGACTTAACGAACATTCGGCGTAACGAACATTTGGCGTAACGAAAATTCTGATGTCACAAAAATTTAAGTTGTAATCCAAAGTTTTACGTTTTGAACGTTTTACTTATTGGACATTCTCAGTGTAGGTATGCGAGAACAATAATATACAACACTTTCGGAGCTTATTTGGTGGTACTAGTTCATGAAAATATTTCAATTCAAACATCAATAGTACCAACATAATTTCCGATCATCATCATCATCCGATTTGTTACCGGAACTTGTTTGACGTATTCTATACTTTATAGAACTTCAATTCAGTAACCTTACGTTGATCTTATCTTTGCAACATTGTTGTTAATGTCATAATTATGGATATAATTACTCCAGGTGAAACTAATTAGTTTCTTTGGCTATTTGAGCAAGGAATTTTATATTTTAAGGATCAATGTAAATTCAGACAATTATTTACAAAAAGTATTAGAAAATGATTAAGTGATTTCTTATTAAATTTAGTATTTCTGGAAATACCTACTCACATTTTAACAAGAAACACTTCATCTCAGTTGAGAGAAGATTAATAGCTATATCATATTCAAGCATCATAACATTCATGACCAAACCGATAATACTGGTTAACAATTTTGTTCGCAGATTGTATGTTCCTAGATGTCACAGAAAAACCAGCCTTCAACAGGACGACTGCTAAGGCGCCGATTGAACCATACCTCCTTTGCTTGCTTTAGTGCTTAATAAAGAGAAAATGTCTCCAATTAATAGCTAAGAGGTTTGAAATGGTCAGGGTGATTACTCTCATATTGTCAGCTTGTAGCTGGTTAATGGTTAGTGCTTTGCCATGTACAACAAACAGTTACAAACAGTACAGTTGGTCATTCAATTGACATTGGCAGCTTTTAGCTGGTCATTCAATTGACATTAGAAACTTGTAGCAGGTCATTCAATTGACATTAGCATCTTTCAGCTGGTCATTCAATTGACATAGGCAGCTTTTAGCTGATCATTCAATTGACATTAGAAACTTTTAGCTGGTAATTCAATTGACATTAGCATCTTTCAGCTGGTCATTTAATTGACATTAGCAACTTGTAGCTGGTTATTCAGTCATTCAATTGACATAGGCCGCTTTTAGCTGGTTATTCAATTGACATTAGAAACTTGTAGCTGGTCATTCAATTGACATTAGCATCTTTCAGCTGGTCATTTAATTGACATTAGAATCTTCAGCTGGTCATTTAATTGACATTAGCAACTTGTAGCTGGTCATTCAATTGACATTAGCAACCTTCAGCTGTTCATTTAATTGACATTAGCAACTTGTAGCTGGTCATTCAATTGACATTTGCAACTTTTAGCTGGGCATCAAATGCTATCAAATTTACTATCAGCAGCTTGTAGTTGGTCATTCAGATGACAAGTCAAATAAATAAAATAATTATTAGCAACTTTCAGCTGGTCATTCAATTGAAAAAAAAACTGTTATTTCATTATCAGCACCTTGTAGTTGGTCATTCAAATGACAAGTCAAATAAATTATTATAAGCAGCTCGTAGTTGGTCATTCAGATGACAAGTCAAATAAGTAATTATTAGCAGCTTGTAGTTGGTCATTCCATTGACATTAATATAAGGAATTAATGACTTATTGCTCTTTCTTCTTTGCATAGATAAAATCTGTATCTTACCTAATCAGTTAATCACTGCAGGCACTGCACTGTTAATTTATTCATTTGTATGTGTTAAAGTATACTACACTGTACTTGAACCAAATCGGTTAGTTATAAATTCATAATATTTTAAATAAAGAATATAATTTCAGTGCAAGCAAGTCAAAAAACAAAATGATTTGCAGTTCTGTAATAATATTACGCCACGCAATTAAGTTGAAACAACAGTTGCACTGAATTCATGTACATTGTAATTAAAAATAGCATTATTTTTTTTAAAGCCTACCAAATGATATAACTGTATGTTTCGTAAAAGGAAAACATTATTAGTGTTTCAATAATAAGTAAGTAACTAATGTTTCAGATACATACCTAAGTATACCTTACATTAGACAATATTTTCATGAGTTTCATGACGTTACATGTAACTAACAATTAATTGATAAATTGGTTATAGTTTATTTTATTGTTATTGTTATAGAAATGTATGTATGTATAAGGGAAATTAATTATAATAACTTATTCACGGTTGAACGGCAGGAAATATTATGCCAATTTATAAAATTTATTTGGAATACTGCTTTAGTGACTGAATACTTATGTATAGCAGACAAAATAACCATAGGGTAGACCACCATCAGACCCTTTGCTAAAACAATATTCGTGAGTACCGAGATAGCGGAATCAAATCTCAAGTTTCTAGTCTAGCATACTGTTGTAGTAGACTAGACTTCTTTTTATTTTTGGTTTTGGACGGAATGACTTACCAAATGGTGAGAGAATGACAAGCTTTTCAACCACAAAAATTTATTCCAATATTAGGAACAATCGAAGCATAGCATACCTAATGGGGTAGAACTTTTTACAGACCAAAGAGAAAATAGATGAATAAGACAGGGCGTTGGCTGAAATTGTGCTCGTGGCATAGAGCCCTAAATGAGAGCGACAGTAATGTGTGGACTCTGATTTTTTACTTGCCCGTTATATTAAATTGTGACTGCGTATTAAATTGCGAATCTTTTGAGTAATTGCAACACCGTCAAAGATCAGCATTAAAGTGGGTCAAAGAACATTTAATTAAATTATTACGATTATTATTTTATTTAGGTATCAGCATTCTATCTGTATAGGTTGAGTAAAATAGTATCTATTTATTAAACGGGTCCATTAAATTGAAACTGCTGATTTCTCAAAACTAGTCTAGTCGACTAACTAAAGGTAACTACTGTACATAGCTGGTAACGAAAGCGACCTAGTGTACCTTACTTAATATTGTTGTCAGTCAGCGTTATATCAGCATTCATGAAACTGTAAAATTATATGGGTTATAGGACATGCAACTATGAAGTTGTTAGCGAAAGCTAAAATATCATGCAACAATAAAATGATATGGGTTACAGAGCCATGCAACTATCAACTTGTTAGCAAAAGCTAAAGGGTCATGCAAATAAAATAGCTGTGAGCGCTTAATTGCAATGGCTGGCACCCGCCAGAATATTTTGAGTGCATAAGTGTATGTGCTTATCACAGATTCACTCTTTTGTCCTTACCTCCTTAATTTGATAAAACGGAAATGAATACGATCTTGAAGCAGTGACTTTGACTAGTAGTTAGCCAAAATAAATAAATAAGAGATAATAAAGATCTATGGAACGTTATTTTTGTAGGTTTACTTACACCTATCAATAGAAAAATATTTTTACAGGGAAGGGATAGTATAGAACAGAAGTAACAATAACTGAAATGTGTTAATATAATGAGATTGTAATTTCCATAAACATTGTTTATCGTTGAATTTGGTGTTTGACAATTTCAGATCAATATTTGATAAATATCTATTTTCTGTAAACAAATTAGTCTCAATAACTTATTCGTAATTTGTTTAATGTAATAGCATTGATAACAGTCAACACTATATTGTAAATAAGATTTAAGAGATTAGCTAAACTGTGGAGTTTCTTGCGCCGCTTCTTCTCCACGGGCTATACATTCCGAAGCGGTGGTAGATTCGAGTAAACGTAAAAAATAAATTAAAATAAGAAAGGGATGTAGTGTACAGCAATAAAGAGTAGTTAATGTGGAAAGCGCCGGTAGCGCCATCTATCGGCTGGTGCGGTCTGTGGTCAATATCTATCGTTCATTCGCTCGGTATTCGTGCACCGACCGCCGTGCTGTGCGGACGTGCGCTAGTCACATTACTAGTGAAGACTATATCTGTGTTTCATTATATACATCAACCTCAACCAACCCTTAGTAGAAATGTGTATTCTACAATAGTATAAGAGTTCAAAATGGCTTGCTTCGAGTGATTTCGAATGGGGCACAAACTATACCAAGCAAGGGGAACATTGTATCATATTACCGATAGAACCTTACTGTGAGTTCCCCCGTTTATATTAATAGCTTGCTGTGCAATTTTAGTGAATTATAAACATAAATTGCATTGTTTTTGGGTAAAAGGTTGTACAATTAATTTTTTTACAATTTTATTGGTATAATAAATTTAAATTATACCGACAAATGAAATCGAAACCAACATTGTACATTTCATAACCGTTCATTGATATAACCTATAGGTATATCGTACAAAAAACTATACTTAAGGCCCTACGGTAGGACGAAACACCTTAGAGGCATCTTTTATTTTTCATGTTCCGACTAGATTTATACAATTTACCGAAACCAAAGTCATACCTCAGTATTCTTGGATAGTTTATCTAGTGAAATCATCAATTGAATATACGATTGGAACTCGTCACTCGATAGAAAATCGTCACAAAGTATTTTCTTGTATTTTTAAACATTTTTTTAAAACGTGTTAGAAGAACTTAAAATAGTTTCAGATTTTTTGTATTTATACTCACATATTCACCATTCGTTTATCTAGTGAAATCATAAAAAAATCTATAAAAAGTACTTTTATTAACTCTTTTTAACCGAAAATACGGCACGCGCACGCACTTTTCGGAGGGCTGGGCAATCGCGTTTCTTATAGAAAATATTTGTCTGAACCTATGGCCCCTTAAGATAAAACTTTTGTCTGTATGTAAAATTACATGCGTTATCATACTTACCAATATCATTATCAGTGACATGCTTTGAATAATTTTAGACATACATATACATATTCTCACGCCTGTTTCCCACTGGGGTAGGCAGAGACAACGGAACGCCACCTGCTACGATCCCAATTATAAAACCCTTCGATTGAAACTTTGTGTAATATTTAGAAAGATGATGTTGATGATGCAATAAATAAATAGAATTGAAAGAACGTATAGGTACTGTATACTCTTAAGCAAGTAAGTGATCAATTGGACCTAAGTATTCCGATCGTTCTCAAATAATGGTAGATCGATGTGATACTAGCAAATAAATGGCGTATAATTTTGGCATTCAATGTAGACTTCGAACATTACATACTGACCCTAGAATGAAAAAAAACAACGGGTTGCACTCCGGGAGTGCCGGCAGAAGTGAAAATTAAGAGATATTACGTCTTACGTCATATGACGTCACGGTCTGACTATATCAATGTTCACGAATTTTCGATCAGTTGACAAAGTGCACAATGCCGCTAAAGAAGTTTTCACTTCAAAAAACTGTAATTGTAAATAGTTGTTAAATTCTAGGTATGCATTCTAAAAAATTAAGAAAATGTTTTTATAACATGTTTGTGTGTTTTACTTAAATTCAAGCCAAGTGAATAGTAAGTAAAGAGGCAAAAATCGGGACAAGTTTCCCATTCTTCTATTTAATATTGCTGAAAGGGTACAAAAAGTACCGGATCCGAAGTGACTGATGTGTTTCCTTTGCGTGGATAATGTAATAGGTTGCGAAAAAAAAGAAGGAAATTCACTTGTGACGTAAATTTATCTCTATTGAAACGATAATGTTATTATGTTATATTGAAATGGTTGTTGAATTTATAGGTACTTTAGAAATTATTGTTACAAAATTGATCACAGATTAAAAAAATGCTTCTTGAAACAAAATAGCCCACTTAATGGTAATGATATTATGGTGGATGATTTTAAAATATGTTATATTAAAATAGAATGGTTATTGAATGCATGGATACTAGCAGCGTTTTACCTGAAATAAAACGCATATTAAAATACTTACCTCACTGGAAGCTTTATATTGAGATAGCATATCCGTTTCCGTCGATTTTCTACCAGTTTTCGTACCTTTATTCCCTCGTGTTTCCGGTCCGGTGGCGACACCTGGCGGACGCGCGCCTTTTTAGTTTCCTTAAATGTGCCGCGCCATTTTATATGCATTGGCGTTTCGTAATCCGTCGAAGCAACTTGTGCGCAAAGCTCTGGCTCTGCCATATTCATTGGCTCTATTACACCAGGCAGAAATTAAAGTGAAAGCTTCCAGTGAGGTAAGTATTTTAATATGCGTTTTATTTCAGGTAAAACGCTGCTATTAAACTACTAGACCGTCACTGGAAGCTTTATATTGAGACCTGTTTGTTATCGCCTGGTGCCGCCACTTGCTAGTACCTCATAGGAAACTTAATTTACGCCAATGTGATTATAGGTTATAAGGTAAACTACTGTATTTATTTATCTATGATGATTTTTAATTTCCAAAAGAAAAACTGATGATTACAGTATCAACAATATCAACTTATCAACAATAATATAAACAATATCAACTTTGATCAATGCAATTCACCCGAAAACACAAATTAGGTCATAATCAAATCAGTATAAGCTTAATTTATTGGTTCGAATAACTGTGTGACAGTTTCCGAACGATTATTTTCTATTACTTCCCGCCTGTAGTAATTTTGAAATGTATTAGCTGACCGCCAATTTCCGCGGGCCAGAATTTCGTCCAGGGAATGATTTTCTATCCAACTTTTAGAAGCAACGGCTGATCGAACACTTCCAGGTGCCGCTGTAATGCCAGCTTCCTTAAAAAGAGATTTGATCCAGCCGGCTATAATTGTACGTGAGGCGGGCTTAGCCACGCCCCTTACTGTGACAAGCAAATTTAATGATTTAGCTGTGTCACGTCTATCTTTTAACAAATCAATTGTTTTGTCAATCCAAAATACAGGGTCTAAGTTAGAATTGTTAGTATTTGACAGTAGTTTCCATCCAGACTGCCTGTGTGTACTACTGTCCGTTTTTGAACCGAATCGAGGCCAAAATATTATATTATCACCGGATCTAACACAGTGATGAGGATCTATTGTAAGTAAGGTCAAGTCATGTATACGTCTTCCTGAGCAAAGAAGTAATAAAATTGCAGTATGACGTGAGACCTGAAAATTATTTGTAACGTCAACTGTGTAATTGGTAAGGAACGTAGTAAGTTTACTGACGTCCCAAACAGGAGGCTTGGATGTCTTGGGATTTTTTAGTGCAATAGACTTTAAAACATGCTTTACCAAAACGTGTGAACTTAAGTGACCAGATGCTTCAGTGTTACAGAGCGTAGACACGACAGACTTGTGCAATAGTATTGTATTGTATGATAAGTGGTGAACTAAATATAAATCCGACAGAAACTGTGCCAATTGCGAACCGGTAGGGTTATTTGTGTTAATGTTTTTGGAACTACACCAAGAAGTCCAACGTTTCCAAGCCACCTCATAGGTTTTGACTGTAGACTTTCGCCAGGAATTTTTTAGCAAAGACAATTGTTCAGGGTTCCATGTTCTTATCGCCTCGGACCACCCCCACATCTCCAGACCTCGAGCGTTATGTCTTCGACTCTCGGTGGAGGGAGGCCCGTCGACGTATCGATTAGGTGTTTCTGTAGTTTTCTCAGCGTTAGCGGTGCTGCTAGCGCTCGGGCTTTGAGGTCCGAGCGCCAAAATACCTTTTCCCACCGTGGTACCACTATCAGAAATATTCCCGTCGACTGATTTAGGTGAGTCAGAACTTTGGGAATCAAGAACGGTGGTGGAAACACCCATGCGAGCTGGAAGTTCCATGGAACACTGAACGCATCGTGAAACAGAGCTTGGTGGTCTTTCAGGTCTCGAGTCACATAATTGTAAACAACATGTGCGGTCTCCGAGGCAAACAGATCTATTATTGGGGTTCCCCATTTGGCAAACACTATTTCCACACAGGCTGGCAGTAGGTGCCATTCTGGAGGTTGGCGATGACGCGACAGGTGATCGGCATCGTTGTTGTACTTGCCCGGAATGTAGTGTATGCTGAAGTGTATTTGATGTTGATCCATCAGACCCAAGATTTGATGGGTTATTTGCATAAGGGGTAATGATTTCGTGCCTCCCTCTTTCCGTAAATGAGCAACTGCGGTCCTGTTGTCGCATTGTATGAGAATAGAACTTTGACGCAATTCCTGGGCTTGGCTCTGAAGAGCATGCAGTATGGCCAGCATTTCTTTTTGGTTGCAGTGCAGCACCTGCTCTTCTTGTGACCAACTGCCCGAGAGAGCCAGATTGTTTAGCTGTGCCCCCCATGCCTGATCTGATGCGTCTGTCACTAAAAAGTTCGTCGGAGGAGGGTAATGAAGTGGTGTCGATAACTGACAGTTCTGAGCCCACCAATTGAGTTCGTTGTAAGCACCCTGTGGTAACGGGTAGACCTTCAACGATTTGTCTGGTAATGTGTACATGAACATTATCAGTTGTCGATGATTGAGCCGACCCCGAGGAACAACGAAGCTGGCGAAGTTCAAAAGTCCGACTATTCTCTGTAGATCTTTTAGATTTAATGATCCCTGTTCGATAATCTGATTTACTTTTTTGATTATTACAGCAGACTTTTCTTTTGGCAGGGATTTTAGATTGTCCCATGTTCTCCAAAGTATTCCTAAATACATTATGCTCTTCTGAGGATTTAGGACAGATTTTTCGAAATTTATCTTCCATCCGAGAGTTTGTAACGTCTGGACCGTTAGTCGGACATGCTCGCGAAGCATGTTTATATTTTGATGTGCTACGAGAATGTCGTCGAGATACACAACTATTCTTACATTCCATCTTTCGCGTAATATTTGAGCCACGCAATTCGTTAGAATGGAGAAGGTCTTTGGAGCTGTGCTCAAACCGAATGGAAGGCACGTCATTTCTAGCAACTCTTGGTTGTATACCAGGCGTAGAAAGCGCCTGTGTGACTTTGCTATTTTCAAATGAAAATATGCCTGGCAGAGATCGACCTTGCACATCCAGTCTTGGGGCTGGAGAAAGTCTGGGATGCGATACATATTTATTAAGTGGAACGGTTCTGCTATCACATAGTCGTTTAGCGCTTTTAAATTGAATATGGGACGTGGTGATCCGTCCGATTTTGGCACCAGAAATAGGGGTGATATAAAGCTTGGCGAGGGGACTGCTACTTTTAAAATGCCTTGTTTTTTCATTTTCTGAACGATTATCGACATTTCTTGTGAGACAGGGGTATGAAAGGGGCCTCTGATTGCATTTGGATAAATTAGTGGGGGCTTTTGAAAGAATGGTATGCGATATCCCTGAATCAACTTTAAGACAATTTCTGGTGCTCCCATTTCCTTCCACTGCGAGTGAAAGTGCGCTAACTGACCTGCTTGGAACAAGTCATTGTCTAAAGTTTCTTTGGTTCCCTCTACTATAGCCCCTTGGAGCATTTGAGCGTCCTCGGTTACTTCCACGGACGGGCCGCGAGCCTCGGTTGTGAAATGAACCCCTTCCATTGGAATTGTGACTTTCGTATTGAGCATTCAAGAGTTGACCCATATACGGATAGTTACTTTGGTTGTATCCACCCCGCGAGGGTGGGTTGTTATAAGCATAAGAATGCATGGGCATTGGAAGGATTGGTTCATAAGAATAATTATGAGTTCCACGCGATGGAACTACTGGCTTTCGCACGCCATGCCCCCGCGAGGGGTGGCTATTAGGTAAACTAGACTTCGATTGCGGACCATTTGTTTTAGATGGCCAGAATGCTTTACGGACCCCCCCGGCCTTTTCCAAAGCAGCCGTAAAAGGCTCAGACTCAAATATATAGGTAGTGGACGGGGGAATTCGGTTTAGTGAAGCTTTAACTAAAGGGTCTCGGACTTGGCTTGTAATAGTCTCTCGACGCATTTCAATAGCTTCTGCTCGGTGGCCGCAAGCTAATTGTAAGAGGTCTGAAGAAATTTTATTTAGATCACCTTTTTGAAACAGTTCCTCTACTTTACCGCTCAAATTTTCGAAATTAATTTCCGTATTTTTAGCCCAAGAAAGAAGATTACGAATACTTTCCTGCAATGTCTCTTTTTGTTTTAAAACGCAATAGGTTATGGCCGCATAAGACCTATCAGCATATGCCTGGTGACGCAAGGTATCATACATTTTCACCTCTTCGTTTGTTTCCAGGTCTATGAAACCTGGAGTATGGTTGTAGATTTTTTGTGTGTCAGCATATCTTACTTCAGACCAAGAGGCACTACCCAAACGTTGGGCATCAAGCAACATTTTCAAATAGTTATCAGGGGTTTTTGGAACAGTTGGTTCCTTGAGTTTCGTTTCAATATCGAAAGTAAAATTTTTATTTAAATTTTGCGGTTCATCGCCATGACGGTCGTCAGTGACGTCATTTTCTTCGTAAAGGCCTCCACTAACCTCTGAATAAATGGATACCCCGTCATGATCACCCACATCAACGTTATTTGAAATATTGGTAGCCAGAATATGATTAGAAACAGTATTGCGGAGCTCACCCATTTCCTGGAGTAGTTTTTGCATTTTGCTGTCGGAACGACGAGCGTGCTTACTTCTCTTACGGCGGCGGCGACGAGACCGCCTGCCTTGCTGGCTCGATGACGAGTCAGAAGAGGACGAGCTCGATGATGAACTACTGCTTCTTCGAGTACGCTTGCGTCCTCGCAGCCTTTTGCTCGACATCGCCTGCGGCTCGTTAGCCGAGACAGTATCGTTATTGTTCATCCTAAAAACGATTTTATTTTAGTTCTTCACAAAAACCTATTCGAATTATACCACAAAATATTGTACGAACTGGCAAATTTATTTAAAATATGTACGAGATCCGAACGGAAAAACCGTTAAATGTAATGATCACGTAACATTTCACTAATTAAACAACTTAATAAACCGTTGGAAAAATGTTTTACTTACGTGGTTTATTCACTCACTTTAAGCACTATTTAATAACTTCACTTGAAATTTATTTAAAAATATAAACGGTTTGTGGCAGAGCCAGAGCTTTGCGCACAAGTTGCTTCGACGGATTACGAAACGCCAATGCATATAAAATGGCGCGGCACATTTAAGGAAACTAAAAAGGCGCGCGTCCGCCAGGTGTCGCCACTGGACCGGAAACACGAGGGAATAAAGGTACGAAAACTGGTAGAAAATCGACGGAAACGGATATGCTATCTCAATATAAAGCTTCCAGTGACGGTCTAGTAGTTTAATTTGGAAATTAGTTACAAAGGTGATCACAGCATAAAATGTTGTTGGTGGAACGGAATGATAAATTTTCCTGAAAATTTCAGATTGTGTTGCTTTTATAGTTCCAGAGCAGTTTTTTAGTCACCATATATAGTCTAGTCATACTATCTAGTGTTAAAGGTGAATAATTGATTGGTTGTCAAAAAAAAAAACAGTTTTTCCAGAGTCTACGACTCCGGTAGTCGTTGTGGTAATAAATACATACCGCATAGTAAGCAGGCACCATTAATATCACATAGGCATTTAAGTTGATTTTACATGCAAAACTGAATTATTCCAATCACGTAACAGACTCCGAATTCCGGTAACGAACAATAAATGAACTCGCATCAATCACGACCCGCGCACCTAAGCAATGTTTTAATGCGATTATTTCCTAATACAGAATGACAATTTCCCGACTAACAACGTTAGGTACGAACGCGTGAGGAATCGATCAGTGCAGTGGTAGGGGATTGAAGACGGTGTTAATTTTGAGATGAAATTTTATCGAGACAGGTAAGACGTTGATGGATTAAGCTTCAATTAGGTTTAAGAGTTTGAGTTTAACGAGATTTTTTCATGCAAGACAACTTTAAGATTTTCTTCTCATGCGCTTTGCTGGGTATAATAAAATTGATGAAGAGTATTGATATCTAATGTTGTTCTATTTAGTTTTTCTTGAACGCGTTATGGCTTTTCTTCATTATGATAGCGAAAGCGCGTTGTGGTCATATAGCATGATAGTGACGACACAAATATCGCTATGTGTTTCCTTCAGTGTTTACCACAATTCATCATGGGCGTTTTTTATGAGCCAATGATACGAATTTCATGATGTGGATATTTTACAGAAACCACAACGCGTTGCGAGTAGTTTTTTCGCTCAATCAGTGTTTTTGTTCATTGTGCCTAAAATTATAAATAAATAATTTTGCCTTTTGATTTCTGGCTAATTAGCCGGAAAAATAAACAAATAATTTACCAGAAATTTATTTCTGGTAAATTATTTGTGTATTTATTTCATTTTTGGAGAACTTATAGCTAAATAAAAATAAATTGCAGTATTTTGTGTCTTATGATTGATAATAAATTACAGACTGAATGTATCGTGGCGTGTCATGTGCATTGCATGGGCGTTCTATGCTTCTGTCTGTGAACGGCTTTATTCCAATTTTAGCATCGGTCTCATCTTGGTCTTTAAGAGACAGCCTTCCACAAACTGAACAAATTTCACTATGGAGGCTACCTCAGATAACGCGAAAAAAAATCAGCTGTCCCATATATTTGAGTAGAGAGCAGTTTTGTATGAAACATCTGATTTTTTCGCGTTTCCTGAAGTAGGCTCCATAGGGAAAGTTGTTCAGTTTGTCTGACTTCACCGTTTCAGTTTGTGAAGGCTGTCCCTTACAACCTTAATTCACATACAAAACCCTTTCTTGTTGATGTGGATGTGGATTTGTGAGAACATTATTTAGCAAGCTATTATAAATGTAAAAAGTACCTTCCCAGTTTAGAATAAAGGATAATGAGAAAAGAAACACATTCTCGACTATTTATAATATCTTTGAAGTAAAATGGTTATTAAAATATTATTAAACACGAAGCAATTACCGGTACACGGTATAACATGCAGTGAAGAGAAAAATTATGCGGAAATCTGCCGGGGCTTCCATTAAACTGAAGGGAAAAAATAAGAATTTGTTTCCGTGGAGAATATCGCATCGTATCTAACATTTATGTTGCAACTTGCTTAGAATTAAACGGAGTAAAAGCGACTAAGTATCAATAACATTGAATAGGTATAGGTAATACAATTGCTTAAGTAGTCTTTTTTTCAGTTTCATGATCCACATAATCAGCCAGCTATCTTTTTTTTACCAAAAATACAAATTTACTGTGTAGTACATGGATATAAACACCATTTAAATTATGAGGGTTTGTATGTGATGAGCTGATGAGTGTAGTTAGTCATTCTGGCGGTTGCCGTTAGCACAATTTATCACTTTTGTAATTTGTCAAAACCTATACTATAGTATAACTAGGTAAGTACGTAAGTTAGTTTGCTATAGGATCCCACTACAGGTTGGCTGCAGGGTAAATGCCTCGTTCCATGAATAAGGGTGAAAGAAAGTGGGTCATACATAATCCAACACGAGGCGGGGGTCCAGTGCGGATTGGTCCATAAGTTTGTGGTCAACTTGCTGTCAGAGAATTTTCAAATCGACAATAGGCCTTTGACCTGGCTTGATGAATAGTTACACCGCTACCTGATGAACCTATCAGAGATTGTATAAAAACAATGATTCCTTCCTAACAACCTCGTCATACGAATTGTTCCTTTCGTATGACCGGCACGTTTTGATTTCAGCCTGTGTCAGAGCGTTAGAGTCTTATACTAAAGAGTATTTAGAAACTTATGTACGATAAGAGAAAAAAGCTACAACCACAGAACATAGTAAGAGGGGTTAGAAGTGCAAAGTAGGCGTGGAACGTGTCGCCAAAGGTTATGCAATGATTTGCACAACACCATAAGGCGCGCGGCGTGGTGTGAGCGAGAGGGTAAGAGTAATTGTAGCAGCGTGAGCGGGAAGACAAGTAGCGACAGCTGTCTCCGAAGCGCTACTTTGCATTTCTAACCCCTCTTATAATGTTCTGTGGCTACAACAATAAAGAAAAAAATTATGATTCATAAATCTGAAGTTCGTCTAAACATGAGGGTAGGTAGCCCTGCTGCGTCCTAGCTCAGCAGTAGGAGCATGTAGATTCATGAGAGAATATAAAAAAAAGCATGCAATCTAATTAAGATTCTGTCTGTAAAATTAACTAACAAGCATCTTATGAATCCAGTTGTCTGGTACAGCAAAACGGCATGTAAACTGGCGACGTCTTCATTTCATTATCAAGGGAGACTGCGCGACTTAACTCACCCCAATCCTAGACATTGTGCTGCTGCCAAAATGGAGAAAGACACGATTTTCAACTTTTAAATTAATGTCAAGTTGCTATGTTGCTAGAAACAACTGTAATATACACAGTTTAGTATGTTATTTATTTCCGATGCTTTCCGGAAATTATATAATCACTATACATAGTATAAAACAATAGTCGCTTCCCGCTGTCTGTCTGTCCCTATGTATGCTTAGATCTTTAAAACTACGCAACGGATTTTGATGCGGTTTTTTTAAATAGATAGAGTGATTCAAGAGGAAGGTTTATATATCAGCATTGCACCCGTACGAAGCTGGGGCGGGTCGCTAGTCTAGAATAAAGGACGGTAAATTCTCAAAATCTAAAGCACTTATGTATGTATATTGGGCAGTGTTATTTATACCGCCAGCCACCTAAGAGTAGAAATGCAATACCCTTAAAATAACCCTCTAAAAACCTGGAGTGCAATTCACTAAGCGTCACATGGCTGTCAAAAATATCGACGAGCTCACAAAAATATAACGTCCTTCTTGCATCCTTCAGATCGTCGAAGTTATTAATGAGTTTGACACGTGACATAACCATATGAATATCGAAGTGTCAGCTCGCTGATGTTAAAACGACGAATTTAAAGTTATGGCGAGCGTTTGAGCTTAGTGAATTGCATTGCTGAAAACCACACCCAGGTGAATTTATTGATTGTCGATTAAATAACAGTATTTGCGTTTCGCAAAATGCAGAGAAAAGACGTTGCACAATTTTAGCAGCAGGCAACGTCGCTCATGTGGTAGCTTATGTTCGCATGTGTACCTACCTACATTAGGGTTGTTTCTTCATTTTCGGTCGAAGATAATTTCTACTCGTCCTATTTTGGGTTGTCGAATTTAATAAGTTTCAAATCGATGTACAAAATAAAGAAGATAGTCGAAGAGCATTAAGGCTATTCTATCGTTGTCGTTTATATACAAACGTAGTATGGTGATATTTTCAATACTATCTAATTAAAGTCAATGAAATTTTTCAAAAACAATTAAGTAACTAATCTCTATGTCGGTATGAAGTCAGATTTTCGTTAAAATATACAGTTTCAATGCTAGGATTAATTTAAGATTTGTATGGAAATATTTGTGGCACTGTAACTTTAAAACTATAAATTTTATCGAAAATATGACTTCATACCGACATAGAAATTAGTTACTAAATTGTTTTTGAAAAATTTCATTGACTTTAATTTGATAGTATTGAAAATATCACCATACTACGTTTGTATGGAGCGCGCCAACGGTAGAATAGCCTTAATGCAGGATGCTTGACCATGATCTCACCTGATGGAAATATGTCGATGTGTCCGAAGGTAGACATCGCCTGTCTAGTAGCCATTTTCAATTTACTACTTAAAAAAAATACAGGGTGTAAGTAACAGCCTGGCAAATACTAAAACGGTGAATTCAGACCATCAAACCGATCAACTTTCACAATGGAGCCACCCTCGGGAAACGTGAAAAATCTGTTGTTTCATACATTTTAGTCGAGTAGGTGTTTTGTATGGAGCAGCTTATTTTATTTCGCGTTTCCTGAGGGTGGCTCTATAGTAAAAGTTGTTCAGTTTGATGGTCTGAATTCACTGTTTCAGTATTTGCCTGGATGGCACTTATACCCTGTATAATAAAATTGCTGTGCTGTAGCAACGTAACTGGCAACCCCAAAAGGCATTACGGTCTCGTGTTCATACATTTGTGTATTCACTTCGTACAATTATCGAAATGTTTATCTATCTAATTAAATCAGATCACGACTACAGCTCTAATACTCTCTAAACTAAATAAGCATTAATTAGGTTCATTATCTGTACGTGCTCGGGATCACGTTTTTAATTCCCTACGTTTGTCCGGGAGCTAAGGAACGTCGGAACATCCCCGTGTACTATGATATCCTGGTATTATAGGGGGAAGCGTGCTGCTGTCTGGGTACTCCTTTACAAAAACATGGTAGTAAAATTTTCGTAATAATTTTTTTTATTTTCCTTCAGTCCTTATTGCGTATAAAGAAAAAATATAGTCTATTTTGCACCACGTACGACACCCACTTGGAAAAATTTTACGGGTAATTTTAAGTTTATTACATTCTTGTCTTTAAATATATGGGTAATAATATGCAGAAGGAGATTTTTTTTGTATTATTTTAAGGGAATGATCAGGCCATCAAACTGAACAACTTTCTATATGGGACCCAAGTAGCAAAAAAAAATCATTGTTCTTAACAAAACTGCAATCCTACTAATATACGGGACAGCTGATGTTTTTTTCGCGATTTCGATGTTGGTCCCATAGAGAAAGATTTTCAGTTTGATTGTCCTACCATCCCCTTAAAAAACCGTCAGCATATTATTAAGTTGGACCCTGTATAGTTCAGTTAGGAAAATAAAGGGTGGCCGGTCAATTGACGTCACAAATAAAAATTTAGGTCCGGTATGTCGGGGGGTATCCGAATCATGTATGTTCCGCGATATTTTATAGTTTTCGAGTTATGATGATTTTTCCGATTTTTTGAGGAAACTCGACATGACCGGCTTATACAAATTCTAAAAAAAAGTGTAAGACTTTTAGAGATTTTTTTTTTTGCAACTTAATCTTCATTCTTCAACTAACTCACGGATCGTAAATTTTTAACTTCAGACCAATATTTTCATAACTGTTATCAGAGTTACGATGCTGATTATGTTATGAATAAAGGCACAATTCATGAAGATTAAGATACAAAAAAAAAATCTCTAGAAAAAGTATTACACTTTTTTTTTAAATTTGTTTAAGCCGGTCATGTCGAGTTTCCTCCAAAAATCGGAAAAATCATCATAACTCGAAAACTATAAAAAATCGCGAAACATACATGGGGGTGATTCGGATACCCCCCGACATACCGGACCTAAATTTTGTGACGTCAATTGACCGGCCACCCTGTATAAGGTATTTCCTAGGTTACTATGACTAATATAAGGTAAGCACAGAGTACTATAATTATAACAGTCTCAACTAAACATACATTTGAAAGAGATTGGACATGTTCTAACATTGGAAAATATTAAATTCATCGAACCAACAGCAAGAAAGATCTTGCTCGTTAGGTACCTCCTAGGAAATGTCTAGGGTGTAAACGCGGGCATTGTAAATAACGATGCTAATTAAATTTCAACTCTAAATGAACCCTATTGAGCTCCGATCTCAATTAAAAGGGGATGTTACTTGTCTAATGATACCATTTTTGTGCAAGAAAACTTTTGATTGTAATGTAAGAAAGATCACTTGCAATTTTAGAAGCACCCTAGCGTTGAAATTGTCTGTGTAGGACATATTGTTATAAAATAAAATACAAGTCTAATCTAATTAACGTACATACATAAACAAACTACTACAATCCCTTTCGGAGTGGCCAGACACTTTGCTACAACTACCAGCCGACTTTTCTGTATAGGCTCAGTTTTAGAATATACCATAAATACCATTTTATGTCAAATATCCGGAAACATTAAAAATGCCAAAAGTGAACCTTACTACGTTTGTAACCACTTTGTAACCATAAAAGTTGGTTGGGTTTCTGCCCACCCCGAAGTGAAGTGCGGTGCTTAGGTTACGTATGTAATGTATGGTTCAAAAATAAATACTAGATATGAAATGTTTTTTGTTTTTTATTTACAACAGAATAGATACTTAACCTAAAGAAAAAACAAGAAAAACAAAACTTATACCTACTATAAATACAAAATATCCTCTAAATTGCCGCCGCTTGGCGGCAGGGTGCTCAGGAGGATGGCAGCAGCGTTGCCTCTTTGTATGGCCAGACTGATTAGCTGGCTGAGGTAGCTGCCAGCCCAATACTAAGATATCGAATATCTAGAACATCAAAGTGATTCAACTTTACGCTAAAATTACGATCTCATGTACCTACAATCATCCCAAACTCTTAATTTTTTTATTACTCACTAAAATGCCGCCCAAAAACCACATGACTTACGACTGCTGTCGCTTTTTAGCACAAAATACAGTCACGAACAAAAGGTCTGTACAAAAACATATGTCTAGTACGGTCGGGTAGAGTAAAAAGCCGCAAGCCTCACATAGGAGTTCCGGAGCGGTGGGATGTCTCGGCAAAAAGTTAAATTGAAACATCGTGTCCTTACTCTGCTATAATTAGTGCTGCACAATGTGTGGTACCTATGTGATTAAATTCGGTGATGATTAAACATTTCAGAGTTGTTTTTGGTATTAGTTGGTAGAATATTCTAACTAGGTACCACGTTGCCTTAATCCTCGTGAAAGCTATGTGGTTCCAGCAATACCAAAAAATTTTCCGTGGGTGTTTTACGAGGCGACTAAAAAATAAGGTTATTTGTGCAGTAAAAACCAAGATTTTTTTGTGCAGTAATTGTGTTTAAGCCCTACTACAACTCCACGCTGCTGGGAAATATCTTTTGCAGTTGTGGTTTGGTTTCTGACCATTCCGAATGGGATTATGGTCGTATAGAACCACCACTGTACTATCTGACTGACTATCTGACTTATCTCAACTATAGTATTAATATTCTCCATTTCCTGACTAAGTGACTATAACTATAATCTATGTATGATTGGCATATACAGGGACCTTCTTAATATACAGACACTTTTTAAGGGGATGATCAGACTGTCAAACTGAACAACTTTCTCTATGGCACCAACATCGAAATCACGAAATAAAAATCTGCAGTTCTATGCAAAACTGCAAACCTACTCGAGCCAAATGTATGGGACAGCAGATTTTTTTTTCGCGATTGCGATATTGGTGCCATTGAGCAAGTTTTTCAGTTTGAAGGTCTGATCATCCCCTTAAAAAGTGTCAGCATATTAAGAAGGATTCTGTATAATAAAGGTGTAGTCAACTGGAATGGAATGAAAAAGACAGAACAAATGCTTATATTATTCAATAAACCCCGCAAAACAGACTGTAGGTACTTTTAAAATGCGCAAGTAGTCTGACTTTAGCAGTTTAGATTCTGAGAACTAACTGAGATCAGGAGTGCGATTTTTGAATCTCATACGTTGAACTTAGCAGTTGAAAATGTATGGAGATACGAATCTATCTACTGCTGATTTGACTTTCAAAATTCGCACTCCTGGAGTATGATTTTTTAATGTCAAATCAGTAGTAGAAAGATACATCATCATCATCATAGGCCTTTTCATCTGTAACAGATGATTTAAGCAGCGTCTTGGCGGCACTTACGCTCGTGGCTATAGAGCCCTATACGGGAGCGACAGGCACAGCCGCACGTACGGCAAGTAAAAAAAGAAAGATACACATCTCCATGAAATAGTGACATTTTCAACTGCTGAGTTCAAAGAATAAGTTTCAAAAATCGCACTCCTGGGTGTATGGCAGTGCCCGCCAAGACGAATCAAACAAGTTGGGCACGGCGCTACATATTCTCGAAGCAATTCAGCGTATTATTTTAATCTAAAGGTAACCCTTTTGTATAGTAAAGCTTTTCACTCCATAAAACCCTAAGTCCCCTAAGAGGATTCATATATGACCCACTAAATATCACCAGTAAACAAAGGAAGTGGAAAAATTCTCTTAAATTTGTAACAACTCTGAAGAACAATTAAAGTTTGTCTCGAGAGAAAGATGCAGAGAGCCCGGCTAAGTGCTTCAGTTGATTTGTTTGACTTTTAAAATGGATCTACCGAAGAGTTTTGAGATGAACGGAGAACAATTTGATTAAGCTGATCTTTGGTTTTGTTTCTGCAGCTCTCCTGCCTTTTTATAACATATAGGGCTAACATTTCATGCTATAGATTACTTCAAATGTGTCTGAGATAGAGCTCAATCTGTAAAAATCGATTCAGTTTCCTAACTACAAATTACGCCCAAATCTAAATCTTGGTATATTAGTGATGTTTGAGTATTTTTGACATAATTAGCAAAGAAAAAAATTTAAAATTCTAATCTAGATAAAAAAAGAATATAAAACTAAAATTTCAAATTCATCATCATCATCATCATCAGCCTGGTAAACCCCACTGCTGGGTATAGGCCTCTTCATTTTCACGCCAACCAGAACGATCCCACGCTAGTCTCCTCCACTTTTTACCGGCTACTTTGCAAATGTCATCCGACCACCTGGCTGCTGGTCTGCCCACTGCCATCTTTTCAAATTTCAAATTAGTTAAGAAATAATTTCAAAAAGTGTGTTCTTCTGTAATACGATTAAATAAATTACATTTTCTGACAGACAAATTACAAAGTGACTTATAAAAATTACTTTTACCGCGGTTTTGTAACAAATTCATTGAGTTAATTTATTCGATGTTCATTACGGGCACCAATCGGCTTGTTAAACATTGGACATACCGTGGACACACTGTTGTTGTGTTTGACGAGCATCGAAATTTTTAAACATATTAGAAAAAATAATCTCATGGTGTTTTTATTTAGAGCAAGATCATGTGTTATTTTTCGTATGATATTAATATCTTTTCAAATAGCATACTTGCATATTATATCAGTCAAGCAAGTGAGCTACAGGACCAGATGTGATACTGTAGCTTGTGAAAATACTAAATGATTATGCTAATTGACATTATATTAATAGGTTTTGCGAACCTATCTTTCTCACTACACCATTAAAACAATTAAGACTTATTATCATGTCATATACAGGGTGTAAGAAACAGCCCTCCGCAAACTGAATCGGTGAACTCAGACCATCAAACTAAACAACTTTCACTATGGAACCTACCCCAGTTAACGCGAAAAAAAATCTGCTGTCACATACAGAACTGCCGTACCTACCCGATTTAAATGTATGGGACAGGTGATTTTTTCCGCGTTCCCCGAGGTAGGCTCCATAGTGAAAGTTGTTCAGTTTGTTGGTGTGAGTTCACCGTTTTAGTTTGCGAAGGGCTGTTCCTTACACCCTGTTATGCCATACAAGATCTACGTTTCAGGGATTCTCTTTTCTTGTGTTTCCTCTCCGCAACATACTTTTTTGACCAGCAATTTTTCAATCATCCTTATAAAATGATAACAGATACAGCAGCCAGGTCTCATTAGATACTGACACACTTATAAGCTTCTTAATTTTTGATGCAATCACATTACTTACTAAATAAAAGCTCGTCGCTTGCCAAAGCAGTAAATTTCAAACGTAAGGAAGCATTATTCAGGCGTAATGGCGACCTCCTAACTCCACAACTTTAAGTGTTCTGCGGCTTTCGTCTCTATAAATTAAGGTGATTTATAGGCGAAACTCTAAAGAGTCGACAAAACTTTTGTCGTTTGTAAAAAGAAACAGATTTTGCAAGGGGACAAATGAAAGAGTTTTCTGTTTCAGCTGCCAGTTTGTTTTAGAGTTGATTACGATAAATAAAACCGGTCAAGTGCGAGTCGGGCTAATCGCGCACCGAGGGTTCCGTACCACACCACCACAGAACACAACATTATTAACTTAGAAAAAAAACTTTTTTTGTTCGGGACCTTTAGCGCAGGACCAACTCACACTTGGCCGGTTTTTAGTATTTGTTTTTATTTTGTAAAGTTTGCTCTATAATCACACTAAGTTTGACGCTTGTATGTATTACCGTTTTTACTATAGAGCGTGAAGATAAAACGTTGATAAAAACTAGTTTCTTGTTGAAAACCCCCCTTAATTTTTAACTTTCTGTCATTTTTATTTTATTTGTTTGTTAACAAATCCGCCACAATAACGCATAATCTGAGAAAATTTCAACTATCTAGCTATTACGGTTCAAAAGTTACAGCCCTATAAATAGGTAGGACAAAGGGACGGACGGACGGACAGACGGACGGACGGACGGACGGACAACGTAGGCTTAGTAATAGGGTCTCGTTTTCACCCTTTGGGTACGGAACCCTAAGAAGTGTATATAACGAAGAATCGTAATTAGTCCTCTCTTGAATGAATCACTTTAAATACTGATATTCTTATGTTAAAACTACTAACATTTCTTGAAAGGCATTGTGAAATCTGGAAGAGAAAATTTATGGGAAGCAATCAAAAGTGTATAAGTTCACAACGATTAGTAAAATGTTAAAGTAATTGAGTTTTCGAACATAATAAATCTTACTGAGAATAACGAATTGACTTCGAGATTTGAATTGCTAGGCTTTACTTACTTATGAAACCACTTGGGTAAATTATGCGTCAGATGCTCTTGAATTTTATGCGCATTTTATATACTTATATCATTTTATATTGTTACTCGAAATAATACTTAAAATAATACTTAGTTATCTTATGATTTCAAATACAGGGTAGAAATGTTATACTAAATTCTTAGCCTGAAACAAATATAAAGAGAGAAAACTTACGCTATAAATAAAAACATCGTCTAAACAACTCTCTTATGAACTTCCTCATGTTTTGAACAAATTTTACATTGATAGGGACAATAAGACAAGGCCACCTACTCCGATCTCGATACACCATTCGGGTTTTCGCACATTTTAGGTATTGAAAGAAAAAATTTACTACTTTCAGAAAGATAAACCTGAAAATGTAGGTTGTAGCTCTGCTAGGTAATTGATAACGAACAAAAGATTTTTAGTTTATTTGCGTATTTAAAATAACCTTCTTTTTCACTTTACAATGCTTTAACTAAACAAAATATAGAATAACGTCACAGTATCACCTGTCGTGTCCTCTAATAAGACCTGGGGCATTTCACACACTCTAGCAAAGTAGTGTTCCATGTCTGGATCTCTCAGATAAATGGAATCATCAGACAAAACAAGCAGAAAGCTTGTTCTTGTAGCTCACGCGATAAAACGGCTCCGGGCGAAGTGACAATGTTTTAGTTCTGTCACTACATTTTATAGATAACAACGTCTTTGTTGTTAGTGATGGCATGAGACATTTAGAAAATTTTTATCTATTTATTTTATTTGAATTACGTGAAGAAAATATCGAAACAGTAGATCTATAGGTACCTAATAACAAAAGATTAAAAAACACGAAATAAGAATTCAAGAAAGATAAGAGTCAGCTCATCTACATTACTAGTCGTTAATTACTAAAAAATTTAAACAAAATTAACTAAGGGTGTTCAGACCATAGATAAATTACACGCTCCCCTAGAATTCAGACAGTAAAATTAAACAACTTTCCGAAACATGGATCGAAATTTGTTTTTCATTTTCAATTTTTACATTTCAATGCTTATAGATTAACAGTGCCTCAAAACATATTGGTACTTTCAATTCTATTAAGTTGGAATTTAATGGCCTCACTCTACGAACCGACCTCATAAAATATCTCTACCTACATACAATTTTATTGTTAGACATGTTTCACTACAGTTGAGAGCAGTTAGTAGAGCCATCGTATTCAATTGTATAACAAAAATTCACATTCAATCAATAGTTTTAAGTGACAGTAAAATATTGAACTGAAAAAATTTCCTACAGTGCTAATTATAATAATAACTGGCCAAGTGCGTATCGGACCACGCGCAGGATAGGGTTCCGTAGTTGCCCGTCACAATATAATATGGACTTAGAAGCTTACATCAAAGTAAAATGAATGGATAGGCCCAAAGCACTTTAAGTTGAAGCACGCAAAACTAGGGCACTTCAATACAAATTAGGGTACTTGGTCTGTCATTTCGGTACATTTTCGATGTAAAACTGTTAATTGTTTTGCCTCATTTTTCTGGTTCGCAAAACTAGGGCACTTCAATACAAATTAGAGTACTTGGTCTATCATCTCGGTACATTTTCGAAGTAAAACTCTCAACTGTTTTGCCTCATTTTTCTGGTTTGAAATGTTCGCGTAAGGCCCGTCCATTCTTGTTTACTAATGTCATTGCTTAGAAGGAGGCTTTTTGTTTTATACTACGCGCGCCGCGCGCTACGGTTTAACGGCTAACAAAAGTTGATCGACTATTACTCGTAAACTTGTAAAGTCTACTTAGCAGTATTCGTTTTCCTTTTAATTTCGTTATATATACTATTGTCATGAATTTTTTCACATATCCAGAACCAAACGTTTAGCTGGCAGGGGGGGGGGGGGAGACACTTTAACAACATTTTTCACTTCAAAGCTTAATATTTCGCTAACGATTCCCTAAATCGAAAAATGGCTTTCCCACACCCATAATATTTTTAAATTAGACGAGTACGGTAGACTAGAAAAAAAAAATCCATTCCCACTTCGCGTGTAGGGGAGGTACCCTAAATAAAATTATTTTTCATGATTTTATTTTACCACTTTGTCGGCTTGATTAATATCTATACCCATGCCAAATAACAGCTTTCTAGTAATAAGCGTCTCTGAGCTAAGCCGCGGACAGACGGACAGACGGACTGACGGACGGACATGGCGAAACTATAAGGGTTCCTTGTTGAATTCGGAACCCTAAAAATTACAATAATTGTGAAGGGCTTTAAATTCAAAGAATAGATACTAGAAATATCTTTACCATATATCGAAGTTACTAAAGAATTTCTAATACATTTATGAGATAAAAATATGAAACAACCTATTGAAATTAAAAATATCAAACAACTTTACAAACAGAGAAAATAAAGAGACAAGCATGCAGTTACGATGGAGCACATACCCATTAGCTTCTAAAAGTCAACATACAAGAAGATCAAGTATTTTAATTAAGAAATTTCAAAAACGTTGCAAGATTTTTCATTCATAATTCGTAAGCTAGTACTTCATCCTATTTACTGTTGGCTCTCAACTCGGCGGATGTCTTTTGTCCCTTAATGGTATCACCGTATTATGCTCTATTATGCTAAACAACTCGAGGCAATTGCAGCGTTCCTGCATTCGTGCCAGACTATTTTCACTTCAACGGAAAATTACGTCGTTTATATCATGGAGGGTAAATTGAGAGATTTTGTTTATGGGGTACGTATTATAATTTGATGTCATTAGATTACGTTTGTTCTATGAAAACTGTATGTTTTCAGATTTCATAGAGACGTTTTGTCGGCAGCTATTTTCCTGAAATGCATGTAGGTATATTGCTTTAAAACAGTCCTTTATTAATCTGGATTATTCTTTGATATTTTGATATCATTTATAAGCATTTCAGCTAGGTAAACTTGTTTATTGGAATATTAAAGTTCGATCATGAGCGTGGTTCCCACATAGAATGGATCACCCCATTTCTTTCCGTGGGTGTTGTGTTTTTGACAAATATTCCTTATCACCAATTGAAACCCTCTTTGAGGGTTAGGTAGGCCTGTGCCTTGTAGTGGGACGTTTATAAGCTGATGATGATTGCCTGAAATCTTCTTCCAAAACCGCACTCGCAAAAATTTTTTTATTGGTAGCTGAACCACCCGGGGTGGTCAAATACTTTGGTTAGAATGGGATTATGTTCGTAAGTTTATGTACTTATGTATTTAACTTGCAGATTCAGCTCTTAGTCAAAGTAAGCCAGCCACACATCTTTATGAAAATGGGGCACTGTAATAACACCCCTTCTTGAAGCAGATGAGGCTCGTTAGGTGACACCTGAGTGAATATGGAAAACCTGAACATATTTAGACAATTTTCCCCGCATCGGTCTATAGGTATTCTAAACATTTGATGTAATGTTAAATAATTATATTCTAAACCTATGAATAATTATGTTAAAAGTGAACCTTGCTATAACTGGACACTTGAAAAGGAACCTGTTTGGTAAACGATACTAATTGGTTACAGAATATAATATTAATAATAGTACCTACTAGCTTAGATTATATCGTTTAGGGACCTACCTTAAGTTAGAATTCCCCTCTGCCAAGGTACAAGATCAAATGATCATGTACGTGTGCATATAATTTTATACCTTATGTCTAAAGGAGACAGCCAATAAATGCGGAACAACTAGTCTTGTTTGGAGTTCACACTAGACTATTTGTCATGATTTTTGACATTCAAAATTAGACTCTAAATCTAAAGTAACAGAATTAAATCCAAAGTGGCGTATTTCATGCTACCTCGTCCCCCGAAAAAAGTGACAGAAATGTTAGAATTATTTAATTCATTTAATTTACTTCTAGTAACAATACAACAATACACATAACAATTACACGCGTAAGTCGTCCATATTTAAATGGTCTAAGCCTACTAGATATAAACAGAACGGCTATTCTCTGCCCCGCACTAACTTCTGATACTGTACCTCACCCTGCAATTCAGGGGAGATTTAAGAGGAGCCAAGCAAGAAGTGAACGCAGCAGGCGCACGCGTCTGAGCGGGATGGCGCATGTGCTTATACGCCATCAATTCAATTCAATGAGTCATAGTTTAGGAATTTTCTTAGTAAAATTCATAGTTAAAGAATAAATAGTTTAATTTACAAGCAGTTATTAGGTGATGTAGCAAAAATAGCATCATGCTATAAAATTATTCTGCTATCTCACACCTAGTAAACTTTTAAAAAGATAATCTTTTACATCGCATAAACTAACCAACCAATTAAGCGAGTTACGATACGTGGGTGCATAACGAACTTGGATAAGATAAAATTATCCTTAGGTACAATAAAAGTAGAAGAAATATAGGGAGGTAGGTATTAGGCAGGTACCTATGCGAGGCTATTATATATATAATAGGTACCTGGACAACGAGGTTTACTCAGTCTCTACTTGCTTCGGTTTCGGCAGAACCTTAGGCACAGTATAAGAAGTATCCCTATGGCAGAACATTTAAAATAATTATGATCTTATTGTACTGCTATTCGTCGCTAGATGGCGTTAAGTGTATTTAATTCAAGGATGTTTAAAAAGGATTTTCTCGAAGATAAAATAATTATAGTGTAACTCTGAGATATCTAGCTGGATCATTTTATTGACCCAAAAAATCGGGTAGGCTGTATCGGGGACGCAACTGCAGTTGATTACGTGATGTACCTAATAATGACTTCTATCCTCTAATAAAAAAATGCCGGCAAGTGCTGACTTCCAAAGTAATAAGCGATCTAGTCATAACATGTTTCGTTACATATGGTTTTTGAAAGTGACCCCCTACCACTAACTGAAATGAAAGATGTTTCACGTCCAAGCCCCTCATCCATTTATACAAATACTTAAAAACATTCTCATGCTCATTTCATATCACAGAATATGGTATCATCAACGTGCCTAATGCATGGAATAAAAACTGAATGGAAGTCATTATTTTATTTATAAGGAAAAAATTTTGATCAATGATCGGAAAAATTTACACGATAGCCTTCATCGATTCGAACAAGTTGGATTTTTATGACGAAGTAGTGGTTAAACTCGTGCATTCCTTGTATTTATTTTATATTGTAGAACAGAAATTTTCCAAACATTGAGGTCGGTGAGCTATCGAGATTACAATATTTTCTACTTCAAGCGAAGCTCCATAGTAAAAAGCCTGGCGGGATGACCTAGTTTTATAACACATTTTACGAGCACAGCGAAGCGCCAGCTTGACTTGGTGTGTATCTTGCAGCTTTCTTTACAAAAACCAAATTAGCTTCCATTTTGTTGAGCGAAAGCATTTGCTGTTTACGCAATTACTTCCATATATTTGCATTTTACTTTTAAACTACTACTGTTTAGAGTTTAGAATCTTAGTTTAAATAACACTGTAATGCCATTTAGCCTGGCGTTTTCATTACAGCAACAGTAGATTTATTAACGCTAGGGTCATCTAAGAAAATGAGAATGGGTGTGAGCCAAGCCGGAGGCATGTTTGTGAAATTTACCATTTCTATTTGTATGCCAAGATCTCATACTGAGACTGCATAACAATTTAGCGGATTCATCGCGGCTCTTACTTGATATTCAAGGATCTTTGAACGCAAACGCCGAGACATTTATATGCATTTAAAACGGGATTTGTGGAAATCGGAATTTCATAAACTGAAATAAGATTATTCTGAGCTTTTTCTCTTTGTTTCTTTCAGCGAAGATAAAAATAAGATAAAAGTGAATCGATATTACCATTTGCCAGTTGCAGTATTTATCTTTTAACGTTTTCTCGCCTCGAGCTTCTTGTAGCTACAGAGGTGCAATGTTTATCGTTTCGCAAATAGGGTGTCCCACCAAAGACCTTCTTTTTGACTGTTTGCATAGAATTTTCAGCCCTGTTGTCTTCTCAACTTATTATTCGTTCCAAACAGAGGGTGACTCGAACACACCACTTAGACACCAAACAAGGGTGTATTAAGTGTGAGTTAAAATTTAAATTGATTCCACCCTCCCTTGGAAGAAAATTCAAATAGTGCGCGGTGTGATCTCGAGCGAAACACTTTGTTTGTGGGATTCTTTTTCTGCAAATTGAACGCCTCGGGCTGTTTAGTCGCAAAAGAACGGGGAATTGGACCTTGTATCTATGTAATGCATGTGAATGTGTGCAATTATTACATGCTTCATTTGTATGGGAGAGGGAGATAATCGTTCCGTAAACCGTCCAAAACATCCTTCTTGCATGTGGGAACACCGTTTTATGTTAGGAAAATAGACTTGGGAGATTTTTGTTTCAGAGTCAGTTACACTATGAAATGAAATAACCTGATAATGTAGGTATACAGAATAATATACATAATGTTGCTTTGAAATTTGATAACCAATTTTATTATACTTTTAAATAACAAAACTCAATAACCTGTAGAAATTGTGTTTCAAACCCAATTTGAGTTTGCTTCACCCGCGTAGTATAGTAAAAACTCAACGTTTAATAAAACTGTTATTATAATTTGATCAGGTATCCGTAAAGAACCGAAATAATAAAAAACAAAAATTCGTACGATCCAATGTTTGCTGTTTAATTAGCAATTCCGCAATTTGAAAAGAAATTCAAATTCTTGTTGTGCATCGTTTACCATTGTACATAAAAAAAATCTCGAAAGAAGCGGATGAGCTGTAATATCATGCAAATTTCCTTGGGCTTAAGTATGAAATTCGTTTTATTTTTTCCTTTCATTTTCTTCGGGTTTTGGGTCGTGTCGTAAAAAAGCTTTTACATTCGTTTCGCTTACAAAGTTAACAAAGGCGCGACTATACGATTCTTAATTGACTGGTTCTAGACCAACCTTTCAAAAAACATGTCTCATATAACCTTACTTTGCTCAAATATTTATAGCTATTGATATATATGATTATTTAATAGCAATTTACTTCAGCAAGACAGTATCAATAAGTATACATGAGTAAGTACATATATGCCTACCTAAAGGGCGATATGCCCTTTTCGTAAAATGTCGGAGATGCCCTTCAAACAGCTGCCAAAATCAATCTTAAATATTGAATTTGCGTCGTAATCTGATAGAAAGTTTTACGGAAAACGAGTTTCTATTACATTTTAACGCAATTTGTTTCGAGTTTTCACCTTCCTTCGCTCAGTAGATCCTTGAAAGTTGTCGAGTTGGGGGAAATTAAGTAAAAGTCTATATAAAATTGCAGTCGTGACAGTATAAAGTGTAAATAACAAACTTACGTAGCCGTCTATATTTATTGTCCTTTCATAGTTATCAGACACATTGCTACAACTACTTGTAGTAGCATGTTTGTAGCATGGTTGACCTCTAACACAATTATATTTTTTTCACCTTAAAATTTCCACAGTTTTATGTAAGATTGTTTTCACGACATATTCTTATTCTGATCGCAATTTAAAATACACAAGATGCTTTAATTATTTAGGTTCACGGGTATGTCCCGATTTTACTGAAATTACGACATCCCCTGCATCATTCATCATCATCCTCTATGCATAAAATATTAAAATTACGTATAGCCTAAAACTGCAGGGCCAAAGCCTCCCAAGGAACACGCAAGATATATAGCAGCTGTACAGTAGCCGCATAAAGGAAATATCCTTTATGCAGCTACTGTGCAGCTGCTATATAGCTTGCGTGTTCCTGGAGTCCGACTAAAGCTAACGTTTGCCATCATATACCTACTATGCAGGCCCAGTTCTAGCTGATAAAGGCAGAGTGATCAACCTGCTATCAAAATCAATTTTCTAGCTACTATCGGCATTATCCGAGACCATTTGCATTAAAAGTCCACTGACGCATGGAGGCACTTGAGGAGAAAACGGCCGAGGAGGTCATTCAGAGGCGCACCTCGCGCTACATTGCCTACTGCCTAGTTCTGAAAATATTACGATCGCAGAAGCTACGACGTTACGAATAAACTACATTGGAAATGATAGCACGGCCGTAAAGGTGGTAATCGTCCACCTTATTCGATAAATAATTAAAAAGGTACACACAATCCCGAACATCACTATCAATTGACACCCTTATTCATGTATTATTCCGAGATTACAGCTGTAATCCGAATTTTCAGCTCTCTTTTTCAGGCTCGAACGGCCCGATGGGATTACCGCGACGTCAATGAATGTTCGTTACTGAAAACTTTGCTATTAAAAGCCTTTTTACACCTTAATCCCTGTTTAAGTGCACTCTTTAACTGATTAATTAATTAAGTGCTTTATGTCTTTAACGTTTGAAGAGATATGGTATGGTATTAATAGCCTACTATTAATATCATAACATGTTATCTCTTACAGAAAGAGAGTTTAAAATACATTAATTAACAATATTTCCTCGTATCATTAAAAAAGGTTTGTATTTACACTGAATTAAAAAGGTGCTGATATTTATACTACGGTTAAACAGATAATAATTTAATATAGGTACGTATACAGGGTGTAACAAAACACCCTAGTAATACTTAAGGGGGTGCTTCAGACCATCAAACTGAACAACTTTCACTATGGAGCCAACATCGAGAAAAAATAAAAAAAATCTGCTGTCCCATACAAAACTGCAGTACCGACTCGACTAAAATGTATGGGACAGCAGATTTTTTTTATTTTTTCTCGACGTTGGATCCATAGTGAAAGTTGTCCAGTTTGTTGGTCTGAAGCACCCCCTTAAGTATTACTAGGGTGTTTTGTTACACCCTGTACTTTATATCTATATGGCTTTATCGTTCCTGGTAGATAGGCACTTAAATTATTTGTCGTCTTTAAATCACTGTGCATTCCATGGCTATTTTTGTATTACCAAAAAAAAACGATATTGACGTACAAAATATTTTATTAATAAAAAATCTGAGGGTGACTACGCTGTAGTTCAGAAATTACGATCAAACAATTTTGTAGAATCTATTAATCGATGATATAATAATCAAACAGTAGAAAAAGAAATGAAACAAATCATATCATTCTCTGTCAGCCATAATAACTAGGAATCACGTTGCAAGTTCTGGAACGAGCACTTGTCTTTCGCGTAGTGTTCGCGCGGATTGCGTTTTTGCTTGCCACGAGGCTCTGCAATCCGCAATCTCATCTTGTTCTTGATCAAAAACAATCTCCGAAATTGGGATAGATACAAAAACAAACTGCTTAACACTTGATAAGGCGGAAATGCAGTAGGTACTAACACACGCAAAAGTCCATTAATTATTTAGGGCTAAATTTAATTAATTGGCGAAACTTAAGAAACGCATTTGGTATCTGTTACTAAGTAAAATTACGTGATATGATCACTTGATCATATGATTTTGAGGTCAATGTCCGCCCGTACCACGCATACTGTACGCACTGCGCGTACCTACGCACGATAGTAATAATTTTTATATTCATCAATACCATAGTCTAAAAAATCAAGGTCTTCTATTCTCAGAGTGACACAAGCCAACGTCACAAAAAAATGGCCGCTAAACATGGTAACACGGTATAATGACGTAGGCTTGTGTCAGTCACGGGTCAGTCATGTGATCGGAAGAGAATACCAGGCGCAGTATATTATTGTACCATGATCAATACCAATTATAAACATTGATTATACTATCTGTTATCAATTTATCAGTAGCAAGTGCCCTGGTAGGTATTTTAAAATAACCCTATAATATAAAAATAAAAAACTAAGTACTCACCTTTTGTGCTTTAGAACCGACATCAAAACTGAAGACATGTAGAAGATAATGGTATTCCTGCAAACTTCCACGTCTAGACACGTCACATTGTAATTAAATTAATGATATGCGCCTAGTCCACACCACATTCTGATTCAAAAGTTTATCAGTTACATCAGTGTTCAAGTTAAACAAAGTAGAAAGAACCACATTAATCAGCAGATAACACAAACAATTCATGAAATTAAATTTCCATTCCCGTTAAATGTATTCACACTCAATCTGCGGTTGCGTCATTCTTATTTTGCGTGTTTGGCCACAATGCATCCACAACAGAAGGGAATCTTCTTAACACTATGCTAATGCCTATGGGTTTTGTGAAGCAGAAAAACTCAACTAACCTTAACTATGTACTTGCTTTAAGAAGAGACTAGTACCGTTTATTCCATACAAATGTAATCCCCTGTTTCCTCCCTGGATAATGACACGAGAGCAAAAAATGTTCATTTTCTTGTTACCTCCTGCTATATCTATGTTTTGCTTTTTTGCATTAATTAATTACTGAAATAACTAGGGACTTTCGAAAATGACAACCGCACTTTTTTTTCAGTCATCCAGCAAATAAATTTGACGAATATAATAAAAAAAAGAAAAACATACAGACATAGCCAAAATCTTCCTTATATTATTCTTAAAAGAATTATTAAAATTGGTTTAGTTTTGGAGGAGGTAACAGGGGTATACGAAATGCAGATTTCGTCCATTTTCTTTATATAAATTAATATATAAGAAGAAAGAAAGAATATATAAAGAAAATGGACGATAACGAATAGATAAAATCAGTCCGACTACAGTTGTCTCTTTCGCACTCTAGTCAGCTAAATCTATGGGAGGGGCGGATCGGACATATACTTAGTAGGTTTACAGTCGGAGAAGTGAACTATTCTCCAACTTCAAGAGCCCGTTGGGAAAAAATTACAATTCGCTTACAATATTCTTATCGGCTCTTGCTATAACAAACCTTACAAAATCTTGTGTATTCTCATGTACCTATTACTATGTTTTTGTGTATGTTTGCAGTGTACTAAGTTAACCGTGATGTTTCCTCCCTGTACTTAAGTTCACTGTGCTGTTTGGTTCCCATAAATCTCGTGTTATCTTCCAGTGGCTTTCCATTAACATTTCCAAACCGCGGATTTACATTAGCGGGCCTTTTTACTTTCAATTGTGTCTGTGATAGTATTATTTTACTGACATTTCACCCTTTAAATTAAATTAGGGGATGAATGCCCTTTTGGTAATAAATGAAATAGGAGAGATTACTGCTTTTTTCAGTTCGCATAAATAAAATAAAAAAACAACGGGTTGCACACCGGGAGTGCCGGCGGAAGTGAAAACTAAGAGATCTTACGTGTTACGGTCACGTGACGTAACGGTCCAGACGCGAGTTTAACATTTTTTACCCATCCCAAAATCTTACGACTTACGAATTTTCGATCAGGTCACGAGACGTCACGGTCCTGACGCGACTTTAACATTTTTTACCCATCCCGCAAAGTGCACAAAGCCGCTAAAGAAGTCTTCACTTAAAAAAAAAATTAAAATGGGCTGCGTTTTGTTTATAAATTGTTAGCTATTACAAATAAGTATTATAGGAGAATACAAAAGATAAGCCCGTAATGAAATATCAGTATAGTTTCCTTATAAAGAAATTCCTTTTAATTTCTAGACAAATCACAAAATAAATCAAACGAAACAATGTCAAAACAAAAATGTAGAGTATACTTCAAAAACCGCGCCAGGGAGTCGCGGGCGCGTCGGAAGTAAATGGATTGGGTGTCGGGATAGAAACACACTCTGAGGGTCTACCCGCACATTCGAACTTCGCAATTGCGTGAACATTTTCATTCCAAATTCATCTCTATTACAATGAAGCGCGGACCGAAACAGTGGCGATATAGCGAACATCGAAAGTACGGGTACAGGGCCTGTTTTCATCCTAGCTGTAGAGACAAAAATAAAAATAATACAGCTACAGATTTATGTCACAGCATTCTGAATTGTAACTAATTATTATTACTAGGTACATTTTCTTTAAATTGCAGGTGACCTGTGATAATTCACTGTATGTGAGACATGACTGCTTTACGAGAAAACCAAGAATTATCCGAAAGAACAAGGGAGCAGCACTAGCGGACCAATTTTATATCTAACGAAAATTTTCTCGAACGAGCTGGTTAGTAAACGTGGTACCACGAAGTTTGAACGAACGCTGCGTGCGATACCTAAGCATACCAAGTACCAAGATTGTGGATAGGGAAGAGGTTTTTATAATTTACGAGCATTTACCCGCGACTTCGTCCGCATAAATTATATCCCAGATTTTAAGTCAGATGATAAGCTATCAAACAAAAAAAGTTTCATCAAAATCGGTTCAGTAGTTTTTGCGTGATACTCGAATAAACAAACACCCAAACAAACAAAAAAACTATCAAACAAACAAACAAACAAACAGACAGACAAAAAAATCCAAAAATTTGTGATTTGGAATCAGGGACATCTAAAAACAATATCGTAATCTTTTTTTTTGTAAATATCTTCAATGTACAGACACACTTCTGTTACAGTTTTATAATAGTTTAGATTATTAATACTACCACACCTATCTACGTCAACAGACAGGGACCAGTAGGGTTAATTGTGTAATTTTTCGATTATATCAATTGTACTGGGTAATTGATTATACAGGGTGAAATTGACATCATTAGCATCCTTTTAAACTAAGAGTCTATCCATCAAACTGAATAACTTTTACTATGGGAGCAAGCCGATCGGAGCAGAGAAAAAATCTGCTGTTCCATACTAAACTGCAATGCCTACTCGACTCAAATGTATGCAACAGCTGATTTTTTTTTGCTCTGATTGTTTTGCTCACTAGTGAAAGTTGTTCAGTTTGATGGGTAGACTCTTAGTTTAAAAGGATGCTAATGATATCAATTTCACCCTGTAGAGTGCCTGAAATTATTTATCTAAATGTTATTTAACTAAATGTTATTAACTAAATGTTAAGAAGCAGAATCGCCAAGAACAATCAAAGAACACCATGTTGATATCGGGTATTTACACAATAACGGTAACATACTATATAATAAGGATTACAAATTGTACATTCAGTAAATGCTTCCCGAAATAAGTTCATTAGTATAAAATCTTTCATACATGGAGACCAATCCAGCTGTGTTAACTGAAAAATGGAGTACTAACAGCCTTGTCTACAATAGTACAGCACGGTGTAAATTTTTTTGCAGCAGAGAGGCTTTTAGGGGACATTGATTAATAGCCCAGTGAAGTACAGTGTATTCTTGTATCTCTTTTTTTGTATACAGCTTCCAATTATCCAATAAACCTAGAGCTTTCAAAAACTATTTTCACTGGAACCTTACACGTAGATTTTTTTATTTTTGTTTTTTGTGCGTTAAGTAGAAACTTGTCTGTAAAAAAATCGGGTTGGAGGTCCTATAACTACTCGTAATATAAGTTAAAAGTGTATATACTATAGAAAATCTCACTACAGTACCGAAAAGAAATTAAATTATTCTGATAAAAAATTATACGTAGACGAGATATGGACAGTGCAGTGACAAAAACGAGTTAACGTCTACTCGATGGTTGTTGAAACAAATAGTAGGTATCAAATAATGAGTCATATTATGACACTATGTCATATGTACCTAATGTTATCATTGATTTGTTGTACTTTTTATATTATGCATGAGCTTTTTATATGATATTTAGCCCGCGACTTCGTCCGCGTGGATTACCCCTTTAGGAGACATCATCATCATCTTATTTTAGAGTTACGCTCTTGTCGGTGGAGTATTCGCCAATCCTCCACCGCTTTTAGGGGTCGATTTTCGAAAAATCCTTTCTTAGTGCACCCCAACATCCTCTGTAGAATCTGTATTCGAAATTTTATGTCTCTATCTTCAGTCATTCAGTCAATCGGCATAAGTAAATAATCAATTCAATCAAAGAAACATCGGCTGTTTTCAAAGTCAATAACTAAACAAATACCTACTTTCTTTCGCTCATAACAACGACTAATCTGGGTTAAAATAATTCTGTACGTACACACAAAATAAAAGGACAAAAACCTCACTAACAACGACGAGTAAACAAGGAAAACGTTATAGCTTTCCTCCCCATTAAAAACCGGCAGATAAGCCCACGAGCTGTCAACTCTACATCGTTAATTTCAACGGAACCTCAAGTTTTTATTGTGCGTAATTTTTAGAATTCCGTTTACCCTAGTTGCGAAAACGGAATTTGTGATATCAACTTGATACCTGTCTTCTTCTTTCGTGTCAGCATGAGTTATATCGCATGACAATCACTCATACTGCAGTGGCAGTCAGCAATGTTCGTATCGAGGCTGACTGGTCGTATCCTCAGGCTTCGTTGCTCGGGGAGGCTCTTCCCTTGCAACCCGATGCCTGTGTGCTGGAGTGCAATTCACTAAGAAACACATTGCTGTCAAAAACATCGACGAGCTCGCATTCTTCAGATCGTTGGAGGTTTTCATATGAGTTTGACACGTGAAATTGAAAGTTCACCAATGTCAAAGATGTTTTTCAACGACGAATTTAAGGTTGTGACGATGTTTGCACTTAGAGAATTGGACTGCTGACGCTGGTCCGATGTATTCTAATTTTTTGAAAACATGTGAAAATCGGAATGGTAATTATTACGCATAGTATTTTGTTCTTCAATTTTTCTCAGATACCTACTTGTATTATACATTTTTTTAACATTGCGATGGTTAATGATAGATTTTGATGTTGTGAAGAGAGATTTAAGTCTTTTATATAACAAGAGTTAATTGATGAGTAACGAGGTACATTTTAAAGGATATTCTAAATAGGAAACCCAATAAAAATGCAAATGCATGATGCACAACATGCATGTTTACCCTTTTTTTTTTAATGTCCTATCCTAACCTGAGATATAATTTTTCTGTCGTATTTTAAATCGCTGGTTTTTGTTTAAAAATAATCCTGTGTAGGTACAGTAAAAGAATTTAATTGTGAATTGTAATGAAATTATCAAAACTGCGCAATTTCTATATTACGGAACTCTTTTAACGGGATTCTGACTCGTACTTGGTCGTTTTTTCTTCACGAAATGTATTATACGTTTCAGGGAGGGATGTGTGACACAATGGACACATTTATCTTTTCAGTGGAGCAAATAAAAACTACTTACGCGTAAGCTCTTGCTTTTCCGCTGCGCAATAAAATTTATTAAACCGTCTTCTCGTGTATTTCTTTTATCGGATGATTTAACTGTTTGCCTCTTTTTATTATTAATTGGTTCGAATTAATGAAATAACATTGTTGAACATGTATGTCATATAATGATAATTATCTAGTTCTAATGAAATTGACAGAATCAAGGATTATATTTATCTACTATGATAAATACAATCAATACCATCAGAAAAAAAAACACAATACCTTTACATTGCACTATCTATGAAAAAAAGCTACGAGACTTTTTTAAGTTGAACAAAAACCAACTTGAAAATAGTTAAAGAATAAAATTCGCACTAAAATCTAAATTAAAGCGCACGTATCGCTATCGAAGCTAACTTAGGGTCGATTCAGAAGTACACCGCCATACAACCACACAGCAGTATAGTTGATACGACGTGGAATACTCTCACTGCACCTGCTTGTACTTGCATCTTCGTACTACGGTACGGTAGGGTTCGTTCAAATGGACCCTTAGTTAAACTTATTGACCTATGAGAGTAATTTTCCTACTTATACTTCCACAGTAATCAATTAGTGATAGGCGTTGTATATAAACGACGAAAATCAAGCTAACAGTAACAAAACTCCTGTTACTTTCGCATCGCTCGCAAATTATGAAAGATGCGCCTACTTTTGTGTATCGTTTGATAGCTTAGCTAGCTAGCGTAGCTTAGTTCTATCCTAACAAGCTTCGCTTACGGTAGACTTCGTGCTTTACATAAAAGAGTTAACCTAGCGCTCTGCACACAAACATAGTAGGTATCCCATCTTTACAGCCAAAAACTTCAGTCAACCTAACATTAGTGTCCGACTGAAAGTCCGTTTTTGGCCGAAACCGAAGCCGATTGTTCGGCTCTTTCGGCCAAAGCTAAAGCCAAAGGTTCAATCGGATGTAGAAATACTACAATGTCTTCGATTCGGAGTGTACCACGACTTAACTAAACTAAATTTATTCCTGTCACTTTCTAAAATAAGATTAAGAAAAGAGACAGAAAACCAACAGCTGACTTTAGTGCTGTCAAAGTGACGTTAAATGCGCAAAATAAGATGCCACCATAATGTACGCCATCTTATCTAAAGCGTTTTTGGGCGTTTAACGTCACTTTGACAGCACTAAAGTCAGCTGTTGGTTTTCTGTCTCTTTTCTTAATCTTATTATAGAAAGTGACAGGAATAAATTTAGTTAAGTTAAGTCGTGTCACAGTCCGAATCGAGGCCAATGTCTTACAAAAAAAGTATTAATAGTACCTACTAAAACAATGCAAAATCAATAATGTTATTTTGTCGCGAGCAAGTAGTAGTCTAGATTAGCTATTTATTGGGCATAATTAATTAAGGATTGAATTTAAACAAACTAAATGGCAATTTCATATGTAAAAATCTAAATTTGATTCAAATAAATAATGCATTTAAGTTTTTCACATGAAACACTACACTTTATTCATGATTATCAATTGAAAATTAACTAAGCCGCCGCAAGCAAATGCTAATGCTCGGCCTAAATAGGCCGAAGCCGAATGTGTGGCCGAAGGTGCTTTTTTGGACGAATTTGACCGAAACCGATGCCGAAGCTTCAGTCGGTCACTTCCCAACATAGCTTACCTAACGTTTTTACAGTGTCATGCTCATGCGGGTTGGAGTTAGTGCAAACCTCGTCAAATAATCAGGAGGGGCGGCAGGTGAGGCTGCTAGTCGTGTTAGTTTGTTAGTTTAGGACCATAATACTCTCAAATTCGTATAACTATATAAATTACGTGTTTTGTGGTTGTGAACCTAGTGCTTAGTGTAGAAGAGGTATTTCAACGTTTCGTTTAAAGAAATTTTCTTGGTGTTGTCATTAGTACTATGAATTCCATTGTGTAAGTACTATTGTATACTTACCTACATTTTTCAGAAAACTTTATCGATCAAATTGTGACGATTTTCATTCTGAAAATGTTTTTTACGTATTTTTGTCAGAATAGAAAGGTTGTAAGTATTCTGATTTTAACTCTGAATACTAAAAAGATGGTACTTATATTATGAATAATATCAGTTTATGCATATCTGTGACTTGATATTTCATCAAAGAAAACTCAAGTCTACGGAAAGATTTCTATCGAGAGGCGTTTTGGTATCCACTCAATAATGCCAATTAGTCAACTCTTTTAGAAATACAAGTATATACTTCAAATATGAGTAGGTAGTGAAGAGTGTTAACATAACATAATAGGGAAATCCAACATCAATAGCCATTGCGTTGGCGACATTTCCATAAATACTATTATGTTTTGATATCCAGCTCATATTATACAGGGTGTAACAAAACACCCTACCCTAGTAATACTTAAGGGGGTGCTGCAGACCATCAAACTGAACAACTTTCAATATGGAGCCAACATCGAAATCGAGAAAAAAAAATCCACTCTTTCATACAAAACTGCAGTATCTACCGTCTCGACTCAAATATGGGACGGCAGATTTTTTTTATTTTTTCTCGACGTTGGCTGCATAGTGAAAGTTGTTCAGATTGATGGTCTGAAGCACCCCCTTAAGTATTACTAGGGTGTTTTCTTACACCCTGTATTAATATTATTTTTCCATGAAATATGTAGGTATGTCTACATATTTCATTTGGATTATGGTTTTATAACTTAAATTTTTTAATCACTATTTAAAGCTTGTAAATTATGCTGAAAATCCGAAATATTTACAATCGCAAAGACTACAACTTGAAAAGTTTTCTTTAGCTACTAAATCCATCAAGACGGAATTCTCTGAACTAACAATTTCTTTTTCCATTCTAACAAAGAAGAACACATGAACTAAAACCCTGCCAAGCATCATCTGTCATCACATCACACTTAATTCCAACTGAAACGTTCCTTACCTACAGATATTGTAGCTAACATATGAAGCCCTCGCCGCCCCTCTATATGGAGTGCTTAAGGTATGAGATGCGCGCGTCTACTGAAGCCTCCGGGAGGTTTTAGGGGAGAACCCTCAGTTGCAAATAGGTTCTCGGGGTGGATGCACGCGTAGCATTCAATTTTCACGACTTTTCGTAAGGAAATGCGATTTTCTCGACAGTTTTCTGTGTTTTAATTGTGTAGTGATTTTCTAATTGTGGTTGGACTCGTTTATTGTTGGAGAATGGACTCTTGAGGTATGATTATTTTATTAATTTATTATTTTACAGATTTTATTTATACAGGTTGTAAATATAGACGGATGCATTACTTTAGAGGGTGATTTTAGGTTATGAATACACGATACCGAACATCTTTCCAATAGGAAATTAGAAAAAAAATTGGTCTTACCATAACTAAACGCAATCAGCTGATGAAACATGTGAAAAGCTGATTTTTATTTGCAAAGGTCACTGGGCGAAATCTGACCCAGCTAACTAAATTTTTCCTACAAAAACCAAATTGGTTTTAAAATGCTTAGTAATAACCCACATTCAATTTTATGTAGTTATTTATTTTTTAAACCATGGGAAAATGTACTAAATGTCCAAAAATGTACAAAATTAACAAAATGTACTAAAAAGTACTAAAATGTACAAAATATAAGAAAATTTTTTAAATGAACGAAAATGTAAAAAAAAATTCCAAAACATTACATTTTTCTTTATTAGTTTTTGGCCTGAATCCCATGGTCTACATTAATGCGACATATTTTATATTTATGAACTAGAGACATTTATCTAAACATCCTATACTTTTTTTTTTCTGTAGGTCGTGGGATAGGTTTCATACTAAGGTGCCCAGTGACCTTTCTCGTATGTTCCTTTGGGAAATTTGTTCAGTAAGTAATGCAACTGTTTAAGCCTTCCACTCTATATAGTTAAATAGTCTTAATGAAAATTAAGTTCTTTTACCCATCTACTCATATAAATAATAATTCCGATCTGAATCTTATAGGAAAGTTATTAGCACGTTACTATTACAACAGAACAGGCTCACTCCCCGTCACACTGGGCAGAGTTTTGGTTCTAAGGTTTCAGAATATCTCTGACTACCCTCGGGGAATATAGTCGTGAGCATATGCTTATGCTATTACAACAGGTTCTAATTACCATGCCCATATTTCATCCCTTGTGAATGTTGAGGAAGATTATCTTTTGTATTTACCTGTAGGTAAGTTATTGTATGTTCTAGGTATCCCTTAGAGATTACTTAAGTAAATTCTTTGAAATAGGCTAATACAGGAAATTGAATTTATATATTGAATATGATTCTATTCTCCTGAGTCCTGAAATACTTAGTTGCAATACAGGGAATGAAAAACAAACACAATTTACTTAAATGTATGAGATAGAAAGCTTAAACACGAATTATTCTACTCACTACTATATTTCCAGGGTTTAAAAATTATTAAGAATATCTACAGGCTGTTCTATTTATAGAGGCTTGTTATCTACACCCTTGTTATATTTATAGGGGTGTATAAATGTAAACCATCAAACTGAACAACTGTCACGTTACGAGTTGTGAACCTATCGCTGCATTTGTAATAAAAATTTTAAACTTTAAAAGAGGTTACTGTGAACCTTACTACAATTATGTTGGTAGGATGCAGCCACATTTCTGACCACGCTGAAAGGTAATATGGTCGTGATTTTATTAGACTAATATTGTTCTTGAGAGGCGTATGTTTATGGACTGAAGATAGTGACTAAAAATAATAACTATCAATTTAATGACATCACCAAAATATACATAATTGACTGGATGGTTGAAATAAAGGATAACCGCCACATTCCCTTTACAAAATACCAGAAAATGTAAAGAAGTTTTGACTGTAGCAAAATTTTTAATAAATTATGGGGTTTTATAAAAATTACTCAGATTTTATAATTTATTTTTATTTATCGAGTTATTTAGTAATTTATTACTAATAAATTACAAAAAAGCAGCAACCCCAAAGGGTTGCCAATGTTGTTTAATATAAGGTGATGCAAGCTAAATGTTTTTTAAATAAAAATGATAAAAACTAATAAAGCATTATAAAATAAACTAATGCCTACAATTAGTTTCTAGTGTTCCATATTCCATGATAAAAATAGAAGTACGGTTATACATTTTTTGGTATTATGTGGCCGATGTCCTTTAAAGGACGATAAAGGTATTCGTATTTGTACTTATAAAAGCATAATTTTAATTTAGGTAATAAAATACATTCCAAAACCATGTCCACACGATATACTTCATGCGTTCACTACAGTATATTTTTAATACAAATAACAAACAGGCACCTAAAATTCAAATATCATATTTTTTAAAGACCTCTTAAGGTACATCCACCAGTCCGCCAGGTAAGATGGGATGCTATAAGACATGCAGAGATTAACATTGCAGGCAAGCGAAGACGATCACAAGATAGCTAGTTATACATTGTAAAATGTCGCAAGATAGCGCTTTAAAGCGTTGTCAATAGTAGTACAGAACTTTTTAACTCAACCCAAAGATTACTAAAGAGCAGAAGAACTGCTTCAATTCTAACCGTACAATTGCCTCACAATATCCTATTCGATTGATATACATAAATAAAAAAATAACAACGCTTCAACGTGATATCTCGATTGCTTACGACATATATCTATAACATCACAAGAATTTTGTATCTTATTATAATAGTTCTGAGTACTAAATAAAATACTCTAGTCGCGCGTTAATGTGGTTAATTCATTATTGTATACATCAGAAAAAATTACATTAAAAAAAAACTATTTGAAATTCTTCTCTATCCCATTTTTGCTTTTCTAGGCCTTGTTCACCGATGATGCGCTACAATGTGCACTAGATCAGAATACTGTTTATAAATTTTGACATACATTACTTCAACTCCTGCGCATGATGCGATCGCATCTCATCTCAGCCGCAGGTGGTGGACAAGCACCTTGATTGTTCAAATATTTCTCTAGCGCTATCGCTGTCTAAACCACTTGTATCAACATGAGATTTGAAATAAAAAGACCATAAATAACTCCAACGCCTTTTAGGAACATGACAATGCCGGACAAAGATGTCAGGAATAAAGTCATTTGAATCTATTGTCATCTTTCTGGATTTTTGTGAACGATACTGAGAAAACAATACTTCTTATTCTACTACTAAAATGATTGCTATTCGAAAATAAGCTTTAAGTTTATGTGTTGAAGGTGACCTGGTAAAAAAATTTGTTTTTAAAGTTATGTTGGGAGTAAAGTATAAAGCAGAAGCGATAAAACACAGATAGCGAGCGGGCGTTACAAAAGGCTGTAACAAAAGGTATTATTACATATTATAAACACGCGTCCCACGCATATTGTTAGTATTATACAATCTATGATACATCGAAATTGGGAGTAATGTCTTTTAGGATACATCGTAAAGTTCAATATTACAAGTTCGACAAAAAAATATCGACTGCTGCATCCAATGCAAGTGAACTTTATAACCAGAGTTTTAAATAATACAAATTGTAATCTATCTTTACTATTATAAAACTTTAAATGTATGTTTGTTTGCATTTACATCACGAGATAAACTACTGAACCGATTTTGATGAAACTTTTTTTGTTTGACGGCTTATTTTAAAATCGGGTTTTACTCCTAATTTTTGCGGACGCGAAGTCGCGGGTCAACTCTAGACTTTACCCGGAACGCGTAGTCTCTAGTATAATATAAAACGACTGAATATTATTCTGAGCCAATCGGATATAAGTCTTGTGATCGGAGCAGTCTTACTAAGCCACCTTAGGCCTCTGACCTGGCTTATATCACCATCTGACAAACTATACCCAAGTCCAACAGCTTAACATATCTTCGGAAGCATGGAGGCGCTCGAATGAAGTACCACTAAAACGGTCACCCATCCAAAGACTGACCTGACTTGACGTTGCTTTAGTTCGGTGATTGTTTCAAATATCGAAGCTCCACTACGTCATCGTAGATTTAAATTTTTGTACATGTTTATGTACTACGTTTACCGAAGCACCACAAATTGTACCTAACACTGGTTACTGCCATACCTCCTCTCCTCATTATCATATCAAATCATCATCATATTATATTAAATGCTTATGATGCTGCCTTACTCTCAACGAAGGCGTATCCACCACCCGTGCCCAATACGGATTGGTAGGCTTCACATACGCGTCAGAATTACTTCCACAGTGTATGCAGGTTTTATCGCGATGTTTTCCCTTCACCATTTGAGAGATGGATGATGCTGCCTATATAACCCTCAAGGAAAGTGTATGAGCGTTAGTCCACCACGCGTGCCCAATACGCATTGGTAGGTAGGCTTCACATACGCGTCAGAATTTCTTCCTCAGCGTATGCAGGCTTTCTCGCGATGTTCTCCTTCACCGTTTGAGAGCAGTCGGTATTACGTACATATTTAGTTCATTGGTATATGGCTGGTCGTTGGTGCAGATTCGAACCCTGAACCTCATGACTGAATGTCATTCCTCTTAGCAAAGCGCCACCGTCGCTAACATTAGCTCTCTTTGCCGTCTATACGCAAAGGATGCTTACCCACATATCTAAAAATTACAACTAGTGTCTGCTGGTTTCAATTAAACCATGGTCATCTTCATCCCTCCAGGGCAGTTAAATATCCAATCATCCACATCTCAATTTCAATTTAGCTAGAATAATATAAAACGATTTATATGCTTTATCTTCTGTCACATCAAGCGGGTATCTATTACGAAATTGCTATTTGACAAATCGCCAAACATTATTATGGGCGGCGAAAGAAATGGACCTACTTTACTTGAACGATACTGTGACTGCATTACCATTTATTACGAAAAGAACCTTTATAGCTAAGAAAGTAAAGTTTACTTTTCAGGTAAACAGTATTATTAAGCCATAAGGAAAACGTTATGGCATAGATTCTTTGATGAAAGCGATTCTTCTAGTAAATTGACTGGTGGATTATTATTATTATTTTAGGATAGAGGAAAAGTTTTTTACATAACGTATTAATGTAGTATCTCTCGTTGATAGAAATTATATTGCAAATAAATCTTCAAAAAGATAATTTATATACCACGTAGAAATTGTTTAACCATTGACTAAGTTTAAGTTTAATATCTCTAACTGCCTCCGTGGTCTAATGGTTAAGAGCATTGGGCTCTCGACACGAAGGTCGTGGGTTCGATTCCCACGGGGGACACTTAGTGATATGTCACTTTGTGCGTTTTTCCCCAGTTGGTTAGGACATTGCAGGTTGAATTACCTGATTGTCTGAAAAGAAAAATGATTCCGTGCTTCGGGTGGCACGTTAAGCCGTTGGTCCCGGCTACTATCTGTGATGGAAATAGTCGTTACATAAAAACCACGTCAGAGGCCGTAAGGCGGTCTGAAGAAACTCTGACACCAGGGCTCTGCCCACACCATAAGAAAAAGAAGTTTGATATTATATTAATAGCCTTCCCCAATACCTAAGTTCTTAGGTGTGTAATTTAATTACCCAAGTATCTTATAGTAAAGGAAAGAATGTAATAAGAACAGATAAGTATAGCAAAACCAATTCAAACAACATTAATTAACAAAATTCTGAAGCATGTTATTTTAATAATCACTCCAATTTCAGCAAGAGATACAATACATGTATAAATTACAACAAGAACATTGAACAACACAACGGAAACGGAAGTGTTTCCGAAACCAAACACGCACGAATCGTCGTGGTACCTTCGAAAGGGCAACAAGAAACTCCATCTTATGAATAAAGTTCCCTAAGAATTTGAGAGTAAGTATAATAATTATTTGATAAAAGTTTAATTGTTCATGTTTAAATTGCGATAAAGGTTGATTTTGCCCAATTTTCACATGACAAAGTAGACGGCCCATTCTTGATATTAGAGATTTCACGTTCCAGATTTAAGCCACTAAAAGGATATTCCTGATGAACCGCTCCTTACAAAACGAAGTTGCGTTGAAGTCCGATTTCTGTTTAAATATTTATTTCCAAAGCTACCATGGTTAAGGGTATCTACATCTTAAAATCAAAATACCGACACAGAAATTCGATTCATTGACATTCATTGGCTAATATTGAAAATATGCCGAAATTTTGTTTGCATGCAGCGCATTATGTTTTCATACAAACCGTAAATTATGATTTAATCCATTCGGTATGTTAACACAACGCTGTAAGTATAATCCTTGGTATAATATAGGTCCAAACTTTATTCAATTCTCTCGCTTTAAAACTATAACTACCAAAAACGTATTGCAAATAAGTAGGAACTCCTGTGCAGGTGTAACTTATTATATAACGAATGTCATTATCATCAGCAACTCATTTCCCCAATACACCCTTCTCATGCCTACGAGCAAGAGCCATCGCGTGAAAGCGTGTCTGTTAGAACCCGCCCTTTGCACGCGATACCTATATTTTCTAGCATTTTCTTCGCAGATTACGGACCAGAAATTAGTCTCGAGATTGTTTAAACGAACCCATATAGTTATTCTTGTATTGTTTGTGGGAGATATTTTAGATGAAATGGTAGTTTTTGAAACGATTTTCCTATCTTTGCAAGCATAGTAGAGTCCTGTATTAATACAGGTTGTTTTGTAGAGAGCCAACATATTTTTTTATATATATTTTCCATACATAAGAGGTAGGAAATCATTATTTTGAGACCAATTAAAATTTATAATACGTCAAATACATTTTTGTCTTCCTTTGACGTCATTTTTAAGATTTCATGTAAATATTTTAAGTAAAAATTTCAAAGTTCGTGACAAAAGCAACTTTACATGGCTTCAAGAACTTTTTTAAAAGGTAGGCAAGAATGTTAAAAATAAAGGTAACGCTACGAACAAAAATAATTAGACTTACAACGAGTTTCTTAATAGTAAGTCATTTTATAAAATAACTGACCTGAAAATCTATACAAGTAACTCTAAGATCACGCAATAATAGCCTTCAAGAAATAGGCACAAGATATTATTTAACGTACTTAAGACAAACATTGCGTGCACATGCCAAGGTGGCCATCACGAAAATCTATCAATCCGAAAATATCCATGTTTCACCGTCAGCTGGAAAACTTTCAAACTAAATTGCTACGTGTGTTTTGTAAGGGAACAAGAATCGGGCGATGTGTTAATTTGACCTGTCATGCGATGAGTAACAACAGTAGTGGTTCAGATTATTGGGCTCCCTACACATAGGTTTAGATTGTGGGGTGTCTACAAAAGAAATTTCAGAAAGAGACGTTTACGTAATCGTTTTTGGCGATAGAAAAAAGTCTTCGCAATAAGTTTTACGTAAGCATCACGTGTGACGGAGTGCTTTAGGAAAATATTACGCTAGAGTAATGTTATATTTTATTCTGACATGAAAGTAACGTTACTAACATCTTTATCTGCGAATTCTAAGCTAGGTAGGCAAAAATATAACTGTTTATAATTTTTTTTGGGTTCGGTCATATTTGTAAAAAGAAGCGACTACTTGCACCAAAACGCCTAAACGCCACCAAATATAAAAATTTAGTGAACGCTATAGTGCTGTCTCTCACAAAACTGCTGATAATAAAGACAGTGACAGGATCATATTTACCCACCCTGTGGCTTATGCACCAAAAAGTATTTAGGGTTAGACCTACGAATAAATAAACAAGTAGCTTAGACTGTTTAAGCCTAAAACTTTTTGGTGCATCCATCCATAATGTACCTACCAAAGGAACATTATTTGATTCTCTAATCAAACTTTTCAAATAATATAATTATTTTCCGATCTCCATACTTCATTTCAAATAAGGACGACAAGATTTTCCGATTCCTATACCTATCCTATATAGCTTTCTTGCCAATTCTAATTTGCAAACATAATTTTTTTTTAATCCGACATATTATTATCTTGGACGTTAGTAAAGCTGTTCTAAGAATAAGTGAGAGGAAGTGTTTCAAATCTGTGTTTTTGTAATTCAAAATAGCCTTGAAATTTCGCTGCTATTTGATTTGGAGTATAGTTACAGGCACATTAAGAGAAGTATAATATTCCGAAAGCTCCCGGAGGGCGCTATACATATAAAAGAAGTTCCGTTTTATTTTTTCAATATTATCCAAATTAAATTCAATGAAATTTTTAAACACGATCTAGAAGTCAATATCTGTGTTGAAAACGTGTCAGATTTCCGTTAAAATAATATATTTTCAATGCTAGAATTAATTTTGGATTTTTATAGAAATCTTTGAATCACGATAACTTTGCAACTATATATGTATTTTAACGGAAATCTGACAAGATACAGATATTGGTTTCTAGATTGTGTTAACAACATTTTTTTTATTTTAATTACTAAAATGTTCAACGCTGTACGAATTATAATTATTGTAGAGTCTAAACTAAAGGATTCGAGATCACTATTTCATGTACGAAACACGATGAGTTTTCTAAAACTCGTACATGAAATAGTGATCTCGAATACTCTAGTATTAACAATTCATAAATCGAGTTAGCATTAGTACAATAAAATTTGACACCATTTAACGTGTCGACTAAACCATAGGAAATGCATTTAAGGAAGGTCAAGGGAAATCCAAATAAACGTGAAAGCGGCAATTAGATTAGCAGGAAACGGTTCCACCGTAAATTGCCCAAGGGTATCTATTGAGTTTCCCCATCGCTGTCTAGTCTCGGGAGGGGGTGACCACAGGATAAATTAGGCTAGGGTAAGAAGTTAGGCGTATTTTAACTTGTAGGCTATATGGTGGGATAGTTAATTGGCTATGTCATACATTGTTCAGACAGACTAATGAAATGATTAGTCATTACTAATAGTAAATACTAGACACGAATGAATTATTAAATTAATTACATAATGCATAGGATGTCGACAGGAAATAAAATACATCAACGAAATAAATGCAGTAGCAATGCACGGAGAAAAACATCTAGTAGTAATATAATATAATGTATGTGACAACTATTTATCTTAGCAGGCTTTACTAGATTTTTTTAAATTTGATTTTTAGCTACACATTTAAAAACTACAAAAAGGAAAGTCAGATAACACAGCAGGTTTTATCGCTAAAAACACCGTTTACTAAGTACAGTGTAGTTCTACTTATATCATAATTTTATATTCACCCCTAGTTAAGACATAAAGACACCTGTTTCTTTTGCAATTTTTATTCTTTGTCCCTTAAAACACAATTGGACAGCACCATAATTTATAGTTGCCAAAGAGCTTCAATACACCGAAAGCTCATTCCAACAATCAATCCGTTACGCTCTGCGGTAAAAATATTTTGTCCATTTTCGACAATGTTCACCCGTATAGAATACTGAGAGTATTTAACACCCATGATGGACTTTTCAGAAATGTCCAACAATAGACCAATGATTATGTCAGTGGTCGTAATGTTAACATTGTCCTAAAGCGACTATTGTTTACGTGGAAGTGGTTAGTTCGATGCAACTTTAACGTTACGCTGGATGTCCAATAGAAGTTTCTTATGTCAAACAGTTAAGGTGCATTATGTTAAATAATTGTAGGTGTTTAAAGCGGGGGTTAGTGATTTATATTCGTCTTTTGTTTTTGGCTGTTTAGGCCAGCCAGTATCAATGGCATACGGCTCGGAAGGTCGTTATTCTTGCATTGTGCCACTTGTATTGTCTACAGAATGACATCGTTAGTAAGTTGGCGGGTGGTCGTACGCATTGAAATTCTATTAGTGACATGATAAATCTCAAACCATTTGCTTTTGCTGGAAACAGTTTCGGTAATTGTTTATTACAACAGGTGAAATTTTTATGTAAATTGACATTTCTCTTGAGTACGTAATAGATTGCCGGTAGTCATAGAATTTTAAATTTATTTTCTTAATAGTCAAGTTAGGAATTGAAATATGAGGACTGATACTATTGTAACATTTTTACGTTTATTGATTCACTTTTTTCTCTCTTCGATAAAATTTCATTCTGAATACGTTTTTTCTCTTCCCCATTCCAAATGTCGCGTCAAACATTGATATATTGCGTTAGAAATAACAATGGGAATATATTCGTTTTGTCAAAATAAAACGACATCTACCTACGCATAACATGGGTTATCAGACCTAAAAGCCATTCAAGTATAACTCTTAGAAAAAAATACACGAAAAACTCAGTCGTCAAATCGTTCACATAAAGTTTTCGTTACTCTGTGTCTTTTCTAACACTTGGCAATCGAAAAAAATGTTTATTGTCAGAATTGTAGCTGTGATCGCCTATTTACAGAACCCATAGCATTGTTATGGAGACGGCTGATCTGTGATGTTGTCTATTGTAATCTATGGGTGTTGAACAATGAGTGACCATCAGAAATACGCCTTTTGTTGGCGGCAGCTGAATATTTTATAGAGGATGTCTATCGAACCGAAATGAGGTATGGAGGTAATAAACTCAGATTATGAAATGTCGCAGTGATGAAATTTGAACTACAATGTAACTTTTTGAATGTAACCTGTCGGGCGTTTCTAATAATTAAAATAATGGATTAAGTTTCAGTTCCTCGTGCAGTGTTTTTGTAAATAAAAAGTAAGGTATTGCATTAAGAAGGATAGGTAGAATTGAATATATCTGGAGCGAGCGAAGCAAGCTCAACATTTTGCAGTATTGCCTCAAGGGGAAAACTTGATTTTCACCAAATATAATCAAGCGATGATATAACTATAAGATAATATCTCTTGGTACCCGTAGTTCTAAGGGGGGGGCAAGAAGATTTTTAAAAGTGGTAGTTTGCTCTGCCTATGTATTTATTTATTGCAAAATACGAACGATATCGGCAAAAGTCTCATTACCTCTCGCAGTCGATAACAAATTGAAATAACGACCAATACTCCAACTACTTCAAACCGATAACAACAGCGAAATAAACTCAAAACTTAACGATGCTCAGAACTCAGACAGAAAATAAAACATTGCTATTGAAGTGCTCTCTAAAATTTTTCACGGACAGTCTGCATTAACACTATAGTTGGCTTAAATATGACGTCCTAAAAACCATGATATTTTGATCCTTACACCTAACAAATAAGAGTTCTATCAGGGGATAAACTTTTTGGAATTAACACAATTTTTCGTTCTAAATGCGAAGGCATGCGAATCGAACCATTTTCACACTTTTATGCCCTAGCAATAAGAGCTTATGTATGAGAACTGCTGTAGAACGTTAATGAGGGAGTGAAACTTTGGAGCGGTTCCAGAACTTGTAAACATTTGGGATAGGTGCAGAGAAAAAAAGGGATGTCATTTTTCTATCGTTTTGAGGAGGGAAAGAGAAAAGAAGCATGGACGGAACATAGTTATTATGCTGTAATTCTAGTAGTAGTAGTAGTATTTGATTGATATAGCTATTTGAGAAACATACCTTACAATTTATGGCTTTCTTTTTGAATCCTTTACCTACTATATTATAATATTTTTCAGTGTGTGCGTTTTTAGGGTTCCGTACTGATAGACTGAAAAACTTGTTTAGTAGTGTGCCGTATACTCGTGTGTGTATGTGTATGTTCATGTTAGATTAAACAATACTATAAGCTCAGTATAAGGAAGAGTACTTTATGTAAGAGAGTCCGCTCTAAGCTTTGGTCGCGTCACCACGTCTTTTCGGCTATTAATAAATTGTTTTAAAAGTATTCCAGTGTTATCTTTTAGTCAGAAGTGGCATGAACTTAGCCCAGTGATTGGACCTATCAGGTGTTCTAAATAACTATTTGTGTTATATGTAAAGAAATAAACAGTTTGTGGAAATCTTGTATCAGTTCCGAACAATTTGGTACGACGACGACGCCGTGATCTGTGCCTACTATCGCGGGGAAGTCCCGACCGAGCGAGCTGCGTGCGGTTGTTTACGTTAACATTCTTAGAACTAACGTTGTGCCCAAGGACTCGGTGAGATTGTTTCATGTTACTTTAGATAACGATTTCTGGGACAAAGAATGTTTATGTTACAGTTCGAGTGACTTTATTTTTTGTGACTATTTTTAGAATTAGTGTGTTAAAGTTTTATCTATGACTGGGAATTGTGTATCATTGATTTAGTTTACTTTGTGTTATTTTTGAGGCGTGACGTTATAGATAGATAGATAGATAGATTTTTATCGGACATTCTTTTGACATGGGACCTAAACGTTCCAAACGAGACGTATCATCCTCGTCGTCTTCTTCCTCATCTTCATCTTCGGAGGGTGGCGTTATGCACAAATCTAAAAAGAGACGCACTGAAAAAAATCAGAATGACGACAGAATTGAGGCACTCGAAAGCCTTGTTCGACGAATGAGGAATGAACAGAAAAATCGAGCGGTCTTGAGATCGGAACATTCTGGAACCATTTCGGGAACCCCGTCAGGGTCAGGAGCTAGGGAGATCCGATATGTAGGACGTAATGACGCTGTACCGGACTTTGACCCTCAAACATCCCCCGTTCCCGTTAACCATTGGCTTCGAAATATCGAAACAATAGCCACAATGTATGGCTGGGATGAAAGGACTACCATATGTAATACCACTATGAAGCTTCGTGGCTATGCAAAGACATGGTACGAGCGTTTGGACGATTATGACGTATCGTGGGCGGATTGGAAAGATCGACTGACTAAGGCATTCCCATTTACCAAAAATAAGTTAAACATGCTCCGTTCTTTAGTAAATAATGTAAGAAAGACGGGTGATGACCCCATTAAATTTTATTACGAAAAATTAGGTCTTGGAATGTCCTGCGGTTTACCCAACAACATAATTACTGAAGCTATTGTGGGGACAATCGGAGACAAAATGCTTGAAGTTGGCGCGGTTTCGGCGGGCTGTCGGAATACAACAGAGCTATTAAATTACCTGGGAAACATCCGCGTCAATTCAGGTCGCCTTCATTCGGAACCTGAAAAGTCTGGGAACTTTACAAATAGAGATGTTGGCGCCTGCTTCACATGTGGACGGAAGGGCCATAAAGCGAGATCTTGCAGGGTCGGACACAAGGCCATCAACGTGAAACCAAAGTCAAATGATGATAAACAATGTCATTTTTGTCAACGCGTTGGGCACATTGAGGCAGACTGTTTTAAGAAACGTAACCAATCGAAGAAATGTTCTTTTTGCGATGTATTAGGTCACACGGTAGATGAATGCAGAAAGAAAAAAGCTACTAAATTGGATATCAAAAAGGTGATGGCATTAAGCATCGATAAATCGGACGCAAAGTATTATAAACAAGTTGAAGTCGATGGAAAAAAATGTACAGCATATGTTGATTTTGGCAGTGCTTGCAATACAATTCGGCAGTCAACTCAGGAGAGGCTGGGATTGATATTGACCGAAATTGGGAATGATCTATTAATCAAAGGGTATGGAGGATCACTAACCTTGCCCCTTGGTTTGATAAACGCACGACTGCAGGTTGATGGGGCAGTTCGCGACACCACATTGCTCGTTGTTCCAGATGATATACAAAAAGTAGATGTCATGGTGGGCCAACCATTTACGGAAGCAGACAATATAATGGTCGTGAAGTCATCAAGCGAATTGTGTATTTTGGATGATTTCGGTTCACAATTAGAAGGCATCTTTGGATGTACTAGGAAAATTATCCTTAACTCTACTGAAGAAGCTACTTTAACCCCTGGTGTGAACAAAATAGAAGTATACACAGATGAGCAAATATCAGGAAAACTGGAAATTAATGAAGCAGAATATGGCAAGCCGTGATGTGAGGCTTTTATCCCAGGTGAGAGTGTTGAAATGGTAAGGGGTACTGCTGTAATTAAGATACTAAATAAGACCACAGGAAATATCACTTTGAGTAAAGATCAATGCGTAGCTAGAGCTGAGCGCGATATGTCGGATACTAATGTTCTTGAAAAACAGTCGTATAAAATTGGAAACCAGCTAACAGAAAAGGAAAAGCTTGAGTTGCAGAAGGTTTTGGAGGAGTTTTCCGATTGCTTCGCAAAGAACAAAACAGACCTTGGCGTTACAGACATAGAAATGAAGATCGAACTGATAGAAGATAAAATCATTAATTATCGTCCCTATAGACTTTCACAGTCCGAACGGGAGGTGGTTCGAGGTATAGTAAGTGATTTATTGCAAGCAGGGGTAATAGAGGAGTCAGATTCCCCTTATGCAAGCCCTATTGTTTTGGTAAAAAAGAAAAATAATGAAATACGTATGTGCGTTGACTATCGAGCACTAAATAAGATAACAAAGAAAGAAAGATTTCCATTGCCAATAATACAAGACCAACTGGATCGATTTACAGGAAAAGAAGTGTTTACTACCCTCGATCTAGCCAGTGGGTACCATCAGATTCCAATTAGTGAACAAGCCAGACCATATACCGCTTTCGTGACACCAGACGGCCACTATCAATACAAAAGAGTGAGTTTTGGGCTGTGTAATGCTCCATCCGTTTTTCAACGCGCTATGTCAAAAATACTAGCCCCTGCGTTACACAAATTTGTTGAAGTGTATATTGATGACATCATTATCCTTGGAAATGACGTTAATGAAGGATTGGTTAATCTTAAATTCGTTTTGAAACTGATCTTGGAAGCAGGCCTGAAAATAAAACTGCAAAAATGCAGCTTCTTGATGTCATCTATTGAATATTTGGGTCATGAGATTGGAAATGGAGAGATTAGGCCTTCAAGAAAGAAAATAGAGGCAGTCACGAGGTTTAAGACTCCAACAAACGTCCATGAGGTGCGTCAGTTTATTGGGCTGGCCAGCTATTTCAGAAAATTTATAAAGGATTTCGCTCGAGTAGCTCAACCTATTACTCATCTGACAAAAAATGCTACCAGTTGGCATTGGGGGAAAGCTCAAGATATAGCATTTCAGACACTAAAACGCGTACTAACAGAAAAGCCTGTACTATCACTGTACGATAGCACACTAGAAACGCAAGTACACACCGATGCGTCTAAGTTGGGTTTAGGCGGCATTTTAATCCAAAAACAAACGGATGATGTATGGAAGCCCGTTGCCTACGTCAGTCGTCAAACTAGTGAAGTTGAACAAAAATATCACAGTTTTGAATTGGAAGCTCTAGCTGTTGTTTTCAGTATCCAGAAATTCAGAATCTATCTTTCAGGAATAAAGTTTACTGTTGTGACTGACTGTAATGCCCTAAGATCGGTGTGGGTGAAGAGAGATATGTCACCTAGGATTGGAAGATGGTGGCTCATGCTGCAGGATTACCACTTTGATGTGGAATATCGCCCGGGAACAAAAATGGGACACGTAGATGCTTTGAGTCGAAATCCCATAGAAGTAAACCGCATTGAAGAGAAAGATTATATTGATGCGATTCAAGCGAATGATACTAGAATACAAGAGCTTAGACTGCATTTGAAGCGTGAACTCGAATTGAATAAGGGAAAGAAATGTGGATTATCCAAGGAGTTTCGACTCATTGGCGATCGTTTATGTCGTGTGGTAGGTGACGCTTTAATCCCAGTGCTGCCTCAAGTAGCAAGAAGACATATACTGAGAATTAAACATGACAAAAACGGACATGTAGGATTTGAAAAATGTTTTGAGTCCCTGAAACAAAAGTACTGGTTCCCGAGAATGAGACAAGTAATCGAAAAATATGTGAAAGGATGCATCCCATGCCAACTTGCAAAAAGACCTCCTGGTAAACAACCAGGATTCCTACATTCAATTCCTAAAACAGCAATACCCTTTCATACACTTCATGTAGATCATCTTGGACCATTTTGCAGGGACAGTGGGAAAAAGTATGTGCTAGCAATAGTAGACGCCTCTACAAAGTATATTTGGTTAGAAGCGGTGTCTAGCCCCAACACCCAAGGCACTTTGAATGCGTTCGATAAACTTACAAAGACTTTTGGTTACCCTACACGTGTAATCAGTGACCAAGGAACAGCTTTCACAAGCCGAAAATTCAAGGAGTACTGTGAGAAACACGGAATACAGCATATACTTAACGCTGTGGCATCGCCCCGCGCTAACGGACAAATTGAGCGATTTAATCGCACAATTTTAGATTCACTTGTGGCAAGCATAGGGGACGATCAGAAAGGCTGGGTGAAATGCTTAAACAGCGTTCAACTTGGACTCAACTCTACAGTTTGTAAAGGGACTGGAAAAACACCATTGGAATTGGTATGTGGTCTCCGCCCGAGATTGTCTGGAGATTTGGTGGAATCTACATTCAATACAGATTTACCAGCATTGCGAACGGAAGCGTTGGCAACGATGGATCGTAATGCTGAATATACAAAACGATCATTTGACAAAAAGCGCAGAGATGGGCCTCATTATAAAATCGGAGATTTAGTAATGGTTGAACGAAGAATATTGAAGAAAGGGATAACAAGTGGAAAGCTAGTAGACAGATATGCTGGCCCCTATAAAGTAATTACAGTACTACCCCACGATCGATATGTAGTTCGTTCATTTTCCAAGGGTAGACGAGCGTACCAGAACACAGTTGCAGTTGATCACCTGAAGCCCTGGCATGATCAGGCACTTTCTGAGTCAGATTGCGATGAGAGTTATATGACTGTCGACGTTTCTCGCAGCCAAGAATTGTGAATTGTGGTAACCTGCTCCGGTAGAAGCGATTAATGGTTACCTGCTCCGGCAGACGTGATAAATGGCTACCTGCTCCGGCAGACGCGATTAATGGCTACCTGCTCCGGCAGACGTGATTATTGGTTACCTGCTCCGGCAGACGCGATTAATGGCTACCTGCTCCGGCAGATGTGCATAATGATTTCCTGCTGTGGCAGATGTAAATGGTGGATTCCTGCTGCGGCAGACGTGGATTCCTGTTGCGGCAGACGTGGATTCCTGTTGCGGCAGACGTGGATCCCTGTTGAGGTAGACGTGGATTCCTGTTGCGGCAGACGTGGATTCCTGTTGCGGCAGACGTGGATTCCTGCTGCGGCAGACGTTGATTCCTGTTGCGGCAGACGAGAATGACGGTTTCCTGTTGCGGCAGAAGTATATGATGGTTTCCTGCTGCGGCAGACGTGCAAATTGATTACCTGTTCCGACAGAAGTATGTGATTGGTTGCCTGCTTCGAAAGAGGCCAGATGTTGTTATATGCTTTGACAAATAATTAAAGACAATGCGTTGTAGTACACCTGAATTTGTGTGTGGGCAGATAGTGAACACCAGGACGATGAGGACACCGTCCAAATCAGGATAGCCCAACTGATAGACTGAAAAACTTGTTTAGTAGTGTGCCGTATACTCGTGTGTGTATGTGTATGTTCATGTTAGATTAAACAATACTATAAGCTCAGTATAAGGAAGAGTACTTTATGTAAGAGAGTCCGCTCTAAGCTTTGGTCGCGTCACCACGTCTTTTCGGCTATTAATAAATTGTTTTAAAAGTATTCCAGTGTTATCTTTTAGTACTTACCCACAGGGTGCCAATGGGACCCTATAACAAAGCCTACGATGTTCGTCCGTCCATCCTAACTCTAGATATAGAGTTGAATTTGAAATTTTCATATAACTTTTGTTATTATTTTGGCTTTAACAAATAATAATTAAAAAAAAGTATAAAATTAAGAGGGGGATCAGAAGAAACGTGTTTTTTTTCAAGGTTTTTGCTCTATCGTAAAAACGACAAAACATACAAGTGACACATTTGATTATAATTATTAAGTATACTCTAAAGTAGATAAAAACAATATAAATAACCGGCCAAGTGTGTGGGCTCGCGCTAAGGATTCCGGAGATATTTTTTATAACTTTCTTGGTACCGAACACTCGGAACGTGAGTCCGGTTCGCACTTGGCTGGTTTTTTATTCATAATTATTATACTTCGATTAGCGCTTCATCTGTCTATATATGGAGCTAAAATATTAATAATTTCTTTTCAACATTATAGACTCGGTCTTACGATACACTTTCAATCATGTTAACTTCATTAAAATCATCGATTCGTTTTCTTTCTCACCTTTGTAACAAAGAGGAATATATTAAACACAAAAATAAGCTTATTTCCATTCGTTAATATTTGTTCAGAAATTTTTATAGCGAAATTTTGCAGATGCTGCTGTTAATACATTGTATATTTAATCTATGAATTTGTTTACCATCTGAAACCGTACCGTATCCATGAACTCAATAATAAAATTTATGTTAGATACTAAAATAAAAAGCTTATGTTTCCGCACACGAAAATTATAATATTTAGTCAAAACCATAAAATTTTAAGTACCTACGTAAAAAACTACAATTTTTTGTCGCTTGTATAGAAATCTTTACTCGCACTAAACTACGGGCACCTACATTTTTGCTATTGTTTTATTTTAAAATAATATCTAAAATATTATAAAACTGTAACAGAAGTGTGTCTGTACATTGAAGATATTTACAAAAAAAAGATTAAGATATGGTTTTTAGATGTCCCTGATTCCAAATCACCAATTTTTTGATTTTTTGTCTGTCTGTTTGTGTGTTTGTTTGTTCGAGCATCACGCAAAAACTACTGAACCGATTTTGATGAAACTTTATTTGTTTGATAGCTTATGATCTGACTTAAAATCTGGTAATTTATGCAGACGAAGTCGCCGGAAAATGCTCGTAAATTATAAAAACCTCTTCCCTATCAACAATGTTGGTTTGGTATGCTTAGGTATCGCACGCAGCGTTCGTTCAACTTCGTGGTACCACGTTTACTAACCAGCTCGTTCGAGAAAATTTTCAGTGTGAGAATTTTGTGATATTACATAACATGGTAAATTGTGCAAATTCCCGCGCTTCGGTGCTGGAATTAACAACGCACAGGGTAAATTACAGCACGAGACGGGTGGGGTAAGAGGTAGGGGTAGGGTTGTCAATGTGGAAAATTTTGCCCAATAACGACGTCAAATTTATAACAATGCAAATGTATACACTAAAAAAAAATTGTTTACTTCAACCAACATCATGAATCCACATGAGCCTGTCAACATCATGACTTCTCCGACTAAGAGACTTTTGTTAAACGAATTTGGCTTGTTGTTACAACTAACCATCTTTTGTTTTTAGTAAACAATAATAACGTCATTTCAATTATTTTGGTGCTAATCAAGAGAAATTATACTTCTTAGTTGGCTCGCATTTTTTCAGTGTAGGTATAAACTAATTTAATTCCTATCGTGTTTAGCAATCATAATAAATTAAATGTCTACGCTGACGAAGAAAGGAGTCTTCTTTTTCTTCTTTTATCGACTCGATGGCGTGTAATTCTAAATCTTTCGTCACACGCATAGCATTAATATCGGCAGCGTCCATTAGCTTCGTTCGCGTACAGGTGTTCAGGCAGGAAGGGCAGGACACGAGACGGGCCATAGTCTGAGGAGCAACAACCCAAGGTTCAACCCGTCTTTTTAGCCCCCACTTGAACAGATTGTCTTGACTCCGTCCAACCTGAGTTCGGAATCCATTTGAGCACCTCCAAATTAGCCTGGGCACCTACATAGGCTTATTTCTAATTTAGAAATGCAAACAGGTATATTTTAGTTAGGTATATCGACAAGAATTATAAGAATTATAACATAGTTACAACAAAATATGAGGGCCGTGACAGATTTTTTTTTCCATGCTGAAACAAACATAAAAGCTGCACTCGTCTTATTTATTACTAGGTAACATGACAATGACTCACTGATTAAACCTATCTAAGATTATCTACGATATCTCCCTTCGTTTGCGTTTCTTGGCAGAATTATATTTTGTTTTATAGGTTTGAGCTTTGCTTAGGATGGAACATCCTTACCCAGTAGGTGCCTGTTCGCTCTTGACCGTTAGGTCGCAATCCAGGTGAATCTCTTCCATCTAGCAACCCTAGTGGAGGGTGCTCTAGTGGCTTAGCACCGAGCACAGTCTAGCTTTAGGTAATAACTTCAGGCACGTTCGAGCCCGCGCCGCTTACGGAATCGAAAGTGTCTGTATTTGCATAAAAAATATCTTTATTATTGTAACTTCATTTGCTTGTACGTGATCTTTTGGTAAAACTGTGGGTTCATGCTATTAATTTCGTTTGCTTCTTAACTACGTAACTTTATTCTAAAATAGTTACTTGAAACAGAAGATGCTACCTAGTAACAAGGTTTCAGTCAATTGTTTTGACGTACACATTTGAAAGGATAATGATACTTTATATTGGAGCGCGGTAGGTAGGTAGTTACTATACACACGACGACACATCAAGCTATACAAAACCAAAATAAGCTGGCCGCGCGTAGGACGAGTACGTATAACGTCTCGCGACCAGTTTATATTGGTTTTGTAAAGCTTGATATGTCGCCGTGTGTACTTTAATCCAATATGTATACTTAACAATCATCATCATCATCACCTCAGCCGACGGACGTCCACTGCTGGACATCGGCCTCCCCCTTAATAATATGTTTACTTATTATAAAACAACAGTACATACAACAAAGTAAGTCCATTTAAGTAGCCTAAATAGTTTTAAAAAATGCCATGAACTGAATTCCCATACTGTAAAAATAAATAATGTTAATGTTAGAGGTCGCTCGTGGCTTATAAACAAGGACAATGAGGATAGTGTCATTCGTTATCAAAACTGCATCGACTAAATACCCTCCATTCAACTTTTGGCCCTATGCCACCGTATTATAGTTGCTATCACCACCTAGTATCACAAACTGAACCTACTAGTATCTGATAATAAAAGCAGTATAGAGCAAGCGGCGCCATGCTTGCAAACAACCGAAAGCTCTCGGTGGAAGACTGAGAGCTTAACGCCATGCAAGGGATTAACTAGTCCACGGAGCAACAAATACTGTGCACGCCTTTGTTATGCTGGTCCGATCGTAAGAGTTTTTTAGTCACAGCTGTAATCATACCCATTAAATTTATGCATGTCTTTACAACAATGTGCTGTTTGTCTTTCTTTTGTCTTTTTTTTTTTTTTTTTTGTCGTATAGATAATATCATCATCATCATCACGGGCCTTTACATCTGTTGCAGATGGTTTAAGCAGTGTTTTTGGAGAAGCACTTTCTCTCATGGCTGTACAGTCCTATACGAGAGCCGCATACACGTCCACAGCCTCTACAACAGAACCGTACGCCGCCGGCGGATAAAGGTGGGATTGTGACAGCATTATGCCTTTTGTCACGTTTCTCTGCCAGGTGTGCGAATCAGGCTTGGTCATGAGTAGTCCGACCATCTCTTGTCTTCCTTCTCCACCCTCCTCTACTTTCCGCGAGCTCTTCCCAATTTGCGTGAACTATTCCGAAAGAGGTTAGGTCCCTCTTGACGCAATCCTTAAATCGCAGCATGGGTCTTCCGACTGGCCTCTTCCTATGTGCGACCTCACCAAGAAGGATACGATAGATAATATGTATTTAGTTATAATATGTATTTAGTCTTAACTACATGTCATGCTCTAGGAATTAAAAATTATTCTGATATCTAAGTGAGTCTTACCTATTAACAATGCCATATCATATAGAATTAAGAACATGGACAGTAAAATTTTGAATTCCGAACCTAATGCACCGTTGAAGAAATTGTTATTCCCATTTATTAATATTTATTTTGTTGTATACTTTTTTTATGTTAATCAATATTTATTTTAGTGGAATTAATGATATTGTGTTATAGTTTAGTATAATTATAATTAAAGACAAAACAAAAGTCACCGTGCATTTTTATAAAAGCAACAAGCATTATAATTCTATCACCGCAGCGCACCCTAGTAACTACACCTACGTACGTAGCGGTAGAGATTTTTCTTGCTCTGTGACTTTTTACGTTGTTCAGACATATAAACAGTTTACAACCACTCTTGTCTTGTCACTGTGTACGTTTGTAGAGAATTATACTTGTCGTGTTGGTGAGTTTCTAGAAAAAAATTTGATGTAGGGAAGGAATGTTTTGATAACATTACGATTTCCACGAAAATATTTAGAGACAGAGAGAGAATATTTGAATATGACTGTTTGGAAATATTTTTACAATAGGTATAATATTTTCTATGAAAGTACAGTAATTTTATAAGAGTGCGTTTGCTTTAAGCGAGGCACTTCCAGTTCCATTACTTAAAATCTTTTGTAGCACATAATACAATGATGTGGTTGTTTAATTATTGCGCTATTAAACTTGGAAATCCCAAAAGTTTGGTTATATTTAACGAAACATTTTTTCAGTGCATTTTGCTTGGGAGTCGGCATGCACGTTACGCGGTCTTTGGACAGGTAGACAATGACATTTTTAGTGTGGGTATAGGTAACTTATTAAGGGTGCCTGTCTATTGAAGCTGTGCGAGCTGTGTAGCTATGTTTTTTTAACCAATCAGGAGCTCGGGCGAGGCGCGGCCGATCTCGCCCGAGCTAGTGATTGGTTAAAAAAACACAGCTACACAGCTCGCACAGCTTCAATGGACAGGCAGCCTAAGCGCAAAATTCGAAATACCTAGTCATGTTCAATAATTTTTGGCAAAATGTCGCTTAGGGCTCTTACAGACGAGCGACACTTTGCTGTCGCGGTGGGGTGGGTCGCAGAGCGTCGCGCTCATACATTTTACGCAACACCCGGCAACCACAAAGTGTCGCTCGTCTGTGAGAGCGCTTAGGTATACGTCAGTTAGTCAGGAGATACGAATTACGTACTCTAAATGAGAGAAGTGTGAGCAGAGAGCCCTTTCAATTTAAACAATTGTGTCGTACTATGCCTCTGAGATACATAATGTAGTTATAACAAAATTGCTTCGTCTTCATAACTCTATAACTCAATACCGCTTTAAACGTGGAGTGTAGTGTATTTAAATAACGTGTCATTGTTACATCAATTTGTCATTTCACCCGCATCTTAAATTTTGAGGATAACATGAGACTGTTCTAATGCTTAATCTAATGTTATGTACTACGTTATGTACCGAGTTGTGTAACTTAATAAATGAAATCCCTGTATAAACGTACGAGTAAAACTCAAGCAACTTTTTGGGCTTCTGGATGAATAGCTTAAAGTAGTCAAAAATTAACAGTTAGTAATATAAAATCCTATAGAAATAAATATATTATTAAAACTCCTTGATTATTAGGTACTAATTAATAGGTAAACTAAAAGAGAAACAGCAGATTTTTTTCGTTATTTAGGTACTTGTTTTCCCCATAAATTGAAAGTTGTTCAGTCTGGTCTGAGGTCTGAACTGAAGGACTCTGTTCGATATATTATACCGCATTTAATTTTACACCCTGTATATCAAATAAACTATTTTCCATTTAGTATGGTCAGAGACTTTGCACTTTTAGCATAATGTAATTGATGTATTCGAGTTTCAAAATACAAAAGGCGCTTATATAATAAAAAAATATAATGCAAAAGAAACATTTCCCTATTTTCGCCTTATACAACAACCTATAATTAACCCAAAAACCAGAAACCAGACGTTGAATTTCTAAATGTTGGTACGTATTTAGCTCAAAAAGACCCGACTCTTTTTAGCAAAATGCAAATTTCTTTGCCAGTTTCATCTAGAATCAGAGCAATTCAAACATAGAATTGTCTCCGTGGAGTTTTCTAAATCTGTAGGAGTCTGCGCATCTGAAATTTCTCCGAAACGGCGCTGAACTAAATTTAAAGTAGATCGATACAGATTATCAACTACCTACCTTTACCTACGTTCATCCAGTGCAATGCCGACGTTTATAAATAACTTCTCGAATTCGCTAATTTGTTGCATTTACGTTAATCAATTAAGAGTAGGATTTAAGTCTGATATATTACCTACTATAAGTCGCGAATGACCACAGCGTCAAAGTGAAATAAACCAAAAATTTGACATTTTAGTACCTAAGCTGAATTCAACCAATCGCACGAGATGTTTCCATCCGAATCTCCTTCATAGATTAGGTATCGATTACTCAGATTATTCTTATTCCTATATTTTATTAGCATATTCATAAATTACCTGTTTAGAGATTTCACTAAACAAAAAGTAATGAACCGTATCTAATTTTATATCAAAAAGCTAATTGATACCTTTCATAAGCCAAATAAATGACAAAGAATTTGAAGCACCACCCAAATCTCTCACCCCTCAATGCTATGAATTTCAGGTTTCTAATTATCTTATCACAAAAGCAATGATTTAATCTTTACCAATTTGATCTGACGACGGGTTAAAATTCGGATAGGTACTTATCTAACTCTCGATTTACCCAATTGATGTTAAAATTCGTTATTATTATGCTTTTAATCGGATACTTTAATGTTGGAGCTGGTTCCTGGGCAAATGTTGGGGGTTGGTTCACCCCCGCGATTCCGCACCCCTCAGTCGCCCGTGCCCATCTGCCCTCGTCTAGACAAGTTGGGCAGACTTCAGTTGCTTCCAAGCTATCGCGCGGGAAGGTTGTTGCCGACTTCGTAGTGTTTGGCGCGAAATTTGAAAAGCACGTGCGTGACTTTTTGATTATGAAAAGTGGATTTTGTGAATAAGTGACTGTTTTTCTGGAACTTTTGTTAATGAATATCATGGAGTAGGATTTTTCAGTGATGTGAGTTACATTGTTTTGATTCTAGATGTTAAAAATTGTAAATGTTTACAATGTCATAGATAAGAAAAATACGTGTTGTTTTTTCTGATATCTATTATTTTATATGAGTTATGTGTTTCGGAAATAACTTACCTATTGATAATTATGTCTAATAAAAGAAAGCCGCAAAAGGCGGTTATAAACATAATTTCTTACATTTCAATGTAAAATAATAATTATGGTACCTACACAATAATGTATCCCTTTTGGGATGTTCATAAACATTCTACTACAAAAAGTCTTGTAGATGTAGCAAAAGGTTTAATTTAATTGAATAGGTAAGTATGTATTTATTTAGATAATAAAACGCCACTGCCATTATTAAAATATTGAATGAAAAATCTTAAGTAAATTGCAAACCAAAGCACAATGGGAGAGTGATCTTAAGTGCTGTCGTATTGCAAAAAATACGTGCAAAAAGGATGTCAAAATGTACTTAAGAGAGAAAAAGTCGTTTTGAAGACATTTTGCAAAGCTCTCAAGAGTTTGAGAAGAAAAAGCGACTTCCGGAAGCGCCGGCCGCCACTTATCGTCGCCGTGGAGAAACGATGAATTAGCGAAAATATACCGGTGTTTGAAAATGGAATATTGCAAACGGTTAATGAGGAATGGAAATAGGTATTATGAGAGCTTTGTTGTTGTCATTTACTCACAATGTTTACGTTTTATGTGAACAACTTATCCATCATATTATACAGGGTGTTAGGGTGAACAGTTGCATTACTTTAAGGGTAATTGTACCATGATTGTACCCATGATACTGAACAACATTCCCTAAGAAACCTATAGGAAATTTCGATTTTTCATACAAACGCTCGACCAGCTGATTGTTAACCTTTAAACCTCACACTCTACCCATCGAACTATAAACAACTTTTACTAGGGAGCTAAAGATTGGAGCAAACCTGTCAGTACAAAAAATATATCATCTGTTCCATAAGTTGGAGTCGAGTAGGTAGGTATTGCAGTTTAGTATGGAACAGCAGACTTCGGAACTTCGGACTTTGGAATAAAAAATAAAACATTTCAATTAGTTTTAGTATCAGAAAAGTCTCAATTTATTGAGATGTTCGCGTCGTAAAAAGCCGGAAACATTATAAATAGATACATTTACTTCTTGTAACCATGTCACTTGATACTTTTTACTTTACATTTCATTCACAAAAAAAGAAAAAGAAATTAAATGTACTGTCTACTCCTTTTTAGGTATATTATTAACTAGGTAGTAAAAGGTTTTAACAACATAAGAGTCAAGTAGGTACCTAATACAAAATAAGTTTATAACATTTTTGCTGTTTTAAGCTTTCGATAGTTTCAACAGTAGACAGGTATCACAGCAAAAAAAAATTAATTGACTCTTCCATTAAATTAAATTAAACATTAAAATATGCAAACGCCGAATCATCCATTTAATAAGTAGGTATGCAGCGAGAGTTGTGTGTATGTGTGTAAGTACTAAGTATAGAAGCAGTATCCAGTTTAAGTAGGTGCAACAAAATACTCTATCAACTATCCCATACAAAGTCAAAGTCAACATAATTTATACATTTGTATATGGGCGAAAGTCTGAAATAAAAATTATTTTTATTTATTTTATTTGATACATTGATTTATCTCGTTTTTGGCTCCATAGTGAACGGTGTTCAGTTTGATGCTAAAGTCTAAACCACTGCTTTAATATTAATCGGGTTTTCTATTACAACCTGTATTTAACAAAAATATTACAATGTAAGGTAGCATTTAAAGAAATCGTAGTGCGACAAGCCAGTAATGTGTTTTTGACAGCAATAATTATAAGATAAACAATTTAATACAAAATCTCAAATAGCCAGTTCCTTAAAACATGCAAGTAATAGCATCTATTTTGAAACTGCTACGTTGAGAACTATGTACAGACCGATGATCAACATAAGCATACATTTGGTGCACCTTATTGCATTGTGATAAAATTTACATTCGTATGTACTAGTGCCTTCCAAAGACTACGGGAAGACATCGGTTTATGTTTCAAATCCTGTCGCCTTAATGCACATCGGTGTCGGGAGGTCATCGGTTACCAAACGGATGCGTTCCATCTCATATTATATATATGAGATATATTTTCTGTCCATGTTTAACATACAATACTTTAAAAATATGCGCATATTTACAGCACAAGACTCCCACTTAGGTACATTTAGGTCCTTCGTTGCTTGCAAAACGAACGGGAAACTAAAAAAAAAAGTTTAATGTGTCCGTTACATTTTCATACATATTTATGTTATGCACACATGTCGTTGCTGAATGCCATCGAACTATTTAGAAGGATAGAGAAAGATATAAGAAAACGAATAGACCTAAATCTGGTAAATAATTTTTCAAAAACATTATTACCCTAATAAAAATAGAGTCCTTGTTCACTGTAACTTTAATGGCAATTTTGAAGCAATAAAACCGCTTTTTATCTACCATTGTCATCTAATCTCCGATAATCGAAACGAATAACTTCGAAGTTCGAATAACGAATTTAACATTCACGAAATTCGATATCTCACCTAAAAGTTAACTTCGGAACAAATAGATCAATTGGAATCCTCAAGAATTTCCAATTCGAAAAGGTCACGTAATTATTCCCTCCACTTCGCTATCGGTCGCTCCCTCTCCTTTAAAAGCCTATTCTTGTTCAGATAAAGTAAAGATATCTTGTGACCTCGCTATATCTTTCGGTGCAGGATAAGAGAAACAATGAATTTTAATTCTGTACGCAACCCGGTCGACGGGACTCATAAATAAGTCCCTTATCGAATAGGTAATTGGTAATACGGACGATCGCTTCCAAAACATACAGTATAGAACCGGTATTTTACTACGTGACTATAAATTAAATTATACTGTCTTAACTCAAACGACAAAGTGATACAAATTATCCACTCAAGCATAGTTGGTATAAATTATTGATTATTTTGTAGTAGACTATTCATGTAAATGAAAGGTACTGTTAATTATTCAAAAATAATGTTAAGTTATTTAAATTGTTAGTCATGAGTTCATAACTCTCTTATCAGTAGCCGAGCAAATATATTATCATATGCTACTTCAGTAGTCCTCTTTGTGTTACGAAGATAAAGTTCCGTAGAAAAAACATTATAAACTTTTATAACCGAGATACCAAACGGAGACAAGTTCGTTGGGTACTTTATTTAATAAAGTTCTTAATCGAATTAAGTAGCTATATTACTTTTGTGTTTGTTATGTTCTTCTGTTAAGCTTTTATCTCATATCATACTTCAGTGGTTCTCATAAACAGGTTACATAAATTGGGGCAAAAATTGAAACGTAACTCAACAGAACCCTTGAATGACAGCGGGATCTAAATCCGCCATCAAGTCTATCAAAATCGAATAAAGTGCAATTTTCCCCCATTACCGCCCTTCATATCTTCCGTCATTTTACGTATCGCTTCCGAGTCGAAAAGAGGGTAAGATGTAAAGACGAAAATAATAAATCCGTATCGAATGTATGCACGGTCGGAGCGGATGAACAGAATTCTTTACGCGAAATATGATATTGTGAGGCCATGAAATTCGGCTGGCGGGGATCGAGGCGATCCATCACCAATTAAACGTTGGGTTGTTGGCGATACATTATCAGGCGTATTGCGAATGTTCTCTGATTGATGGTACTGGTGCCATGAAACCATGGTTGGTGTTGCCGCCCGATTGGCTCTCTGTCTACGGAGACCACTGTCACCGAGTGACCGATCGCTCTCTAGCTTTGCCTGGCATTCAATCGATTATTAGCGTGATACCGTTATTGAATTCTCCCCATGCTGGAGGCAACTTTATAAATTCATCCAGGATATTCCACCACCCAATGATCATAATGACATTAATTGGAATCTTGAACTTGCCATAATTTTCTACACGGGGGCCCTTGACGAAACTCGCGCAATAAATTTAATACTGCGCACAGATAAAAGCCTTCATTTAACAAACAAACAATGCACCTGATATTAATATTTTACAATGGGACGCTTTAATCGCAGCCTCGAATTCGTGCTTAATTATTCCATCCGTAGGATAATTAATTAAACAAAAGACGGGTGTAGCCTCCGTAAGGTATTGAAGGCACCATTGTTGTTGGGATAACAGGGGAAAAATCCGCGATGCTTCCGGCTGCGTCCCTGCGTCTTCATTGTTGAAGCTTCCACCTCGTCCAATTTACGCAAGTTCTTTCATCGCGTGACTGGCGCATTTATCATTTTTATGTTTGAGTTTCTTTGGACTAATAAATTGTTTATTGATAGGCGTCTCTAATCGCAGTCGGAACGTCTACCCCGATGGCTTTTTGATTTGAATTCAAACGACGGATTTGTAGGCATTTAGCGCGAGGTTGTGGGGTCGAGCTGGTCCTCCGAGCCGTTCCCATGCCGTTTGGGGTGATACGCTATTTTAGTGCGTCGTCGTAGGGTAATTTATGGGCATGCAACGCTATAGGGCCCGCTTTTAGTGAGATGGCCCGGAATAACGATTTTTCGTGAATTTATGTCGTTGTAAAGATGATAAGTGATGGCTTATCTAAAAATAGAACGAATCTTTATAACATAAATCCCTGTTAAGTTGCTTTTAAATAAAACGTTTTTGTAAGTTAATTCAACATTATTTAGATCACCGTGATAGCTATTATTAATATAAAATTGAATCAAATTACAGTTGTTTACAACCGTAACAGGTGGAACATTGCTCAGAGCAATGATTAATTAGACCACAACTAGTTATTATAATTATTATATAGGATACAAATTGCCGTTCGAAATTGATTGTTGTTCGAAAGACGAAGAAGATAGAAATACCGCAGCTAATCTTAAAAGGGTTTCCGAATTCTTAGCTTAACAATAAAATTTAGCCTTTTAACTGTAAACAGCTTTCCTTGCGGCACGTTAAATATTTAAAGACTTAACAAGCCCATTCAATGGAGAAATTGTTGGACCAATTTGTACACGAATTATTTGTCAAGCGAGTCCATTCCGAAAATTGTTTCCAGATTTAGCTGCAAAGGGGTTTGCCGATGAGAACACGCCTGCCGCCTATGTTACGGCTTGAGACAATGTCGATTGTCATGTCGCTAAAAGTCTACAAGAGGTGGCAATATTATGTTTTCTTTATTCGATATTTGGTTTGTTCAACTATTTCTAAACAAAGCCTGGTAGATATTGTTTTACTTTGTCAGTAACTTATCTGTTAGGTACATTAATATAGGTAGGTATATGAAATATTGGTTACCAATTTGATAGGTTGCCTATAGTTGACATTCAATATTTTTAATTTGATTGGGGCAGGTCCTAAGTGTAATTTTGTTTACTCTTTGACTATTTAACTAGGGATCGGCCTTACGTTAGCATTCCCCTCTGCCAAGGTCCAAGATAAAATGATCATATTATAGATGTGCATACAATTTTATACCTTATCACTAAACGAGACAGCCTATAATTGCGGAACAACTAGTCTTCTTGGGGTTCACACGAGATTAGTTGTCATGATTTTTGACAATCGAAATAGCTACCTCATCCCCCGCAAAAAGTGGCAGAAAAGTTTGTTAGTAGATTCAGGGAACGTACCCATACTACGTGACCCATTTTTCACCATTTTCTAACCCCCTCCCCCCTCTCGGTGACCATCCGTAGTATATGCCAAGACCCCGCCCCCCCCCCCTCTCCCCCCTAATTTCCACGTAGAAAGTCATAAATACGGTTTTAAATCATTTTTTGCATACAAAAATTTAAAAATAATATTTGGCTTATTTTTTGTCCTTATTAGCGCATATATAACCGGGTCGTCATGTATGAACCCAGAATTCACAAAAAAAATGTATTACCCCCAGATGGCCAGGTGGCTCTATAAGACAAATTAAAAGTATAAGTATTATGAAACTCGTTAGAGTTTGTAGTTATACAGTGACAAGACAAAACAAATTATTGAAATTGACGATAACGAGAAACAAATGCAATGAAACGATCATAAGTCACCATTACACTGTACTTCATCGAGTCCCGAACCCGGCGAAATGCGACAGAAAAGTCTGGACAATCTCAATGGGGTAAAATAGAGATAGCCGTATAGAGATGGCCATCGGATGTGGGCGGGAATGAGACAGTTAATTCTAATTATGGCCGTATTGTCAGCCGAAATTTTATTGCTATCTCATTGGCGTAGTCATTACGACGCGCTACGTAATTGTGCCCTATTGTATTCGATTCCGCTGTCGACCATTTTTCTGCGAACCGTGTGAATCTGGGACGAAGGGGACAGAGCAATTCGCCTGAAGTTTCCGCTGACTTTTCGCTCGATATTAATTGCTACGTTTAACTTAATTCATGCAAAAATTTGGCAGGTTCCAAGATATGGCTCCTTGAAATGAGAAAAGTAACATCTTTATGTTACTTTATGTTACTTGTAAAGGTCCCAAAAAACGTAAAGTTGAATACAGGATTAAAATTTTGAGTCTTTTGAAAGTAGGACGCAATAAATTTCACCCGTCTAACTCATAATCCGTCGATAAAGTAAAGGTACAGAGCAAATAATTTGAAGAAACAACAAAATCCTTGTACAAACATCTACGAATGCAATATTCATTAAAAATAACGATCTCTCTAGGGCTTTCGCTAAAAGGATAACAAAATAAATAACTATCGTTATTGTGTCTATTTCTGTAAGACACACATTGGCCTTTTAGACTACCACTGATAGACTCTAAAGTTTCATCGCGGCCTGTCGGACCGATTAGCGCTCTGACAGCTAATTTATATACTCAACTTACTGTTCTATTCCCGGAGGGATGCTCGTAGACACCGAGAAAATATAGACACGACAGAAGGACGGTTATGCTATATGCTACGAGCGATAATGACAATTAATTATTTTTATTTGATCCCATTTCTTATTGTATTTTGAGAAAGCCATTCACTTTACGCTATCTCATTTCTGAGATACAAAATTATTCGCGTATTGGATGTAATAAATTCGTAAGTAACACAAAAACTTTTTCCAATAAACGTGTCGTTGTGAGCCCTTCTTGAGACGTTTGGTATCCAACTTGCTAATACTAATATCATATTGTCTTTTAATCAAAATTTGAAGTTAGTTTCCTAAGCTTTTCTAGTTTATTGAAAGTTATAAAGTCAGGATATTTTATTTTATCGTATTTGGGAAGCTTCCATCTAGAAACGAAATACGTAGTTTACAAATTAAGTCAGCTATAGGCCAATTACAAGCTTCCACATGCATAATATTTATTTAGACTTATGTATATTATCTATACAAGTTTATTATTACTAACAAAATTTCAAGGCTTAACTTTTTATTTTTATTTTTCGGCCCATGTTTCTTAGGGAAAAGTGGTTTAGTTTCATTGTCTCAATAAACTCTTCTCTAGGGGTATATAAGATGCAGTGCTTTATGTAGGTATTATCTTAATGCACTGCTGCTACCAACGATTTCTCTATCGATGTCGTAAATATCCTAAATTCTGTTCCTGTACCAACAAACAGTATCATTACGGAATATAATGCGGCAGCTGCGCGCTGCTTTACACCTCATTGCTTTTTCCGTGACATTGCCCGATACTATAAAAGATTTGCAATATTATTAGAGTATCGCAACTGATTTATTGTTATTTTCTTCGTGACTCATAAATGTTGTTGTATATTTTTTCCACATATGATATGATTACTGACCTGAGTATTTCGTCACGTAATCAACATCCTCTAGGGAAATCTCGCGCTTTTTCGAGTATATTTATGGTCAACCAGCCTTCGATCTGTTGTCTTGGCTTCGCACCGTTGAACGAACTGCCTATACCTATGTGCCTGTTAGCGTTATTTATTTATATTGTCCAGGCTAGATTCTGGTACTTTAAATGTGACTAGATAATTTGTGTGACAATGTCCAAGATATTTATTTTTTGTTTTATTTTTATTTATTTATTTATAAGCTTTGTACAGTAACATTTACCGTGTAGTGACAAAAATAAGACAAATATATTTCACTGGAGGGCAGCAGCAGCTGTTTGTTCATAAAGCGAGATAAGAGTCATAAGAATGACCTAAAATACAAGACAAAAGTGCCCGCGGGGGGCATGCATGACGGTATAGGCACAGTACTTATAAGAAAGAGTATCTATTACTAGATAAATGTCGCCATTTTTATGCGACAGTTGAGGGATGTCTATCAGAAGAAAATTCACGATACCCTTATTAAATCAGTGGTCAAACACAAAACCTAAAAGGGTAAGAAATAAGTAACAGAAAAATCAAGTTTACTTCCCGAGCTGGGAACAAAAGAAAATATTGCACAAAACATCATAAGTGCTTAGCTTTGTGCTCAAACATCTGTTGTTTCTACTGAAACAAGACCTTTGTATCGAATTTTTTGTACAGGTCTTTAGTTACTGTTTACTCTGTATAATACGATACAGTTTTCTTAAGAGCGTTTGTTATTGAAATTCATGGATTGCCACTCAGTCCGTTCCTTTTAGAGGGTTTTAGTGGAATTAAGAGAGGAATGGGCGAACAGTGCATGCATTGTGGCGGATATTTGGGAAACAATGGACTATTGTTGCTGTGGCAACTTTAATATTAGCGGCTTTCTATTTGATATCACGGTTTAGAAATACTATCTTGAATTTCATTTATGGCTTGACTTTAGACATTTTACGGTTCTGTTGGAAAACCCGATAACCTCTAATTATGACTACTAGTATCGAGTTATAGAGAAGGCTAGATAATGTACCTATGTTCAGCGAAGAAGTTTATTCTAAAATGATTGTGCTTACTAAGATTTTCGGGCCGCATAATATTCTCTACATTCCAATGCAGTGGTAGAGTCAAAAAGCTATCAAGGCGATATATTATAATATACAGGGTGAAATTGATATCATTGGCATCCTTTTAAACTAAGAGTCTACCCATCAAACTAAACAACTTTTACTATGGGAGCAAACCAATCGGAGCGAAAAAAAAACAGCTTTGCATACATTTGAATCGAGTAGGCATTGCAGTTTAGTATGGGACAGCTGATTTTTTAGTTGCTCCGATCGGTTTGCTCCCATAGTAAAAGTTGTTCAGTTTGATGGGTAGACTCTTAGTTTAAAAGGATGCCAATGATATCAATTTCACCCTGTAGAGCAATAATAAAATTAATGTGAATTCAATTTAATTTTTTCTTCCGTATTAATTAGTTATTATACAAGTTTTACCCAGTAAAAAATATAATTACATAATCCCAAAACAAAAATGGTGGAAAAATCAATCAATATACGTTATATAACCTTATTCGAGTCAGATGGGGACAGTTGATTAACAAATAAGAATATGCTAAGTGTTAGATTGTGTTAAAATGAAAACTAACAATAAATTTTGTCTAGTAGGTAACGGAACGGACCAAATCTGACCCAACTTTAGACCAGTTTATGTTGCAACTAAAATAAATAACTTATAATGTCTTTATAATCAGCAACCGAAAGTTATTTAAACAGTTTTTTTAATTGCCCCTAAGGCGGCCCGAAATTGTCGTTATCGGTGGGAAAACAAACACTAAAATGCAAATGCTTTGTAATTAGTTGTGCCATAAATATTACGGCGTCGATTCGGGCTACCATAAATAACCTAATGGAATCTCTAAACCGAATTCATAAAGCATTCGTTGTGAAATCGGAGCTCTGAATATTAAAGCGGTATTTGATTACGTTCTGAAACATCGTTCCCATAAAGTTAAATTTTCTCTCTTTACATTTCTTTTCTTTTCTCTGTATCTGTACATTAGATGGTTACTGATTTTACTTTTTTTATCATCAATTTGTAGAGCTTATAACTTTTTGGCTTATACAGCTACGAAGACAGACGCTGTTTGAAATATCTACTTAGATAAAATAATTAATTAGTTATTATACAAGTTTTACCCAGTAAAAAATATAATTACATAATCCATGGTCCAGGTCCATGATGATGACAACTTTTTTATCGAAATTGGGCTAGTGGTTTCTATTTTTTACGATGTTTATCAAGCAGAGAAGAGTATATGTAGAAACTTTATCAACAAATAAGTAATTACACTCGATCAATGATCGCTACCAAATTTTTTATTATTTTTCCACCATCATAACCAGAAAATTTGTCGTTTAATGACGACCCGGTTGGTGTAATGGTTACCACGCCGGACTGCCAAACCAGGGTCCTGGGTTCGAATCCCGGTTCGGTCATGGATGTTATATGTTTGTGCCGTTGTTGTATGATTCCCATAACAAAAAGCCTGAGGCTTACTTGGGATCATTACAATGTATGTGCCTGTGTGCGTTATTTATTTATTTATTTATAATGTTTTAAAAAGTTTATAAAAGATCGTTCGTCACCTTATAGTACCTTCCGTCAATTCTCGGAAATCTTTTCTAAAAGAATACCTACAATCTTAATATAATTAGCCTAATAAATGTAAGAATTTCTCCTACATATAAACTATTATTGGAAACACTACGCTAACAAAAAGCTATCAATCAAAGTTTAAAATTCAATCTGTACTTTTAGAACCTCCAATTAAGCATAATTTAAGATAAGCCTTTAATTTTTTCGTCTCGGGTGGGCTCAAGGAAAGTGTGAGCCGGTCATTAGCCACTTTATCCGTCCATTTTATACCTTTTGTCTTAAAACACATCATATTTCTCGAAGATAATCCATAATACATGAGAGGCGATGCTCCTCTTAGCAATTATGTGTAATAAATTTTACGTTAGATCAACAGCTGATGCCTACATTTATTTTCATTTAAAGCGTTCGCGTTCATTGATTACGATTTATTATTCACCAAAATATTCACTCAATTAGGGGTAGGTATAATTTAAAAATGATTTCGGATGAGAGTGGCACTTCAGTGACCTAAAACACTCGGACCCGGTGAGCGGCGTTATCTTCGAAAAATAAATGACCAATTAAACAATCTAATTCATTTCGGTCGGGTCCCGCTCCTCGACAGGGTGGAAGCATAAATCAACATGCCGTCGAGTGGCGATAAACATTTTGTGACTTCCAACCCAGGTGATAAAAAACTGTCCTCTTTTTTGGACACTGCACCCGTGAAGAGCCATTGAAAGGGTGACATTTTTTAACTCTAACGGCTCCTTAATTGTTACACGGCCACCCTTAACTCGTCCCTTTCGGACAAAAAATGGACTTAAATAAATAACCTTAACGAGCCGATTTAGTACTCCGGTCAAACAAAAAATGTTAAAACTAGAGGCTGTAATTGGTCATAATGTGAGTTTGATAAGGCGAAATACCTTGTTAACTTTCGATCTGCCGCGTCGATTGCACTTGAGTTAATATTTATTTAATGCCGCATGCCTAAACATTAAGTGCTAGTTAATGGGGTAAGCAAATAAAAAGGTGCACTTCACTTGTATGTATTAAAATGCCACAATGCAACCTCATGCGGATAAGAGAGTCAATATTTTGATAGTGCGCGTGGTACTATGTTAGAAACATGTGGTCAAACATTGTGCAATATCGATGCGGTTGTTTAATCGCTGTGGCGTCGCTAACGGCATGCTCCAGCAAAACAAACCTAACCGAGCTTTCGCCATGCTCTACGCGCCTTAAGAAACAGTCGCGACGGAATTTCCAAAAATAGCCTCCTGGCATAAATCAACATCGAGAAATTCCACATCAAAGGCGGCGAAAGTATCCCAGCAGGACTTTATTTTTCGTACCTTATCACTTTTAGTTATCTTTGATCGTTGCAGTGAATATTTTTGGGAGATAGCGGACGCATATAAAACAGATTTATGACCGATAACGCTTCGCACTTAACCAGCTTCAGAAAGGACCCACAATTACGAATTAGCCATACTTAGCTTAAAATGTTGTATAAAATAACCATCTAAAGATTGATTAATGATAACCTGACTTGTGGCTTTAGCGCTGTGGTACATTTTTAAACTCCAGTTTGAAAGTTAAAGGAAGGTTTAATGACGTGGAAAATTTGACACTTCGCCCACGGGCGGGCTCGAGTTAAATTAGGTATTCAGAGTTATATTGACGGCCTGAGATTTACATGCGCAGCTGCCTCTATGCTCCTCGTACGTGAATCCCTTCTCTCGGAATCGTGGACGTGCTAAAATGCACACATCTTCGTAACTGTCGATGTTTTGCTCTCAAATAAAACAAGTGAATAACTAATTGCGCTCCGTAAGATAATTGGAACTCTTTATCGAAAATCGTTTTATTTTTATGATACGGCAAACTTCGCAAGTCGTTTACATTTTAGAGTGTTAAGAGAATTCCTAAGACAATGGGTCTTAAATTCTTAAGGTTATGGCTTTTAAAATGATTTCGAATCAATATTTATTGGTCATCTTCAAGAACACGTTCGCAATGAAAACGCATTTTTATTTGACTCTAATATATTTTTATGATAACAGAAGCAATTGAAAAAGTTCATTTTAATCATTTTCAAACTGTAAGAACTTTTTCTCTTCTTTTGCATTAACGAATCACAGTTTGAATATAACGTTACTTAGCCTTAGGGTACGTTAAGTCCGTTTTCAAAACTTGTTGATTTTAAATACCTACACTCTGGATAAGGAAGAAACTTCTAATGGAATAGGTTATAGATAATCCTATCTTCGGGTTATCAGTCCTTTAATTATTAGACAACTTTATCTTTCATTTCATGAACGAATGTTTTGTTTCTAGCACATACAAGTCTTGTAGGGGTGCGAAATCATTAAATAGAACAACAATTCTCTTTATATTTCTAGAGTTGATTGTGTGTTTATTACGGAACCGTGGAAAATTATTAATTGATGTCGTCTTTGGATATAATTTGTCATAATGAATTCTTGTGTAGGTATATGTAAAGTCAAACCATGAGATCAGTTTGTTCGTGTATGTTGGCGCCAGTACGATATAAGCGTCTATTGTCTCTATAGTATCCGACGTAGATACAGACCATCTATGCCATATCAGGTAACCTGATATGACATTTATAACTTAGAAGATTCTATAAGTTACGCTTTGGAGTCACGTTGCAGGGACTGACCCGAGCACACGTCTCGCGTGGTTTCGCGCGTCGCGTTTTTGCCTGCCACGAGGCTCCGCAATCCTCAGTCTCTTCTTGTTCTTGTCCAAAAACAATCCCTGAGATTGGGATAGATTCTTCTATAAAATACTTGACACTGGCGGAAATGCAGTGCTAACGCACAAGCAAGAGTCCATTTAATTATAAATAAAAAAAAAAGTTAGGCTTTCTATAAGTTAGGTTTCTAATTTTCTTTAAGTTAGGCTTCTATAAGTTCCTTGGATAGGTTGAATAAATTGTTTTAAGTTTGACTTCAGTTTTATTTGCGAATGTTTAATGTTCATTTCGCTGTTTATTTTCATAATGAGGTCGATCCATGTTTTATATCCACCTACCCAAGTCGTCAAATTACACAAGTTGTCAAAAATTACTGAACAACATCAAAATTTTAACGGTTTTGACGTAAATTTTAAAAAGAAGGCGTAAATAAAAAGTTTATCACTGTTGCACAACTATGAAAACGTCGCCGGCAAACGCTAACCGCACTTTGATCGCTAGAACGTTACAGCTCGTAACTAAGATGTTCCCAATATAATTCTTATAACGACGTTATAAGTTTTAAAATGGCTTGATCTACGGGACTTCGTAAGTGGAAACTATACAGCTCGTAATGTAAACTAAAATTTTGCTGGTCGTTTGACCGTTTTGACATCTCTATTTTGAACTTCAAAGTTTACGTTGGTTTGAAATATTTGTGAATTCAAATGTTGTTTTGGTTTGAGTTTAGCGTTGTGTGTGGTAGACTGTAAATGTTTTGATTCCTTCGAATCCTTATTTTAGCTAAGGTTAGGTACCAAAGTTATATTTAACTTAGCACGCTCTTCCGCATTGTTTAACCTTATAAACATACCTACCAAGTATAGCTAGGGTTGGAAAAAATTTTTTGTTTAATAATTTACGAACAGGAGTGCGATTTTTGAAAGTCAAATCAGCAGTAGAAAGATGCTATCTCCATAGTGATTTTGACAAGACAGTGGCAACGCTTTTCATTTTTAGTATGCAAGCAAAAATGAGCCTAGGGAGTACTTTAAGAATTAATCACACTTAAACTAGTATTTTTTACCCGACTGCGCCAGAAGGTTGTTTTTTTTTTTCGTATATCTTAATCAAGTCCTATCTGAACTGTTTATAATTATAATAGTCATTACCTACTTATACCTTCGTCGGCGTCGCCTGGCTTCGCGATGTTTTGGCGCTGCTGAATTAAAGTACCGTAGTACCTAGGGCTGCCATCGCCAAAATCGCCGTTGCCGGACAAAGACATTAAAAACCCCGGACATTTCAGTAAAATCGGAAATTTTCCCCGGACAACCATGATATTAGATAGTTTCAATACAATATAAAACCAAGAGCGAGCGAAGCGAGATCGAGATTTTGCAATACGACTAGATCGTTTCAATACAACATAAAACTATGAGCGAGCGAAGCGAGCCCGAGATTTTGCCATATTAGAATATCAAATGCCATAGAAATCGAGGCCTTCTATGTATGTAATAAAAGCTCATGTTTTTGCTATATAACTGCTCGATTGTAAAGCTTATGCCAAAATCGAGTCGATTTATGATTTGAGTATGAAACAAACGATTTTTTACCATTAATTATAATTATGTACCATATTTAATCGGGTTTTACCCGGGCACAATTTGTGTCCGGGTTTCCCCCGGACACTTTTGTAGGACAAATCCGGGGAAACCCGGACGGATGGCAGCCCTAGTAGTGCCTGATTTATAAGTTCCCCCGATGTAATTAACCGCGCAGTTGAAAAATTGTAATAGCGCGCGAAATTATATTGACCAATCACATCAGGATGTGCCACCTTCAATTCCTTTCCACGATTGGCAAATTTTTTTCGCGCCCTTCTCGCTGTTGTTTCTCTGCGCAAACGAATTGACGATTGACGAGGGAAATTATTTTCCTGGTCGATACTATAACTTTACTCTATGCTATAACTGATTTAGTCAGTCGCTGATGATGGCCTCGCCTCTGCCTCGATCAGGATACCTTGGAATCTAAAGCTACCAGAAGAACTATCGAATATAGTACTACGTATTAGTCAAATTTTACAGATATTTCATGTCAAACTTTTTTGCTGACAGTGCGACGATATGAAAAGGTTCTAAATATCATAATAGCAGGTCCCAGGTGCGACATACAGTTGATTTTATTGTGGCAGTTCATTCACGGGAACATCTACAGTTTTATTGTCACGATAAATCGAGGGTGTTAACTTGGATACCGCCTTTGTGTTTTCTCACTTTTTATAACTCTTTTTAGATAGTTTTTTGGGTCCGGGATTATAGGTGTTGATCCCTTGCGTCTTAAATTGCCTTCATTGTGCAAATGTTTATTTAGGTACTTTTGTTTGTAAAAATCGTAACTATTTTAAAACGAAAGCAAATCTTTGCCAATTTCTAACAATCATTAGAATCTGATATTATAGAACTACTTCCTCTAATTAAGACAAAATGTTGAGCGAATAATTCGTTTATTCCGTCCTAAACACTCATTGTATTTCAAAATCCTCCATCGACGACATCATTCATATCATAAGCTTCTAAAATTCTCCCTCAACAATAATCTCTTGGCCGCTTTGTGAAGCCGCTTCCGCTGGTACACAATAGATGCACGCAAACTTCGTGAAATGGGTAAAAATAATCCTCTACCCAAGCCCAATACATCACGCGAACTGTCAGTTGAGACCGCATGAACAAAAATACACCATTGTGAGATACGAAACACGCTTTGTCGGAAAACTTTTGCAAAAACTTGTGCAATTTTGGCAATACACGCACCGACGTAAACGACAAAAAAAATCGTAACGCGCTCCCTTGTCAAACATGTTTTCTCACGTGACGTCTATTTCAACAACGTCCCCTCGTGTCCATTTAGGAACTATCGTTTGTAAATCAACGTCGGCATAGTCAACGATTAATGACCGCTGCAATTAAAAATTAGAGTTTCTGTCGACAAATAAGTTCAGACGTTTCTTAAATTGGAACGTAAAATACTAACATCTTGGCGTCACAACTCACAATTAATCAATTTCGAAAGTGGAGCGCTATTCATATTTAACATGAGCCGAGCTATCAATCGCTCTTTGTGTGGGTCTAACGCACGTCGACACTTCCCTCTCTACTGCAACATAAATATGGTAGCGCTCGTCAAAACAAACATTATTCAAAAAATGTTTTCATTTATTTTTGTAATAACACCCACGGTTAAAAGTCGTGTGTGATGTGTGCAGGTTTCGTGAGACTCTTGACTTGTATGGCTACATCCAGTATTTCCAAATGTTGTATAAAATATCACACCCCTTATAAAGCGACAGCAAATATTAGTGGTTTTGAAATCGGAGAAATATGCGTGTAATTATTCATATTTTAGTACAAATAACCATAAGTTTCTTGCACTATATTTTTACAGGCAATAATTTAACAAGCTCTGTCTACAATGTTCAAACGTTAATAAAGCATGTTGACGCAGCAGTATGTGAAAAATAAACATAATGAAAACCAGCTTTAGTGCGTTTGCTAAACTTATCTCTGCACCGGCACCGCGCCTTCAAAGTCAAAAGTCAACACGACATTATACTTTCGACTGTCGCTACATATCTAATGACTCTAATGCTGTTAGCTCTTAACTCCAATCCCCTTATTTGGGTATAGTGAAAGCTGAAATGTTTTATTAGGTTATCTGGTAAATGTTTGCGTTTTCGTTTATCAAGCTTGGTCATATTTCCTAACTACATAGTTTCTTGGTTCGCTTAAGTTAAGCTTTGCTAAGGAACCATAATATGATTTTAATGTCATAAAGGACATCAGTACTTTTGGAAGTAGAGACATAGGTACTTTAAGAGTTTATATTTTTGCTCGTTTTATGCAGATTTTTATGTGAATTGAATATAGAAAAACAAAGATCCATTTATAAATATTCAGTTGCAACGCGGACAATATTTTATCAGAAATCGCTCGTTTTCGCATCAATTTTTCGAACATGTAAAGCCGAGTGCATTAAAAACTTGGCTCCACTTCTGCCGTCCGGTTCAATTACGCCACGCTTTGTACGTTTGTGTACAGAATTTTATAGCATTTTTGTGTATCGACCTCTTGCAACGAAAGAGCCCATTGTTTATTTTAAACGATTACAGTTTTTTGTAGGTAAGCTGTCAAGTGGTTAATAAATTATAGACTTAACCTTGGCCGCGTTTGTTATGGTTAACCGTTTACTAGATCCATATGTGCATCGCATCGTGAGAAGAGATTTAAAGTTGGATAGGTTAGTTACAGAGGTTACATCTCGTACCCTATTTTGATAAACTTTACTGGGGAACTAAGATAACAGAGGAGTAAATAGAAAGTTAACTGTTTTACCCGTTGCGTTGATGTCCAAATTCTTATACTCAGTAGAACCGTGGTAGAACGGTAGAACCGACCTTGTAGATCGAAAAATTCTGCCGTTCTTGCTGGTGATTTCGATAAATTGGTGCAATGCATTTTTTTCTAGTTTTGCTCATTATTGTGCATAATGCTGCAAAATTGTTAATGTTATTTAATTATGGTATTAAGTATCTTAATTTTCACAAACATCTAGAGGCGATGGTTATAATTAGGACGGTAAGGATGAACAAATATTACGGCCTCTTATTAATTTGGTATAAAGAGTGTAAACATAAATTCATTACATATTGAACAGAGTGATTCAGATTGATATCGCGAAAAAACTGATGTTTCTTATACTTAGGTACATTTTGGTCGAGTACGATTTTGGAGAGCTACTGACATATTATTATTCTATGGAAAAGCTGATTTTTAGGGTTACGTACCCAAAGGGTGAAAACGGGACCCTATTACTAGCCTACGTTGTCCGTCCGTCCGTACGTCTGTCCGTCTGTCCGTCTGCCCGTCTGTCCGTCTGCCCGTCTGTCCGTCCGTCCGTTCGTCCGTCCGTCCGTCCGTCCGTCTGTCTTACCTAAATAGGTAAGACAGACGTGTTACAGCCCTAAATAGGGCTGTAACTTTTGTACCGTTATAGCTAGATAGTTAAAATTTCTCTCAGATTATGCGTTATTACAGCGGATTTGTTAACAAATAATAAAAATGTCAAAAAGTTAAAAATTAAGAGGGGGTTCTTAACAAGAAACTAGTTTTTATCAACGTTTTTTCTTCACGCTCTATCGTAAAAACGGTAATACATATAAGCGTCAAACTTAGTGTGATTATAGAGCAAACTCTACAAAATAACAACAAATACTAAAAACCGGCCAAGTGTGAGTCGGTCTTGCGCTAAAGGTGCCGGACAAAAAAGTTTTTTTTTCTAAGTTAATAATGCTGTGTTCTGTGGTGGTGTGGTACGGAACCCTCGGTGCGCGAGTAGCCCGACTCGCACTTGACCGGTTTTATTTGTCACGATTTCAATGTTGTCTCCATAGTAAACGTTGTTCAGTTTGTTCAGTTTGATGGTCTGAAACATCATGTTCGATAATTTTACTCCTAGGAGCTATGTGTTTTAGAATCAGTAGTATTACTGAACAGAATAACGCTATTGTTTTGAATTTTAATTAGACTTGACCATTCGTATAATGACATAATTTCTATTCAATTTTCGAATTGAAAAGCAATTTAATTAGGATTATCTAGAATAATAACGAGCTAAACGTTGCAGTTTTCAGTTGAAAATGCACATGGAAATGACTCTGTTTATCTATTTCGACACGATTAGGTTAACTGGCTGTTTACAGTCCTGCAACAATGTGCCATAAAATATGTGAATCACATCCGTTATCATTATGGTATTTCTAGCATATTTATAGTGTCCCATAATCCGTTATATTTATAACATGTGTCGTGGATATCTTATCTCGTACGGCTACTGCGGCATCTTTACACGGAATGTCTTTATCAACAAATACTTTGTCATGAATCGTAAAGCTTTGGAATATTGTTATTATGTTCTGACTTGAATCACTTTTGTTTTATGTATTTGTATAAGCTTGACGCTCTGAAAGAGTAGCTCGCGTTGTACACTTAATTTGAGCTTTACAAAAAATTTATGATAGGTATTATTAGGTATTCGACTATTTTGAACCAATTATCTCGCCCTGAACTCAGCTCCAGAATTATGCGTAGACTTTTATTGTGATGACTGATGAAATACATACAGGGTCCTTCTTGGGTTGGGGATGATCAGACCATCAAACTGAACAACTTTCTTTATGGGACCAACATAGAAATCGCAAAAAAAATCTGTCCCATACATTTGGCTCGAGTAGGTTAATTGCAGTTTTGTATGGAAGAGCAGCTTTTTTTACGCGATTTCGATGTTTGTGCCATAGAGAATGTTGTTCAGTTTGACGGTATGATCATCCCCTTACAAAGTGTCAGCATATAAAGAAGGACCCTACAAAGGGTGAAATTGATGTAATCCATCCTTCAAACCCATCAAACTGAACAACTTTTACTATGGGAGCAAACCGACCGGAGCAACTAAAAAATCAGCTGTTGCAATTTTTTTGCTTGCTCGATTTCACCCTGTATACAAAGAATACTGTAAATAGTATTAAACATCCAAGCCTTGCATAGGTGCTCCTTGCGGGTTTCCAATCCATGGTGTTTGGATTTAAAGACAGATTTACTACTAACTGAGCAAACGTTATTTGGCGTTTTAATCTTAGAAGGTACAGTGATCATTATAATACATAGTAACATACAACAGATAAATAAATCTCTCACTACTCCTTTAATCATCACATCACCCACTCGACAATGGCGGAAGTATACATCAAAAGTAGTTGAGATAAACTAATATGATCCAGTCAGAAGTCGGATCAGGGTGAGTACTGGCCGTCATAGTTGAACCGATCTAATTGAATAAGGGTTACTGCCACAAGGATATTACCCGCAGCCTTCGAGTATCAATTAACATGTTTTGTAACATGTTTACCCTTGAAGATGGGTAAAATACCCTTTCTGCTACGCTTTTCGTTAGATACCAATATTTTTTGCTTTCAATCAGCCGTATCGATTTTTATTGGATCAATGAAAGCCCTGTCAGTTTTAATTGAGACATCCTTGTAAATTTTGTTGTGTGTTACACATAGTTTATGAGGTGTCATGTATTTTTGTTGACTAATTCTAAAAGCTGCTTGAAAGTCGATGTCGTTAAACCCTTACTCGCCAAAATTCTTATTAATAACTTGATGATCTCATCCTCATCATACCCACATTTTATTTCATTTCAACACATGTCTCTTTTCATTTCGACTTCGTAAACATGACAATATTTTAAAAACGCTTCTGGATTTCATGACGTTTCGAGCCCAATAAATTCTAGCTTAACCTACATTTACATTCGTTCTTACCGCTCAAGCATAAAGTCTATATTTTAATGAGAAGCTTAATAAATCTGTGTTTGGACGAAGCAATCGCTGAGACAGTTTAAGAGTTCCAAATCTCAATTTGACAGATGTTTACGGTTTTAATAATAATGTAAATAAATATTGGATGTTGTTTACATTAATGCAAGAGTCGTAAGAGTCTGGGAAGTGTCGCCGGGCGCTACTGCCCGCGGTTGCTCGTATAATTTGATTATAAGGGCCCTGTTGCCTTTCTGAGCAGTATGACGTAGTATCTACCTACTTGAAAATTCCTTACTACGAAGCCTTCTTTTTATCATTTAAAATTACTTAAATATTTTGTCTGATGTGACCATGAAGAAAGAAACCATTTCCTCCTGCATGGTTGTATTGTAACCAAGAATCTATGTTTTACGGTGACTATGTTAATCTCGATTTCTATTATAAGTGAGTAGTAACCGAGTTGGATCGTGGTAGGGGAGATAAGAGCTCTCCATCCCTGAAGGTGGGACCGTGGGTCTCGTTAGCTCGTTATGTATTATTGAATAAAGGAAAAGGGCTTATGAAATTCAACGTTACGAAAATTCAGTTACATCGCGGTCCGAAAGCCATCGGTTAACAAACTTCACACTAAACAATTTTCGGGAATACACGTGCTAAATTTCGTTTACAAATAGTTTTTAATGTGTTTAGTTTGTTTGAGGTTTTAATTGGGTTTAGGAAGATGAGGGTCTGATTAAAAGTTTTTGTAAAAGAGGAATGAGTTTGACCAATATTTTGAGATTTAGATACGTATACAAGTGTTGATAATACCTACCTACTGGGGGACAATAATTGTCATGATTAATGGCAACATGCACATCTAAACTATAATAATACTGTAACAGCAGTGTGTCTGTACATTGAAGATATTTACAAAAAAAGATTACTATATGGTTTTTAGATGTCCCTGACTCCAAATCACAAATTTTTGGATTTTTTATCTGTCTGTTTGTTTATTTGTTTGTTTATTTTTTTGTTTGTTTTTTGTTTGTTTTTTTGTTTGTTTGTGTGTTTGTTTGTTCGATCATCACGCAAAAACTACTGAACCGATTTTGATGAAACTTTTTTTGTTTGATAGCTTATGATCTGACTTAAAATCTGATATATAATTTATGCGGATGAAGTCGCGGGTAAATGCTCGTAATATAATAAAAAGGTAGAGTAGGGACTAGCAAGAGACCGTTATACAAGCGAATAAAAATGTAATGTCTGCCAATGAGGGCACGCGAGATTTTCCAAACGCTAATAAATAAAAATGTGTGCTAACCACAATTTTCTTCTATTTCAGATGAAAGAGAAACGAAGAAGCAATGATAATCACCATCAGTACCCGAAGAAAACTGCAAACGTTGCACTGAAGATGTCGATATAGACCGGCACAATGGACACTTTGGCCGTGGTGGCGTTTCTAATAGGACTCTTTTGTTTATGTCCAGGTACGTAAAACAACATTTTTTCTCATGGGTGTCGTATGAGACAACTAAGGAATAACAAATAAGAGGATACATTATTTGCAGGCTTTCATATTCAGTGTTTCTATAAGCAAAAGGCTATTATCACCACTTAACACGATATTACATCTTCAAACCTTCAATATGGTAAAGTGAGAATTGCTACAAGTACAATTATAGGTATTTAAAACATGTTTTTTTAGCTGTAGCCTGTAGCAAACTTTTAGATCACCTTTGATAGGGATTATGGTCGTATGTATAATAATATGTAAAAACGTATTCGAATCAAGTGCTTCTAATTAACAATTCAATTTGTAAAGAAATTTTTGCTATTCGGGATGAAAGCATTTAATATTATAATTATCAGACTATTTAATTAAGCTTTCCTACGAGTATTATATTAAAGTTTCAAAGTAAAACAATCCACTTCATTAACTCACGTCAAACATATTATGACGTAAATGTAAAACGTAGTACTATATTTCTATTAGGGATAGCCAAAAACTTTACAATAACATCCCTTCCCTTATAAAGCGTATAATATAATAGCAAAGTTAACATTTCGTACATTTTAGCATAAAATAGATTCGTTTAAAAAATATAATTGTCTTTAATGTGATAGAGTGACTGAATAGGTTGGTAGGTAAATTAGATTATAATATAAAGATTTATACTATCTAGTTGGTACTAAAATATAACCGAAATATAAATGGTAGAGTCAAGGTTCAACCAGCGCTAATAGCCTGGTATTCACCCTCCTGGGGTCGCATTCCCCCACACTATTTGATATTTAGTGCCTTGCCGTACCATCTTAGATTTGTGGCAACACTTAGCAACGACCAAAATATCCGTGTCATTCGAACAATATTGCCTAAATTTGTCACGACTGGAAAAATATTGGGGTTAATTGGAAGATGGTAATAAATTACGACTAGTTTAGTTAAGACATTAAATAGGTACTACTCTATTTTTTGTTTCTTTCCACTTGACCTAGCAAATGAGATACATTTTGTTTTACACGGCGAAAAAAATATTAAATGTGCAAAACGCATTGTGTTGTTGTTATAAGAATTCTAGTGAAAACAAATTTTATTTTAGGCAAGGTTTTTTTGAAATTTATAATAAAATTATAAAATAATGTAGATAGTTAAGGCGGTTGCAGAGGGGTCAATTTTAAGGAACAAAACTTTGACGCACAATACGCGTAGACGCTATGAATATACTTAAGTAACTTTGTATATATGGAAAAATAGGTTATAAAATCTAGATGTCGCGTATCAAATAACATTTGCAATTCATAATAAAATTACGAAGATAATAAAGCGTTGAAAATTTTGTATGAAAATTTTCAAAGCTTTATATCTTCGTATCGATTTTATCGATATTATAACCTATTTTCCATATATACAAAGTTACTTATATTAATACCATCTACGCGTATTGTGCGTCAAACAATTGTATGGACTGAAACCACCTTAAGTCCTATAAGTAAGAATAACTAATCTCAAACTTAAATTCAACATTTTTATTCAAAATAATATATATACACATAGATGACGACATTTTCGGACTCTACCACCGGGTCGGAAGGTGTTTCGTTGTAGAAAAGATGCGGTCAAAACGATACAATACATATATCTATTAAACTTATAAAAATAGGTACACTTTTCATTCTTATGCTAGGGTTATACAACATTATATTAAAAGCAGTAACATTTTTCTCTCCGTGTAGATAAGATGTATTTTATAGCGTGTATAAATAACAATTTCTATTCAAAACCTACATTGTTTCAACTCTAATTTACATGCAACATTATTATCTTCTAAACAACACAAAAACACACTTAGTACCACATAAAAACCGTAAAAAACAGCGGTAAAACCCGATGTCTTACAAACAAACAGCGTGAAACGGCTCTCCCGGGACTCATACATGGAAAGGAAAGCGTATCTTATTGACAGAGCTCATTAGGATAACAAAATACACATGCGTAAATTTACTCCCGCATCTGTCTATTGTACGTATATTTTACAATCAAGGGACTATACGGCAGACTACAAAAATACCATCTCTGGTTATCTTCAGTCCCTCCAGTTAACTTTGTCACCGCTATTGGATTATTTTAGCCTGTGACTCTCTATCGATGCTATAAAAAAGAACCCCAGGCGGCTATCAAAGCGTAAAGAAGTTAAGCTAATGTTAAACGACGCCTATCTTTTGTGTCTAATGCGTGATGGATGCTGCGTAAAATGCGGTGAAAAAAAGAATAAAAATAAACAGAGTCAATCGGTCCTGGCCTTTTACAATGGGCGTATAGTATAGTGCTCGTCATTGTACTCGAACGGAATTGAAAAATGGTTCATATCTCACATCTTGTAGCAAACAAAAATGATACTTTTATGTATATTGATGCATGGTGACCCCTACAAAGCATAAGGACGTGTTTTTTAGAAGTCGTGATGGTCGTGGTAGAACGTGGATGTTATGAGTTTCCAAAATATCTCTGACTTGACTACATGGGGAATGTCGATGTACAATCGAAATTGCGAAAAAAATAGCTCTTCCAAACAAAACTGCAAACCTACTCAAGCCAAACGTATGGGACAGCTGATTTCTTTTTCGCGCTTTCGATGGTGGTCCCATAGAAAAATATTTGTTCAGTATTATGATGGTCTGAACATCCTCTTAAAAAAGTGTCAGCAAAATTAATAAGAAGGACCTTGTATAGTCATGATCATGAGCATAATTTAACATGATGCAAAAGTTAGAATGTGCACGGAAGTAGAATATAAAACAGACAAAAAATTTTATTTTCGTTTCTATTGACTCATTGATTCTTATCACGTTCTTTGATCCTAAACACACATAAATATAGGTAGCAAGCTAATCATTATAATGTTATCCGCTTATCTTAAAGGGCCATCGCCAAAAACCTTTTTGTATAGACGGTCTCAAAGGAACTGTGATCAGATATCTTTCAGTTTGCAAACTATACCTTTTTATTTATTCACTCGATTCTCGGTTTGCCGATATGTCTTATTAACGGCGTATTTTGGGACGCAAATAAAAAGTGACAGTCCACTCCCGAATTTAGTATGGCCACATGTCCCCGAGTAATTTATCTAACTGTCGAACTTTTGTTTTTGTGGAAAGCGAAAACAAAATTATTAACGAGCTGTAAGCGTTATTTATATCCAAAACAAAAAGCTTTTACGTCTCATTTAAAAGAAAATCGTACAATATCACTGCAAAAATGTTACTTTCACACATGAGTATTTTCGTTTACATATTGATATGTTATTTCATATGCCCACGCGCCGAATCGCAACAACAAACCGATAGAAACGTCACAACTGTCGCTAACACATTTCCGTAAATGCCATCAGAGTAATGGCGACAATTTCTTTAACGGAAGAAGTTCACTTCCGATATTCGTTTCAACGATATTGAACTTTCGGACAAAGGGACATCGGTTTACAGTCGAGTAACCGAGCTTTCAGACGGGTAAACGTCCGAATGAATGTTTACTGTGATGCCCCTATTCCTTGCAGGTACGTCGGACCCTATGAAAGATGACACTGTGTCAACAATTTCTCTGCATCAGGACGCTTTACAAGACAAACATTGTAGCTCACGAAATTCATATTAAGCTAATCCTGCCATCCGTTGAGCTAATTCTAGCACATGTGTGGCGCGTTCCGTTTTTTTGCACCGTAAAGTTAAAGTGCTATTTCATTAACCGTGACATTTCATTGCCTGTTTGTTTCTCGTGTCGTTTGGTTCGTAACGTTCATTTGTTATGAAGCGTCAGTTTCACATGTGGGTGTGAAGTTGGAGAATGCGAAGTTAGAGACAATAAATTGAGCTGTTTGCAGAGATGTATTCGTTATAGTCGTTTAAATTTAAACGATTAAAAATAAAGAAGGATGTCTACTTTTTACCTGTCAAATAATTTAACAACTATTAACGTGTATAACTTTTATTCCTCATTGTCAAATTAAAATAAATTATTGTCGATGTAAATGGAATCAACCTATAGTTTTCCTATATCAATATTAACTGTATACTCAACATTTGAATATTATACGACTTCAACGAAATAAATAAAAATTTTACAGGTTTTCGAATGTATGGGAAGTGGTCGTTCTTCTTTCGTAATTTTTTTTTACATTTTGCAAACAAATGTTTATTATGCTCTTAGCTTTGCGAATTTATTTCACTCATTATTACAGATGTGCCTTTATCTTGGATAGGTAAAAAATGAGCTAGAAAGGCACACATTAACACCCAATTAAGACCAAAAATGTCAGTAAAATCTTGATAGCGCGTAATAACGGCTTTGATCCAGCAAGCGTCGCGTTGCAAAGAGGGTCCCAAAATTGAACACGTGTTCGAAATTCGAAAAATCATGATTACCTCCTAAGGGAGCCAATCACTGCCATTAGAATTAGATATTCGAAATTCAAACAGATATCGTGTTACTTGGGGCGATAGCACTGAACTCTTGAAATTTCACGGAGACTCGGCTTGCGCAATTATCCGTGATCAGATCAAGATGTGATATTATTAATTTTTTATTTCAGCGCATCCAATCCAAACGTATGTTGTTCACTGATCAAAGTGAATCTTGCAACCGAAAGACTTTGATATTATTAAGATTTTGTCGGGTTTGGAAGTTGTGTCGCAAGCAGATTTGAGTCGAATTAAAATGTTCCTTTTTATATCAAAGGGAAGCGCCACTTAACACGGCTATAAACCTACATTCTTGACTGAACTGAGTGCAATATAATGTTCACCAAAAAGTTTATAGTCCATGAGCGGCTATCAATATCAAAACCTACAAAAAATGCTACTTCAAACGAGCTTTCGCAATTCGGCCGCGTGGCTGACTTAAATGCGAAACCCATGTCTCTATGACCGATTTTTTATTTATTTTTTCTTAGGCGACGCGTGTCAACATGTGCCAGTAGTATAAATTAGCAGGGGGACACGACGCCCCCTCGCAAACTTTTTTAACAAAGATTTTTGAACAATAGAGCGTAACTATTCGCGTGTGAGTTGAAAAATCACTCCCTTCGGCGTAGCCTTAAGCACTAAACAATCAGTATTGACACTGGACGAATGCTATTAAGCTATAATTACCAAGGAGTATGACGAGCATCAGCGGCGCGTTGTGTGACACTCAATCGTGAAGGTCCGCGTTCTAATTCGCATATGGACGATATGCCATGTACCAATGAGTTTTTCTATCTTACGTACGAAATACCAACTGCCCTCAAATGGTGAAGGATACGCTAAATAAGAAATTCTGATGAAAATCTACCAATCCGCATTGGGCACGCGTGGTGGAGTTAACGCCCATACACCCTCCCTGAGGATAGGCCTGTGCCCTGCAGTAGTGGGACGTTTACAAGCTGATGATGATGATAACGTCGATGACAAAAACATACATAAATAGAAGCGTGTACCGATGGCGATGCATAACAAGTCTTCATCGTCTACGTCGATGCGCACTTATCTGTTCTCATGTGTCCGATGATCGTTGCATAGCGCTATCACACTTTCACTCTCTTTCTATTTGCGCGTGAACTAACGATATAAAAGGCAAAGGCAAGGTGATACAGCGTATCACGTGCAGCATGCTACGGTAGCAGTGTGTATTGTCGCTACTGCTTGATTGGTGTATATGACTCCGGCAATGTTCTCGTCGTGACACTAGATTTGGTTCATTAGTCTGCATAGAGGGAGAATCAGTTTCCATGGAAAACTACACTACTAGTTTGGCATCTTGTTTTTAAAGCTTCTTCATTTTCCATTGACAAAGTCTTATTGGTACGTAAATATGAAAAAAATTGTATACTTCAACCAACATCATGACTCCATATGAGCCTGTCAACATCATGACTTCTCCGACTAAGAGAACTTTTTTAAACGAATTCGGCTTGTTGTTACAACTAACCATCTTTTGTTTTTAGTAAACAATCATAATGTAATTTCAATTATTTTGGTGCTAATTAAGAGTCTTAGTAGGCTCGCATTTTTTCAGTGTATTATCTACAAATACATTCAACTATGTTCACAGTAAAAAAAATAACGATCACAAAACTAGGATAAAATATACGTGAAACTTTTTAAATGTTTATTAGCATGCTTCTTTCGTGTTAGCATGAACCATATCGTATAACAATTTTCTCATACTTTAGTATAAAGGTTATAGTCAGCAAAAGTCGTATCTAGGTTGACTGCTCAGGGTGCTCCAGACGAACTTAGGTTTCGTCACCCGGGGAGGCTCTTTCCTTGCGCTCCTTACTAGTACCTAACTACCTACCTATCACAGAGTATTAGTATAAGGTTTAACAAAATTAGCTGAAACTATTTTCCATCAAACTGAACAACTTTCTCTATCGTATGGGAACAATATCGAAAAAACGAAAAAAAAAATTGTCCCATATAAAACTGCAATCATAACTCGAATCAAATGTTGATATGATATTGGTCCCATAGAGAAAGTTCTTCAGTTTGATGGTTTGAGCATACCCTTAAAATAGTTTCAGGTAAGTTAAACCTTATATAGTCTGTTCTTGAAAACCGACAAGTAGCTTGTTAAAGGGTAAGAGATTCGCTGTTTGTTGTATTTAATTAGGTACGCGACGCGTATATTTTGTCTGTTTTCGAACCGATTTTTGAGAACCAAATTATTACATTTAATATATATAGTTCACATAACAGTGTAGATACGTTCTTTCTGCGGGGCATCTAACCGTTGAAAACACGATTCTATTAAATTTTCTCGATAGAAAAGAGGAGCAAAGTAAGCTCGATTTCAGATTTATAACCAGTTTTACAAGAATCACACTACACCATTTCTTCTGAATATACCATCATTTGAAAGGTAAATAATTATAGCAGGGCTTCTAACCGATGGATTTTTCCCCAAACACCCAAGAGAAAAGATATTGATGAAAAATGCGTTTTTTTGCGATCTTGCTTTCAATTGAAGCGGGATGGCTAATTGCGAAAGTTTGCTTGTTAGAAAGAGAGGCTTGTTCTACTAATACCCAGCCTTAACCTCATCTTTGTTGATTGCAAATGGATTCAATAAGTTTGGACGTATCTAAAAGTACATTGATTTAATTCTCCATCAAATGCCTCAAAGTGATGCGCTACAAACGCATAACTATTGCAGTAAACTAAGTTTTATGTGCAATAAAGTGACGTGTATAAACCATATTTTATGTTTCTTGCAATCTGCTAAATCTTATTTTCATCTATCCTCGTCTCCACTATACTATATCTTAGTATAATTATTTATAATGTATATGTATATCTTTTACGAGTTGACAGTTAATTTATAGTTGTCACAGTGCAGTATGGACAGTATTTTTTGCTGTCTCTTGCGTGATATTTTTCATTCATGTGCCAACTCGGGGATATTATCTATTGATCTTTTTGTATACAATGGCTTTATGGAGGTCTGATGGGAATTAATAGTGTGTTGCAATATGTATTTTGAATTTCATTCGAGAAGTTACTGTATTTGCTAATCTAGTAGCAAAAGTATGACTGAGTCAAAAAGTTAGTCATTGTTTTAAAAATCTATGTTGAAATGACATCAATCAAATTAGTAGGTAGTTAGGTAGCTATTTAGAATTTTTGACTTGCATCTTTTATACATTATGGATTGTTTTGTCATGATTTAAGTTTAAATACTATTGTTATTTTAGCATTAGAAATTAAGAGCGAATAAATTGCATTACTACATTATTATTTTTATCGAAATTAGGTCACAATACAAAGCTTGCGAAAACTTGCAATAAAAACAGGGGTTTACGCACAAAAATCGAACGATACCAAACCAAATGGAGATTCAATTATAGATTAGCCCTTATAACGCACCGCATTCACAACGTTGGGACACGTGAATAAATAAATACAATTACTACACACAAAAGAGTAATCCCTATTGATTTTGCTCATAAAAACAAGCTTGTCTCTAAAATCGAGTCGGAGACCATTCCCAGAGGTTCATTCTGCTAAAATCGGACACCGAATCGAATTTTTTTTTGCTGATCGATTTTTACGTCGCCATAATAATAGTGAGGCACAACAATAGACATACATCAATTCGAGTGTCAAAAACTAACATCTGCGCGTTTCGTTGTAAACAGAGTAAAATAGTGGAGGGGCCCAACGATACAGCATCCTTTGGGGCCCTGCTTTAGCAAGCCTGTGTTTATGGCTCATTATTATTGTGAGCCGCTTTAGAGTAGCTGCAAATGACATACTCCACCTATTATTAAAATAAACCGTAGCCTAGAAAGGTCTTTTGTTAGCAAATTTTAAAATAAAGCTTGTATGCTATAGGAAATTGCTGTGGGTGGGGTCAAGCGAGACCGCGTTGCTATTCATTAAGTCCTTGGTTCTAGCACGCTACTGCACTCCATTTCTCAAGTATTTACATGGTAATGCATATTCAAAGGGACTGTAAAGTAATCACGATATTGTCACCAACTTGTCGCCATTGTTTTCTGATCAGGGATTTAAACAAGCATAAAAAATGCTGTATCAAGACATTTTTGAATATTTATGAATCAAACCTAATTTATAATTATTTTTCAAACGAAACATTTTAAGCAGTTAAATAACACAAAGCTGTATTGTTAAAAGGTGCAGTAAGCGGTGGTCTTAACGATGACTACGGGAACAGCGGAGAAGCACCATACATCATAGAACAGCCTCTTGACGTCACCGTGGCCCGCCACCAGCCTGCCACTCTGAACTGCAGAGCTGGCGGTTCACCATCACCTACCATAAGATGGTACAAAGCAGGCATTCTCGTCGTGTCAGATACACACAGGAGTTTGCTGCCCGCTGGTGGACTGTTCTTCCTAAGAGCAACACATGGAAGAGCTCACTCGGATGCTGGAGTTTATTGGTGTGAAGCCACCAATCCCTATGGGACAGCTAGGAGTAGAAACGCTACTTTACATGTCGCTGGTAAGTTTCGAACTACAGTTACGTAACATTATCTTTTCTTAAGGAATATCGGCGGATATGCATTTCTTTCTGACCGTACAGCAATAAAACTTAGCAATACGTGTAACCTGTAACTAACAAAAAACTTTATTGGTTGTAACCTGTAGAAGTTGGAGGAAAAGTATTTCTCCTTATCAAGTGTGTGAACTTTATACTCTTTCTCATTACATAGTCCACTCATTCTTCTATACATTTATGGTTTCTTTTTAAACGAATATTCAAGATATTCGTATAATATGATGATAATTGCAAGAAACAAAATGAGTAACAATATTAGTTCAATCAAACCGAAGAAACGATCAAAAATACCTAAGTGATCATTATTTTATGAAAATATAGTATAGCTGTTACAGTTGTTGCGTTTTGCTACAGGTTTTTGGCGGCCTAGGAATTTTCACTTTTGAATCCACACTTTCAGAGGTGGGGAATTTTTTCCGTTCGAAATAATTGTGTTACCAATACGCTTTTTAGTTTTCGTAAAAATGACTGGGTTCAAAATCGCCATTGCTCTTTTTCAAAGAGAAATACTTCTAAAGTTATACGTTTTCAACAGTTCTTCGGGAGGAGTTCAGACTAGAACCAGCGAGTACGCAGACAGCACAAGGAGAAACTGTGATCTTGGAGTGTTCTCCACCGCGAGGATCACCAGAACCTTCTGTGTATTGGAAGAAAAATGGCCAAATTTTACATTTCGATGTCGATTCAAGGTTTGTAATGGTCACTTCACTTATATAACTGTTGGAGTAAAAACTTTTGAACTATCACAAAGTCCTCTCTTCCTATGAGACGAGTGTGGATCATGAGCAAAACTTATGATCGTAGAAACTTTTGGGTAGCGAAAATGTACCAAAACTCTCCAGTCACGATATTAAAATAAGAAGTTTTGAGATATCCAAGTTACCGAATGGGTTTGATAGAGCGCAGTTAGAAACGTATTTGAGGGTAGTTTGTAAGTGCTCTCGTTGAGCTAAAGTGGGATGGTGGAAACGCGATAGTCTTGTGAATAGCTTTCCGAATAGAGTCGTTTGATAGCGGATACCCATAAATTTAATCTCGCTATTCTTGCATCCATTTTATTGGGCAATCAGAACTTGCTAATTTTAACACATAATTAAATTATCATACAGATTAATTTAAATGAGTACTGAAACAATTAGCACCATTGTTAAATTGTTCGTTTGCTAATAGAGCAAAACCGCAGTATACGAAAGAGTATCTAGAATCTATAGAAGTATTACTAACTACAAATAGTAGTTTGCAATACTTAATTTTCTATTAACAGTATGTAAACAATGATTTGATTGAATAATAATGAAACTGAAATTGAATTTCGCTTAAAAGTTTTATTGCCAATTTATTTCACTTCGTTGTCTATGAATTTTTATGAGCCACACAAGCATCTTGAGGGAGTGCGTTGTTTTGTATGGTGGAGCATAAAAATAATTAACAGTCATAGGGAGGGTACATCAAAGTTATAAAAGAAGGGATATTTGAAGAGCTCGAGAGCTCGACAAGCAATCAAGTAAAAATCTGAATAGTTCTGACTCACAGACCCCTTATTAAATGTTAATTTCCTATAGAATTATTCCGCCCTATATTTGAACTTATTTGAATTACTTTGTGGCAGTTCTTTTTGTTCCAAATAATGAAGTTCATTCATGATTTGCAACGTTTAATGTATCGTTGTGCCAAAACCTGTGTGTTAAATTTGGTTGAACGTGTAATATTGTTACAGAATGCATTTAGTAGACGGCGGTAGTCTCGTAATTCAAGACGCAAGACAAACCGATGCTGGGAGGTATCAATGTATTGCGAGAAATGCAGCCGGCACGAGGGAATCGGCCGTTGCCACGCTTAGAATACATAGTAAGTATAATAGTAACCGTAGCAACTAATGTCTGAATTAGTTTACAATTTAGTAACTAAACCTACAAATTTCCACTCCGATTATTTTGACAAAGATTTGTAGCAGTCCATTCACAGCTGCGCATCAAATGGCACTAATTTCTGTCGGTAATTTGCCTTAAGCCGTTTCTCAGCGGATGCCTCTTTTGTTATGTAATTCAGGGGACATTTCTCATTGCGCAGTTAAGCCGTACTTAATCACGGGCCCAGAGGATGTCGTGGCTCAGACCAGTGGCAGCGTGACTTTCCAGTGTCGGGTTGGTGGAGATCCACTGCCTGATGTCCTGTGGCGGAGGACGGCTGGAGGAGGAAACATGCCTCTTGGTCGCGTCAAGGTGCTGGATGACAGGAGTTTGAGGCTCGACAACGTCATCCTAGCTGACGAGGGCGAGTACACCTGCGAAGCTGATAACTCTGTCGGTGCTGTTAGTGCAACTGGATACTTGACTGTTTATGGTAAGTTGTTTTAAATTATTTTGATTACATATTACCAATACTACAAAAACAATAACCACGACCATTTTTGATTAACCACAAATATTTTTTGTTCCTAGATCCTCCGTCCATTACATTGAAGCCAAGTTATGTGAACGTCGAAAGTGGCGCAGCAGCAACATTTACCTGCTCATCATCTGGTACTCCTAATCCTTTCATGTTCTGGAGTATAGAAGGGAATAGATCTATAATTTTACCTGGAACTTCAGTGGGCAAATTCCACGCTTCAGTGGTACTCGATGGAATTACTGTCCTGACAATAAACAATACAAATAAAAATGACAGTGGTAATACTATAGTTTGTTCAGCAGTAAACTTCGCTGGTAGTTCGTTTGTCAGAGGGAAACTAAGCGTGACGTCAGACGATGACCGCCCACCGCCAATCATAACAAACGGCCCCTCTAACCAAACGTTACCTATAAAATCGATGGCAGTTTTCCCCTGCACGGCTATAGGCACACCTGAACCAATCATCGCTTGGTATTTCGAAGGGGAAGCATTAATACAAAATCATAGAAGGAATGTGTCTAATGACGGAACTCTCATATTGAGGGATTTAGATAAAAGCGACAGCGGCACGTATACGTGTGTCGCCTCATCACATCACGGAAAATACGTATGGAGCGGGGTTCTACTCGTAGACAGTCCCACAAATCCAAACATACATTTCTTTAGAGCTGCGGATGTATCTGCTCTACCTGGACCTCCAACGAAGCCGCAAGTGTATAATGTTTCAGACTCCGGTATCACCATAACGTGGAATCAAAATAATAAAATTGGATCCTCCTCCATACTTGGATATCAAGTTGAATTGTTTTCTAGAGAAACTCTATCAGGCAATAATACACCGAGGAACTCACGAGGTTGGGTAGTGTTAGCAAAAAAAGTTCATCAAACGCAATATGTAGCGAGGTCGTTAATTGCTGGTGTAACTTACATGTTTATTGTGAGGGCTGAAAATTCTCACGGATTGTCGGCACCTAGCCCTCCATCTGACGCCATTACTATTGGTGAAGATACCAATTCTTTGTGGGAAAGTGGAATATTCTCAAACACTACTGAATTCAGAAGCAATATCATGACTGATAACATCGTGGAACTCATTGAAGCAACGCCCATAGATTCCAAAACAATAAAACTGATGTGGGAAATTTTGAATTTCTATTATTTGGAAGGGTTATTCATCTACTTTAGGCCCCTAGATAATACAACGAATGAATATGAAATGAAAACTATTCTGCATTCCAACGACGTGTCGGGATATGAAATAACATCTTTGAGAAAGTATACAAAATATGAATTTTTCCTCGTTCCCTTTTATAAGAAGTTTGAAGGAAAACCATCTAATTCCAGAGTGGCGCAAACTTTAGACGATGGTAAATTTTGAAATCTTTTTACACTGTTTTTTTTTTTACATTTTCAACATTCTTTGCTCACGATTTTTTTACTTTTCAGTTCCCGATGGACCACCAACGAACATCGAAATGTTCATTTTTAATACAACAACAGTTCATTTAAAATGGTCGCCTCCCGAACTACATTTACAAAATGGTGTTATCATTGGTTACAATGTCGTTGTCAATTGGTTGGATATACCGGCGAACAAGTCAATGATAGCAATAAACACGACTGTACAACAGGCCACGAGCCTTATCATGACCAATTTGACATCTGGAGTTAGTTATTCAGTTCAAATTGCTGCCGAAACTTTAGTGGGCTTGGGTCCATTTAGTCAGAAAGTCTACTTGAATATCGATTCTCGGTCTGTTGGATTGGATCCTTTGTCCAGGTAAAAACCCAATGAAGTAACTTTTATTAAATATATTAATCACAGAATAGGCATAATTAACAAATTACATTGTTGTTTCAGATATCCAATAAATGGAGAAGTGTCTATAGTAGCAGGGGACTTCGTAATGGAAACATGGTTTTACTTTTTGATTGGAGCAATTGTTCTGTTCAAAGTGATTGTGATTGGTGCCATCATTTACGTTCGAAAGCACAACATTTTCGCTAAAAAGTCTGCTCTACCGAATATTTACGGTGAGTTTTAACAATCATTCTTATTGCGCTGGCAATAAAGTTTATAGCTTTTTGAGTATTACATCCATACAATATCAACAGCGTACCATAACTCGAAAATAAACAGTTATTCAGCTTATCTCGAAACGCTTACATTTTTTCCGTGGAATCAGCATCAGAATTTCAAAATTAAAAACATTCCTCGGGTGTCGTGGGGTGGGTCGGGGCACGGGGTGCCGAGCGTTTGTTTGATGGAGGCTTTGCCATGCGACGGCGACGGGGTGGGAGGGGTGCTAGATTACTTTCGAGTTGAAAGGTAGCACGAGCCCTCTCTCGTGAGCGCAGTGGATCTCTTTCACTTTGCATTCACGTTCGGGGCACAAAGGAATGATACAAATCCGAGAAATAAAGACCCTGTGAATGTAAATGTTTTCTATTTTGTTTTCTCGAGGCGATTCGTTTGTTGACTCACCCAGTTACCTTTAAGCCAATTTCCCTCTCTTTGTTTGTATTGTATCGCATTTATATCTTTTAAGCTTTCGGTAAACGAGATGATTTGCATTTGAATTATGAAATTGATATTTATAAATCGCATTTGCGTTAAGTCTGAACAACTTTGTAATTGTATGCTGAATTTTGTTTCAGACTCAAATGGTACCAGTTTAGTGACTCAAATGAACATAAAAGCGGCTGTGTCGCTGTCACATCCACTTAGTAGCTGCTATAATAAGAATACAGTGACAAAAACTGAGTCACTGTTGTGGATGGAAAATCAACCTGGTTTATGTATGTCGAGTACTCAAACAAATCAGAGTAAGGAGAAAGCTAATTCGGAGTACGATAAAGTTGCCCAGCAGTTGCCTGAATACGCCGAAGTGACGTCAGCGAGGGTCAATGGGAATGAGTGGAATACGAGTAAAACCGCAGCGTCTCCTGCCGCCTACGCATCAGTTACACTGGTAGCCAATACACGGCAATGTGTAAGCTCCTTGGTAAGATTTATTTGTTCTTCGGTAACAAATGTTTTCCATTGAAAACAATTGATACTAAACATTTGTTGTTATTTCACAGGGCTGGTTTCCTCCAGGAGGCAAGAACGTTGAGACCTTCGATAATCGTTACGTTCCTGATGAAGAACTGTACCCAGCAAGCAACGGGGGCTACTACAACAGAAACGTGTACAGTGAAAAATATTTCCAAGGGCACCCGAACGTTTTCAAATTTTACGACCTACCATCTTTAGATAAAACACAGAAAGCACAATTGAGATACAATCAAAGTTTAGAAGAAAGGAAAGGAGATAAACATATAAAGACTGACGCAACACAATCTTTAATAGGTAGAACTTACGGAATGAATTCGAGGAAGAACTCTGAAACTGAAGCAACCTATAGAGCATTTGACGAAGAGGAGTCAGATGACGAGAATTATGCAGAAGATGGAGGCTATGATGAATTGCAAGCGATGCAGCCTCAGAGGCATAAACCACAGCATCAATACGAGCGGCCTAACTTTGACAACGATGCCACAAGAACACTAGCACGTCTGACGTCATTCAGACACGGGCAAAGTGTCCATGGTTCTTCACAGCCGTCCCTTGTACCGATACACCCCCCGCCCGCTCCGCACCCCCGCGTAGACTCCGTGACGCGGTAGTATCACGCCTTGCCGGCTTTCGGCGATTTGTGCCAAACGGACGTATAGACCGGTGTTTTTGTTTTCAGTGAAGTGATGTCACAGAAGAGATCGCAGTTCTTCCTCACGTTGTACTCGTATGGTTAATCCGTGTATCATGTAAAGAAAAGACTTCTATTTCGAGGATTTTTATTCATGCGGATAGTGAATGACGTTTATTTTTGACTTGTGTATGGATATCGTTTTGAGGCCTAACGTACGTGGACTAAACTGGTTTTGGCCTAATTTAGTTTGCAATGAATAGTAATTTTTATTTCTAAATAGTTTATTATCATATTTTATTATATCGAAACTATTCCTAGTCCTTGTATAGTAACTATTAAACTTAAACTAACTGTAAATAATGTAAATAAAGTAATTAAAATATTCAATTAAAAGATCTGATAATTACGAATCTTGATAATGTGTTAACAATATCAATTCTAATAAATGTTTGTAATGTTATTATTGGAATTGATGAAATTCAATTTTGGTATGTGTCCGTCGTGTATCAATAAACGAATTTGTATCCCAAATATCATTAGTTTATTAAGCACAGATAAAACAGTATCTGAAACAAATTAACGCTTGGCAATAATTTGATATACTTCTAGTGTAAATAGTAAGTAGAAAACTTAACAAAAACATAGATCTTGATACTGTTCTGTAGAAGAATATTGTTTTATATTATTTGTAGATATAATTTATTTTTAATCTTGATTCTACTTAATAAAAATTTAACTAAATTTATTTGGATTTGATATAATTTCGTAAGGTTAATTTATTTAATGTGCCATAAGCTTACATACCTACTTAAACATGAAATACAAAGTAACATTGGAGTTGTGAAATTAAATTCAAATGATAATGTTTATTAAAAAGCATCGATCTCATAAAACAGTAGATCGGCCGAAACCATTTCTCGATCTTAGAAAGCTGAGAATGCGAAATAGAAGGGGAGATTCAAGATGTTGTCAAAATTGTATGTAGAAAGAATTTACATGTTTAATCTTTTCTTATTTTGAATTCTGCTACAAAAATCAGGCTACATTAAATTGCCGTGGTGGACGCTGTGTTTTTTTGGGTATTATGAGTTCTCAATTATAGATTGTGAACGAAACTCTGACTCGTAATTATTACAAAAGAATAGTGTTTATTTTTACAATTAAATGTTTGTCCTTGTATAGTAAATGCTATTAGAGGTGGACTTCCCTGCTAGATCGCATTCAGGCCCATCTAATGTTTTCTGTGATCGATAGAATAAAGTTATTATCTACGTAAGATAATGTGATATGAGTTAAAAATATAGCCACTTGTTATAATAACTACATAGCACAACGTGTATGGTTGCATATCATATTATGTACTAGTAATTAGGTAAAACAAATGTTATTTAATTGGGACGTTTAATATTTAGATCGAAATACTGTATCTAATAAAATTGTTCTGGATAGTGTTTTGATAAACACTGAAATAGTGTAATTTTCAGAAATTACAAGCTAATAGTCGTATCGTCATCGTATCGAATGTTTCATTTGCTATACAACATTCGGACAGAACATTAAATTCGACAAAAGAGATAATTTCTCCAGCTATGGGGAAAAGGCCCCCAAAAAATGTTAGCTTATAGTTGACGTATAGTTATGGAACTCATGTCGATTTGTTTCTCATAATCTCTAAATTATAGTGGTAATATTAGCTATACCTCATCTAAACGGAGTGTCGCGTAATCGCAGTTGGCATACATCTTGTCTTGGTAAGAAATGTTGGGTTTTTATTTTTATTTTCGTATTAACATCTAAGATGTTCCTATACGCATTGCTTTACATGTGCCATTTTAAAAGGAAAAAAGAATCTCAGCAAAAAAAGTCAAAACGGTGCATTTTTTATATTTATTTTATAATTCCGTTTGCATTTTTACCTAATCTTTCGTGCGATTACTATAGTAAATCAAATAATGTTTTTAGAGTTTAATACTATCAATAAACGTAACTGTTTGTGGGCCTACAGTAAACTGACTCCTTTATCTTTAATAAATCACGTCCAAAACAATTTTACTTAGCATTCTGGAACATTATACAATCGTCCTTATTTCTTAATTTGTAAATATGTAAAATGATGTTGATCGCCTTTTATACTTCGACTTGTATGTAAAATGCCTTCGTTAAAACTTATAATTATGTTCACAGCATGTTGTTTTAAATTTGGTCATAATTTATAGGGTAAAAACTTTTGAACTTGGTCATTCGAAGTACCACTGCGCTACCAACGTTCATCGAAATTGTGGAACCTTCGAATGGGAACCTTTGATTGGATAAACGTTTCAGTGATATTGTCATGACAACCACCTCCATGCTGCCGAATACAATTAATCAGTTCGTTTGGCGCTACGCTAGCCCATTAATTAGGTCGTTAAGCCCATTCAGAAGCCAATAAGGCGTAAAAATACTCTAACACAAGCATGCCTTTATCTATCACTAACCTGGACTTTTGTCAACTTGTCCTACAGTGGAATCCGTTGGCTTTGTAGGAATAACAATGTACATCACGCCAAATAATATCAGCCTATGTATTGTGACCATCTTTAAGATATACAATGCTATATTATTATAATGAAAAACATTTATAGTTGAAGATATTGGTCCAGTCATACAATTTAAAGGATTGAAAAATAAATTAGATATCTTATAAAATATAATGTACGAAATATTGAAATCAACAGATTTTTTAATATTTTAATATCGCTCTGAAAATAGTACAATGTGAAAACTATTTATTTTAGTAGACTTTACTAGATTTATTGATATACTTAAATTTAATTCGGGTAAATTTAATTAAAATCGACTTATAATCATTTTTCTAGTAGAGCCTGCTAAAGTCAATTGTTGTCATGTCACATACAAGGTGTAACAAAACACCCTAGTCATACTTAAGGGTTGCTTCAGACCATCAAACTGAACAACTTTCACTATGGGGCTAACACGGGGAAAAAAACATGCTGTCTCATACATTTGAGCCGAGCCGATAGTGCAGTTTTGTATGAAACAGATGATTATTATTTCGTGATTTCGAAGTTGGCTCCATAGTGAAAGTTGTTCAGTTTGATGGTCTGAAGGACCCCCTTAAGTATTACTACAATACTAAGTTACTTTTTTCTCTGTGTGGCTATAAAAATATCGTTAACTATAAATGTCACTCCTCATATAAGCCATTAAATTAAACCTAGATACCTTGCTTCGTTCTCATTACATTCATATTTATGTAGATTTAAAACACTAAATAGTAATTTCTTTTGATTAAAAACAAGTTTTCTAACAGTTATTATATTCGCACTTCGTCTACACAAGTGTGGGCGTCTATTCCAATCTCATTCGAAATGATTTGCAGTTATTATACCAGTTTAATCAGTAAGGTATAATATACAAGACTATTTAATAGATATCTTTTGTGCGCAGTTCTTCTCGCGAAGAGATTGTATTCGGGATTACAAGTAGAGAAGATTTTCACATTACGGTTTCGTACCTTTTTGCCAGATTTCATTGAAATCTGTCAGTAGTTTAGCTTTGAAGACATAACAAGTAGACAAACAGACATTTGGATTTGTAATATTGTAACTAAAGCAGTTCCATCTGTGCAAGCAAGACTAGTATAGATCAATATTTTCTGTTTTACTACAAATTCGTTGTATATTCAGTGTTAATACCACAGTTAATAGTAGATAAAAACTGGTAGCACATTTCAAATATTATATTCCGCATTTTGACTAGACTGTTGCAATTAGTGTTATATAATATCAATTCTAGAAAACATTTAGCAAGGTGTCTAAGCAGTTTACATGTAAAAGCAAATAGAAATACACGTAAAGGCCTATTTTTGTGTGCGATTAGTTAAGATCGCTCGATAAATTATCGAGCAACATCACAATAAGCAACCCTGAGACTATTTTAATTTTTGTATTAGTCTTTGAATACCTATTTTTTAATAAAAATAATTTGAATTACTGAATATTTCTGCATTTTCATTAATATGATCCCTTTTCATAATTATTATCTTTATTGACTGACTTGGAAAACTTGTTCTGGTTGATGGTCTGAGTTCGCCGTTTCAGTTTGCGGAGGGATGTCCGTTCACCCTGTATATGACCCTTGATCGATCGTAAGTAGTGTAAAAAGTTGATAAGTTGGATCAGGTCAGTTACGTCCTTTTCCCCGAACGTCCACTATGGACCCGAACGTCCACTTCCCGGTTTCGTCCATTTCCCCGATAAGTTTACTACGCGCACCCAACCACCTGTATAAAAAGGGCCGAGTTTGGGGTGCATTATTCGCATTCACCACTCGGCTCCCGCAACAACATCAAGAAATAAACGACTGCTGAAACCTTATGAAACCTAAAGAAATCTTTCACTGAAACTTTGAAGAAATTGAGACGAATAGAAGGAATTTAAAAAAGAGCGTTTCACAAAATTGTAGAGTTTTTAGCCGCATCTTCTTCTCCAACCGTAATAATTAGAAGCGGTTGAAGTCTCACAATGTAATACTTTAAAAAAAAAATGAAAAAAAAATGCGTCCAAAAAGATTAATAAAACCCGTCAAGTGCGAGTCGGGCTACTCGCGCACCGAGGGTTCCGTACCACATCACCACAAAACACAACAGTATTAACTTAGAAAAAAATGTTTTTTTTGTCCGGGACCTTTAGCGCAAGACCGACTCATACTTGGCCGGTTTTTAGTATTTTTTGTTATTCTGTAGAGTATGCTCTATAATCACGCAAAGTATTACCGTTTTTACGATAGAGCGTGAAAAAAAAACGTTGATAAAAACTAGTTTCTTGTTGAGAACCCCCCTTAATTTTTAACTTTTTGACATTTTTATTATTTGTTAGCAAATTCGCCTTAATAACGCATAATTTGTGAAATTTTCAACTATCTAGCTGTTACGGTTCAAAAGTTACAGCCCTAAATAGGTAGGACAGATGGACGGACGGACGGACGGACGGACAGACGGACAGACGGACAGACGGACAGACGGACAGACGGACAGACGGATGGACGGACGGACGGACGGACGGACGGACAACGTAGCCTTAGTAATAGAGTTCCGTTTTCACCCTTTGGGTACGGAACCCTAAAAAGAGTTCATCTGACAAAAACACATCTGTATCTAAGTAGGCACTAAGAAATTATTTACACATAGTATACATGATCTCATAATAATCTCACAGAAAGTATATTTAGGAAACATTTGGGAAGTAAATAAATAAAAAATGTAAGTATCCTTGATTAATCCGTCAAATCTTAATGGTACTAGACACAATGCACACACGTTCTAACAGTGCCTGACGGTTTAAAAAATCAATCTATAAAACTAAATTATGAATATACCGGATGTAAGGGTTAATATTACTTTAAGGGGTGATAACACCTATGATACCTACTGAACAACTTACCCTAATAAACCTATTTAGGAAATTAGCAAAAAAAAAAATGGTGGTCTTTCCACTAAATGCAATCCGCTGATCGAACCTTTGAGATTTTGTAGGATAAGGATTGAATCTCATCTGGCAGCACGGCATCGCCTTTTTTCGTCGCTCCATCCCTTTCTGTCACTCAGGAACGTCATTTGCTAGAGCAAATAAGGTAGACATAACGCGATCGCGCGCGGCGGTGCTGCGGCGTGCGGTCGCGTTCCGTCTATCTTATTTGCTCTAGCAAATAACGTTCCTGAGTGATAGAAAAGGATGGACCGACGGAAAAAGGCGATGCGGTGCTGCCAGATGAGGTTCAACCCTAAATTGAATTTTTTATTTACGAATTTATCGTTGTTCCTTTGGGTAAGTTGTTCAGTACCATGGATAAGTATAAGTATATTATCAATTAAACCAATTCAAGAACATAATTTGAAATTTCCTGTAATGTAAATGAAAAACCAACAGAATAAAATAAAATTGTTCAGAAACGTATTTAAATAATAATGAGCAGCTGAAACGAATGAAAATATAAATCGCGCCAAACAAAGAAACGTCGGCATTGTTGACAGTGCATTCAATTTACGAGGTTGCAATTCATAAAGCAAATCTCGGCCCAACACTCGCCGTAAGTACATTATTGGCGGATGTTTAGCATCGGCTTGTGGTCCACCCGGCTCGTCTGTGACTGCCTGATAACCGTATATTCAACCCACATTAACCTATACGGGTACATACCGATCCAGGATGCCATTCCGCTTTGTCTTCCTAAACGTGGGGTAATAGCAAACGAGCTTTTCAACGTTCGAGCTTCGAGTGTCATTCGTGGATAAAGAGGACGGGTGAAAGCGTAGCAGAAAAATATCACAGATTGTAACTAAAATACGTTATATCAAAGTTGTGCAGTCGAAAAAATACCGTTCAAAACAGAAATAAAATCCGTTAAACCCGTATCCGGGAGACCGATAAAGTTTTTTTTAAGCGAAGTAAGCGTATAAAAACATGCCAAGTTTTTCTCTTTTCGCTCCACTTTTGCATATTTTCCAATGGACTGTGTATGGGAGGCGGTGTGGAACGCGCCTCGCCGCGGGTATCGTTTTAATTTTCCGCCAGCGTGGAAATTTACACGATCTGAATGAACCATCTATTTTAATGAGCTTTAAAAGTTAACTGATCAACGGTCTCGTCGGAGGCCGGGTCGCGGCATTCACGAATAATAAGTCTCGGGCGTGGGTTGAAAATAAATAGCGTTTTTAATAAAAAATCACATACGACAACGAGAGATGTCCAGAAACCGTAGCATTTTGCGTGTGATATGATAAGGCTGTATCACATCTATCTCGCATATGAATAGATAATAATAGAACAATCTCATGTTGGTTAACCATAATTTCTTTTCGACTAGTATAGGGTACTAATTATTATCTATTCATCTATTCATACGTTTATCTCGTTTGTTCGCGCGCAAATGGAAAATATAAGCAGTGAACTAAGGTGCGATAGCGTTATATCAGGCTGCCATACTACGGCCGCTGGAGTCGGTTTTTTGAATAACATACATCTTATTCGTGCACATAAAATGTCAATAACATTATTGGGATTGGGTATTTTATTTATTTGTAGAATTAGGTTGTGTGCAAAAAATAGCACCTCCGCTTTTTTATTTAAAGTCAGTCACTCGCGAATGTCCAACTGATTGGATAGGCTATGAAAATCCATCTATCGAGGCATCACAGGTACGTTTACTCGGGCCGGCACTCACATCCAATGACTGGTGTAATTCAATTAGAAGTTAATTGGCAAATTAAGTTGTGCCAGCCCTCAACACAGGGTTTGTACCGAAATATGATTTCAACAGGAAGGTGCGGTGTTTTTGGCAATTTCGTTAATGGACAGCGTTTGTGCGAAGTAATTTCATCGAAGCCCAACGAAGGTGGGCAGGTGTCAACATTACAAAACTTGATTAATATACCATTAGCGGTGGACTAACGTTATAGTCTTGTCTATAATTTGCTTTTTAACGCCTTAATTACAAACTGACAGATAGATAAACCGACTCTACAAAAATATTTGTAATGTAGGTTCCAACGGATATGTGTGTTAAAAAAATTAAGTGTAATACACCTATAAAGCTTGGGACATATTATAAGTGGCGAATTATAAAAATTACTGCTTAATCTTAAAATGTAGGTAATCAAGACATAACTTATTTATAAAATATAAAACTGCATACAAAACTCCCCGGTCGTGTAGAAAAGCCCGCTATAATATACGGTCGCCCTTAAGCCCAAAGTGCCCTTAATACTGTGCTTAAGTGGGCGAGGTTCAGAGATGTTCAGAGGCTTTTCAGGCCCAACACTTCTAAGCCTTTTAATATCGCACCCTCCTTCGTAGACTTGGTTTTTTATCGGATCTCTTACATAAGGTTACCTTTTATAATGGCATTGCAGTTAAAAACGCTAAGCTATGCTTAATGTTTAAACAAAGTCGCTGGCTGTGATTCTGAAAAGTAATTGGGCAACGATTTGGGTCAATTGAATCGCACTTGTGTTTGCTACCGTTTATCGTTTCCCCTCCTGATATTTAAGCTTCCATTTTCAATGTCTAAGAGCGATTTGAATATCTGCCTTGTAACCCTTGTAATTGGGGTTTATATTTGCTCTGTATCATATAAAATGTAGGCCTGAAAAAAAATACATGAGTTAAAGTTGTCAATCAATACGCTGCTTGAAACATAGTAGTTTTAAATAGCTCATTCTATATTACTACGGTTGTTTACGAAATCAATAATAATATATGCCTAACTCAGTTCATCACTGTCTACTTTAACAGGACAATTAAATTTACTGTTAACTTCATTGATGATAACTGCAGCCTCACGCCTGCATCACGCGATAAGCAAGACAAACGTGATTCAAAGTAATTCACTTAATTCACATATCGGGGTCATTGTCAAATTGTAACGTCCTTATAGAACGATGACGATTGCCCAAATTTAATTAAGGAGTGCATTCAAACCCTTTGAATGGACGGGGAAGAGTTGGGTCGAGTGGTAATGAAGATACAAACACATGTGACACTTTTAGAGATGACAATGTTGTCTCCAATTTTACTAATTTCAAAGATATATAAGTTACTATTTTCAAAGATTGGTATAATTTCTTTGTCAAATATTATAATTATTTGATTTGAGTCACAATATTATTTTATTATACGAACTAAAGTTCGTAACCTTTTTTCAAAGAATATAACAGTGGTAAGCATTTTATGTAACAGCATAATGCAATAGTCTGTAAATGACTTTTTTTTTTGCAATAAGTATCTACTATCTTCTATAGACTCCAGTTTCCATTATAGATAGATTGTAGATAGTCAACAATTATCCCTTGCAACCATAATGGCAAATTGAACTGCACTTCTATCATTAGTTGTCAGTTTGTCACGCATACCTTTCGCATAATATGGTGTGGTCCAGTTTGCGAGTTAAACGGGGTAGGAATGGTTAAGTATATCCATGACGCTACAACGCTTTGATACGACATAAACCAGTAGACAAACAAATCTTTTCTGTTTCAAATAGCAATATTAAAATCAAAAGCTTGGTCCTCGGTCGATAGAAAATATGACCCCACCAGCGAAATGGACTCTAAAGTTAGAATGGCACGGCACATGGGGCCAGAGTTTTGTAATTTTATTAATGACGTAATAACAGTTCTGTCAGCTACATGTGTGTGCCCATGAGCGATAGTGAAGTCGTTAGTTCGGACGGGTTAATATTGGAGGGTTAAAGGGATTATCTATGGAACATGGTGTTATTCCTATGGATATTAAAAGTGTGAGCTGTGTGGGAGTTACAATTGTTGCTGGTGGCTCAATGTTTAATCAGTTAATGTAGCTTTGATACTGTAGCACTTAATATAAGTTAAGTACGAAGATTTAAATGAAAATGTACTCATCCACGCTTGCATCGTATGATGCGCTTACATACAATTTAAAAGATATATTTATGTGGTAAAAATTCCATCAATCCGTTCCTCTCTGAATTCGCGATTCGCCTCTTTCTTCGTAATGCGAACAATAGGAAATGGTATCCTATCCAATCGTCAATTTCTCCAGGCTTAAAGGCAAATTCATGTTACGTCTTCCCGCTATATGATGTGTCATCATCATCACTGATGACAGGCCACACAATTAGCCGCGATAATTTTTGCACTGCGAACACCTACGCTATTCTTCAAGAACAAAAATGATGTAAAAATAGTGCTTGAGATAATTTCCCTAACTTATTCGGCACCACCACTTTTCGACTATAAAACGTGCTTTTAAAGTGAACAAAAAATGTATAGGTACCTTTGCTATGTAAAATAATGCGCAAATTGCCACAATTTGCAAGTTGAAAAGAGAACTTCGAAACTGGCAACATCACAATAAATGGCCTAGGTTTTGTCCCCGTCTGTCGGCGGATTAAACCCAGCGATGTCGGCAACAAGCCTCTATTACTCACAAACTTGATGGCATTAAAGTTTTCCGACGGCTCTGAAATATGAGGACGGGCTACAAAGTTTCACTTAGATTTTCAGGACGCAGGGATTCATCTCATTTTCTAACAAGTTACAAAGGCTAATCAAATTTTATCAAAGATTGGCTGCTTTTGGAGTTTGATGAAGATTCAACTGCACAACTGTCGAACTATTCAATCTTTTCATAATATTTTGTTTGATCAATGTTTTTGGATTACGTCAAACTTTTTGATACCATTTGTTTCCTTTGGTGCAGGCGGTTTCCGGTGATATTAGGAGATTTTTGTTTTCTCTAAAAATTCATGATTTTAGTTTGAGCGGTATCGATTTTATACAACACCTAAGTACTCTGTGACCTAAGTGTTTATATATCAAAATTTGTATTATGACGCATAATTGTTTTGATAAGGATTCGACGATGTGCCAGCAAACTCATACTTGAATGCTATCTGACAAGCGATAATTCTTAACTAGTTTTTACTGAAGTTGTACCAACTAAAAGACTTCTTCAAAAATAATCGTAACTTCACCGTCTACGGATATGCGTGTGTTGTTCCAATAAATAGGGATACCATATCTAACGTAGTGCAACTTTTAAGGGTGAAGTTTGTCACAAGGGCTGTGTCGTGGTTGCACAATAGCGTTTAGACACGACAATGATGCATACGTGAATAGGAAATTTTTATAAGAAGAAAAGCGTATAATAAGACGTCATTTTTCAACGTCTTTAGAGAACATTGTTCCTTTGCAGTTTCTCGAAGCTATATCAATCTCACTCAATTAGCTTGGGAAAAACTGTCAAATCATGAATGCAGCTTGGACTAGGGGCTTCCCTCTGGAAGCCCCTAGTCCAAGCTGCATTCATGATTTTCGTAGGTATGTTATTTTTATACAAAATTAAAGTACCAATAAACTGTTAAAAATTAAAGTACAATTTCTAAACAGATATTTATTCCAAAGGTGACCTAACAACCCTCGTAGCTATGACAACAAAAACCATAGACAGCCATAGACTATGAACGAACTCAAAGCTCTTTTATAAGCGTATATACAGACTTTTCAACATCTTCTCTCTTTGAGGAGTTCTGTACACACACACATTTCTCAAGTTCGAAACTAGGCTTCTTAGATTAAACTTCTCCTAGGCCCATTTCTTTACTCAAGAAGCCCATCCTGGGTTTGTATAGCGGCTTTGTCATTAAATCCGCTAGCTGGTACTCTGTAGGAACTTTCTGCACACTTAAGACATCATTTGCGACAGCTTCCCTAACGAAGAAATGTCTCAGTCGTATGTGCTTAGTTCGCTGATGCACTTCATACGAAGGTTTTTCTGCGAGTTTAATAGCAGCCTCGTTATCTAGGTACAATACGGGTTTCGTCTCTGATTGATCTATGCTTTTCAGCAATCTTTGCAACCATATAATCTCTCTGGTAGTCTCACTCGCTGCTACTACTTCTGCTTCGGTACTCGATAGTGCTACTGATACTTGTCGATGGCTCCTCCACGAGATTGCGCCACCTGTGTATATGCAGACCATGCCTGTGGTAGATCTTCCTGTCTCCGTATCTCCACCATGATCGGAATCGCTATAGCACCTTAATACTTTATCCGATTTTTTCTTGCACGAGTACTCTATTCCCCAATGCGTAGTACCTTTTAAATATCGCAGTATCCGTTTGACCATTACAACATGTTCCTTGCTTGGATTCTCTAGGTTCCTTGAAGCAACACCTACGGCATAGGCAATGTCCGGTCTCGTACCGACCATCAGATACGCTAGGGCACCAACAGCCTGTCTATATGGGAACTTCTCCTCATTAGCGCTGTCTTCTCTTGATCCATTCTCTTTCAGAATTGGTGTCCCCACTGGTTTGCCACCATCCATACCAAACCTTTCCAACAGTTTCTTGGTATAGGCAGATTGGTTTAATTTAATCGAACCATCTTCTCTTCTCTCAATCTCCAGTCCAAGGAAATAAGTGGCTGGTTTCGATTTTATTTTAAAACGGCTGCTCAATTCATTCAGGAATTGAACTGTTTCGTCCTGGTGACTAGAAGCAACTAATCCATCGTCGACATATAGAGCCAACACAAGCTTCTTCTTCCCCCTCTGTCTGGTAAAAAGACAAGGATCTGCTTCACTTGTCTTGAATCCAATCTCAATCAAGAAGTCATTTATACAAGTGTTCCAGCAACGTGGAGCTTGCTTTAGTCCATATAAGCTTCGTTTCAGCTTACAAACTTTATTGGATCCGTCGTTGTAGCCTTCAGGCGGCTTCATATATATTTCTTCATTTAATGAGCCATACAGAAATGCTGTAGATACATCAAACTGTGTAATTACCATGTTATCTCGGGCAGCGATGCTCAATACCGTTCTAATAGTGGTCATCCTGGCCACAGGACTAAAGGTTTCGTAATAATCAATTCCCTCTTTCTGGGAATATCCCTTGATTACTAGTCTCGCCTTAAATCGCTCTATGGTTCCATCAGGATTCAACTTGACTTTATAGATCCACTTACATGGGATAGCCTTTCTGTTTTTCGGCAAAATCACCATCTCCCATGTTTTATTCTCTTTCAAGGACTTTATTTCTTCATCCATAGCTATTTTCCATTTTTCACTATCTTTGCTTTTCATAGCTTCTTGAAATGTTCTTGGTTCTTGTAAATCCGAAATCTCATCTACAGCCGTCATTATGAAGTCTTCAAATCTTTTGGGGGGTTCCAGTTTAGAACGGTCTCTCAGTGTAGCTCTACCTTGAGTAGCCATTTCACTCTCTAGATCATTCTGTATTTCTTCGTCTAAAGACTCATAATCATAACCTCTATCTAGATTGTTTTCGACTTCTTCAGATGATTCATAATCTGTCTGAGACTCTTGTTCACTTCGAACTAAAACGTCCTCGTATTGAGAAACATTTGGATCAGGTATTGGTATCTCCATTTCATACTCGTTTTGTGACATATTTGGATTGGTTTGCATGGGTACCTCCGGTTCATTACTAGCCTTCCTAGTCAATGTTTCTTCTTCAAAAACAACGTCTCTGGAACGTACCAGCTTGTTTCCTTCTGGGACCCACACCCTGTATCCCTCATCATTGTCGTATCCAATGAGTATGCCCTTAATGGCTTTCTTATCTAGTTTCTTTCTAGAAACTTTAGGTACATGTGCGTAGCACGTACTTCCTAGAATTCTCAAATGTCGGATCCTTGGCTTCTTATTATTCCAAATCTCATACGGACTCTTATCCATTTTGGTTTGGCCCGTTCTGTTTAGAATATAGACTGTGGCATTTACTATCTCAGCCCATAAGCCTTGTGGTAATCCCTTCGAATGCATAATAGACCTTGTCGCTTCAACAACTGTCCTATTTTCTCTCTCTACACAACCATTCTGTTGTGGGGTATGAGGCATTGTAAGTCTTTGTCTGATTCCGTTTTCTCCAAGTATCTTTTTCACTTCTTCATTGTCAAACTCTCCGCCATTGTCGCTCAGGAGCTCTTTCACTTTGTATCCCGCAGTGTTTATCTCAGCTAATACAAGTCGCAGCTTCTGGCATACTTCTGATTTCTGTTTCAGTAAATATACGTAGCGAAACTTTGAGAAATCGTCTTTGAAGAGCACAAAATACAAGTATTTGGACATTGAGTATCTAAAGGGTCCGCACACATCAGCGTGTAGCAGTTCACCTGGCTCTCGTGCGCTATCTCTTGTCCCGAATTTCAGACGATGAGCTTTACCAAACATACAACCTTCACACAGTTCGTTGTCGAGCTTAAGTTTGATACCAAGTTCTCTTTCAACTACCCTCTTCACGTGTACTTTATTCTGGTGACCTAACCTCTCATGGTATAGCTGCAGTAAATCTTTGGTACTAAGACTATTTATCTCTATCGGTTTAATGGGTATTACCTCTGTTAGCCGCAATTTATATAGTCCACCTTGTTTCTGTCTGTCACCAATCAGCATGACTTTTCCATCAACTGAAAGCTTGCACATGGTAGTTTCAGATTGGAATTTGCTATTTGTCAGCCTGTCTTGTGCTGACAGCACTGAAAATAAGTTTCTCTTAATCGCAGGAACGTACCAAACATCGTTTAATGTAATCAGATGCTTTTGACCTTCTACATCAGCATTAACTGTCAGCGTTCCTTTGCCAATAGCATGAACAGCTTCTCCATTTGCTGTAGTCACAGTATGTGAACCAGTAAAATGTTCAAATGTTTCGAATAGATCTTTTCTGTTTGTAACATGGCTAGTCGCACCATTGTCTACATACCAGCCTTCTCGATCTTCGCTGACATTCAATATATCTACTGCTGCCATTAAGTTCATGTTGTTCACATTTCGATTCTGATCACTCTTCGGTGTAGGTTTTGGTGGGCGTCCATCTAACTTCCATTTTGGACATTGCTTCACCTTGTGTCCCAGTTCTTTGCAATAATTGCACTTGACGCGGTCATTTTTCGTTTGAGACTTATCCTTCCTCTTATCTTTCGATCTCATAAGTACCAATGCTTCGGCTTTTGTGTCATCCTCAACACCTGTCAAAGCTCTCTCATGAGTACATAACTGCGTCGTGAGATTTTCTATATTTCGATCGCTCTTGTTCATCAATAGCCAGCTAGATTTAAAACTGAAATATTGTTCCGGAAGTGTGTCTAGAATTTTACAGATCAACAAAATCTCTGGTAAAACATTTCCTTCTATCTCACTGTTTAAATCATACCATATATTTTTGAGAGTCGAAATATGAGCGGCCATATCATGCTCCTCGCTTTTCTGGTAGCGGAAGAACCTCATACAGAGATCATAGCTCCTGTCTTCCTTTGCTCCATCATAAAGCCTGTGAAGCTCTTTCCACATCTCACTTGATGATTCGCATCGCATTACTTTCTGCAATGTATCTTCCGTCATGTTTGTCGTAAGAATGAGTAAAGCTTGGCTGTCAACCTTTTGAAAATTTTCCGTTTCGTTTTTGTACTTGGTTAAAGCTTCCTCTGTCGCCCTTTCGCCAGGGTGGCGCGGCTTTAATTTTCCCTCTATCGCCTGCAGCGTGGGTGGCGTACTCCTTAGCATTAACTGGATTTTGTATTTCCATGTTTGCCAGTTAGACCCGTCGAGCTGACCGATCTCGATTTTCATGTTCGTCGAAGTCGATTGCATGATCAAGATTTCGTGAGCCCTTTTACGTTTCTTACTCTTGCAAATACGTTGGAACTACTTACAACCTTTAACAACTACGAGAACCACGCTCTGCTACCATGTTAAAAATTAAAGTACAATTTCTAAACAGATATTTATTCCAAAGGTGACCTAACAACCCTCGTAGCTATGACAACAAAAACCATAGACAGCCATAGACTATGAACGAACTCAAAGCTCTTTTATAAGCGTATATACAGACTTTTCAACATAAACCCCATTAAAAGAGTTTGTCTTGGCATCTAATCTATAACATTAGCTGATAATGGCATATACAATCACCTAGATATATGAATAAAAATTGATTGAGTAATAATGTGTACATAAGGTACTTAACATAGTACCTAAAGAATCTTCCTATCAACACCAAAATCCTCTTAGCCCAATCCCTAATCCTTCCTATTATCGACTACGCGGATGTCTGTTGCCTCGATGCCACCGAGGAATTAAATAACAAGTTGGAAAGACTACAGAACTTGGGGATACGTTTCGTTTTCGGTCTGGGAAAATATGACCATGTGTCCGAATTTCGGGCCCAGCTGAAATGGCTCCCCGTACGCGATCGTAGGAATGTCCACATCCTTTGTCTTCTATACAACATCCTTCACAATCCTTCATATCCTAATTATCTCCGTGAACGCTTCTCCTTCTCCCGTCCTCCTGACAAACCTTGCCGATCCCACATCCGTACCCAGCTTAGTATCCCATCCCACTCCACCGACTTCTACTCCTACTCCTTCACCATCCATGCTGCTCGGTTGTGGAACTCACTCCCCGCCGACATTCGCGACTCTGAGACGATTATTTAAAAAGAGAACGAAAGAGCACTATCTTACTCTCTCTCTCTCTTCTTATCTTATTTTACTCTTATGTCTTGGTGTAAAATAAAGTATATTTGTTGTTGTTGTTGTTGTTACTCTACCTGAAGTGATATTTATATATATAATTATACATATATATATATATATATATATATATATATATATATATATATATATATATATATATATATATATATATATATACATATTGATATATATTGTATGTTGTAGGTATATATTTTGTATAATATATTTATTTATTGTTTGTTTGTACACAATAAGTTTGCCTTGTTAAATATCAACTGTCTCTTTTGCGGTTCTGCTGGAAGAAATCTCTTCAGAGATAAGCTCGCCCTTTGTACATGTTTTCTAAATTTTCTGTATTTTTATGTCAGTGTGTACAATAAAGTGTTATAATAAAGAATATAAAACTTTTCCAAGCGCCTGATAAATTCGACTCTTCGACTGGCGCTTTCCTCGCTTTCCAGATCAATTCAGTCCAGCCATTCGGCGAGGAAATGCAACTAGGTTCTTGGGCAGTCTCCCTTCCGTACAAGGACTTAACTTATACCATATTCTAATCTAAGTCATTTCCCACGCGCATTGCCAACACGATGCTGAAACGCTTCGTGGGAAAAGGCTTTAAGTTGAGTTAGTTTTATGTTCTTCTTTTTATTTTTGTAATTTTTTAATAATATGTACACACAGCGACACATCAAGCTACCCAAAACCAAAATAAGTTGGCCGCGCGTAGATAGAGTAATGTATAACTTCGCGCGGCCAGCTTATATTGGTTTTGGGTAACTTGATGTGTCGCCGTGTGTACTTATCGCATTATAAAAAAGTAACATCATTAGAGAAGACACAGAGTGTAAAATTAATAAGTACGTTAACCATCAAACTGAACAACGTTTATTATGGGACCATAATTGAAATCGGTGAAAAAAGTCAGCTTATGTCATTTTCTATGGAAAAACAAATATTACAGTATTTCCTTTTTTTTCACGTAGCTTTTTTTTCGCGATTTTGATATTATTCCCATAGAGACCGTTGAACAGTCGATAGTCTGATCATCCTCCTAAAAAACCGTCAGCATATTAAGAAGGACCCTGAATATTAATAACTCGGGATCAAAAACCCACTCTTCCCTTTTAAATGTAGTGATTTCAAAATTCCTGTCGTAGTACAGTTGTACAACAAAAGAGTGGGTTGGAAACGAGTGTTTACGTACAGTCAGCGATGTCGCTGGCAGATAAGTGCGGTTCGATCCATCATTGCATTAGAGTAGAGGGGACGCAATATTTATTGATTTTCATCAATTTTTGCTCCTACTCGTTCGTGGGACAAATGTCATTTGAAAATAAACGCGAGTGAAGCGATGTCGAGTCAATAATTCAATTAGGAATTTAATAAAAGGGAGATATAGAACTGTCTATAGTAAAAAACATAAGATTTTAGAGTTATAATTAGAAATGAAATAGTATTGGGTATAAAATCTGCTTCATCCACACTTTCCATCAGGTGCGCTAAAGCCAAGCACAAACCCATTTTGAATTTTAAATAAAAAAAGTAATATTGCTCAAAATATTTATAAAGTCGTTGAGAAGGTGGGAAAACGGTTTTGAAAAAAATGCTCAAAGCTTAACGATAAATTGTTTATTATTTCGACGTAGCATATTTTGGATTTTTGACTGTATCAGGGCAACGTTAAGATCTTTATTACCATTATTAACATTTTCTATAACTGCATTATTGGTATATAGTGCGGAATCTAAACTATTATAAAACTGTAACAGAAGTGTGTCTGTACATTGAAGATATTTACAAAAAAAAAGATTACGATAATAACATGGTTTTTAGATACTGCTTTCCCTGATTCCAAATCATTTTTTGAATTTTTTGTCTGTCGGTTTGTTTGTTTGTTTGCAGGTTTATTTGTTCGAGCATCACGCAAAAACTACTGAACCGATTTTGATGAAACTTTTTTTGTTTGATAGCTTATGATCTGACTTAAAATCTGGTATATAATTTATGCGGACGAAGTCGCGGGTTAATGCTCGTATTGCTCTCACCTGATTGTCTGAAAAGAAAGATGATTCCGTGCTTCGGATGGCACGTTAAGCCGTTGGTCCCGGCTAACTATCTCTGGTGGTAGTAGTCGTTACATAAAAACCACGTCAGAGGCCGTAAGGCGGTCTGAAAAAACTCTGACACCAGGGCTCTGCCCACACGATAAGAAGAAGAATGCTCGTATTAAATAAATAAGTAAATATCGTGGGCGTTGTCACACAAATCAAGCAAGCAATATCAAGCTGTTTATTCTATTAAATCATGAATATAATTTCCACAGTAGGTATATGCAACACATGGCAATACAATGTCCTAGTTCTGACACTAGAAGACATAGTGTGACGCTTCCTCAAGCTGATTAATATCATCAAAACATTAACAAACTAAAACCAAGAGCTGTAACTAACATAAAATACTACTGCAGATGTTGCTGCCCGTTAGAATTAAACGTAAATTGACTGTCTCCTAAAATAGTGCGGAATATATTAAGCTCAGCTGCTAATTCTTAATAGTTTATGCAAATCTTCGTCAAACGGATTCGAAGGCAATTCCTTCCAACGCGATCTCGTTTCTATATGAAAACAAAATGCTGATTTGCATGTGCAAATAACAGTGTAGTGAAATCCAAACAGTAATTTAGGAGACAATGGCGAGTCAGCTGCGGGCCCCACCCGAAGAGGGGGACAAGAATTAAACAATAATTTCTTGTCGTTTTGCTCCAATGGACTGTTGGCACTGGGTGTTTTGTATTTTGCTACAAATGCTACAGTGGACAACATAGCAATTCTTTTTTGGAGAAAAACTCATTGAAACAGAACTAGAGTGTAATTCCCTAAGGTAACATCCTTCTTGCATCCTTCATATCATCGAAGATTTCATATTTAGTTTGACACTACGCATACCGAACTGACAGCTAGCCGATGTTTCAACCGGTGTTTGCGCTTAGAGAATTGCACTCCTGATAACTGTATGTAACGTGTATTTTTTTTATCGTAGTTACGATGAAAAAAAATACCGGCCGTTATGGAGTTCCATAACAGCCTACCCAGGAACGAAACATAAGTTCGTCTGGCGCACACTGGGCAGTCAGCCTCGATGCTACTATTATTGCTGACTGGCTAATCTTTCCACTACAGCATGTATGATTGTCATGTCCTGGAAGAAGAAGATAATAACTCCATCATAGTTTTATCTGATGAGTAATACAAAACAAGATGAGTATAAGAAAGAGTATCTATTACTAGATACAGTACGGACACTCCCTTCCTCCCACCAACTTTTTACCTCACCCCCTCTATCGCCCTGTTAATCGTTACCTACGAAGAAGACTTAAGGTTCAATTTCTTTGGTTTCGTATGTGCTGACGTCATCTTGTCAATTTCAAATTTTTGTATGCACTGTCCGGCTACAAGCTGTCCGGGCTGTACACTGAGTACCTACGCTCTTTTGAATATGTGAATGTATTTGCGATAACCAAAGATTTTCTTGGCTTAATTGATTCCAATACGATAAGGTACAACAATAGTAGAATCTAATGAAATCTAGTAGCACATAAAAACTAACATAACGATCTGAGAATGTGAAGGAAATCGAGAACGACAATTCACTATCAAGCATAACGCGGAAAGCATAAAAACGTCAAATGCATAATGCACCCTATAAATAATATTCCCTATAGATGCAACTAATGCTATTTAGTCTCTCTCCAGAGATGTGGGTCACCATGTTATCTATCCCTTTTTGACAAAATCGTAATGTATGTGCCTTGTTCTTTCGTGGATAAAGTCTTATTTGCCTGTGACGTAATATAGGAGATTTGGGAGTTACTGAAAAATCAACCTTACGATGTATCATAAGAAATGTTGCATTTCTAGTGCGAATATTTTAAAGGGGATTGTTGTATGTTAGGGCATAGGGTAAACTCAAACAAAAGGTTCCGTAGTAGATAATTTACTTTCAAGATAACAATTCAAGATATTTATAGAAGTACATTAATTCCCCGCCTGCCAAGCGTAGGGATTATGACAAAACCTCCCTCTTGGGAGAGGCCTATGTCCAGCAGTGGTCGTATAAAAAAGGCTGAAATGATGATGATGATGACTTTAGTCCCTGGTATTATATTCTTCTATTAATGTAAAATGTTAATTAATTATAGAAACGATTTCTTGGAGAATACTCCAGCAAGCTTTCACTGTGACAATAATATAGAAACATTGTAACAAGACATTCCACGGACCATGTTTAAATTATGACGATGCGAACACCTGCGTTTAGGCATCACACAGACTCATAGTTACATTGCCTCTAATGTCACAAAGCTAAGCTAGCTAACAGACAAAACCATTACGCTGGGTCTGCATAATGGTTTTCAATTGAGCGTAATGCGGAACCCTAAAAATACCAAAAAGGGAGCAACTGATTTGTGCTTGCATCTATTGCATGGGGTTTCTAATGGTCACGACATGCGCCCGTCTAAGTACACCAGTGCATTTAATTTATGGCGCTATAAGAAAGGGTACAGGATTAGCCATTGTCAACATTATCTTAAATATTTTATGCTCAATTAAGTCGCCTTTTATTTTCGTAAGCCATAAATTTAACCGCAAGTCAAGATATCGCGTTTAGGGATCGAGAGAGCATGTAAAACTAACCCTGGTCTTTGTTCCGTGTAATATATGAGTGTGTACAAAAATTTTGATTATAAAATATTTTGCTTCATGTTTTTAGTAACTAGCTTTAATACACGGCGTCCAAGTTTAAATAATTAAATTCTTCTACAAAATATAAGTACGTTCTTCTAGTTATAGGTTTACATTTCAAGTTTATCAAAAAACTAGGAATTTAGTTATATTCTGTCAAAATATGATGATTGATTTCAATACAAATGTAAGACAATAATGAAGTTAAAAATCTAAATAACAAATCTATGCAACCTTGAAACACTTGTGCTTCTAAAGTTTTGTTACCTAGTTAAATTAAAAACAGAAGAAATCCTACATTCACTCATACACTCTCACTTCTGTCTTGTTACCTCACGCACAAATAAAGGAGATAAAGCCTTCAGGAAGCCTCTTCCTCAACCACACAGTACACGTCTTAAACAGTTCATATAGAATCGCAAAGGGCAACCACCCCGAGATCTGTTTGCACAGTAACCTACATTACAGTGAGGGATGCCATCATTAATGATAGATGTACTGGGAAACTTTAAAGGACGAAGCTTTCTTTTTATTATTTTACTAGAAACTGCTACTTTTGTCATGATCTTAACTCTAAGTAGTTCCAGAGCTCTTTATGAGTGTTGCATCGACTCTAAAAATGACGATTTCGATTTGACAGTTTTGACAATGAGCATGATGAATCAGATAGAAGAAACTTACTTATAATAATAATCTTTTTACAGTATAAGTAACTATTTTAAAATAGAGATGAAGCACAAATAATGGGATTACATCCCAACCCAAAGTTCCCTGGAGCGCGAGTTCTGTACTTATGAACGAAGATTGGTCCTAATTTGCATATTTTCCAATAGAATTTAAAGACATTTTATAAACACGAGCTGGAAACAAATATAATATAATAATGTGTCTCTGTGGCTTGTCAGATTTTCGTTTAAAATATATGAGTACTTATCTAGTTTCAAAGTTACGAGTACCTACCTACACTAGCTCTAAAATTTGTATGCAAATCTAAAAAGTTACTTTTTCTAATCAAATTGCAATAATGATAATGTTTTTTTTTTAAACTGTAACATAAAACATTAGGAAGCACAATAATAATTAAAAATAGAAGCCTGATGAATAAAATTTGTCTTCCTTTCTTTCGTTCTTTCTTTCGTTTGATACATTCTTTGGTCAATGTCAATGATCAGAGGGCCATGATTTGGGGCGAACCCTCCGTGCTTGCGAATGCATTGAGGATATCACAACTCCATACATTTCATTCAACACAAGATGCCTTCTGACCAAACTCTTAACCCCACGTAATAAACGTCAAAACGGAGTATTACGTGCGACTTCGTTAATGTGAAACTTTTCAATAGATTTGAAGAAGACAGGTTTGAATCTAAAGCTTTAAGTAATTTCAGATGTGTCAAAAGTTAAAATAAACGAGGGTGATACTGAAATCATAGACACGTTTTGACGAAAGACGATCAATCTTATAAATACTGTTTAAAGGGGGCCCCTCAAAAACTCTGTTTGACTTTTGATTATGTCTAAACTTTTGCAAAGTAGTATAGCACTTAAAATAATTAACTTTTGACGTGCTTTCGTTATCAAAATATCGATTAAGTAGGTATACAGGATGTCCCGTAAATAATGGTCCAACTTTAAGGGGAAGATAGCTTATCTATAATAATTACCTAAAACTACCTTCTTTAAATCGTTTTAAAAATAATGTTTTTAAAAGGACCTTGGAAATGTTATCATTTGCAGGGACAGCGTTAAAAACTTGAAGTCCGGTAGACGAAATGAAAACATCCCCAAAAAAAATATTTTCTTGGTAACCCTATTTCTTCCCCCCCCTCCCACACTCACTCCCCGTCACACTGGACAGAGTTTCAGTACTACTAGTGAAACGTGGATGTTCTGAAGTTTCAGAATATCTCTGACTACCCCCTCGGGGAATATAGTCGAAAAGTTATGTTAAAATTTGAAAAAATAAGATCCATTAAGGTTAGAATTGGCGCATTCGAAACTACAGCAATACAATAATAATAGACCAAGTCAATGAACTCTTTCATAATTATATTAACAACAAGTCTACCAATATATTATCAAACAACATACACGTTATACATGGCACACAAAACTGAAAACATTTTAATAGAATCAGACAAAATCCTACAAGAAATACTCATTATTATTATAAAACGGAACCCGAAAACGTTGTCTAAAAAACGAAAAAAAAAACCTGAAATAGTTTTTGTCTAAAGCCTCCTAAAATTATTAAATCAGCCTGTTTAACACCCCATTCCTCAAAAAGTGTCTGAATCAAAACTTTCACGAACATAAACAAAACAGGAAATCATTGGTGATAAAATTCAAAATTTTTTTCCAAACTTCGACTGATTGGATTTCGTACTAAACCACAGTAGGAAATAAAAGGAGATTCAATGAACGTTAGTTCGGCTCCGATTTCAATATAAAATGGAGCCCGTGTCCGATTGTGAACAACGGCCGAGTGGTCGGAAGCATGCCCGATGGGCGTCACCGTGGCCTTTCATTCCTCCCTCTGCGTACTGGCTTATACGGGATGCTTTAAAACACAAATACATCAAAATAAAATTTACTATAGTATGATATATATTTATGTAAGATTATTTCAAAATAATTGTAATGCTGTAAATATTCCTTATAGTAAAATACCTACCTAAATACAATAATATGTACCACCTGCCTTATATTACATAATTACATACAACAGAATTTATACTCTATGATAAAAGAAATAATATTCAGTATCTGTCTGGCAGTTGTCTATGGTCCATCTTGGTTGGTCGAAACCTTTAGTGAAGGTATGCTTATTTGGATTAGAAACAAATTAATATGATAGGTACCTTTTATAACAAAAAAACAACGGGTTGCACTCCGGGAGTGCCGGCAGAAGTGAAAACTAAGAGATCTTACGTCTTAACATAATAGAGGTCTTACGAATTGTCACGTGATGTCACGGTCCTGATTAACATTTTTTTACCCATCCCAAAATCTTACGTATTTTCGATCAGATCACCGCTAAAGAAGTTTTCACTTCAAAAATATTTAAAAAATGCCAGGGGGGGGGGGGGATATTTAAAAAAGGCCAATTTTCAAAATAAAGAAAAGTATTTTATTTTGTTTCGGTTGTATGATTATTGTAGTAGGAGAACAAAGTTAACATATTTGAATTTTAAACATTTATTTTTTTGTTTAAGAACGTTTCTCATCTACATCAGATTTATTCATCATCAAACAACCTATGCAATATTATAATTATAACCTATATTATAATAAGTAAGTTTCTGAATACTCGTAACACTCTGTACATCACATACTACGAAACTACTGTACTGGACGTATACCTATTCAATTCAAATTTTTACCCTCACTTCGGATGATGGGTCCTCTAACGTCCATTCAATGCAATTTGATGAAGCCAGCGCCAGGTTCCTCTATTCAAGCTCAATGGGATTGACCACAACAATGTGGGAATTAATAGGGACTCTATGGTGCATACGAACTTTGTTTCAGGGTTGACCGTAGTTGAGTTCGATCGTTCGTGATATAAGTGAGACAAGAGTTACGATGACGCATACTATACAATGAATGATCTACCTTAAAAGTATTTATTCTGTACTTTAGTTCCAAATTAATTTCCAGAATAAGGCGAACGCACTATAAATAAATAAAAATAAAATAAAATAAATAACCTCCTTTTTTCTTAAGTCGGTTGGTAATTATTATTTCAGATTACTTGATTCATATTACATTTTACATTAATAAATAGCAATTACAATAAAAATTACACAATAAAATTCATAGTAATAAATTACAATAATAATTTATCAAATCAAAGATTGAAAAATTTTGTCTCGGGCGAGACTTGAACCCGCACTCTTCCAAACCGTACCGGTCTTCCTTCCTTTTCCGTTTCCGGTTCCGTTTGTTAGTAACGAGAGCAACATTTAAATAACAACGTTATTACTCTACTATACAATGAATGATCCAACTTAACTATTTATTCTGTGCTTTAGGCCCAAAATAATCTCTAGAATAAGGCCCCCAGTACTTAGACCATGCACTTTATGCGTGAGAAATTTAATTCTTGGCTATAACTAGTTCACACTGGGTATTACAAAGGGATGATTGGTTAAGAATGGATTGCTTTGGTTTTGTAAGCAACTTTTCTCTCTCCATTAAATAAGTTTGTGTATACGTACCGTATGACTAATTACAAAATTGAGTTGTAGATTAATTAAACACGATGCTATAAATTACAGCGCTAAATCACCTTTATCACCTCAAACTTACAGCTACAACCCAACAAATACAATCTGACAACGAACATTTAGCGGAAATTTCACGAAACTAATAAATCTGCCAACGGCGACAAACAACTAAAACTGAGTTATAACAACAAAGTCAAATTACCGAAGGAGTTCACCGCAGGGAGGGAAACCGACACGGGGAGAGAACGCGCGCTGCATACTGATGCATGGACCTCCTAACTCTCACAAGATTTTCGGTTCGGGATTTTCCTTTCTTTACAATGGGCCTACTCTTGGGGCATATCAATTGCACGCGGTTATGTCGTTAGAAAGTTTCTCTAAGAGAGTAGGACGTCCCCATCGATTTTCGAGCTTAACGCTCGCTATAGACTCGTATGCTCGATTTTGAATAGCAAAATTTTGGGTTTAATGGACAACTTTTGTTGCTTGGTAAAATAGAGTTTGAAATATGTTATATAAATACTGAATAAGAAAATTTCTCCAATGATCTTGTTATTAGATATTAAAACGAATTTTATTTAAGTATATTAAGCTTGCCCAGGATAGAGATGGTTGGAAGATTAAAGGGGAGGCCTTTGCCCAGCAGTGGGATGAAACTGGCTAGAAAAAAAAAATATTAAAGTTTTATTTAGGACTGGGCAAGTGCATGAATGTGTGCTTGGTAAAGTTAACAAGCCAATTGACAGAGTGTTTCAATTAAAACCACTATTCGATTCATGAAGGATGTTGAAAATATCATGGACGGACAGAATCAGCAACGAATTGGTCCCGCAGAGGATGAACAAGAGAGTAGAAATCTGAAAACCATAAAAACTCGGAAACTTCGTACCTCGGTCACATTATGAGAAGTGATAAATACCAACTTCTCCAGATTATTCTGCAGGGGAAAATTTTGGGAAGACGACTGCCTGGTAGAAGAAGGACGTCCTGGCTTAAGAACCTGTGTGAATGGTTCGATCTGGACACAACCTCACTGTTCAGTGCTGCAGTCTCCAGGGTCCGAATAGCCCTATTGATAGCCAACCTCCGATAGGAGATGGCACCACAAGAAGAAGAAGATTAGATTCATCTGTCACGTCAAACTCTTTTTTCATAGGCTAGGTAGGTATATCTTTTTAGTGGTTTAGATATTTATTGATGAAAATCTTCTAAAAGATAAGTACATCAGCAGGTACTTTGAATATTAAAAGTTTTTTATTTACAAGGTCCCATATCAATCTTCTACAATAATTATGGCACAGTTGGGAAGCATTAAAGACTTCCAGATTAATTTTCGTAGAAATAATCGATCTCCCTTATCCAGGATAACGAAGTAACATACGATCCCTTCATTTAATTTACATAAAAGTGCTGGGTATTGTCCGTTTTTCTATGAAGGGGGATTATCTACACTAAATAGTGATCCCCCGAGGATTATGCTATTGTGAAATACCTCGATCCACCCACATGTAGGTCAATGGATTAGGGGACATCGAAGCGATTTATCGAAAGAAATTTAATAATGAAAAATGTGATAACGTCGCTGATAAAATTTACGACGTTCCTGCGTCTTATTATAAGCTGATGTAGGTAACCAATTTTATATTTGCGATGTCTATAAAGATTATGTTAAACTAGCTGTTGCCCGCGACTTCCTCTGCGTTTACTTTAAAAGAGTATCCTATGTGTTAATCCTGAACATATTCTATGTGTGTGCCAAATTTCATCCTAATTCGTTTAGCTGGTTTTACGTGATTGAACTCTACAAACATACAATCATCGTCACAAACATTCACATATATTATTTCATTTATCATATTAGTAAGAAGTAAGCTATGATAGATAAAGATAATACCAAATGCTCTTATGTGTTCAGTTTTATGTTGTTTTGTTTGTACCTTACTTCAACATCCTTCGTTCTTTATACAACCTTAATTAGGGCCCAAATCGCGTTATTTTCATTTTTATTTATAGAATACGGAATGCAATTTATGACCCTTTCATTTTTCCTGTCCATTGCTGATTACGATACTATCCGTATCCGTATCGTATGTACTTATTTCGTAAATTGTTAGTCAAATACCGTTCAATAGTTTTTTTTTTTTTTCACTCACACAAAAATAAAACACAATGAAGAATTCAATACTTATTGGAATTTTTCACTATACTATGATTTCACAAAAATATAACTTACTAGAGTTAACCCGCGACTTCGTCCGCATAAATTATATACCAGATTTTAAGTCAGATCATAAGCTATCAAACAAAAAAGTTTCATCAAAATCGGTGCAGTAGTTTTTGCGTGATGCGCGTTCAAACACACAAACTGAGAAACTTCTTTTAAATTTACAGTTTTATAATAGTGTAGAAAACACTTGAAAGAGATTGTATATCTTTTTTGAATAAATTATTTGAAACACTGGCTATATTTGCCCAAAAAATTATATTAACAGCCATTAGTAATTAAAAACATTTTATATTTTTTTGTATACCTAAAGGCTACCACAAATGTTTCTTTTTGCCAAAGTGGCCAGATTTTATTAAAAAAGTAGATGAACTTTTTGGTGTTCGAGTTATTTATTATTAAAATTTTAAAAATGAGATTGACAAACTTCTGAAAAATTATCAGCATAAGCATAATCATTATAACTTTAAAAACGAAAGTTCGCGCGCCGTTCGTGTTGGTTATCCATAGTCAATGGGTTAGAGCAGGGTTTCCCAACCTTTTTTGAGTTACACTACGTTATGAGTTTATTATAAGTAATGTCTTCATACCCCCCTTATCGAAATTTTTATGACCTGCGCGAATGGAACGGTGCAATCTGAGACCTGCTGATCCTGAATATGTCGGTAACAACGAACAAATGAGTGAATTAATTAGTAACTGAATGAATAAACGAAATTATTGAAATGATATAATGAGTAGAATTTACGTCATTAACTGGATTTTTCTTTTCAAAATGCAAACGCTTTGTGCCCCCCCTACGATATCGCTACGCCATGCCAGGGGGGGGGGGGGGGCGCGCCCCACTAGTTGGGAAGTCCTGGGTTATAGTATATAAATACAAGACGGAAAAATCTGGTGCAGGAGTTTTGTTAGTTAGTTCGCTTACCCGCTCGACATTTATTAGTTTATAATTTATTATTTGGTTTTACGTTTTACCTACCTCCATAACGATGATTTCTTCAATAGTCACAAAAATTTAGCCGTTATTTTGTAAGACAGAATCCACGCAGTATCCAATACAAGGAGCTAGCTCAGCTGCAAGTCAGGTACACAGTTACCTAACGCCCGGATCACGGCCCCGCCTAAACTCTGTTCACGGACTTGGAAAATTGCATTCGTTATCGCATATCCGTATCCGGCTGCGTTCTTTTCTGTACTCACATAGAGAGGATAAGGTCGATGGTTTTCTTCGACAGAAAACATTTGGGTTTATATTGACATTTATCTTTTATTCGTCTTATATAGAGTCAGATGGCATATGTCCTTGAGTTTAACTGGTCAGGATGGTAAAGAGATTTGCCAAACCAGCATCACAGGCTTGCTGATTGCCCCGGGGTGCTATTTTTAAATTCCGCACCTTCTAATTCACATATTAGACTAATGCATAATAAACTATGTACATAGTTTTTCGACATTTCCGGATGGACGTAGTTTATTGGTGTGTTTTGTTTATTTCAGTATTATTCCTTTGTAGGTATTTATAAAGCTACTACTGTATACTTACAAGCTATCTATGAATTTATTTTTATGTATGTATAAACTTATAAACTGTCACCTGACACATATTAGGTATTATCATTCTTATTATAAGATGGCTCTTGACACGGAGGTCGTGGGTTCGTTTCCACAGGGGCAGGGGGGGCACCTAGTGAAATGTTACTTTATGCGTTTTTCCAGTTGGTTAGGATGGACATTGCAGGCTGAATCACCTGATTGTCTGAAATGGAGCAAACATCGTGAAAAAATTAAATTAATTGGCTGTCCCATACAAAACTTCGTACCGACTCGACTAAAATGTATGGGACAGCAGATTTTTTTACTTTTTCTCGACGTTGGCTGGAGCCAACTATGGATAGTGAAAGTTGTTCAGTTTGATGGTCTGAACTACCCCCTTAAGTATTACTAGGGTGTTTTGTTACACCCTGAATACCTCGATGGAATTCAGACATGGTACGTATAACTTTTATCTTATATTTTAATGGAATCTTGTCCATACTAAACATTACGTGCCCCTGCTCGTTGTCAGGAGGAGTTACAAATGTCGCCTGGCCAACGTAAATAAATTCCCCGTACAAATTGATTTATTGACGATCGCGCCTCCAATCTGCTGTAAAGCCTAACGATCATGCCCCGCAGTCGCACCGTACACTGAAAATATACCTTTTGTACGATTATACTTTACTGGCTTTTGCCAGCGACTTCGTTCGTGTGAAATTCTTTCTTAGTGAGCATATACATTCTCCATAGAACCTACAAGTAATCCAAAGAAGGATCTCCACTTTTTACGGATCAGGTCAGTTACGACCTTTTCCCCGAACGTCCGTCGCCCGAATTCCTTGTTCGACCATTTCCCCGAACGGACATTGCCTAGTACGTCCATTTACTTGTACGGACATTTCCCCTTACGTCCCTTTTTACCTGTTAAATAATTTTACTATTAACGTATAACTTTTATTCCTAAAATTAAAATAAATTATTACCGATGCAAATGAAATCAACCTATAGTTTTCCTATATCAATATTAACTGTATACTTCAACATTTGAGTATTATACGACTTCAATTGAATAAAAAATAGTTTGACAGGAAAACGAATGTATGGGAAGTGGTCGTTCTTCTTTCTTGTTTCTGTCTTCAGCGGTTTAGGCATAAAGGTATCATATAGAGGAACTGACAGCTGAGAGAGCGAGATGTACCTAGCGGCGCCACTGTATAATAGAAAGAGATACGTGACGCGAGGCAATAGAACCGTTTTTGGGAACTTGTCGGCACAATCGACTGGGTAAATATTCGTGCTCTGTGAATAATTAGTGAATCTAAAGTGAAGTCGTAGATTATTTTGTGAAATATACTATCACTATTTCATTAAATTACCGACGATTTCACGTTAGATTCACAATTATACACAGAACTCGAAGTTTTACCCAGTCGATTGTGCCGACAAGTTCCCAAAAACGGTTCTATTGCCTCGCGTCACGTATCTCTTTCTATTATACAGTGGCGCCGCTAGGTACATCTCGGTCTCTCAGCTGTCAGTTCCTCTATATGATACCTTTATGCCTAAACCGCTGAAGACAGAAACAAGAAAGAAGAACGACCACTTCCCATACATTCGTTTTCCTGTCAAACTATTTTTTATTCAATTGAAGTCGTATAATACTCAAATGTTGAAGTATACAGTTAATATTGATATAGGAAAACTATAGATTGATTTCATTTGCATCGGTAATAATTTATTTTAATTTTAGGAATAAAAGTTATACGTTAATAGTAAAATATGTGCCGATGCCGGTGCCGATAAGTGCCGACAAATGCACAAAAAACGGTTTCATTTGACAACTCATATCAGTTACTCTATTCCGACAGGTATAATAACTTTATGAGTATTATACGACTTCAACTAAATAAAAAATAGTTTGACAGTGTACTGTAGCCACAGGACTTTTTAATTACAAAAAAGATTACCGATTGCCATTTTGATATTATTTTAGGGTACGAAATTACTAATATAAAAACCCAAGTCTTAAAGATCACAACCCGCCGTAGCAAAAAATAAATAAAAAAAATATTTCTTAAATTTTTTAATTTCAAGGTTACCGTTTTTTTTTCTATACTGTCATGTTCTTCACCTTAGTTCATCCACCCCTCAAAATTGACTTTTTCATCTGGTCTTATAGCTTTGTATGGCAACTTAAGACAGTCTTACTATTACGTATGGGTATTGAACTAAGGTGAAGAACATGACAGTTTAGAAAAAAAACGGTAACCTCGAAATTAAAAAATTTAAGAAATATTTTTTTATTTATTTTTTGCTAAGGCGGTCTTTAAGACTTGGGTTTTAATATTAGTAATTTCGTACCCTACAACAATATCAAAACGGCAATCGGTAATCTTTTTTGTAATTAAAAAGTCCCGTGGCTACAGTACGGAAGTGGTCGTTCTTCTTTCTTGTTTTTGTCTTCAGCGGTTTAGGTTGTTTGTACTTCGTCTCTAGTTCGTCTCCCAATCAGTCAGTCACGGATCTCTCGCCTACATTAAAGCCTGAACAGAAATATTTAAAAAAACCTGGTTTGTGGGCGCTGCAATCGACTATAACCTTTAATATCAGTGTTTACAAGTACTATATTAGTTCGAATGATTTTCCGCAACATGGTGCGGGAATTCCATTCGCAATCCGCCCCTGTCGACTGCATCCGTCCCCGTTGACCGGATAGGCACGATCCCGACACGATCACCTCGCGAGCCCATCGGACGCATGCGCCGGCTGACATGCGCCGGCCGTCATGCGCCGGGCAGTGTGCTTCGAGACGCAAAGTCAACCGCTGTCGAAAAGCTAGTGTCAAATTGCATTCTGTATTTCTGTTCAAATAAATATCGAAATTACTGCAGAGTTATCCTTCGGCCACATCGATAGGTTCCCCACATAACTGGTGACCCCGACGTGATTTGAACACGCATCACGAAATATTATTCGAAAATGAACGGCAACCAGACGCCAGGGCCGCACTCGGAACAAGCAAATGCTGCACCATCGCCAGGGCCGTACTCATCCCCAGGGGCCCTCTGCCGAGTCAGCGTCAAGGTACCGGAATTCTGGTCCGACCGCCCCGACGTGTGGTTTGCCCAACTGGAGGCCCAATTCGCTCTGGCCAGGATAACAGACGACTGCACCAAGTTCTATCATGTAATTTCGCAACTAGGGAACCAACATACAGCAGAAGTTCTAGATGTCATAACGACGCCGCCGGAGACGGACAAATACGTCAAGCTAAAGCGCGAGCTAATTAAGCGCCTCTCCGCGTCTCAGGAAAAAAAGGTCAAACAACTGCTCATCCACGAAGAATTAGGTGACAGAAAGCCATCTCAGTTCCTACGGCACCTCCGCAGCTTGGCCGGTCCGACAGTCCCGGAAGAATTTGTACGTACGATATGGTCGAGCCGCTTGCCTCACAACATACAAACTATAGTGGCTTCGCAAACCGATTTGCCATTAGAGAAAACTGCAGAGCTCGCCGACAAAATCTACGAACTAGCACCGTCCACTCCTATTGTAGCCAGCACCAGCGGAGCTGCACCACCCTACGTGCAAGAGATGTCCAAACAGATCGCTGAGTTATCGCGCCAAGTAGCACTACTGTCGAGCAGAGGACGACCCCGTAGACGTTCCAACTCTCGGAAAGGGCGCCAACAAAGGGATAGGTCAAAATCTGGCACCCGCCCATGCTGGTATCACCGCAAGTTCGGAGAGAAGGCCGCCAAATGCACCGAGCCTTGCAGCTACAAGCTGGAAAACCCTCTGGGCGATCGCCAATAGCGGCCCACGATTGCCCTAACTCCAATGGCCGCCTCTTCGTTACTGACTGGAAGACAAAAACCCAATTCCTAGTAGACACCGGTTCGGACCTCTGTGTGTTCCCACGCTCAGCTATCAAGGGAGCACGAGCATCATCGGGTTACAACCTCTTCGCGGCCAACGGAACCGTTATATCCACTTACGGGTTCACTCACCTTTCACTGGACTTCGGCCTGCGGCGAGACTTCTCCTGGAGATTTGTGGTCGCGGATGTCACAAAAGCGATCATAGGCGTCGACTTCCTCTCCTATTTCAACTTACTAGTAGACTGTCGGCGTCACCGGTTGATTGATGGTATCACTTCACTCGTCGCCACTGCTTCTCCTGTCAAACCTACCGAATCAATCTCTTCTGTCAAGACGAACGGCCAACACAGCTCTCGCTTTCACTCGATCCTGACGGAATTCCCGAATATCACCAGGCCAGCAGGAGCACCCGTGGCATGCAACCATAGTACAGTGCATTATATCAAAACTTCACCTGGTCCTCCGGTCACGTGCCGCCCACGACGCTTACCTCCCGACAAACTCCAGATCGCCAAACGAGAATTCGAGGCAATGTTGAAGATCGGTACTGCGCGTCCCTCCGACAGCCCTTGGTCGTCACCACTACACCTAGTTCCCAAAAAGGACAATGGGTGGCGCCCCTGTGGAGATTATCGCACACTAAATTCGAGAACAGTCCCCGACAGATATCCGATTAAACATATTCATGACTTCAATCTCAGTCTCTCCGGGTGTACCATCTTCTCCAAGATAGACCTTGTCAAGGCGTATAACCAGATTCCAGTGTACGCCCCGGACATACCTAAGACAGCAATATCTACACCCTTTGGATTGTACGAATTTCCAATGATGACGTTCGGCCTCAGGAACGCCGCACAAACATTTCAAAGATTTGACGATGAAGTCACACGTGGTCTCGACTTCTGTTACGGTTACCTGGATGACATTCTGATCTTTTCACCCAATCCGGTGGATCACGAGAGCCACCTCCGACAACTCTTCAGCAGACTCGACCACTACGGCGTCCTTTTGAACACTTCTAAATGTGTACTAGGAGTCGAGGAAATAACCTTTCTAGGATATCACGTTTCGGCCGACGGCATTAAACCGCTAGAGGAGAAAGTAGAAGCCATCAAGAGCTTCCCAGAACCCAAGACAATTAAAGAACTAAGAAGATTCTTGGGAATGATCAACTTCTACCATCGGTTCATCCCTCGATTAGCGGAGATTCAAGCCCCGCTCAATTCACTTTTGCGTGGTCCTGTCAAAAGTTCCCAAAAGATCCAGATGACGGACGAACTCACGCGATCATTTGAAGCCTGCAAATCTGGACTCTGCGAAGCAGCCATGTTAGCCCATCCCGACTGCAACGCCAAAATTGCCCTTGTAACGGACGCCTCTAGTACAGCTATTGGGGGAGTCCTACACCAGCTCAAGAACAATTCGTGGCAACCCTTGGCATTCTTTTCGAGGAAACTAACACCAGCCCAAATCAAATACAGCCCATACGACCGAGAACTTCTGGCCATCTATAAATCCATACAATATTTTCGTCACATGCTGGAGGCCAGAATATTCACGATCTATACCGACCATCGCCCACTAATTCACGCTTTCGAGACCAGAAGAGATAAGTGTTCTCCGCGTCAGTTTCGATACTTGGATTATATAGCCCAGTTTTCTACGGATGTTCAACATATAACTGGAAAGGACAACGTAGTTGCTGACACGCTATCCAGAATAGAAGAGGTCGTCACTCCAATAGATTATGAAAAACTCGGCAAGGCACAGAAGAACTGCCCAGAACTGTCCAGGCTCTTGAATGGAGAAACGTCGTTAAACCTAAAGAAGGTCGACTTACCCGGCACAGACGTCCAGCTGTACTGCGACGTTAGTGGACCCTCACCAAGACCCTTCGTAGTTGACTCAATGAGGAAACAAGTCTTCAATGCCATACACTCGCTCAGCCATCCAGGAGCCAACGCTACTGCCAAGCTCGTTGCACAGCGTTTTGCATGGCCCGGCATGAGAAAAGACTGCAGAGATTGGTGCAAAAGCTGCATACCTTGCCAGCGCTCCAAAACTACTCGCCACGTCAATGCACCGCTTGGCACCTTTCTCCTACCGTCCGCAAGATTTCAGCAAGTCCATATCGATTTGGTCGGACCTCTTCCCAGCTCAAACGGTTACAGATACATCCTTACAGCCATCGATCGTTTCACGCGCTGGCCTGAGGCTATTCCCTTGACCGAGATTACCGCTGAAGCTACAGCAAAAGCGTTGTTAGGAGGCTGGATATCGCGTTTCGGCTGCCCAACCAGCATCACAACAGACAGAGGCAGACAATTTGAGTCCAGCCTGTTCAAAGCGCTGACAAACCTAACTGGCTCACAACATAAGATGACAACAGCATACCACCCGGCCTGCAACGGTATAATAGAACGCTTTCATCGCCAGCTCAAATCCGCCATCATGTGTCACGCGGATCAGCATTGGACGGAATCGCTTCCATTAGTCATGCTCGGAATACGCAGCGCATGGAAGCAGGACTTGCAAGCGTCCTCAGCCGAACTGGTTTATGGCGAACCGTTACGCTTACCAAATGAGTTCCTCCACTCAGTTAAAACGCCGTTACTGGACATGACAGATTACTCTTCACGTCTGCGCCAATTCGCAGCAAGGATCAGACCTGTACCGACCTCGCACCATACGCCGAAAGCTGTGTTCGTGTTCAAGGACCTGGCGACGACAGAATATGTTTTCCTGCGAGATGACACAATAAGAAAGTCCCTTCAACCAGCTTACACGGGCCCCTACAAAGTCCTGAAAAGAGGAGATAAAAATTTCAAATTATTAATCAAGAACCAGGCTAAAACAGTCACCATAGACAGGCTAAAGCCTGCTTACCTCCTCTCAAACGAAGCTCCATCAGCGCCAGGACAAACTCCGGAAACCGTTAAAAAATCTACTGTGACCAAATCAGGGCGTCATGTAAGATTTCCGGACCACTTTCGCCCGTAGTAACGGTCTCGGCGGGGGAGTGATGCGGGAATTCCATTCGCAATCCGCCCCTGTCGACTGCATCCGTCCCCGTTGACCGGATAGGCACGATCCCGACACGATCACCTCGCGAGCCCATCGGACGCATGCGCCGGCTGACATGCGCCGGCCGTCATGCGCCGGGCAGTGTGCTTCGAGACGCAAAGTCAACCGCTGTCGAAAAGCTAGTGTCAAATTGCATTCTGTATTTCTGTTCAAATAAATATCGAAATTACTGCAGAGTTATCCTTCGGCCACATCGATAGGTTCCCCACAATGGCGAGGTTTTTTTTTCTGGTCGGGTTCCAAATTGTTAAAAAGAGTGTGAGGTCAATTCTGAAAGAAAAAAGAGAAAGAAAGAAAGAAGAAAACAAAAGTACACAATTTAAAAATAAGAACACGTAAAGGTCACCCAAAACATGCCCAATAATTCCTTACTCTTTCTTATACTCTGTGCCCAAACTAAACTCTATTTAAATGGATTGTGCTGATTCATTCAGTTCTAAGTACCAACGCGAGAAAACACGAAACACCTTACCTATTCCTACCCATAGTACACCTTTCTACTTCCCTCTACCAACATTCTTTTTGTGACAGTCGACGTCTCGTGAATGACCTCTATTCATTCCGAACTCATTCTCCTAATGGACTTGCCTTTTTAAAGTTCAAATAAATAGTCGCCAATAAGTCAAAGAGCGTTTGTCGTTTGATATGAGAGTGCTGTTAGTTAATTAGGAATTTAAATTGTTGGAACGACTTTAAGTTCTAATTAGTGTCTAGACTTTTGAGATTAAATGATTACTTAGTAAGTTTCTTATAATACACCACTAGTTTTTAATTAATAACAATAATTTTAAGGGTTTAATCATGCAATGAAACTGAACAACTTTCCCTAAGGAACATGGGTAGAAAAACAAAAAAAAAATTTAGGACCTTCCATTGAAAATCAGCTGATCCTTTGTATGGGAGGCCCAACAAATTTTTTCGTCTTTCAACCCATGTTTCTTAGAGAAAGTTTATTAGTTTAACTGTCTGAATACATAGTTAAAATAAATAAATTAGTAATTAAAAACTAGTGGTTAATACAAACATAAACTCACGACCGTAATCCCTTTCGGGGTGGTGAGAAACATTGCTACAACTATCAACTTTCTGTTAGTAAAGATACAAATAATTTACCTAACTAAGGACCTTCGTAGTTTTCAATGAAGAGAAACATCAATTTGATGATTGAAAAACGTTGACGTTACCTTAACCGTAATAAATCATTTACGTATCGTTTATTTTATTACTCAATTTTAAGGTAGGTAATAACTGATGCAAAATCTTCAATTAGAAATATTATAAATGTCTGAAAAAGAAAAATGATTCCGTGCTTCGGATGGCACGTTAAGCCGTTGGGCCCAGCTACTATCACTGGTGGTTGTAGTCGTTACATAAAAACCACATCAGAGGCCGTAAGGCGGTCTGAAAAAACTTTAACACCAGGGCTCTGCTCACACGATAAGAAGAAGAAGATTTGAAATATTTATCTAAGTACTTTGAAAAAATTAATCAAAATTTTATCAGATCTGACAACAAGCAAATAATTTCTTCAATCCGCCTATTAAACAGTGTAGAATGCAAAAAATCCGCTATGAATTGTTGAATCGGGAAGGAAGCGCCAATCTCGTTTGGCAGCCAACATTCCCTGAGCAGCGAGTAGCTTCTATTAGCAGCCAATGCTTTTCACATGCCAAAGTAATTGAACATTCTGTTGAGCCTTAAAATATTTCTCGATAAGCCAGCAATAAGGTATTGACAGGGCCTCTTGAAGGGGGATCCGTGGAAGCGATACGAAATCAGTCGGAGGGCGCAAAATATTTCTAGAAAACCTCTGAATATGCTATATGAAATTTTAAAAATCAATTTCTTTTTTATTTATTTAATACAAACACAGTCGAATAGTAACACAACAATTATTATAGTATTTATTACAATTTAGTGTTGTATTATATTTTGCCTGACAGTAATGCCCGTACATCGTCGACAATGTAGATACTTGCAGCTTTTGCAAAGTCCGCCGAGATTTATAATTGTAGACATTATTACATTGCACCTATAATATAGATAACACCGAGATAACCAAATAATACAGGGTGTACAATAAAATGGGACAGCTACTTAAAGGGGTGCTTCAGACCACTTTCTGACACTGAACTGAACTGAACAACTTTCTCTATGAAACCAATATCGAAATCGCGAAAAAAAATTCCGCTCTCCCATACAAAACTGCAAACATAACTCGACTGAAATGTATGGGACAGCAGATTTTTTTTTTTCGCGATTTCGATATTGGTCCAATAGAGAAAGTTATTCAGTTTGATGGTCTGAAGCACCTCTTTAAGTAGCTGTCCCATTTTATTGTACACCCTGTATATTTATTATATTTTTACATGTTGTTCTATTCTATGTCTCGTTGTATTCTTGTTTGTAAAATTGTTGTAAACTGTAATATTATGTGTGTGTTACTTTTTCAAATAAACTGTTTATCCATCTATCTATCTATCTATAAATATAAATCATCGTTATAATGATTTCATGTACAAGCGGCGTATAATTACTTGCAACCTAATTCTGGAACCATCACATTGGAGAGCGTTTCTACACTCTAGAGAAACGTACCTAGATTTTCGGTGTTTTCAGAATATCTCTGGCTATCCTATAAGGGATTATAGTCGTGAGCATATGCTTATGTAATTTTGGAAGGATATTTGGTATGTACCTCAAGTTTAGGCCACTAACGCACAGGCTTTTCTTTCCACCCCTAAAGCCGGCCCAGTCCATTGTTATAATCCTCGCCTTCTTGTAACGTTTTTCCATTCATTCCATCCTCATCCGGAGCTATTGGTAATGAAAATTCGAAACGTCTCGCCGCGGATTTGCTTTTGTTAGGGGAATCAAATTGCTGTGTAACTAGAGACGGGTTTTCTGGAAATAAATTTTAAATTTTACTTTATTATATGCTTAGCTGTAGAATGATAGAGATAATAAGGTTTTCATTTTATTGTATTTTAATTGGAATTTTTAATCATTCCAAAGACTGAGGGGACTTTATTATAGTACGAGCTTTTACCCGCGACTTCGTCCGCATAAATTATATACCAGATTTTAAGTCAGATGATAAGCTATCAAACAAAAAAAGTTTCATCAAAATCGGTTTAGTAGTTTTTGCGTGATACTCGAACAAACAAACACCCAAACAAACAAACAAACAAACATACAAACAAACAAACAAACAAACAAACAAACAAACAAACAAACAAACAAACAGACAGACAAAAAAATCTAAAAATTAGTGATATGGAATCAGGGACACCTAAAAACCATATCGTAACTTTTTTTTTGTTAATATCTTCAATGTACAGACACACTCTTGTTACAGTTTTATAATAGTTTAGATCCGCATGGGTATCGCCTTAAAATCTAAGTCATCAGTTTAGTGTGACTTGCATAATGAAACATTTGAAATTTTCTTCGCTGGCATTAGATCATGTTTGCTCTACTGCGGCGAAGCCAAAGTACGATAATGTTTTAGAGCTAATTTAATAATTTAAGTTTGTAGGTATAATATTATGTAGCTCTCAGAAATGTTATAACTTTAAATCTAAACTATTATAAAACTGTAACAGAAATGTGTCTATACATTGAAGATATTTACAAAAAAAAAATTACGACATGGTTTTTACCTGTCCCTGATTCCAAATCACCAATTTTTGGATTTTTTGTCTGTCTGTTTGTTTGTTTGTTTGTTTGTATGTTTGTATGTTTGTTTGTTTGTTTGTTTGTTTGGGTGTTTATTTGTTCGAGTATCACGCAAAAACTACAGAACCGATTTTGATGAAACTTTTTTTGTTTGATAGCTTATCATCTGACTTAAAATCTGGTATATAATTTATGTGGACGAAGTCGCGGGTAAAAGCTCGTTAAGTATAATCATTCTTATTATAAGATGGCTTTTGATACCTAGGTTGTGGGTTCGTTTTCACAGGGGCGGCAGTGAGGGACACCTAGTGAAATGTTACTTTGTGCGTTTTTCCAGTTGGTTAGGATGGACATTGCTGGCTGAATCACCTGATTGTCTGAAATGGAGCCAACATCGAGAAAAAATTAGGTTCGAATCCCGTAAGGGACAAATATTTTGTATGATGAATATGAATATTTGTACCCGAGTCATGGATGTTTGTATCTATATATGTATTGTATATCGTTGTCTAGTCATCATAATACAAGTCCAGGCTAGATTCTGGTACTTTAAATGTGACTAGATAATTTGTGTGACACTGTCCAAGATATTTATTTCTATTTTTCTTAGTCTCAAATACAAGTAGACAAAGTATTCAACATTAAAGATAGACAAATTAAATATAGCGAAAACTCCCCCTTCTGATTTCAAGTCAGACCAATTAGCAAAGTGGTAGTCTCAATGAAGGCTATAAAAAACATTGCCTAGATAACATTTTGGAATAGTGACAAGAATAACAGGCAGCTCTTCGGGAAGCTTTGTGTTCGGGATTTTCTGGTGGAGGTGGCTTGAATGAGTAACGGCATAGGTCATGAATGTTTTATAAGTCGCTTGCCATGATACGCCGGGTCGATGGACGCTTCAACATGGATCATCTCCAAACGGGTTCACGTAAGCATTTTAGAATAGAACTTATCATCATACTTTATGTTGAAGGGATTTATATTTTTACATGGTTGGGATTTAAAGTTTGCAATTATTGATACAATTTTAAAACAAAGGTAAGCGTAGCTACATCATCGATATTTGTGTACAATAAAGTATTAAAAAATCATACCTTGTTCTTTAAATATTACTTAATTAATTCACTACTGAAAACTTACACTGTTATAGTATATCTACTCATTGTATAAGAAATCAAACCTCTCGGTTTTGTATATGTGTCGATGAATTAAAGCAAGTACAATACAATACTTTGTGAAATTCCATCGTATAGTTAACCCTAGTTACAATGCATGCTGTTTTACCCTTTAATTAGTTAGGTATACATCTTAGCTTATGATCCCTGTGTATGTACAATGCTGTAGGCAGACCTAAAACATAAAATAAAAATATAAACCGTGGATTACAATTTACTAGCAGTAGGTACAGTACCCAAATACCCAAAGAGACAACAGCGACTCCATCACCACATTTAATGGACAAGTGAAGTCTGTCTGTCTGTCTGTCTTTAGTCTGTTTTTAAAATCAAATGTTATTTAACTTATTTATATAAAAATAATTCTTCCATATGAATATACTTCAGAGCAAAATGTGTTTGTGTGAAGTGAGTAGTGCCTGTTATAAAAGATTCATGTTCACCGGCTCGGTGCGCGACGCCACCGGCACAGAAAAGAGAGATACAGTGCAGCAACTTCGCGGCGCTATGGCTATGGATAGGCCCTTTCATAGAAGCAACATGTCCCACTTGAATATGGTTCAGGAACCGCATTCCCGAGTTCACTTCGTCACTATGGCAATGACAGACAGCAGTGTGTCATTTTGTGTTGTATTGTGTAACATATTGTTTGTTTGAACGTGCTTGTCTAAAAAACGAACATAAGCTATACGTTAGACGTTACTCAACCTACGCGCGGCCAACTTATTTCTGTTTTGTATAGCTTAATTTCTCACCGTGTGTTCTTCGGGGCGCAACAGTACTGCGGGGCTTGTACGCCAACCCGCGATAATAGCGTGATATAACGTTATCACGCTTCCGCTCTCTTTCTATTTGCGCTCGAACGAACGAGATAAAAGAGTAAATTTTACAGATGGATGTGTTAAATGTCGCTATCGCGGGTTGGCGTACTAGCCCCGCTGAAGTAGGAAGGACCTTAGTGGACCGTGTCCGTGGCGCTCGTCCATGTCCTCTGCATGCGTCGAGTGGAGCGCTTGCATGAAGTTGCTTTACTGTATATCTCTTATCTGTGGCACGGGAGTCAATGCGGATCATTCACGTCGTTCCCTACGTTTTCCACTTGCTTACCTTTGCTGTGACGAATGGAAACTATTGGGAAATCACTGCCACGTTCCGTTCGAACGTAGAAATAAACTTGAATGGTTTTCATTTGAACACCTTTCTGTACGTTATGGAATGCAATAAATTATTTAGTACTTACAAGTAAATTACAAATTCGTGTTAGCTCACGACTGTTTTCCCCGATGGGGTAGTCAGAGTTTATTCTGAATACCTCTCAGAATATTCACTTAATCACCGATAGTACCCGCACATTGACCATGTGAAAGGTAGTGAACATACAGCGGCCTTCTTAATATGCTGACACTTTTTTAAGGGGATGATCAGACCAACATACTGAACAACTTTCTCTAAGGGACCAACACCGAAACCGCGAAAAAAAACAGCTCCTCCATAAAAATACTCCAGCCTCATGTGGGAGACAGAAGATTTTTTTTACGCGATTTTGATGTTGGTCCCATAGAGAAAGTTGTTCAGTTTGATGGTCTGATCATTCCCGTAAAAAAGTGTCAGCATATTAAGGACCCTGTATACAGGGTGTAACATAAAATAGGACAGCTACTTAAAGGGGTGCTTTAGACCGTCAAACTGAACAACTTTTTCTATGGGACCAATATCGAAATCGCGAAAAAAAATCAGCTGTCCCATACATTTCAGTCGAGTTATGCTTGCACTTTTGTATGGGACAGCTGATTTTTTTTTCGCGATTTCAGTGTTGGTTCCATAGTAAAAGTTGTTCAGTTTGATGGTCTAAAGCACCCCTTTAAGTAACTGTCCTATTTTATTATACACCCTGTAGAAAACAAAAATTTTTTTTTTAATCATCCATGATTTTCTTTCACTTTTAATTGACTATGTCGCTTCTCTACAAACCTCTTAATTTCTGTACGTAATTTCTTCATGATCGCCTTGTACTATACAAATAGGTTTAACCAACCTTTGTATCTCAGTCCTATGTACTAAAAATACTGATGTATCTTATTGAAATACAACAACAATAGGCTGAATTTAGGAAGACAAAATAAAGGCAAGCAAGTCTAGATAAAAGTTAAACCTGTGACCATAATACAACGAAATAAAACAGCAGATTGCACAAAAATATACAACAAGGTGCCTGACGCAGCATACTTCCTCGATCGAACACCGCCCGGACATCCTTATCTTTCCTCCACTTCATTTCACAAACACAACTTACATAACTCTTGTGGCAGCATCATAAATACGGAAATTGCTTGATACGTGTGACTTTGTACGTGAACTCGCAGGTACCCCAACCGATAATGGTAGCGGATTTATAAAATATTCAACGTCTCAACCTTATTTATGAGCACCTCATGCTTACAGGAACAAAAAGCTTTAGTTGAATCTCTGAATGTTTTTGTTTGATTCGTTCGTACCTTGCTAGTTTACTCATGGGGAGTTTCGATGCTGGCTGTAATTTTATTGCGTTACTTATAATTTACTTTCTGTATAGACAGAGATCCGACTGTAAAATTATGCACCGATTTCTTTTTTAAACGAAATGTGATTCTAGGTTTCGTACTCGGCGCGTTGGTTGGCATCTCTCTAGATCTCTTATGAACCTGCAACCTAAGTACCAAACCGGTCCATGCTCTTAATCACGGCCTACACTAATGCAAATTATAGCATTTAAAGCTGTTGCTATGGCTGCGGTATTAATTCAAATTCGAAATTAAAAAATTCAAGAAACGGATATCAATATCCAAGTACCTTCAGATTAAAAAAATAAAAAGTAAAGCCATGGGGAAAGTTTCATGAGATTAATTCTCTTGATAAAATTTCACGGTTCAAGAAATCCAACTACCGGTTGCGTGGGGCGATGAACGATACTGATTACGTTCCGACTTAGCACTGCTTTGGAACTGGTAGAATGGCTGACAGCTAGAAGTAGATTTTGCTCTGAATTCCAAATAGCAACTGGGAAAAGGTTTTGTTGGAAATAAGTACTTTAGTTATCCTGCCGTATAAACGTACACTTTATAGGAATTCGTCATTGCTTGACATAATTTTTAATTTCATCGATCCATCTAGGAATTAGAATCGATATTTTAAATTGCATGAATCAAATTACAGTAAAATTATTCAATTTCACCCACTATTTCTTAATCTAGAATTAAACATTTAAAGGGATTCTTACCGCGTTTTGGTATATTTGAGTTCCCGTTAAAATGTTTAATTCTAGATTAAATAATAACCACGTAAATCTCAAAAACTGTATCACTATTTCTTTTTGTTGTTTTCATAATGAACATCATTATAATAAATGCTTCTTTTATGTCCCAATAGTTATTATGAGATATAACCTAATATAATAGAAACTAAAAATTCTGGCTCCATCTTACATAGCAGATGTGCATGACGTTTTACTTGTACGGTAGTAAATAATTGGAATCCTCAAGGATTGTTCTATGCACGAAAATACACACTTGAGCCACCACAAAATGGTCGCAACCCGTGATAAGCCGGAGAGCAGACGACCGCCAAGTAACAGACTTGCAACGCGACTCCTAATGAGACAATAATAATAAATAATAATAAAAAATGTATATCTAAACGCCATAAGCTTTTTTCAATGTTACTTTCTTTTTAGCGAAATTAGTTCTAAAATAGCTCGTAGCTCTATGCTCGTTGCCGTAGTCGCACGTCTGTGCTACGGGCCGTAGCTGGCAGGCTACGACTCCCCAGAGATAGAGGCCTTCGTAGCCCGTCCGTAGCCGTACAATGTTCAGCCTTTACCCACCTCTAACTAAGCTGCCTTCTTATTATTTTCTATATCACTTTCGAAACTATTCACGTTGATTTTTTTCAATATTCTTTGAGATTGTCTTACCTTTAAACAGGTAATCTTGAGGGTTAGTATAGAATAGAATAAAGTTTATTGCCACTTGTAATCAGAACCTTAAACACTTCGGTGCCATTTCTTACAAATGGGAAAAAGTTGCAAGAGGTAAGCATGTACGGTACTGAAGGAGTGCGAGCGAGACAAGAATACGCCATTGCCTACCATGATATTTATAAATAATCTTATTTAGGGTGTTAGGGAAGACAGAATTAGTTATTACTTATGATACTGAAAAACATTCCCAAAAGAACACAAGGGAAATTCGCAAAAAAAAAATTTCGAATTTCCTTCATGTTTATTAGGGAAAATTGTTCAGTATCATGAATACAATCACCCCTTAAAGTAATGCTACTATGAACCCTAACACGCTGTGTAGCAATTAAATAAATGGCAGTCAAAATAACAACAAATTGCAGACAAAACACACTCAAGCACTTACTAAAGTTAGTCACAACAACATAATAGGGGCACTAAGCTCGGGAGGTTGTATAATTGTGTAGAATAATACTGTAGATTGGACTCATGGCCCGGGGTGCCAACTGCCAACAACGCGAGTTCGCTCCGAGAGGCAAGTTTCTTACAACTTGTAAGGCTTACTGATATAACACGTAGACGTAGAGAGATGCGAAGAGGTTAAGCCGTAGGTAAGTAATTTGATAAAGTTCATAAAAAATACAAATACTACAAAAAAACTAAATTCCGAACGCAATCAAAGCCCTTGTCCAAAATCGTCAATAGATCAAAACCAGTGCTTCTAGTGGAATACCTATCACTGTTTCAAGTACGATAGTGTATATGTTATATTTTTTAATTTTTGTACGTATAAAATCGCGGCCATTTTTTTAGGTTTGCATGACAAAAAATTTCTCTTCAACTTCGGAGAAACGGTTTTCCAATTTTTACGCATTTTAAGCACAGAATAGTATTCAAGTATCGTGATATCATTCTGTACAGTGCCCAAGCTGTGCCCAAAGTCTTTCATCCTCTATCCAGTAGGTTTGCCAGTCTGTTATGTAAGCATCTAGATCTAAAGCTTGCCAATATTTACAAAAAGGATAAAAAGGAGCTTGCTCAAAACGAGGTGATACTTCAGTAACTTTAATAATGAAGAACATTATTGTCAGGGATATTTATGCAAGCAGTGCAGTTTCATATAGGCACGTCTCGTACGTGTCTCATATAGCATATGTCATGTAATTATAGCACGTAGCTAGCGCTATAATATAAACTGTACTGCCCCTAATAAAGATGTTCCATTCTACAACAAGTCTGCTCGCGTATTATTCAACATCTCTTGGGCTCCCAATCCAGTCGGCTTGCAACGCCCTACCAACATAAACTAAAAAAAAAAAATATATACAAATATAAAAAAATGAAAAAGATGATAATATAATGAAAATATTCACCTAGATACTAAGCTGAAAGGAAAGAGTGAGAGTTTAGGCGATTACTTATACCAAATCGAGGCCTATTCCAGTATTAACCTATATCCATAATCCAAATAACAATGTCTTGAAATTGTTGCCTGCACTTTGCGGCTCAATTTGGTGCTTAATTTGATAGTTTATCTTCAATTGCGAAGTTTATGGGCTAGAAGGCAAATAAACGACTGCAACTACTAATGTTTATCGGGTCTAACTTCGTTAACCGTCTCGGCTATTAATGGTTTAACAAGCCGATAGAGCAGATGGTCTTCAAAATAATTAATTAATGTTTTTTTCATTCATTTATTAATTAATTTGTTTGTTTAAAGACAACATACTTGAGTCTTTTGTTTTCGATTGTTCCTCTAATGTATTACAAAACACTTTTTACTATTGATATACAAGGTGTAACAAAACACCCTAGTAATATTGAAAGGAGTGGTTTAGAATAACTTTCACTATACTATGAAGACAATGTCAAAAAAAATCTTCTGTCGCATTGGCTGTCCCCCATAGTTACGTTTGAGTCACGCGCATAGAGAAAATAACGCGCTCCCTTGGGGTAGAGATGTTGTATCGAACTGTGCACAGATACTCAACTGGGCCTGACGTCATATCATACAGATCTAGCGGGAAGTAGCGTATTTAAATGTTAACCCTCCCCTCATCCGTTTTTCACCCCCTTTGTTGGCGACAACATTTTCTATAGAAACAAGCCGATATGCCATCTCTTCGTACTCTATGGTCACGCGAGTAGGTACTGCAGTTTTGTATGAAACAGGTGATTTTATTTAATTTTTTCCCGATGTTGGCCATGTTGGTTGGTAGGTTGGTTGACTATAGTTAGTATAAAGGGGTGTAAAGAGTTCTGATTCTTAACATACATAGGTATTTACAATTATTTGAAACCAGATATTTCCAGCGACCGCGAACCCGGCTCAAGGTGTACCTAATACTAAATTAACTAGTGTTCGTTTTAACTTTTAAAAATTTTAGATTTGAGAGGTAAAATAACTAAAGTAAAGTCTTTCCATAAAATTACACTTAAATTGTGGACACAGTTAGGTGTGAATGTTGATGTATGCAGAAGTTTTATCATCTCATCTTCGAATCAATCAATTGTTAATAGTTTGTCAATATAATTTTAGAACATTATTATCTGTGGTTTTGGGCCTTGACAGGCTTGCTAAGCCTGTGCCACGTAGACCATCGCTGGTCCTTTGTGATCGCCCTTTTTATAGTTCCTTACCAATCCCCACTGCGGCCAGAAATCGCAGTAGATTCTTGATCGGGATAGTTTGTATCTCATCTGGTGTCAGCACCTGCCTACCCAGATGAGTGCTGCGTTTGTACATCAGGGGACCACAATCACATAGGAGGTGCAGAGGAGTTTCCATCTCCTCCTTGCAAAATCTGCAGCCGGTCGTGTCACTTAAATTCAGTGTGTGCATGTGCTTATTTAATTTGCAGTGGCCTGTGAGTGACCTTGCTATTGTACAAATTTGGTCCTTGCTGAGGGCAAGGAGACCGTTCGCAAGTTTGCGATTGTAGCCTTTGATAAGTGCTTTTGAGTGGCCCATGCCTGGGGTGTTACACCAAAGCTTTATTGCCTCACCAAAGCTGGCCTTATTCAAAGAATCTCGCGTTAGACTATTGGGGATTCCGAGAAAGGGTTCGGGGCCTATGAAGTGGTTTTCAGTGCCTCTTCTAGCCAACTCGTCCGCCCTCTCGTTCCCTTCGATGTCTGAGTGTCCTGGCACCCATTGTAGCACAAGTTGATTGTTATTGCCTAAGGCATTCAGTTGTGATACGCAGTCCTGTACTAGCTTAGACCTTATGATCGGAGAGTCTATGGCTAGCAAGGCTGCTTGGCTATCAGAGTTGATTGTGATATATTGGTTGACGTAGCGCTTGCTTAAGTTAATTTCAGCGCAGGCTGTGATGGCGTAGACCTCCGCCTGGAATATGGAGGCGTAATTTCCAAGATTTTGGGTCTGTTGTAGTCTTGGGTTTTCGCCGTATATTCCGCTGCCAACGTCATTGCCTTTCTTGGATCCGTCTGTGAACCAGGTTAGGCAGTTGTCTTTGATGGATGTTTGGCCCTCAAGCCAGTCATCCCTCGAAGGAAATGTAACAGTATAGTTCTTGGTGAAGTTGTATACTGGCGTCATGGTGTCTGTGGTCATCTTTAGCACTGGGAGGCACGTGGCATCCTCCTGCAGGCTAATCAAACACCTCGACTGCCAGTTACGGTTCTTGTTTGGGTTAACTCTGAGTATGCAAGCCTTCGCTTCCCTTTGCGCAAAAATGTGCAGCGGTTGGAGGTTGAGTAAAGCATTCAGAGCTAGCCCGGGGCTGGTGGACATAGCGCCTGTTATGATTAGGCACGCAGTCCTTTGAAGGCTATTGAGTTTGTCTATTGTGGTTTTTTGGAGGGTCTTTTTGTACCAGATAGCTGCAGCGTAGCATACGATTGGCCTAACTATGGCGGTAAAAAGCCAGAGGGCTATTTTAGGGGTTATTCCCCACCTAGTCCCTGCCACACGATAGCTGATGCCGAGCGAGGTCTTGGCCCTCTGAATGACGGTTTCAATATGCGTGTTCCAGTTGAGGCGTTGGTCAAAAGTTACGCCTAAGTACTTAACTGTTTTGGAGTAGGGTATAGTTTTGCCATTGAGACGGGGAACTTTTAACTTTTTGAGGTCCCGTTTGTTCGTAAATGGTACTATGACTGTTTTGTCTGCGTTTACAGACAAACTGTTTTCGTCACACCATCTTTGTATGATGTGAAGAGCTCTTTGCACAAGAGAGGACACTGTGTCTAGACACGGCCCTCTGATGATTACTACAAGGTCGTCGGCATACCCTTGTGTGGGTAGTCTTTCCTCGGCCAGTAGATGCAAGAGTTGGTCAACCGCGACTGACCACAGGAGGGGGGAAAGTACCCCTCCCTGTGGACAGCCTCTAGTTGTTCTGACTGTATGGATGTGACCGTTCAGTGTTAGTTTTGCAGACCTGTTGCGGAGCATCGATTCTATCCAACCTATAGTGGTCCGATCTACCTCTTTGGCAGTTAGTCCACTAATTATGGTTCTTGTCGGGGTATTATCGAACGCTCCTTCAATGTCCAGGAATGCACAAAGGGCAATTTGCCTATCCTCGATAGATTTTTCGATCTTGTCGACTAGATCTATCAAGGCGGTTTCTGTTGATTTGCCCTTTTGGTAGGCGTGCTGATCTTTATGCAACGGGTGTGTCAATAAAGCACTTTCCCGTATGTTTAGATCTAGTACCTTTTCCATGGCTTTCAGCATGAAAGAGGTGAGACTAATAGGTCTATAGGACTTTGGTTGGGCATAGTCCTTTTTGCCTGTCTTTGGTATGAACTTTATTGTGACTTTAGTCCATGGCTCAGGTATAACGTTACATGCAAAGCTAGTTCTAAATATTTTTATTAGAATTGGAGTTAGGATTTCCGCGCCTTGTTGTAATAGGCCTGGGAATATTCCATCATCTCCAGCTGATTTAAAGGGCTTGAAGGTTTTTAGCGCCCATTTGACCTGATTAGGTCTGAAGATTTTTGACGCTCTTCGCCAGTCCTCTGAGTGAGGCCTATGTGGTGCATGAGCGTCTTCGTTACCCTTTGTACTTGTGACAGTGCTTGGGTTGGTTTCACTGACGGAGCCAGGAAAATGGACTGCTGTGAGCAGTTCCAGGGTCTCCTTCTCGGAGCAAGTGAAATTACCATCAGGCTTTCTGAGAAGACCTAATTGGTTTTTTGGAGCTTTTGCGAGGATCCTGTGCAGTCTAGCTCCTTGAGGAGTTTGATTGATCTCCTCACAGAACTTCCGCCAGTTTTTCCTCTTGGCTATTTTGATTTCTCGTTTGTAAGTTGTTAGAACAGACCTGTAGGTGTCCCAACTACACCTATAGGATTTGGCTTTATTAAAGAGCCGACGAGATTCGATTCTAAGTTTTTCTAACTTACGATTCCACCAGGGAGTATTCCTTCGTTGCTTGGGTTCTTTCAGAGGGCAGCTTTTGTGGTAGGCGTCTAGGATGCCGTTTGTTAGAATAAGTACTGCCAGTTCTAAGCTATCAGGATCTTTTATTGTTTTAGGAAAGTCCTGTAGGTTCTCCTTTAGTAGGGTTCTAAATAGTTCCCAGGATGTCGCCTTCGGGTTCCTAAAGGTGTTAGTTTGGTATATCGGAGCGGTTATTAAATCAAAACGTATGTGTCTGTGATCAGACATGGATTCTTCCTCGCTGACATGCCAATTACTTACGCATTTGTAGATTTCCTCTGTTGCGAAAGTAACATCTAAAACCTCCTGTCTGTTAGCTGTTACAAAGGTGGGTTTACATCCTATGTTACAAATAAAGAGACGGTTGGTTAGAGTAAAGTCATGGAGTAACTCACCCCTTGGGTTGATGTCGGTGCTCCCCCAGTTGGTATGGTGGGCATTGGCGTCGCAACCGACCAGAAGCTCGGCATGTTGTAGGCGCGCGTACTCCCGCAGTTTGTCGAGTTCTGTTGTTGGGTCCGTCTCCTTACCGTGGAGGTAGGCTGAGCAGACTATAGTCCTCATTCCCTTCCATCCACGGAGGTTGACGAACGCAGCTACCAGGTCGTCCGTGCAAAATTCTGGAACTGGTAGAAATTCAATTAGTTTGTTGAAAATAATGCAGGCTCTTGGCTTAGTGCCATTAATGTTATACAGAACATTACCTGCGTTGTGTAGACCCAAGACTGTGTTGTTTTCCAGCCACGGTTCTTGTACGAGGGCCATTTCTAGGTCATCCCGGCGGAAGTTGTGTGTAAGCACGTGCGTCGCAGCTGTGGCGTGATGGAGATTGATTTGGATGACCTTTATTGCCCTCGTTGTGGTTTGCCTTTTTGGGGCATTAGTGTGCAGGGGGCGGTTTGGCTCGTCCCTCACCTCCGGGCCGTCCACGGCCTTTCGGTTGGGTCGGTCCCCTTTGCGTCCCTCTGCTGGAGTTACTGCCTCGGGAACCTCTCTGTGGCCTACCCCGCCAGGTCCCCCTGGACAGGGGAAAGCCCCCTCTAACTGGGGGGTTTACGTTGCCCGCCCCCCCTTGGGTCGGTGTTTGAGGAGGCTGATTTGGGGTAGGGTTTGAGGGTCCCTCCGTTTCAGCCTGTTTAAGGGGTTTTTCACCACCTTTCAGCCTGAACAAAATCTGTTTGATACCTAAGCTAGCCTTACACTCCATAGCGCGAAGGACCCCCGCTGAAAGGTCGTCGATAGATAGGGTTATGGTGAACCCTGTCTCTTCGGCCTTGCAGTGGAGAACCTTCCACATATGGGTGTTCAGGTCCTTGTTTTGCACCCCTAGCATTCGCACTACCTCTTCAGCCGACTTGGCTTCGGTCTTGGGTGCAAAAGTGATGCCTACGGTTGGTTTAGGCATTTGTGCCTCTGTCATTATCGACAGTTCCGCTTCCGGCCAGGGTTTCAGGCTTCCTACACGGTCTTCGAGCCACTTACGTGACTCCAGGTCCTTGCAGGTGATCAGCAGCCACCCCGGCCGTAGCGAATGGCCTAGGAATCTTGGTCCGGTTCCTCTAATCTGAGTATTGCTTATCACACTGAGAATAGAGCACCGGACCAATTCTAGTTGCTCGTCCGTCATCGGTGTCCTATCACGGATACCAACTCGGTACGAGCCTACTGCCTCCTTGAAAGTGGATGGGCCCGCTCGCGGTTGTCCCCCCAAATTCCTCCTTGCCGTTCCTGGCTCGGCAGAGGTGGATGGCTTTGGGGAGGTGACGCGATGCGGATTCCCGTCCACTCTCGGTGCCTTGTGGACACCTTCTTTAGGAGACACTTCTTCTGACCGGGTCCTTTTATATGGCCTACGGTCGTACTGCTGCTGGGCCATACCCAGCTCCTCGAGTGTCTTGTGGCACTGTTCGAATGCTACAGTCGGGTCGACGCCCTCCGAAACGAGCGTTTTGTAGCGCCTTCGAGCAGAGCCACACATCCTTTTCCTACGAGCACCTCTTTGGTTCGGACTCCTAGGCGGTACGAAGGTTACTTCGGCCGTCCTGGTTTCCGTCTCCTCAGCTGCGCCCGTGGTCGAGGATGCAGGTGATGTTAGAAGGCTTTCTTCCAACATCCTGGAGCCGTCTGACGAAGGGGAGGCTGCTGAACCTTCCTCCATCATCGGCTCCTCCGTGTTTTTGGTAGGGGTGCTTGTTGAGCCGCTCCCTCCAAGGGTGTTCCCTGTTACGCCCAGAGATGGCATTAACTTTAAAATTGTTTTGAGTTTTTCTTCCATTATTATTCCCACGAGTAGCAAGGGAATTATATCAGTCCATCCCAGCAGAGCCCCGCTTGCCAGGACAAGGCAAAGAGGCATCCCCGAATCTGCCCGGTATCGGGGAGACACCGTTCGAGACTGAGCACCCCCTCAGCCACGCATCCATGGGCACGGTTCGGTTGACACCTTTGGATTGGGGTTTTTAGAGTCGAGGTTTTCTCCTCCAGGAGGGGGAAAGTGAAAGGATAAGGGTAAGTGGAAGGGGAAATTTGGAGGATAGGAGGAAGGATGAGGGAGTAAGGAGACTCCCATCGGTTGGGAATTTTCGATGGGAGTTCTTCCCTTGTCCGGGGTCCCGAGGGACTCCCCGTCCATGGGCGGGTACCGTACGCAGTGCCCGTTCACGGCGGGGGGGCTATCCGCAACCTGCCACCCGTCCGGTCGCATGGGAAGAACCTGCGCACGGTCGACTGGTGTCCACACTGTGGTACAGCGATTCATCGACCGACCCGGATTTTAGAACATATTATTTATTATAAAAAGAGGCGCTTTTCGAATTATCATACAAAATTTATCTCATTTAATACCTACGTGATAATTTAAATGACTGTATACAAAAATCATACCTTTCAAAAACGGTGAATCCAAACCTTCCTTCCCTAGTCCTTTTAAAGAGCAGATCGTACATTAAACGACCCTCCGTAATCTTACGTAACGTTAACGTCCTTAGCTCATCAAATGCTAGCAGGTTGTTATTAAACAGAATAATGTCTAGGAGCCATTCTGCGCTGTAACGAGGGCCCGACAAGCCTTAAATTATGGGGTGAGGGGGGTGGCTTCGCCGCTGAAACATCTGGTTCCAGTCAGGACACTCTAACTTTACTATTCTTATTGTAACTCGCTGAGAGGCGGGACTTTAACGCCACTGAAACTTAGATAGTTTTATTTAGTTTTGAATGTTTATTCTTGGACTACGTTAGCTCTTGAATTGGCTTGTATAGTTATTACCAAATGCTAAAGCCAAATCAAAATAAACTCCATTCAAAATTGCAAATTGTTACTGCAATGTAATGTAATGTTAATAATAAAATGAATAGACAAAAAAAACTATTAGATACATCATGGAAACATCCTTAGGGCCGTAGATCGAAAAATCTAACTTGTAACATTTAAACACGCCTATCGAAAAAATATAGCAATAATTACGTATCGGAGTTTGTTTCTCATGCCAGGCGCATGTTGACTCGCAAATACAATAAACATTTTATGTTTGTAATCAATTTGTAATGGACATTTATTAACTACCTATCTATTTTTATTCATATAAAAAAAAGAGACAAACGTAAATCTTTCCGATTTCATTTCTGACCGATATTTCTTTTTTAAGAGACGCTGTCGCAGTTTGAATATAATACTAGTAGCATACCATAGGATAGCATAATCTGTTAACAATAAAATTTACCGAGGCATAGGGTAGTAAAATGAAAACTCAAAACATCCACGTTTCACTAGTAGTACCGAAACTTTGTCCAGTATGACGGGTAGCCCGTCGCCATATAATGGACAGTGAGTACAATGCATACCTCGAAATTGAAGTATGCAGGTTTCCTCAACATGATGTTTTCCCTCACCGAAAAGCCAGTGGTGTTACAAATCGTACAAAAAAATCCAAAACTCATTGGTATGAGTCGGCCTGGACGGGGATCGAAACATCATCGCTTCCTGCACGGCAGGCATAATACTAGTATGAATCCTTATTATACTTAGATAAGAACGCCGAGTTTTTTTATTATTCATGCCAGTTTTTGCTTCGCGCTTTAGCGGTAGTTATAAATAATTATAATAATATAATTTTAGGTTCATTCCTAAAAGCAACAAGCTTTCAAAATTTTGTTTCTAACAACAGTTACGGGGTAATTTACTCGAAATGAGATTGTATTCGTTAATTATTATTCATGTTTCGCTACCTCTTAGCGTATTTCGGTTAAGTTTAGTAATGGAAAAACTTTTTTTAACTGCCGAAATCTCGGGGACCCGCCATAAATATCTGTTACTGCAGGCTGTTACGCACGGGTGGTGTTTTCTTCCTTTTCTTTCGGATTTAAATGAAGGGTCAGTTCTGCACGTACGTAATTATTTAAGACAGTGGGTACCGCCCTTTAAATATTTCGTAGGGTGGATTTTTTCGTAGCTATAAAACGTGCATCGAATAAGGGTTTTTTTTAGTAAAATGTTATTAAAATTTTCAGTTAATTTGATTAACCCTTCTTTAAAAATTTAGAAGTGGGTAAATGTTTTCCTGTATATTTGAAAGGTTAATGAACCCTCCTCGTCAATTAACGATTTAATTTATTTGGAGAGAGTTAGTCAAGAGTATTTTTATCTACTTTCGACAAATATAATAGGTGCAAATACATTACGGCAGTCTTTTCTCTCGGGGGAGGGTAAAAACGTTGTAACAACGAATCTTTTCAAGCGTGTTTTTCTAGTATGGTTGATCTAAGTGTTTTCAACGCTAACTTAAAAAGTCGTAGTGGTCTAGTGGCGAGTAATTAATAACCATGCATGCCGTGCAGGAGGTGATGGTTCGATATCCGACTAGGCCAACTCGCGTACCAATGAGTTTTTCGGAATACACACACTTCAATTTCAAGGAGCTCTCTCTCCCCGTCACACTGGACAGATTTTCGGTACCTACTATAGCTATTATAGGTATAATAATAGGTATAAAATTTCACTATAATAGTGAAACGTGAATGTCATAATATTCACAACATTTTTGACTATCTCCGTCGGGGAATAGAGAGCATAATATGATATACAATTAGAAATAAAGAAGAACTCTACGTAACTCTAACTAGAGATATCCCATCACATGGGAACCGGATGATGCCCCTCCGTTTGAGTTATGGATACCACTTCCGGAGATGTATTTCCGGTGTATACCAGTGACCATTGACCAGTTAATCGCCAAATGAATCATAACTAATCAGGTGAGTTAGAACACCCTGTTTTTGAGAGTTGGCTGAGATAATAAGAGATATATTGTGCGTGGGTTTCCTTTTTGTTATTTATTGTTTTAGGGACATAATGCTATAAGACCTTATATTTTGTACCTAAGTGTTTTAATACTGTTTAAATATTTTAAAGCCGTTAATATGTCTGTTAAACTTAAAAGCGTAGCGTAAGCACGGAGCGGAGTAATGAATTGAACTTTATTTGCGAGCGTAAAGGTTCTGTCAAATACTTTAATATCATTTTTTAGGGTTCCGTACCCAAAGGGTGAAAACGGGACCCTATTACTAAGCCTACGTTGTCCGTCCGTCCGTCCGTCCGTCCGTCCGTCTGTCTGTCTGTCTGTCCTACCTATTTAGGGCTGTAACTTTTGAACCGTAATAGCTAGATAGTTGAAATTTTCTCAGATTATGCGTTATTACAGCGGATTTGTTAACAAATAATAAAAATGTCAAAAAGTTAAAAATTAAGGGGGATTCTCAACAAGAAACCAGTTTTTATCAACGTTTTTTCTTCACGCTCTATCGTATAAACGGTAATACATGCAAGCGTCGAACTTAGTGTGATTATAGAGCAAACTCTACAAAATAACAACAAATACTAAAAACCGGGCAAGTGTGAGTCGGTCTTGGGCTAAAGGTCCCGGACAGAAAAAGTTTTTTAGTTGTGTTCTGTGGTGGTGTGGTACGGAACCCTCGGTGCGCGAGTAGCCCGACTCGCACTTGACCGCTTTAATTTAATAAATAGTAAGAAATTAACATCATGAAATTGACATCTACAACATTTGTTCGAATCACTCTTTGAATATCAGTTCACCATCGTATCGTCTCGTTTTTGTTTGAAACACAACATCGTTGGAGTTTCCTTTAGATAATTAGATCAGATTGAATTTTGCCTCTGAAATACTAGAAATTATCGACTTATGGTATATTTTTTGTTGTTAAAAGTTTGTTGCAAGGTTTGCTTCTATCCGAAGAACACAATATTGAACAACCTAATTTATTACAATTTTCAATTACAGCTCAATTTACATCCCAATGCCCTTAGTGTTTAGGTCCCCATTGTAACGTAAACATTTTATTTCTTTATTTACATGTACAGAATATTTAAACGTTCATTAATGTTTGACTTTCTTCCTGCGATCGCTCCGCGCTTCGCTGAAATAAGACTCATAAATATGTAATGTTGGGCATACTGAAACGAGGGCTATGCAAAATATCTGTTCGCTTATAACGTCTATTCTAATTTAACGTCTCATAGATTTTATTTTGAATCAAATTTTAGCAGTGATAAGGCATTTGTAAATGTTTTCATTTCTTTTATTATCATTATCGTCTTCACGGCTTACTCTTTTTGATAAATTATGTATACTACCAAGAAGTTAAAATTAGTACAGATGACGGATAAAGTACTCCCATAATGTTTTCTACGATAAAACCTAGAGTTCGGTATGGGGACACAGTAAGAAAGAGAACTAGTGAACAAACCGGAGAATAGGGATGATGACAAAAAAAAATTGATTACTTTTTTAAAAACTCTTTGATATCTTAAACAGTAAAGTGAAATAAAATTTTGAATATCTTTAGATTAGAGCGAGAGGCGTATACAACAGAAGTGACGTCATAACCAAGTATTGTCATACAAATCATGACGACATGTCATACAAACACCTGTTTTGCATGAAAGAGATAGAAGATGATAAAAATCATTTTTCAATAGCTTATAACTTTTTTGTTTTCTATTCAATTGTAATTTCGTTTGAACATTTTGCTATTAAATTTAGCCTATTTCTATAATTCGTCACAATATAGGGTGAAATTGATATCATTAGCATTCTTTCAAACTAAGAGTCTACTCATCAAACTGAACAACTTTTACTATGGGAGCAAACCGATCGGAGCAACAAAAAAATCAGCTGATCCATAGTAAACTGCAGTGCCAAATCAACTCAACAGCTGATTTTTAGTTGCTCCGATCGGTTTGCTCCCATAGTGAAAGTTGTTCAGTTTGATGGGTAGACTCTTAGTTTAAAAGGATGCTAATGATATCAATTTCACCCTGTATATGGATTTCCAGGATCAGTCATCATCCCAATGATGACAGCAGTATACCATTATAGTCTAGTCTAAAACATTCGAAACGTGTGTGCGCAATCCGGTCTCTCCAATAAAGTTCATGCTTCATTCACAGAGCTAATTTTAATCTAGTAAGCTGTATTTTATCATCAATGTAACGAAAAAGTCCGTAAGTAGGTACATAAAAACTTAAGGCAGATTATTTAATAACTATACATATTTATTAAATTCCTCGAACTCTAGGGGAAAACAAAGGCGAAATATTTAAAATACCAAGTGTATTTGCTTATGCAAAAAATGACCATCAGGCAAAGAAGGAACGTCTTGGGAATTTAATTCAAGATTTTGCAGTAGGCAGGCATGTTTGGAATATTTTCATTTTATTTGACTACTTGACTGCTTGTTATTTGTAATCAAATTATGTATACCTATACGTACCTACATCGTGCTTTTGCTTTAACATCTCTGGGAAAATCAGAGAAAACCAAATATTTACAAAGATAGTTTATTTTAAAGCATAACCATAATTTCTGTGTGTATCATGATCATAAATCTTAGACAATTTAATTCATAAATACATGAACAAACACCACACCACACACACCACCACACCACACCTACTGCAGTTTTGTATGAAACAGCAGATTTTTTTCTTTTCTCGATGTAGCAGCTTCATAGTAAAAAGGTAAAAGTGGGTAAACGGTAAAATAAAGTTTGTTATCTCGACAAAGTATCACAGCTCATTGATATTAATATTACTAGTGTGTTTTGTTATACCCTGTACTTATAGGTTGAGTTTGAAAATTAACCGTCACAATATCAAATTATAATAATCCTTTATAGTAAATTTCTCACATTTACTATACGGCATTCAGTCACGGTTCCAAAAACAACATTGAATAACGTGAAAGTTTTCCGTCACGAATCGAAATAAAAAGCAACCCCTTAAGCTTGACCGCCCGCGCCCCGGTCCTCATAACTTGACTCCTCCAATAATATCGTCATATTTTTTTCTAACATTGCGAAATTGGAATAAAAGGAAGGGAAAGTTCCGCATCGAAATTGCTAGGGTCGTGTACTCGCCATAAATAATAGAAGCAATCTGTGACTGGGCAGCAAGGCTACGTCATGCTAGCACGCGTGTACGGAGTCCTGACCGGTGGACTGCGATTACCTATGATTTCTATTGCAAAGTGCGTTGTTATGTCAATTGGCAACTATGTTTCGTAATATTTTTAGTCAGGGTTGCCACCGACAGAATTTATTACTCAGATATTTTATTTGGTATTAGGTAGGCCTGTGCTCTACAGTGGGACGTTTATAGGCTGATGATGATGATGATTCAACAAAGGCTGAAAGAACAGATGTGGTATATATTGGCTGGTAAATATAGGGTGTTGTTACATTACTTTACAGGTAATTGTACACATGAAACAGTTTTTCGCTAAAGATATAATAATAAGAATACCTAAGGGAAATTCTGATTACATTTTGAGGTATATCGAAAGTCCAAATTTTTTAAGCTTATTTCCTACGAGCTTTTACCCGCGACTTCGTCCGCATAAATTTTATACCAGATTTTAATTCAGATGGTAAGCTATCAACCAAAAAAAGTTTCATCAAAATCGGTTCAGTAGTTTTTGCGTGATACTCGAACAAACAAACACCCAAACAAACAAACAAACAAACAAACAAACAAATAAACAAACAAACAAACAAACAGACAGACAAAAAATTCAAAAATTGGTGATTTGGAATCAGGGACATCTAGAAACCATATTGTAATCTGTTTTTTGTAAATATCTTCAATGTACAGACACACTTCTGTTACAGTTTTATAATAGTTTATTTCCTATAAAGCAAGGGAGAAAACAGATCTAAGTAAAAAATCGGCTGTTCTGTATTAAACTGCAGTGCCTACTCGACTCAGATATATGCAACAGCAGATTTTATTTTTGCTACTATCGGTTTGCTCCGATATCTACATAGTAAAAGTTGTTCAGTCTGATGGGTAGACTCTTATATGTTTGTTAGGAAAACTAGTTCAGTATCACAGGTGCAATCACCGCTTAAAGTTATGCAAATGTTTATCCTAACACATACCTACGTACAGAAAAAGGAAAAGTTGGAATTGTGTAAAAATATGCCTTGATGTGTATAGCAAAAATTTTCATGACTTACATCCATACCAGCTGCGCACATTCGCTTAAGTCCATAATTAAAATATTTTTATTTGCGTACCAAACCAGGGGGTCAATCGCGCTAATGTTGAACGATACTACCAAAACAAAACCACAACCAAAAACGTTCCGTTATGCACAATTCGTATCGCGCTAATTTATATTAACGGTAACGATTTAGCTTCTTTTCGGAAGATACGTTGGCGTAACGTTCGATGTCCGTTCGATCGAATTATCTGGCGTGGTAGGTGCGTGGTAGGTTCGTGGTAGGTGCGTGGTAGGTGTATGGTAGGTATGTTTTGCTTTGGTATCGTCAACGATTTAAAAAATTAATAAAAAAATTTACATCAGATAAACCAAATCTAAACCAAAACCAAGAACGTTCCGTCCGAACGGTAAAACCGTATAAAATAGCGCAATTGAGGCCCTGTACAATACAACGCAGTTCTTTGACGTTTTTTCTTATAGCTGCTCAATCACGAAGCTTGAATATTATTCTAGGTATCGGTGATTACCGTACCTAAATATAAATAAGTCTATCGCTAGATGCGACGCGAGGTCCGCCTCTTCCGTGTCTGTGGCAAATGAGACGGGACCATGATGCGCTCCCTGCGTCTCCGAGACTCTTTGCGGGTGGAGTAAGAGATGAGGGAAAAGTAGGAGCTGTTATAAATCTCACAGCTATTGTAATAAAGCCTTAGGTACTTCATTGAAACCGGATAATCTGGAACAAATTATGACTTATTAAAATAACTTCAAATAAAGGTTTGTCTAAGAAATAAATTAACGCTTTTATTGGTTTAAATATGTCTGTACTCTGTATTTATCCAAAGGCCGAAAATTATTCCTGATCAAGTTTAGTATCAAAGGGCGACTCTTTCGACTTAGAGGGCACAACACAATCTCACAATCAATCAATCTCAATCTTCTTATTACAAGCGCAGTGGCGCCCTCGTCACAATAATAAAGATTTCTCAATAAGGAAAGCGTAAATTAAAAAAGTACTCAACAGATTAACTACAAAAGCCTTCAAGCCATTGTTATACAATACTTTTATAGGTTCTTAACATTCCACTTTTAGATAATTTCGAATAAAAACAAAAACGGCAGTTTTTTTCTTTTTTCCAAAGTATGTTTAGATTAGACCTTTAAAAAACCTATAAAAATATTATATGAAAATAGTTTGAAGTAGTTTATCTGTTGAGCACTTTTTAATTTAGGCTTTCCTTATTGAGAAATCTTTATTATTGTGACGAGGCATCATGGTACACATTTTTTACCGTTGAAAATATTAAGAAGTTCATAATATATTTTTCACACCACCCGCTCGAAAATGGAACATTATATGTCATGTAACTCGAACCTAAAGCAAGTCATTATAGCCCTGGGACTAGCCCAAAGAGAATATAATCACTACGTTTTAAGAGACGGGACTCCTTGGAGCAAAATAATCGTAAAAAACGTCAACTTGTATGACTTGAAGCTACCATTCCATAGCCAACATAGAGCAACATGTTGCCAATATTGAAAACAAAATGACAGTGCAAAGTAGTGATGTGCTGTGAATATTTAACGATATCGATAGTTGCAGAAAAAAAAAATTGCCATATGATATTGATATTTAAAAATTGCAGATTTTTTTAGTGATGGATTGATGTTAATCCAATCACTAGAATAAAACAAACAATTAGCCACCTACTAATAAGTCTGGGACTGTCTTGAGATAAAGAAAAGACATTCGTAGGTATTAATAATTATAATTAATTTACATAAAATTATACCACATTGAAATAATAGGTTAGATTGGCTATCCTAACTGTTATGAAACTCTTAAAGAAGACTCTATGTACATTTAAGGTATTTTATTTTATTTTATTTTATTTAATATGGCACACCAACAGTATACATATTTAAACATTTACAATAACATAGGAACGCTAAAAATCAATTTCTAATACACACACATATAACAGGCGCACACAGCATTGGCCAGTAACACAAGTAATCTACAAATATATATAAATCAATACAATATCTTACAAAATAGAAAATTTCAACATTCAAACCATCACCGCAAACGAGTGAGGATTGCGGTGCGTTCCTGCACAAAATGTGCGTTATGATATCATAAATAATTAAAACTAATAATTCTGGGCTGTAAAATAAATAATGTGTGGTATAAGACCCAAAACGAGTTACTTTTAATGACTTTAGTACAGTTAATTTTTTGAAACTTTAAAGTTAAATATCTCCGAAACGTTACACCGCAGGAAATTTTTTTTTGCATAACAATGTAAGGTAATATTCACCCTAAAATACCCACAACATTTGGTACCTGGCCGCTTAAAAAAAAGACGCCAATATTAGCCGTACCCCATTTGTTTTTTTTTTTAAATGTTTATTCATTTTAGGAAAACTTACGGACTAATTACAGGATAGTATGCAGTGAGCCGTATGGATATGGAATGGCAGTTGGTTTCAATTTTGTCATTTTTTATGAAAATCTTCCAGGCAGGAAATGTTTCTCGCAAATAATAATTGGTTCATTTTTCGATTGGTATGTAGGTACGCTAGATCTTCATTTCCAGTAACTTGAACCCATTTTTTGCATCTGAAAATAAAACATGTATACAAAAGTGTAATCTTATCATATCATCAAAAATATGATGGATGATTTTTGTATGGTGGATGTTCTGATGTTTCAGAATATCTCTGACTACCTCCTCGGGGAGCATAGTCGTTCGTATCCGTATGCGTCTGCATGTATGTATCAACAATTATATCGATATCGACATTTCTCCAAATCCCTCACTTCTTTACAAATACTTCCCGCTCTTTACGAAAATGATTGCCTAAATATAAACCTGGGCTAATAAATAGAATAAATTTATGCTTACCGAGCTTCATCCAGTGGAAATCTTGCTATGAAGTTACGTTTTTTACCATCTTTTCTTTCCGACCTTTCACAGCATATTTCGCATTTCTAGTACTTAATTTTAAGCTTTTATGGTGCAATATCACGTAATACACTGAATTTACTTGTGTTTTATGTTTTATATTCACGTTTATTTATTAATTCTAAATATAATAAACACCCAAAAACATTTTAAATAATTTAGACAGAATCTGTTTCATAACGTGTGAAAAACATCTGAATTACGTCACGTGACATTTCATGAAAGAGAGGGTCAAGAAAAGAGACGAATATAGACGCCCATTCAAGTTCTACCACATCCCATACATTTTCTCGCATCTATGCAGTTGCGATAGACTGGACTAGCCGGGCAATAATATTGTACTGAATTTCATTATAACCCGCTGGTCAATAATGAGATTTGAATATGGAACCGCATCCAGAGATTATTTAATAGTTACTACGATCCTTACTTAAAATTCGTATGAAAACCTGTGATGAAAACTAATTATGGAGACAGGCACCAAAAAGAACTTAATTCGAAATTTGAACTGGCCACCACGAGTATTGAACACAAAAAAAGAAAAAAAGGCGCGAATCATAAAGGTATCATCTTTATGGCGCGAATACTGCATATCTCTGTACTTGCTCTGTACCTATTATTGCCTTCCTATTGCTACGAACAAAGTAATAAAAAAATATTACATTGTCTTTCCACAACTGGAGTGCGATTTTTGAATCTCATTCGCTGAGTTCAGCAGTTGAAAATGTCAAAATTACTATGGAAATACGCATCTTTCTACCGCTGATTTGACTTTCAAAAATCGCACTCCTGGAGTATGACTTTTTAATGTCAAATCAGCAGTAGAAAGATGCACGTCTCCGTAGTAATATTGACATTTTCAACTGCTGAGTTCAAAGAAAGATTCAAAAATCGCACTCCAGGAGTGCGATTTTTGAATCTCATTCGATGAGTTCAGCAGTTGAAAATGTATGGAGATGCATATCTCCATAGTTACTTTGACATTTACAACTGCTGAACTCAGCAAATGAGATTCAAAACTCGCACTCCTGGTCTAATGTTTCAAATATCTACTTTCACTTTTAATTTAATAAAATAGTTTTTCTAAATACTATACTATTGAACACTAATACTTTGTTATAAACTCTAATAAAAGAATTGGTTTCTAACCATAGAGAATTTACACGCTCCCCTGGGTTTCTAACAGTATTGCTTTTTATTTTCTCGCGGAGGGTGTGAAAAGTAGAGTATGGTCCTCGGGGATAAACGTGTTTTCATCTTGGGCGAGCTTGAACCCCTCGCTTCACTCAGGATTCTAGTCTTAACTCCCTCGCTTCGCTCGGGAGTTAACCCTAGAATCCCTCGTTACGCTTGGGATTCAATATCGCGCCCGTGATGAAAGACACTGCTTTATCCCCTTGGTACATAATCTACTAATTAAACCCTTATGCGTGCACTCAGAGTAATAATAATCATGATCATCAGCCTATATACGTCCCACTGCAGGGCTCAGGCCTATACGCAAGGAACGTGTATGGGCGTTACTACACCAAGCGTGCCTAATGCGCCTAATGCCGGATTCCCAGAATCCAGATATAGGTACCTACGCATTCGAATTTCTTCTTCAGCGTATTCAGGTTTCCTCACAATGTTTTCCTTAACCGTCTTGGAAAAATAAAGTAATAAATTATTGTCAATTTATTTTAAAAGAACTAACTTATACCGAGTTCTGAAGAGAGGGAGCTCTTTCCCAAATGATAAGTATTTCCACCTCGTCAAATTCATCGATTGGTTTTAGGTTTTAGGGAATTAGTTTTGTTCAACATGCGTTTTAGATTTTGCTGCATTCATATTATAAAGCTATTTTTGTATTTATAACTTTACTCTATAGACTCGTATGTAGAGTCTATGTTAGTCTTTGTTAATTGTTAAACATTTCCCCATTATCCTGCAAAATTTCATCTAATTTAAGCTACATTTGAATAGTTAAGCGTCAGCAACATGAGAATTTCACTGAAGTGGTATACCAAAATATAGTAAGAATGTCGGATATAGAGTAAATTACAAATTGTTCATTACTTAATTAAATATACCATACATAGGTAAGCTCAATATTGGACCTACACAAGAACATTTATCAAAACAAAATAAACAATTTAGTTACAGACTTACTTGCTTTTGTCGAGTGACCGCCCAAGTTTGGGTCCGCCGATCTTCGCAACTTGTCTCTTGCTTGCCACAGTTGGAGTTCTGGACATTTGGTCAGATAACTTGTTAGTTTAGTTGGTTTTGTATAAATTTTGGTAGTTTCTGAATTACTGATTGCGGGAAAGCCCTGAATTGTATTAATGAATGCAAGTTCATTGAAATACACTGAAGTTGTAATTACATGAATATTGTACTCGAGATAATAATAAATATTAATTTACATACTCTAACTCGTTCTTATGTACCTACATATTACATACATAGCATAGCATTTCAGAATGTCTGGATGAGCTTTTGAATACGCTATAGTGGCCTATACAGGGTGTAAAATTAAATGGGACAAAGGGGTGCTTCAGACCATCAATCTGAATAACTTTCTCTATGGAACCAATATCGAAATCGCGAAAAACAAATCTTCTGTCGCATACGTTGCAGTCGAGTTTATGTTTGCAGTTTTATATAGGGTCCTTCTTAATAGGCTGACACTTTTTTAAAGGGATGATCAGACCGTCAAACTGAACAACTTCCTCTATGGGACCAACATCGAAATCGCGAAAAAAAAAATCATCTCTTCCATACAAAACTGCAAACCTACTCGGAGCCAAACGTATGGGACAACTGTTTTTTTTTTTGCGATTTCGATGTTGGTCCCATAGAGGAAGTTGTTCAGTATGACGGTCTGGTCATCGCCTTAAAAAAGTGTCAGCATATTAAGAAGGACCCTGTATGGGATAGCGAATTTTTTTTTCGCGATTTCAGTATTGGTCCCATAGTAAAAGTTGTCCAGTTTGATGGTCTGAAGCACCCCTTTATGGAAGTGCCCCATTTACTTTTACACCCTGTATTGAACAACTTTTCAAATGGTGGCTGACGTTAACGTCAGCACCCCACAAAACACTTGGCACGTAAGAAAAATTATCCCTTAGTCGCGTCATACTAAGCAGGTACCACACTGGTGTTCAAAATTGCCCATTTCTTTTATATCGGTCATCTTGTTTAACAAAATGTTCCAAAGCATAATAAACAAAACACGATATAGATATAAAAAGAAATTCTTTTTACATTGCACATTGTAAACTCCTAGAATTTTATAACGAGTAACCACAAAGCGTTAGTACCAAACAAAAACAAAAGAATGTTCTCCCATATTTATACAATTCCGTATTTTTGTTAGGTAACAATATTTTACGGTACAGTAGAAGCACAAAGGCGCTACAGTGGGCACCGTTTGGCTGGATGTTGGTCCACGTGCGTGTTCCCATGGGGGTAGGTACACCTACTGTTATTCATCATTATGCTAATTCTATGAACACAGCCGGGTATTATTTTGTACTAACTTTCATGCGTGCTGTACTCGCTCGAGCGTTTGAGTATTTAATTAAATTTTATAATAAATTTAATTGCATTTACGGTTGAAGAAATACTTAGTACCTAACGTAACTTTGGGACTGGATAAAAAAAAGCAAAAAGGAAAGCATTTTATTTTAAGAGTCCTTTACGGATTGGCCTACGGACGTTATGCCAAAGTAATAACGAATTTATTTAATTTATATAATACTAGCGACCCGCACGGCGATGCTGATACTATGCATGTATTATCTTGTGACTATTATAAAACTGTAATTTTTTGAAAAAAGAATTTAGTTTCTTTGTTTGTTTGTTTGTTTGTTTGGGTGTTTGTTTGTTCGAGTATCAAGCAAAAACGACTAAACCGATTTTGATGAAACTTTTTTTGTTTGGTAGCGTAACATCTGACTTAAAATCTGGTATATAATTTATGCGGACGAAGTCGCGGGTAAAAGCTCGTCACCTATATAATTATATGAACCGATCAATTAATTTTAATGTATCAACATCTAGCCTTCACCAATCCATACTGGTTGGGATTGTGGTTGAGTACGCAGTATGATATAAAAAAAGTTTCATCAAAATAGGTTCATTAGTTTTTGCGTGATACTCGAACAAACAAACACCCAAACAAACAAACAAACAAATAAACAAACAAACAGAAATACAAACAAACAAACAAACAAACAAACAGACAGACAAAAAATCCAAAAATTTGTGATTTGGAATCAGGGACACCTAAAAACCGTATCGTAATTTTTTTTTGTAAATATCTTCAATGTACAGACACACTTCTGTTACAGTTTTATAATAGTTTAGATATAGAAAATAAACAAAACAATTTTTAAAACTCGTAAACCTTTTTTAATACCTAAAACAAAATGATGCAGAATTAATTTAACTACAATGTAACGAAAGCTGAAAGATGTAAATTTTCGTCTTTAGTTTGATGTAGTACGTATGTACAAATCGTCATCATCATCATCTCAGCCGATGGACGTCCACTGCTGGACATAGGCCTCCCCCAAGTACGTACGGGTTCGATGAGATAATATGTCAAACTCGCTGTCAGTCAAGTATGTCATATGTCAAATTCGCTGTCAGTCAAGTTATTGCATCGCCAAGTTCTTTTTTCGTCAAATTGCAGTTTTAGTCAAATTCTCTTTTCGTCAAAAAATAATATGACAATAATATTCTGCTTTTATTGCGCGGAATACACATTTCTACAAAGTACACGATAACGCTTTGGAGTTATACTTCAAAAAAATTGGGTTTATACCCGGGCCCTAGGTACCACTAAAAGAACAACTTCGAATCCCTGAAACAAAAGCAACCGTTCCTAATAAATGTAAGTACACAGAGCTTAATTAACTTTAAGACTAAAAGTACCAAAAGTGAACCAGTATTAAAGTACCGACTTATATTAACGCAAACTTGTTGAGTCCCGTAATGAACGGACGAAAACATTCTGACTTTGTACGTTAATGTTTTAATTACGACCTTCTTATGTCTTATAACTTAAGAATTTTGCCCTCGGCCGTATCAAGGGCTCTAATTAAGCTTCTTTACGCTGTATAAAAGATTTAGGCGTGTGAACATGCTTGGTTCCAAAAGCGGTTGACAGTGTTTGTAATGAATGATGTTTGGTTTGGAATAATTAAGTTGGATTTTGGTTGACATTTTAAATGGTATGAATAAAGATTATACTGATGAACATAGAGCTGATAAACGATTAGTAATTGTGACATAGTTTATGATAGTTGTTTAATCTTTAATCCTTCCAAACACTTTATTCTTTTATCTTATCTTTGCGCTGTCATAACGAATACCAATACATAAATTAGGATTATCGTAGTGAACATAAACTATTTTTTTTTTTCAATTTTGGACACAAACAGTCTTAATAAAAACAATATATCTAAAACTAGTAAACTGATACCAAAAATACAAATACAAATATCTTTATTAACAAAATAGAAATTCAGTACACATGATACAATGGACCCCGCATGCGGCAAGCCAGAATCAGACCAGACTCGGAGGTCCCAAAAACTAGTAAACAGAACCAGACTCGGAGGTCCCAAAAACTATAGTATAATATACTCCAATCCCAATATTTCTGGTAATCCTATGATGACTAGTATCATAAAATCAACCATACCATAAATGGTATTAGAATAATCCTCATCGTGCGAGACGTGCGACCATAGTCAATCCAAACTAATTATACTATACAACCTGTTGCCCACGACTTCGTCTGCGTTACCCGGATAAAAAGTACCCTATGTGTTAATCCAGGTCATGGTCTATCTGTATGCCAAATTTCGTCAAAATTCGTTTAGGAATTTTTGCGTGAAAGAACAAACATCCATACTTACAAACTTTCGCGTTTATAATATTAGTAGGATTAGTTATGAATCATAACTAATCCTACTTTATTAAAGATTACAAGGTTGTCATATCATCATGATATGACAAACTTGTAATCTTTAATAAATGAAATGAAATGACGTAGCGTGTGCCTATAACCATTAAATATTTAGAAGTAGAAGTATAAAAGTTCACCTACTCATTACACCTTTATTCTTAAAGTCATAATTTTCATAATTATCTCAGTCGGTTTTTGTTAAGAATATTTTACGAATATCACTAACAACAGTCACATTTTCTAAACCGACGTGGATGAAGTATAGTGCTTAAACATCGCTAAGGTGCGTTCATACGGTGCGTGAAAAGCGTTTATCTTAAAATTTCTAAAAAGTATATCAACAGCTGAATGTGGGACTTACCAATTATATTGTGTACTACAGTACTTACTAATCATGATCTCATCATCATCATCATCTTATTTAAGAGCTACGCTCTTATCGGTGGAGTATTCGCCAATCCTGTCTCTTTTCCTCTGGTCTCTTGAGTTCTTGATACGACACGACATCAACCTTTTCCTTAACTTGGGCTAGATAACTCTGTCTTGGTCTTCCTCTGCCTCTCTTCCCTTTTATCTTCCTTTCCAGTATGGTTTTAAAGAAATTGCCGTTCCGTATTGTTCCGTTTCCTGTCCGATAATTTTCCCCTCCGGTTTTCGATTGTTTTTAGAATGTTTCTTTTTTCTTTAACCATTCTTAACACTTCTTCGTTTGTCATATGGGGATAAGTTGGACGGAAAGAATTATGATTTATATGTAACAAAACTTATAATATATATTATTTACTAGCTTTTGCCCGCGACCTCGTGGGCGTAACTTCAACATCTCATTGTACTTTAGGGGTAGATTTTCGAAAAATCCTTTCATAGTGCATCCCTACATGCTATGCAGAATAATGTATTTGCAATTTCATGTTTCTATCTTCAGTGGTTTAGGCTGTGCGTTGTCTATCAGTCGGTCAGTCTCGGAACTGTTTTATAATTATATATACAAAATACAAATACAAAATATGTTTATTTTTAAATGCATAATGCTAACAATAACATTTTCGGGGCTTCCTTTTAAATGTCTAAAAGACATTTGTTCCAGAAGGCTCCGCTCTTCCATATCTATAAGTGTATACATTATAAAAACAAACTAAAATTAAAAGTTTAACAAAAGTTTTGAAATAGTTTTTATATCCAGTAAACAGAGTTTAAGTTTCTAGCAACAATAATATTATAAAATAAAAGTTATAAAAAGTAATAGGAAAAAGCATGCGTAGAAGTGTAGAAGTGCGTGTGTGTGTATGTTTGTGTGTATGTGTGCGTGTGTGTGTGTGTGTGTGTGTGTGTGTGGGGGTGTGTGTGTGTGTGCATTTTGGTAAATGAGTGTGCGGAGGACAAATATCATGGTATTATTTGTAATTAAGTGAGCAATTTTATTGTGTCAATGACATTTAGATTGATATGAAGTTTTGTTTTGTTATGTTATGTTATGTTACCTGCCTTGCGACATAGGTCTTAGGGTCAGACACCTGCATAAGCAGGTGTCCACAGGCAACTTAAACTATTTAAGCAATATATTGCAAAAAACGACTCCACTTCTGTGTAGTCAAGAGTAAAAAGCCATTCTTTTACATATAAAGATTTGAACACCAAAACCACAAATAATACACCACATTTAAAGCAAATAAAATGATTGATTGATCAACATAAACCACCGTCTACGAAGCGTTCGAAGCTCTGAGGAAGCTAAGCAACCGGCCTGAAATCCTTACGTATAAGGGTAGGTATTATTCTGAACATAAATGATTTCATACACGTAGACTTTATAACGCATACTTAGCACTATTAGAAGTGCGATTTTTTAAAATCATACGAGCGACTAGGCAGTAGAAAGATGCATAATCTCCATAGTAATTTTGACATTTTCTACTGCCAAGTCGCTCGTATGATTTTCAAAAATCACACTTCTGTACGCACCTTTTATAACTCCGCCAGAGTAACTAAAGCACTGACATACAGACATGGGTCAAACAGAATTATAAATCATACAAGCACACGTCTGGGCAGTCTGTTAATGTAATATTCATACGGGTAATGTATGGTGTTTATAATGCTAAGAGTAGAAACTGGGTCGCATTTACATACGGCTTAAGGACTCGCCTCTTTTGCGCTTTTAGTCGAAGAGTCGAGGTTTTCGGTTGAAAATAAATCTTATTGTGCGATCAGATGTGACTGGCAGTTGAATTAGACTTTATTTGTGAATATTTTAAGCCATATAGGTACCTGCTTATGTTTAATCAACTCTCTTTTCTTTTGCTTTAAAGTGCTTAGTATGGTAGAGTTAAAACATTTTTATAATCCTTATGTAGTATAGGGCGAAAACCTCACTAAAGCCGATAAGCAGTATGAGTCGTAAAAAAATAACGCCGTCTACAAACTGCTTAGCAAGTCTTCCGAATCAGGGAGGCGATCAAAAAGCTGTCACCCATGACAATACGCAACCCTTTAAGGTGATGATCGAACCATCAGATAACTTTCTATAGAGAAAGTTGTTCAGTTTTTCAGTTTCCTATAGAGGACTCAACATCAAAATCGCGAAAAAAATACCCGCTGCATCATGCATTTGAGTCGAAGTACTGCAGTTCTATATGGAAAAGCCGATTTCTTTTTGCGATTTCCAATTTGGCTCCAAAGTGAAGATGTTTTGTTTGATGGTCTGATCATCCCCTTAAGGGTGGAGACACATTGACCGACCGATGGCCTACGACGGCGGGCCCATAAAAAAAACACGTTTAGCTTCGGCGTTCGGGACGCCCCGCGCCGTTCGCCGCGTCGATAGCGGAGGATGCGGACGGTGCCCATACTAAACATGCTCTATGTACGCACTCGCCTTTATTCGCCGCCATCGGTCAATGTGTCACAACCCTTAAGGAACGTTTCTAACTACCAACACCCTACATAACGACACAATAACAAAAAAACCAATGAAATGAACAAACAACATTGCGAAACAAAAATTGTTATTGATACGATTACGTTATCTAAAGCCTATTAATCAATTAGTACCGACACTAATTAGCATGGTCACAAAATCGATACCTGATCAATTATCGACACGCCGACGCTCAATGACTCACTCAGGAGCCAGATTAGAACCTATATTATCAACATTATCATACTACTACTTCATTACGGTAATCTTACAACTTTTACACATATTTTTTTTACTTTTGTAACGTCGAAGAAGATATTATTTCGAATAGTATATTTTTTCTGAAAGCTAAATATAAATCTGAAAATTTATATTATCTTATTTGGAACCCCTTATAGAGTAGGTATTATAGGCAGGATTTAAGGGGTGCAAGGGAACGCCTGGTAAATACTGAAACAGAGAATTCAGACCATCAAACTGACCAATTTACACTATGGAGCCAACCTCAGAAATTGAGAAAAAGAAATCAGCTGCTTCATACATTTGAGTCGGGTAGGTAGGTACTACAGTTTCGAATGAAACGTTTTGGTTGAACATAAATAACCAGGGAACAAATGAGTAGGTAATGCTATAATTTATATGTAAGTTAGACTCCGCTTTATGTAAACAACCACACATTACATTTCTCTCTCAACTGGATATCATTACCTGCCTGTACAAGGGTACGACTGTACTATTCTTTTACAGACAAATTAATAGAATGACAAGCATAACTGACTCGTTGGTATCTTACAAAGAAAAGGTACCTAGTTATAAATTGAAAAATTACAGGCCAGGCGTAACTACCCGCGCTGACTTTGTAATTGGAAAATGATATTTTGCATTGCAGCCATGTGCAAAAATTACCCACGCTTGAATTATAGGTTGATCACCCCAAGAAATTGATTTTTTTTACTTGTCAAGTAGGAAAAGGGTTTAAAATAGTGGTAAATGGAATAGTGTAGGTACTTACTGACTTAGTTTGAATAATAGTAAAATCATTTAAGTATTTCTTTCCACAACGACAAAAATAATATTAACGTACAAAAAGAAGTATTTTGGGAGACTGGTGACCGAAATCGATAAACCGAGGATACACCTGAATACTTTCGAATCACCTGGTTACTTTGTTGCTATAATTATAATTTACTGAATGTTATTAAACCTAACATAAAATAATTAATAAAAATAAAGGTGTACAACTAAACAAACAAATAAAGGTACAAATAAAGGTGAACGGTAAATAGGATGGTGTGGAAACGTGAACCCTCACGATAGGACTAGTCAATCAATCCAAAGTCACAAACTTAGCAAGCTATGGAGAGAACTACGTGTGTGCTAAGTGTTACTCGGAAAGATATCATCACCAGGAATGCGGTGATACGTCAGAGAACTAAAGTAGTTAACAAAGTTCTGAAAATTAATAACCTGGGAATGGGTTGGTCATATCTGCTGAAAAACTGAATAGAGATTGGGGAGTCTGAGCTCGACAATGGATACCACAAACTAGCAGGCGTATTGTGGGATGCCGTCTGATCTGCTAGACCGACGACGTGTGAAAGGTAGCGGAGAGCGACTGCGTAAGGAAGGTTGAGGACATTTTGTGGTACGCCTTTTGAAGCCTATGTTCAGCAGTGGAATATGATAATGCCGTGTCCTATTATTAGCTTTAGATACTGGAAATTGACGATTTGAAGAAGACGTGACGATTCCACTGGAGAAGAAGAAGAATACTTATATTATTATTATTTGGGGGTTTTTTTGGGCCTTGACAGGCTTGCTAGCCCATGCCACGTAGACCATCGCTGGTCCTTTGTGATCGCCCTTTTTAAAGTAATAATAACTACTTATAAGTAAGTATAAGCAATAAAGTTTTGAGTCAGCCTTCAACTTTTCATTTCAGACTTTAATTCTCAGCATGATGACACATTTAACGATGCAGAAAAAGTAATTACAATAAAACTAAATTACAATCATTTCGTTTTTGTTAGCTTTCTTATAAAAGCATCAATTCCCTTTTATAAACCAGCAAAATTAGACGTAATCGTAAGATTTTTCTAACGGTCCACCCTTCTGTATAATTGCGTCTTTGTTCGCCATCAAAGTTCTTTGTTTGAGACTAAGCCTGGAATAATAACAATGGCCCCGTAGACAAGAGAGGAAAACAATGATGTCTGCTATTCTGCCAGCTATGAGCAAAACGTTGAATGGACGTATTTTTCATTGGCGTCATCAAGAATCAATAATCTTTTATGTTAGAATGAAAGACTTTGTTTGCGGGCTATTTAATAAGTGTTGTTTTGCTTGTTGATTTATTACGTACAATCAGTAGGTAAAATCTAATGTTAATTCTTGTTATTTTTCGAGGCGCCCAAATAGACCTAGCTCCCTAGCTGACATGGTTTCTTGCTTTCATCCAATTGTATTACCTATTCAACTGCCTAACATACCTTTCGAAAACCATCACCCATTCAATGATCATCTCTCGCCCGAAGTTGTTTCCACCTATCTCGGATTGTCCCGTACCGATCGAACTACTTCGTAAGTGCGAAAAAAATCTGCATAATATACACATCAGGGTGATGGTGAATTGGAAGACGATGGCATGGTCAATACGATGGATTGCCAGTCATGGAATAAGCTGACATAAGACTCTGCCTCGAACGTATTTTTCTTCAGTACTGGAGATTGGCAGGTAGGTAGGTAGCGCCGCATAATATCTCTCACTAGGTGAACCAGATTTTCAACGTTGGAGGTGCCTGTCCACTCCTTTAGGTTCGCGAACCACGACATCTTTCGTCTACCTACGTAAAAGAGGTTGAATGTATTTAGCTGTGTGCGCGACACTATAGCGCCAAACTAGCGCGGCGTACTGCCAGAACCTTTCGGACAGCCGTGAAATAAAGTAGGTATATACTATTACTAGGTACTACTACTACTATTGGTAGGTACTATTATAGTACTGTAGGATTCTGCCAAAACTACAGAACCGAATTTGATAAAACTTGTTGTATTTAAAAGCATATTATTAGTCTTTAAAGCTAGCTTATATTTTATCCAGGTACGATGACGGGAGCGGATGCGGACAAAATATAGGTAATTTGTATCGGAATTCCCATTCAAACTCCTCAGTTTTAACCTTTGGTGCGACAAACCTTTTTTAAGTGAGCATCTAGATGCCAATAGAAGCTTCCGTGCCAAATTTTTAGTTTTTAGTCTTGACAGTTTTGGAGATTTCGTGTTAAGTTAGTGTGTGGATTTGCATAGATTCAAGCATATTATTTTCACAGTTTGTCCTTCTGCTACCTATGGGCCGGGCGCTGCGATTAAGGCTGCGATCGATTTGACAGTTCCCATTACCCACTTCGCATATAGCCAATACCTATGTTGGGTGTATTATAGCATAGTCATGACTTTTATCAGCAACCTATTCCATATTCCAGCTCATATTAAACATAACCTTAAATAACTCGCAAGACCGCTCTTTCATGGATAGTTTTTCATCTGCCAGACATAATGCTCGATTAACACTCCATAACGGTCAACCGGAAGTTTGGACGCCATGTTGGCGGCGAGATAGCGGAAATATATCACCGGAAGTCGGCGGCCATTATTCAGGAAAGGAAGCCTTCCGTTGTCACTTCATAAGTGCTCTTATTTTGGAGATGGTATTTCGGTTGTGTAATGAATTGTTGAGATTGAGGATAAATGGTGCGATGATTATTAATTATCTTTAAGAAAATACAGTACACTTGTAAAAGGTGTTGGAATGTTGGAAACTTGTTGAAAAACTTTAATTCAGTACTGATTAAATACATTGTTTATAATTCGACATTTTCTGACCTGCACATTATTTTATAGAATCGGTCTAGGTATTTCTTAAATCATTAATATCGCAAACTCTTACTTAATGTTCATAAACCAACCGGTGTAATATTTATTCAGTTTTATACGCGAACCATAAAAAAAATCATCGTCAATAATAATAAAGTTGAACGAGAAACGCGATTTGATTAGAGTTAAAACCTGTAGATGTTTGAAAAAAGTAATAAATTTTAAAAATTAGTTTATAAAACGTAGGTTGTAAGTGTTAATTACTAAATTACGAAGTATAGGGTACACTCTATCATTCATCGCACTGAAACTAAAAAAAAAAACGTTGGAAGTTTTCCCCTTTTCTCGGTGAGAGCTTGTAACAAGTGATAAGAGATGAGCGGCAGCGAACATTTGGACATATTTTCAATTGTTTTTTCTACCACCTCATCAAGAGTCCAATTAAACAAAATATGTTTATTATTATTATTAATTATTTTCTTGAATTAGTGAAGTTCAAAAATTGAAGTTCAGATATACAGGGTTTAAGGGGTGAGTGTAACAACTTTCCATAAGAAATCTTTAGGAAATTTGCCAAAAATTTGTTGACTTTTCATACAAACGTTCGATCAACTGATTGCATTTAATATCGAAAGTCTATTTTTTTTTTTCCGAATACAATTTTTATTTCTCAGGGATTTTTTTAGCATCATGGGTGCAATCACCCCTTAAAGTAATGTAACTGTTTAATCTAACAGCCTGTATTATAATATCAAATATTTACGATTGTAGATTCATTTGGATTCTCAGAACATATTTCAGTTTTAGAGAATGAAGCCAAACGAGCGTAATTTTGTGAGTTGTGAGTTTCGTGTGTTTCGCGTATTTTGAGTCCGTTCATATAAAATCCGGGAATGCATTGTCTAATATGACCTCACCCTTTATATGAAACGGATTCAAAATACGCGACTCACAACTCACAAAATTACGCTCGTTTGACTTCACCTTTAAAGTAGGTATACTTAAAAATATACCTACTTATTCGTCATTTATTCGTATAGTAAAATAAGAGACAATTATTTGATGTCGTAATTTACTATGCTACTATGTTCTTAAAATATAGATTCGGTATTAGGCATAGAGAATTCACACGCTCCCCCTGTATTAGGTAACATCTTAACTATTATAAAACTGTAACAGAAGTGTGTCTGTACATTGAAGATATTTACAAAAAAAAGATTCGATATGGTTTTTAGATGTCCCTGATTCCAAATCACAAATTTTTGGATTTTTTGTTTATCTGTTTGTTTGTTTGTTTGTGTGTTTGTTTGTTTGTTTGATCGAGCATCACGCAAAAACTACTGAACCGATTTTGATGAAACTTTTTTTTGTTTGATAGCTTATGTTATGATCTGACTTAAAATCTGGTATATAACTTATGCGGACTAAGTCGCGGGTAAATGCTCGTTGGTCATAAAACTCACCAAAACGCTTGCGATTTAAAATTGAACCTTAAGCTGTTGACAAAAAACTCATAGCCACTCTCCAGAGACGAGTTATAAAAGCTAATGACGTATTCTCGTAGAGACACGTGTCTTGCACGTGACTCTATAGCCTTTAACATTCGTTATTATATAGAGTTATATAGGTTTATATAGCTACTAGCTTTTACCCGCAATGCAACTTCGTCCGCCCAAATTAACTATAAATAATATACCAGATTCTAAGTCAAGTCATAATCTTCCAAACAAAAAAGTTTTATCGAAATCGGATCAGTAGTTTTTGCGTGATGCTCGAACAAACGAACAAACAAAAAGGTGACAATTATAAAAATGTTTGATTTGGAGTTAGGAGCACCGAAAATCCATAAATCGTAATCTTTTAATCTTGTTAATACGTCATATCTTCAATGTAGGAACAGACACATTTCTGTTACAGTTGTATAGGTACTTAATAGTTTAGATTTAGATTAGGCAATAGTACATTACTGCAGCGGCCAGCAACAGAGGCATTGATGGACGAACGTGTAAATGTGGGCCGAAGCCGAGGCACACATACGTAAGTCCATCAATGCCTAGTAGTGGCCAAGGCTTGTATAGTACTTTTCTCAAATAATGCGCGGAAATGAAAACAGTAAATTTTAACAAATAATTCGCGGAAATTAAAACTCTTTTCAAAATCAATGACGAACAACGAACAACAATTTGTTTTTTTTTTTTCAATAAACAGCTTTCTATTTGCAAGCCAGTTCGAAATTTAAATAAAACCTTTGATGAGTTACCTCCTTGGTCGCCATGTTTAGGAGAAAAAGATCGTTCCATTTTTAAATTACACGACAGATATGAGTTTACTATGTAATTTATTTGGCCGCAAAACACGACAGATATGGATTTTCATACAAACATTGCCGGCCGCTGTGCGCATATATTTGGGCAGTACAGCAATTTCGATTTATCTCGAAGAAGGTTGTCAAAATAATGCTCACATTTCCAAGCATGTTTGAGAAAACGTTTTTTTAAAGATTTCTTTTGCCCAGCTTTAGATTCGCGCGGTACTATTGATAAACTATTATGTAATCTTTATTATGAACATTTTGCCTTCTGTTACACTTAGTTATACAATCAAAAAATACGTAAGGGTGGACGTCTCATATTCAAACAGCAAATAAATGAAGATGAATGAAGGAAGTATACTTTATTTACACCAAAACAAAATACAATGCACAACAGGAAACACAACAACATGAAGAGTAGTACCTGGATAGGTCCGTATAACTGGAATTATATAAAGAGAGATAGTTTGATGCCTTGGACATTGTTGTGCGGGCAAGACAATTAATTGTTGCTCGTGCACTTACGACCTTACGAGGTGCTGTTCTCTACACGACTGTATAATTAGGTCCACCAAAGTGTGTTCAATGGACATAGTTTTGTACAATAACGAGTGACTACATAAGTGCTGGAACTATCTACGGGATAAGCGACATAACGAGAAAATCTCGCTTTTGCATACGCAAAGTTACAAAGACAGAGTAACGTCTAAATTTTTCTCGTTTTCTCGAGGGTGTCATGCTAGGCCTATAGGCCCATTTACCCTATAGGGTTAAATAACAATAGCTAACTATTCAAAATCCATTAATTTAAATGAGTCGACGAATTCAAATCTAGGAATGTTGACATTACGGTTGTTTATCGAGCCTAAATCAGAGATTGATTGATAAATAAACTAAAAAGATGTATACATCTTATCGCATCTGTATCGCTATAGCGGGGGAGACATAATTGAGCGAATTTCCTCGCGTTACCCACAGAGGGTGTTATTAACGCGCTAGTTGATAAAGTGACATATTGCCGTGGCGATTAGCAAGCAGTATTGTCATGTTATGGCGCATCGTTCAATGTTCGATCTTTTACCTACACAATCAATGCTCCAAAAATGCCTGATTGAAAAGAGCTATCAAACTAATTTCTGGGGGCACTTTTGTATAACGTATTACAGTAATCAAAACATGTCAATTTGGACAATAATTTACTAAAATAAAAGAAGAGTGTCGGACGGACCCAGTCGACATAATGATACTTTTTGCTTCAAGAGTGTGAACCTGATAACCTTTCTCAGCATTTAGTCAACAAATTATATTTGTTCATGGTTTTTGGAAATGAAATGAGTGACACTAGTAGCATTGTACAAGAAAGAGAATGTAGTAGTACTACATACAGTACGGACACTCCCTGCCCCCCTCGAACCTCGTGGCGAAAAATTTAACCAATGAGGTATTCCTGTCTCGTTCGCACTCACTCACTATGCCATGCTTACCTCTTCTTGACCATTTTATCCCATTTGTATGAAATGACAGCTAAAGTGTGCTATTAGTTCAGAACTACACAAATCGTATACAGGTAAAAAAGATTACTTGAAATAAGAAAATTACGTTTTCTTCGATATAATATGAGAGCGCATATTCTTGGTTCAATGCAATTTGCGTTCACAGAAGACAATTGTCTTGCTGAAAGCAAATTGCATTGAACCAAGTATATGGCGCACTCATAATTATAATATATCGAAGAAACCGTAATTTTCATATTTCAAGAAATCTTTTTTACCCGTGTAGCCTTGATCGTGGCAGTTCCGTAGTGCCTCCATAGCGAACTTCGTAGCGACACCCGGAACATGGTAAATAATTTAATTATTTTTTTAAAGAAACTTTTGATTTTGTTGATACCAAAAAATACATGATTATGAGCAAAATAGTTGCCCAAACGAATTCAACGGTCGTATGTGTATAGCGCATTTTAGGGTGTGCATCAGACCGTGAGACATATCTGAAATTAATTCATGTTTTGTCATACCCTCACTTTATATTCAGAGCTTAATGACGTAGCACTATAAAGCGTCATAGTGAAAGCCTTTAGCCTACGTGCGTATCGTCATAAATGGAAAAACATGGGTTTGCTCTTACTGGACGTTAGAATGGTTGACAAAAACCAATATTTGAAAGGGGTGCAATTGAAAAGCACCCTTTAGTGTTAAAAAAGTATATCCTTTGATTAATGTGTTGTGGTTTGACTTAGATGTTTACTTCGTTGGTGTATGGTGTCGTCTATTGTTTAAAATTACAGCAAGAAGATTGTAGTTAACTGAATGTCTCAAATAAAAGAATGAATGAATGAATACTTCTGGAATAGTTTTTATCAAAGTCGCTTCGCACAATGAAACTCGTATATTTGAATTGGGGGCATAAATACTGAGTGACAATAAAACAATTAGCAAAATTTTCAGAGGTGGTTCAGGTGTTTAAACTGGACAACTTTTACAGTGTGAGCAAACATGAAATATCAAAAAGAAAACAAGTGTTTCATACAGTTGAGTAAATAATAAATAACGCTCACAGGCACATACATTGTAATGATCCAAGGTAAGCCTTAGGCTTTTCGTTATGGGAATCGTACAACAACGGCACAAACATATAACATCCATGACCGAACCGGGATTCGAACCCAGGACCCTGGTTTAGCAGTCCGGCGTGGCAACCATTACACCAACCGAGTCGAATAGGCATTGCAGTTTACTAGGAAACAGCTGATATTTTTTGTGATTTCAGGTTTTCTCCCATAGTTAAAGTTTGATCATCTGAACCACACCTAAAAATTTAGCTACAGATTGTATTATCACCCAGTATAGACGAATTAAAAATATCACATAACATAATGTCCTAAAGTGTCACCTTATACATACTTGGAAGATTGCTAAATTAATTCAGAATCCTATCTTTAGGTAGGTATATTAAAATATCGCCATAACTTGACACTATAGGAAATTACGTTATAGTACAAAGTACTATAATTACTACCATAAGTTTTAGAAAATTTTTTGTTATCCTATAAATCCCCAATCAAAATAAATAGGTTCCAATGTGTGACGCAGATTTAAAAAAAAATTCTACAGCATTATGCCAGCCCCCATAATTACAAACCCCTTTACTTTAACTTATATCGTCATCGTATCGAATGCCAAACCAACTATTTGTATGAAAAGCTTTCGTTCCATTTACGGACAACGTGTCATAAGTGTCATAAGTGTCAAAAGTGTCACATACGAAGACGATGCTCGATAGTAAATTCGGATTGGAAATGACGCAAAATACAGTTTGAAACGTTGGTCTGAAATAAAGCTTCATGAATTCATATTTAAAATTCAGACTCAATGTGTTAACAGCGAAATATTGTAAGTGAATTTAATGAAACAAAAAAAGCGATGACAGAAAACGCAATTAAATTTAATTTTAATTTTAAATGCGCTGCTACAAAGTAATAATGAAGTCGTACATGTAATTTATTCCGAATGTGACTTTTAATCAAGCGGCATGTGCAGAAAATATGCGGTCAACATTCTTGCATATTCGTACATTGAAAATGACCAGTTTTAATTATTCAATATGAACAAACTCGAATTGGCTGCTAACAAAGTTATAACTCAAACGTTACATGCATATTTACCCAGACTTACTTAAGGGGGCACCCGCATCCAGACCATCAAACTGAACAACATTCCACTAAGGGACCAACATTAAAATAGCAAAAAAATAATCAGCGGTTCTAATTTGTTTCCAAAGTTCACCATTGTCATGTCACCAATTCACAATTGACGTTTTCTATGGAACAGCAGATTTTTTTTCCCTATTTCAATATTGGTCCCATTGTGAAAGTTGTTCAGTTAGTTGCATATGTTACGCATTTAGTTTTATAAATATCCTGTATATGTATTAGGGCAAAGGGACCTGTTCGCGCGCGAACCACCCTGAACTCAGCGGCGGCGAGGGGAGCCGCGCGGGGGGAGGGACACGGCTCGGAGCGCGACCGGAATGACAGCAGACTTCAGATCTAACTTGGCTCGCGACGACGACGCAATAATTTTAGATTTTTCTGAATATTAAAAATCTATTTATCATATAAAACGGGCGTTCATTATTTATCGCCCTAACAGGACCTTATTGTCGGTATTTAATATTTTTTTACATAATTTCATATCCCTGTGAATATATTGGAAACTAAAACCGACAACAACAAGGTCCCTTTTCCTAGAGAACGTCACATAAAAACTTCATAAAATAGGTACATAATGCAAGTTCGTAAAAATCTTATGAAACTAAGCGTACACCATTAAACTTAATATTACGATAGTATACTTTAGTTTATGGAATTAACACAAAGGTTACGTTTTTAAGGTCCACGCAGACGGAGTTAGTAATAAGTACATAAATTCTTTTTTCAGGTGAGACTTTTACGCAATTGATAATAATAAAAGACGTATGAATATTTTCCCAAGTTTTGTAAGATTTATTAGAGATATTACAGGAAAATGGGAAAGCGTTATTCAGGCGCAGGTGTGCTGACGATTTGCTAACTTGCCATATTTCTGTAGGAAAATTGAGTTGAAAAAACGTAATGTTATTGGACGGTTATGTTCAGTTTATATTGTTTTACTACTTACTGATACAATAACAATAAAAAAATATAACACTCATAATTATTATTTGAAACGAATTCATCCCAAATATGCAACAAAAATAGCTAGGCAAATAAGCAAAGGGCTTAGATAATTTCGTAAAGAAGTGCTGTTTTCTCTGTATCCTTTCTCATACTTAGCATAAGATCTAAAGAACAAATCCCAGAAGGCCATCCTCTGGTGAAATGGTTGTTTGCTGGCGGTCAGTTCAGAGTCTATGTTCAAGTAGTGGTATGCAGAGCCTTTGGTAATCGGCTCCCATTTCACTGGCAACAGCGATGATGTCTGCGGGGTGGGGTCTCTGTAACCATAGACAGACATTAATAAAATATCTTATAAGAATATGCAAACTAATCATCATAATTTTAGAAAATCCTACTAATATTATAAACGCGAAAGTTTGTAAGTCTGGATGGATGGATGTTTGTTCCGCTTTCACGCAAAAACTGCTGAACGGATTTTGATGAAATTTGGCATACAGATAGACCTTGGCCTGGATTAACACATAAGGTACTTTTTATCCGGGTAACGCAGACGAAGTCGCGGGCAACAGCTAGTACTTTCATAAAGCCATGTTGGTTTTGAGACTAATAGACGAGGATTTATACTGTTCAGGGAAAATAAAAATTATTCTAAGTTTGTTTGTTTATTATAGTTTCGGTTTTTTTAAACATTGTGATAAAACCGAACTTAGTGACTAGAAATTACATAATTATTATATTCTTTCTATGAAATGGTTGTTACGTAATCCTGAATAACACTGTCAGTAGCCACAATTTAAAATAAAAGCATAAATGGCAACTTTTTAAAGAAAATTGGTACTTTGAGATTGTAAAATAATGTAATTATGGTGTTACCCTGGGAAATTATTTCAAAAGTTGGCTCATTTAGGCCCGATTCGACCAAACGCGAGTAAATTTTATTCTTAGATTAAGTCGCCGGTTACTCTTCAGTAAACTGATTTTGCGTTTTACCAACCCGCTTACACCGAAACTGATGAAATGTCAATGTCACATAATTAAAAAAATTAAAGAAAAAAGAAACTTAACAAATTAAAACTGCATTACCTCACATGGCAATAAGTATGACTACAACGACCTCTTTCTTTGGGTGGATTATACATTCGTTCTTTTAGTATGGGTTTAGGTGTTTAGGTAGAATGACGTTATTTCAGGGTTGTTAAATTGTTTCCTGTATAGTTACTCTTCTATAAATGAAAGTTTAGTCGAATCCAGCCTTAATCAAGTTAACGTTGACTTTTGGGACACACTGTATAATGTACATGTAGGACCATTAATGTATTTTCCTAACATAGTTTAGTACCTAGAATATGTCGCAGGGATATGATAAAAACAGAGATTTGGTTAAATCCCTTAGTTATTTTAATCAAATCACGGAGGATGTTAAAATAGTAACACGATATTTATTCTCTAAATAAATCTAGTAATTTGATTTTAATAATAATCCCAAACAGGTTCACTGAACCGACGAAAATGACAATTAAATGTCAGTTTAATAATCTTAATTATATCTATCTATCTAATCTAAACTATTATAAAACTGTAACAGAAATGTGTCTGTACATTGAAGATATTAACAAAAAAAATACGAAATGGTTTTTACCTGTCCCTGATTCCAAATCACAAATTTTGGATTTTTTGTCTATCTATTTGTTTGTTTGTTTGTTTGTTTATTTGTTTATTTGGGTGTTTGTTTGTTCGAGTATCACGCAAAAACTACTGAACCGATTTTGATGAAACTTTTTTGTTTGATAGCTTATCATCTGACTTAAAATCTGGTATATAATTTATGCGGACGAAGTCGCGGGTAAAAGCTCGTACTATTATAAAACTGTAAATTTAAAAAAAGAATTTTGTTTGATCGAGCATCACACAAAAATTACGGAACCGATTTTGATGAAACTTGTTTGTTTGATAGCTTATGATCTGACTTAAAATCTGATATACAATTTGTGCGGACAAAGCAGCAGGTAAACTCTAGTAGTTTAATAAAAGTGATGACGGGCTCACTACCTATCACACTTGATAGTGTTAGAAATCTGGATATTCTGATATGCTGTATCTAAACTATTCTAAACTATTATAAAACTGAACTGATTTTTTGTCTGTTTCTTTGTTTGTGTGTTTGTTTTTTTAAATAAAATTATAATCAATGATTCAGCCTTTTCATTGATGTAGAACGATTCAAAATCAACTTTTACATAATTTAAAAATAGTGTCAGAGATCGATAATAGAGCATATCAGAATTTTTCTGGCATATTTTCTATTTTTCCTGTTGACAGGTGTGACGACATTGTAAACAGAATTGGCAATATTGCAAAATAAACGACAAGAAATACAAGTATAATAAAAATTCAAATTATAAACGTTAAAATTAAAGTATCCTTTCGCATATTTGAGCCATCAATTATTAAAACAAACACTGGCATGAAAATAAAAGAAAAACCTGCCAAGTACGAGTCGGCCTCGCGCACCGAGGGTTCCGTACTACCATACAATATAATTTGGGGTCTTTATTTACGAAACAAATTGTGTTGCATGAAATAAATTAATTCATTGGCTCACACTTGGACGGCCGGTTTTTTGTGTTGTTTTACTTTACATTGTCTCTATAATCACAACAAGTTCGACACTTGTATGTACAAGGGCGCCACCCACCTTATAAAGTCCGTTGCCCTCAGAAAAATCGAACGTCTTGAAGAAATAATTATATCCCATCAAAAACATTTCATGTAAGAAACAGTGGCCAAGACTCACAATCCTTTTACTCTTAAAAAGTTATGAGATCATATTCCAAACCAACTCTTGAGTAAGGTCATCAGTTCATCTCGGTCGAATAAAGTTAGATGGCTTGGCCGACATCCTCAATTCATCCCATGTAGTTGTAGAGCTGATGCCTAAAGTCATTATTACATCTACGTCTTTATTTTGTCATTTAGATTGACTCTACATGGATGACGATGTCGGCCAAGCATTCTAACTTTATTAGACCGAGATGAACTAGTGACCTTACTCAAGACTTGGCTTTAAATGTGAACTCATAACTTTTTAAGAGTAAAAGGATTGTGAGTCTTGGCCACTTTTTTACAAGAAATGTTTTTGATTGGATAAAAGTACAGGGTGTTATTTTTTTCGGTTCGATTCAGATTTTAGTCGGTTCAATTTCCGGGTCTGCAAAGCGAATTTTCGCAAATCTTTGAATACAGTTTTGTTTCTTGTTAAAAATAAAGGAATGTTTCCTTTAGTAGTAGTAGTTCCGTAGTAGTTGTCGACAGAAGTTAGTTCGACAGAAGTGATGAACAGGAACTTTAGTCCATGGCAAGTAAACAAAATTGAGGTTAAAATTGGCTTTTTAATCAGGATTAAATAATTTTACTGTTTATTAACAAGACTGAATAATAATTTAAATTTTAAATAAATAACTGATTTGTTGTTTGGCAATTTTAGATGTGATGCTTCAACTTTTGTACCCTGTAGAACTACTTACTCTTCATTTGTTTGAATCTCTAAAATGACTTCACATCTTTAAAAAACCATTGCATGGAAATAAACTTCCTTATATACTAGTAATATGATAACTTCACAAAATGCACCTCAAAATATTTGCAAGTATTTTTTATGGTCTGTGAGTTTGTCAACCTATGCCGCGAACAGTCCACAGGATGTTATTTTGTCTACTGGAAACGCACAAAATCATGTTAACTATTTTTTTTTTTCTAATGAAATTGTAATGTGTGATAGTAGGTTATATCTAATGAAACAGGATAAACAATATCATTAAAATGTAGGTGTACCTAAGTAAAATGGAGATATTTCAAACTAACATGATTTTGTCCACTTCGTAGAATGGCCGTGTAATGTTATAATTATAATTAAATTTTTTAACACTTTAAACAGAAACACGGATGAAAATAAAATAATAAACAAGTACCAAGTAAAAAGGGCGAGCTTATCTCCGAAGAGAACCACCTACATGCAAACAACTAAAATAAATAAAAATAACAGGCCAAGTGCGTGTCAGACCACGCGCAGGATAGGGTTCCGTAGTTGCGTGTAGACTCTTTATAAGTTATTTTCTTCTGTATGCATAATCTTATTGACATATTCTTTATTCCTATTTTAAAGTTGATTACTTGCTTAGTTACTTCACTTCAATATAAACACTTGTGTCAGTAACATCTCTGTTTCACTAATTTCTACAATTATCTTTACATTCTCGACATCTTCGACTCAATAATACAACAGTTGCCCGTCACAATATAGGGTAATATAATTATGAACTTAGAAGGAAGCTTTTTGTTTTATACTACGGTACGGTTTAACGGCTAAAAAAGTCTAAAAAGTACATTTTATAAGTTGATCGACTATTACTCGTAAACTTGTAAAGCCTACTTAGCGGTGATAGTTATCCTTTAAATTTCGTTATATATACTTCCGCTATGATTTTTTTTACATATCCTGAAACAACCGTTTAGCTGGCAGGGGGGGAGGACACTTGACTCTACAAAAATTTTCACTTTAAAGATTAATATTTCACTAACGGATCCCTAAATCAAAATATGGTTTTTCCACACCCATAATATTTTTAAACTACCTATCTAACGATACCCCACATCATGGGGTAGACGAGAAAAAAAATACATTCCCACTTCGCGTGTAGGGCCTCCCCTACATGCGAAGTGGGAATAGATTTTTTTTATCATGTTACACTAAAAAAAATATTTTACAAAATTTTATTCTACCACTTTGTCGGCGTGATTAATATGTATATCCATGCCAAATTACAGCTTTCTAGTTCTGCGCGTCTCTGAGCTAAGCCGCGGACAGACAGACGGCCAGACGGACGGACATGGTGAAACTATAAGGGTTCCTTGTTGACTTCGGAACCCTAAAAACTAATTAACTTACCCATACTTTGCAAAGTTAGTCCACATCGCAGTTAACCTGTCTATAACAAGTTGATCTTCAGGTGTTGGCACTTCTGGAATATGGTCCATTTCAAAAAGATAACCGAGTTCATCAGCATGTGCAGCTCCTTCTTCAGTCATATTGTCTCTTATTTGGGCATAATTTCTCCCACCACTGTACGAGAACTTGTAGTAATATATTTTTTCGGCTCCATTATCTAGATGCTTCTTTATACTTCTGTGACCAGCATGCACAAATGTTGAATCTGAGAAGAAATCAACAATCTCCCACAAAGTTTGTCTACCAAAAGGTTCATCACCGAGGTAAAATCGTCTCAAAAGATACTCCAACTCAACAATATCATCATTTTCAAAATTAAAATTTGACACCAGCTGAGTGTAAACAAAGTTCCCGTTTTCAATTACTTCGTCAGGTAGCAGGGGTAAAAAAAACATAGATTCTCTACTGGTTACTCCTGATAAAATTGACATTCCTTCTGCTTTCGGTACCGGTAAATTGACCGGATAATCAGTCATAAAGCTTTCTACGCCAGGAAATTTTTTTTCCGTACATACACCAAAAGTTATATTAGCTTTAATTCCGGCATCAACCAATTGCAATGGATCGGTAGCTGCTAAAAATGATAGAACTTCATCAAGATCACTCGTTGTATATCCAAGCTGTTCAGCTATCCTAAAAGGCACTGAAGGATCACTTTCCCTAACAAGCGTTGGATGTATTGACGTTCCACTCTGTAGTATCATCCTTTTGAAAATCTTTTCTCTCTGAGATATCAATTGTAAATCGGCTGACATTGCTCCGGCACTATTACCAAATACTGTTATTTCATCAGGATTACCTCCAAATGACTCGATGTTGTCAATGATCCATTTAAACGCTAGAATTTGATCTTTGAAACCTTCGTTCCCTGGTATTTCTGGGGTGTCAAGACACATGAAACCGTAAGGACCGAGTCGATGATTAAATGTCACCAAAATCACATCATGTCTGACTAAATATTTTGGACCAAAAAGAGCCCTGTCTGCAAATCCTATTCCGAACCGACCTCCATAAATATATACCATTACAGGCAGTTTATTTGTGGTATTGGCAGAGGTCGGTACATAAACGTTTAGCTGTAAGCAGTCCACAGTACCCATTAGCATTTCGGTAAACTGATCAAGTTGAGGACATCTCACAGAGTCTTTAGTGGCATCGAATATTTCTTCAAAAACTGGTGCAGGCAGGGGTTTCTAAAAATAAACAGTAATATGTTTAAATATTATTGATTTTAAACATGTTACAGCCATGTTGTGCCATTTCGAATCAAATTAAAGATTGAAAAATTCAGTCTCGGGCGGGACTTGAACCCGCACCCTTCCAAACCGGGGAAGTGCGTTATCCAATTTCGCTACCGAGTCCACTAGAACGAAATTTTCAATCTGTGGCGTCTTGAGGGGATGTGAGCGACATCTACTGGAAGTTATTACAATTAGTTATACTAAATTATTTGAGACTGAATTTTTCAATCTTTAATTTGATTCGAAATAGCACAACATGGCTGTAACTTGTTTAAAATCAATAATATTTGAAATTGGAACAGGGTGTGTCATCTATACCGTATGAATTCCAGTTGTAATGCTGTACTTGCGGGTTGGCTAGTTTGTAATAACTTCCAGTAGATGTCGCTCACGTCCCCTCAAGACGCAACAGATTGAAAATTTCGTTCTCTGGCTAGTGGACTCGGTAGCGAAATTGAATAACGCACTTCCCCGGTTTGGAAGGGTGCGGGTTCAGGTCCCGCCCGAGACTGAATTTTTCAATCTTTAATTTGATTAGTTATATGTTTTAGTTCAGGATCATTATATCCACAAAATATAATACAACAGATTTAAGTACTTACACCGAACGGTTTTTTTGCATCAACAGTTGCGTAAGGGATCCCCATAAACTGGTCATAGGTTCCATCAGGTGCCCTTATTCCTCGAATCGATCCCAGTTTAGTTTGAACGATAGGATCATCGCCAACAGTATTTTCAATAAACCCAAATAATAGTATTAAAAACACAAATTCCATTTTAATGTTGGGCATGTTGGCTTTGATCTTCAATTCTAAATGCGTTGCTGTGTATTTTTTTGTTTTATATAGCTGATAAATTATCAAAACTGTCATTAATATCTCAAATAAAATTTAATCAGATAATTCGCAGCCGACGGCACGTACAGGCGTATCTCCTATAAAGTTTTATATGAGTTAAAAATACACAAATGTTCGCCTTTTTCTGCTTTATGTCACCTCAAAAAGGCGTACCTCTACCACTTTTTGTTTTCTAAATACTCATGAGGCTTATCTCAATAAGCTGTGAAAAAAGTCGTGACTGACTGGCGTACATTGAGTAACGCCTGTCGGCGACCGAAATGCTTATAATATTTGGCGGCACAAACAACCCTATATAAAACACTGTATTCTCCAAAAGGAAAATAGAGGTTGCCGAAGACAAAAGCTAAAGGACAAAGATGCAGTGGTAACGTCAAGACTTCCTTTTCTCATTGTGGATTGGTTTTTCATAAGAAATGGCGGGGGCATAACTATCACTATTTTTCTTTATTCTTAAATTGGTACTCGAAAAAGTGGCGTATCTGAAATAAAAGAATTAAAAAAAACAAAAGGCATAATTTTAAATACTGTAAAATATTATTAAACCACCATCGATAAGCAACAATCATCACCACGTTTTATTTGCTTCGATGGCTTTGTTATCAAATGACAATTTAAAACGTTTAGTGATCACTAAAAAAAAAAAAAAAAAATGGTTTTTTGGCTCTACTGAAAAGTGTTTGAAAATGAGATACGCCTGTGCGTGCCGTCAGCGGCGAATTATTATAAAATAATCAATAATTATTATTATCGCATCCTATGCTTACCTACAGGGTGAAATTGATATCATTAGCATCCTTTTAAACCAAGAGTCTACCCATCAGACTGAACAACTTTTACTATAGGAGCAAACCGATCGGAGCAAATAAAAAATCAGCTGTTCCATACTAAACTGCAATGTCGACGCGCGAGTTCGCGATTCAAATGTATGCAACAGCAGATTTTTTTTTTGCTCCGATCGGTTTGCTGCCATAGTAATAGTTGTTCAGTATGATGGGTAGACTCTTAGTTTAAAAGGATGCTAATGATAATCAATTTCACCCTGTAGATCGGAAAAAACACTTAATCAGGATATGAATATAATCCGTGATATCATCTAGCAATTTGCAGAATTGGCTAATATTATCTAACTTAGGGTGCGTCCACATCTGACGAACGCGCCGCTCGCGAGCTGCACGCGAGCGGCTTGCAAACGGCGCGCAAACTGCGCAGGAGCGACACACAAGAAAAAAATTCACCCGCGCAGCTCGTTCGCCAGATGTGGACGCACCCTTAGAATAACTAGATGCAAACCTGTGGGGGTGAATGTCCCAAGAATTTCACATTTTAGTGTTGATTTTATAATCAACATTGTACTTTTTCAGGTAATTTTGAATTATCCTTCTTTTATCATTACGGAGTTCTCATTTCGGTGGATTCGGTCGACTTAAGGCTCACCAAACACATCCGGAATAAACCTGGCCCTGTATCCGCACTTTCGATGTTCGCTATATCGCCACTGTTTCGGTCCGCACTTCATTGGAATAGAGTTGACATTGGATCGAAAATGTTCACGCAATTGCGAAGTTCGAATGTTCGAACGAAACGGGCAAAGACCGGATTCGGAATTAGATGCCGTATGGCGTGTTGCCGCTTTCAGAGACTTTTTCACTAGATCTAGTGATTTTTTGATGTCTTAGGTGGCATATTTTAAAAAGATTTTCGAACGTAGGCGTTGATGGAACGGTACCGTATCGTAACGGTGCAGTTGTGACGTCGTTGCGGTATAGTTGCGAAATCGCCTACGCTCAAAAATCGCTTGTGTGATAATGGTTCATGCCATTTTGAATGCAGATTATGTCTGATGTTGAAACTATCGATAGTCTTTTGATATACACTGACCTGCAAAACTAAGTACTACACTTTTAAATTAAATTAAATTAAATTAAAAATTATTTATTTCAGATTATTCATTTCTTTTAACCGGACCCCAGACCTAACTCAGCCGGTTAGGTTAGCGAGGAGCGAAGCGACGAGCATGTTAGGTTTCTTGCCACCATAGCGCACGAGCCGAGCGAGCGCAGAGAGCGTGTACCTAGTCCACCCGAAACTATTTTTTTTCTCACTTCGAGGGGTTCACTTCGACCCCCTACCACAGATTATTTAATAGTTACTACCGTAACAGATACTGCACTCTCATAGAAAACACTGATTTCGCGCGCTTTTACAGACAACCGAGTCTTACGATCTGTCACCGCGACGAACGACGAACTTAAATGCGTCTTATGTCAATTAACCTAGAGTCGATATCACATTGCCCGTCACGCGCCTCTGACGTAACTACCGAAACGCAAGGGTTGTTTATTGTCAGAAAATACCCTCCATCACCAGGAATTTATTTTCTTCAATCTCATTTTCCAAAATAACGTTTAAACCAAGTTCGAAGACTACGGGAATTACTTCTCCGGAAAGGAATTCTTTTTTTGCGAAAAAAATTTAATCCAACAACTAGTTACCAACATTGATAAAATTATTCCGTTTATTTGTATCTTTATTTATTATTTTGTTTGTATCTTGTACAAACGATAAAAACAATAGCGTTGTTATACCAGTATTCTAAGTATTTTTGCACATATTATTTTCAACATAAAACTTTGCTTTTGGATAAAACAAAATTAAAATTTACGTAAGTAAGTACCTTTTTTCATCCGTAGGCAATGTGAAAAATGACACGTTTTGTTAGATTGTCTACCAAACATCACAATAATTATTAGCAGGCATATTTTCCCAAAACAAAACCGTCCAGTACAGCATGGGTAGCATGCCAACCCGCGATAGCTGTGATACAGCTATATCACGTGTTTTATCTCTTTCGTTTGTGCGCGAACGAACGAGATAAAAGACGTGATATAGCCGTATCACGGCTATTGCGGGATGGCATGCTACCCGTGCTGGAAGTACGCAATCGCGATAGCGTGTGATATTATTGTATAGTGTGATGTTATTAACATCTTGCAAGATATGCGTGACGTAGGTACTTTATCGCAGCTGTCAGACGTGAGTGACGGAGCACTGCCCCTACCGCCGACCCGCCATGATTTGCAGACGCCATATTAAAATAATATACCCTATGTAACTGTCACTATTTTTAAGAATCTAACGTCACATCATACATTAAAATCAATAGGGTAGGTACTTGACTGGTTTTTAAAAACTACTCTATGTTAATCATTGATGTCTAAGGACTCTATAAAAAATGTTTATTTTACATTCCATTACATATAGTGCAAGAAAAAACGAAAACAAAAAATGTCATTCAAATATCCCGCGAAAACGCTTTTCCTTACAATATGGCGGCTCAAATCTATGGTGACGTCACGCGCTTTCAAACTCTGGCCGTTGACTACTATTGACACTACGAAAAAGTTTTAAAATCGTATTTATGTGCAAAAAAATGGCTTACAAGGTGTGTGCAGTGCCCGAGCGTAAAAATACCACAATAAGTACCCCTAAAAACTATTAGTGACGGTTCCAAAGGATGCTAAAAAGCGAAAAATGTGGTGAGTAAGTAGGTCAAGTATAGGAAGAGCTAGACAGTTTGTGGTGTACTAGAATCATGTGGACAAAGATCTAGTAACTAATTATCACCTCGTGGTGAGAAGGATATTCTGTATGTTATTATTTTTGCCTATTGAGATGGTCATTCGATTGTAGGTATACAAAAGCACAGAATAAACTCTGTTAAACAACCAAAACATACCTTTAATAAATTTCGCATACTGCTATCTCCCAAAAGCTGGAGAGTGAGCAGATCATGAGATAGGCAGTAAACGCAAATACACATTTGCGTTCACTGGAGATAGGTAAGTAACTACTTACATTACTGTTTTAACGTTTCGAAGCTCAGCACCATAGAAATCAGGATTGTTTTTTTGAAAAACAGTCCTATCATTATTGCGTCTACTTTGGGTAGGTTTCCGCTGTCGGCTTTTACAAATTTTTCATCCATATTTAATTCGATTCAACTCACATGACACTGGTCTGGTAAACCACTGCTATATTTGGCTAAATCTTCTGTTTTTAATAAAAGTCTTAGAGTATTTATGTACGACACTCACTCTACACGCAAAGTGCACGCAAATGTCTGGAAGAAATTTACGTCATCAACCATTCGGCCAATCACAGTCGTTTACGATCACTTGACTAAAGTCGACAAAAACAATATTTTCACTGTCGATTTTCTCCTAAAATATCAAATATTTTTCTTAACTGATTAGATAGTGGGTTTCCAAAATTCATATTCAATACGGATGCAATCAATAGATCCTATATTTTACATACAGTCAAATACCCTATTTTCTCAAACATGAGCATTATTATGACAACCTTCTTCGAGATAAATCGAAATTGCTGTACTGGTCAAATACATGCGCGCAACGGCCGGCAAAAGTTGTATGAAAATCCATATCTGTCGTATTTAGCGGCCAAATAAATTACATAGTAAACACATAGTAAACGTGTTAAACTCATATCTTTCGTGCAAAGACATTCAATATATTACGTTAAATCTCTTTGCTGTCGTGTAATTTAAAAATAGAACCATCTTTTATACTCCGAAACACACTCCGAAACACGGCGACCAAGGAGGTAACCTAACAAAGGTTTAATTTAAATTTCGAAGTGGCTTGCAAATAGAAAGCTGTTTATTGAAAAAAAAAAAAAAAAATCTTGTTCGTATTTCGTCATTGAGAGTTTTACGCGGGAAGCGAGAAAAAATGGACGGGCTTTGTTTCTTAATTTTCTAAATTCATTTTTCGTGGCTATTATTGTGTTAATGTGGTGGAATTAGTGTAATAATGTGCCATTAATGGATTACAATGTAGTAAAAGTGAGAAATAAAGAAAGGCGCTCCCGTTTTATTTGAATTGAAATCCTCGCGTAAAACTCCATCGAACATTGGAATGCGTCCATCCTCGCATTTCAATGTGTTAGGGTTTAGGTTTAGGTTTTAGGCTAAGAGGAGAGTTTTGCACGGGAATCTTGAAGAGAAGAACGGGCTTTGTTTCTTAATTTTCTAAACTCTTTTTCGTGGTCATTGTTGTGTTAGTGTGGTGGAATTAGTTTAATAATGTGCCGTAATGAAGAACAATAATTATAGTAAAAGTGAGAAATAAAGAAGGCGCTCCTGTTTGATTCGGATTGATCTTCGCGTAAAACTCTCTTGAACATTGGAATGAGTGTACCATCGACGCATTTCAAGACTTAGGTATAAGTTAGGTTATGTTAGTTTTAAGTACAAAGAAAAATGTAACTTATGACCATGATGTAAGGGCTAGTTCCCATTGCATTACCGAAAGAATAAATTGCATAAAAAAGAATTGTCGTCATTGATTTTGAAATGAGTTTTACTTTCCGAGCATTATTTGAGAAAAGTACTATACAAGCTTTGGCCACAACTAGGCATTGATGGACGGCCCACATTTACACTTTCGTCCATCAATGCCTCTTTTGCTGGCCGCTGCAGTAATTTACCTACTATTATAGGCTGTAGAGCGTGTTAAAAAAATGGAAATACAAACAAATACCTACTAATTTAATAGTTTTAAAATGATGTGTATTCATTTTACGTTTTTTTAACGTTATGCATAAATACACTATTCATATTAAAGATATACTTTTTAAATCTATACATTTCAACATTATGGATTTTAATGATTATGTGTTTTAAGTGTTAAGCGTTTTCAAGATAGGAATTTTCAATTATAGATTCTAATATCTTATAGACCCGTTGTAACGAGACTAACCCAAGACAAGAACTAAGCCTAGAGAGACACCTAAAGGGCCTAAAGGGGAGTAGCGGAAGTATCTATAGTTCCTCATCGATGGAGCACATTTCACTATACTTCGCTAGATGGTCCACATAGGCTCCGCCCACAGAGCCCCCTCACCCCCGCACGGCGTCACGCTACTTGCCTATTGAAATAAATAACGCTACGTCCTCTCTGAGTCTCGTCTGTGTTAAAAACTTTGCTTGCATCAAAATGAAAAATAATGTCAACAGTTTCAATGTGTTGTTTGTTTATAAATAACGTGTGTACCTGCTACCTATAGGCTATAGGTAGGTACTAAAGTGTATGTAAGTCGGTGTGGGACACTTTTTTCGAAAAAAAAATTATGAGACCGGCGGCGTCCATTAGTGTCTAAGTCAGTGGTTTACCCTTTTTTTCGTTGAATTAAAACAAGATGTTTTTCCTTTCGTGATGGTTTTCCTTTCGTCTAATTTACCGAGTTTGTTAAAGAGATTTGATCGTTATGATGGACCTTATCGATCGATGCCATAGAAGTACAGGATGTTATTTTTTCAGATTTTAGTCAGTTCGATTTCCGGGTGTGGAAAGCGCATTTTCGCAAATCTTTGAATGCAGTTTTGTTTATTTTTCCCTGCAGGTGGCATTCAACATTTCTACCCTGTCTGTATATGTTTCTTAGGCAAAGTTGTTCAGTATCATGGGTACAGTCATCCCTACAAGGAATGCAACTGTTTACACTAACACCTTGTATAAACTACGTGTGGGCATTAATAGATAATTGTTTTAGTAAATTAATTAATTTTATTAGTTTCAATCAGATTACATTAATTTTGATTGAAATAACACGATTAAAAAAGTAATCGTTTATCTGATTATTTTTGTAAATGGGCGCGCGCGCGTCCAGTTTAGTGTGTTGACATGAGATTGTGCGTGCATCTAGTTCTGATATTGAGATCAATGGTGCTATCACATTTTTTTTATTTTATTCGTTTATTTGATTCAAATAAGATTAAAATGTTTAATGAGTCTTTTTCAATTTGTCCAAGAATTCACCCGAAGCCTAGGCTACAGCTCGGACACTGGATACAAATATTTGAAATTGACAAAATGACGTCAGCACGTCATGCGAAACCAAAGAAATTGAACCTTAAGTCTTCTTCTTAGGTAACGAGTAAACAGTGCGAGGTAACCAGAGGGCGTAAAGTAGAAAAGTAAGGGAAGTAAGAAAAAGACCTGGTGCCTGTCTAAGAAATCAAGGTACACATTTTGAATATGAATCGTACATTATTTTTACCAAAAATGTTGTTTCATTTGTCCATTTAAAAATCTAAATTAAAAATTATTATTTAATCTCCCTCAATTTTGTAATTAAGCTCGAACTCTGCAAATTGGTAAGATATCAGCCTAAATGATACTTTAAAAGAAATGTTAATAACTGAACATGTTTTTAAAAAGGTTTAAAGGATCGAGGCTATTTTATTTATTTTTCTAAATGCCATAAACTTAACTAACAGTATTTTAAAAATTTTAAAGGTTTCTACGACTTCAAATGCCTCTCGTATTTTTTTTCTGTAATACTGATGCTTAAAACTTGGTTGATTAGACACCCACATATACACATCACAACACACCATACACATCTAACAAACCCAAAACAATTAACATACCCACTTTAATTGGGGCACTGTTGGCAATTAACTGCAAGAAATTGGGTTTTTATAAAAATAAAACAAAAATATCTGTTAAAAATCAACAAACAGAACTTCGTCTAAGACAATACATGTATGACTCAAAATGTTCTAAATGATGTCAACTATCATCCCCTTAAATATTTGCATCCAGCTTCCAAACAACCTGTATTTTTTTTGCTAATCAGAATTGGCCAGAAAGCTAAATAGGAAATGGAATCATCCTTATAATAAAGAATGAAGTAGATATAGTTTTATAAACTAACGAGGGACTAACTACGTAAGTTCTGGAACTATTTATCTCTTTTATTTTCTTGCAGGATGAGAATTACAATAGCTAACTATTCAAAATCCGTTAATTCGACCGATCCGTTTCGATCCGTTGTTTCGAATAAGTCGACGAAAATCTAGGAACGTTGACATTACGGTTGTTTAATCAGAGATTGATTGATAAATAAACTAAAAAGATGTATAGCGGGGGAGACATAATTGAGCGAATTTCCTCGCGTTACCCACAGAGGGTGCTGTTATCGCGCTAGTTCATAAATTGACATATTATTGTCATAGCAAGCATTATAGTTATGAGTTTTTTGCGCATCATTCATCATGTTGGATCTTTTGATAAAAAAATAGATACATTCTTCTTCTTCTTGTGGTGCCATCTCCTATCGGAGGTTGGCTATCAATAGGGCTATTCGGACCCTAGAGACTGCAGCCCTGAACAATGAGGTTGTGTCCACATCGAACCATTTACACAGGTTTTTAAGCCAGGACTTCCTTCTTCTACCAGGCATTCGTCTTCCCAAAATTTTCTCCAGCAGAATAATCTGGAGAAGTTGGTATTTATCGCTTCTCATAATGTGACCGAGGTACTGTAATTTCCGAGTCTTTATGGTTTACCTACCTACACAATCAATGCTCCAAAAATTCCTGATTCAAAAGAGCCATCAAAATAATTTCTGAGGGCACTTTTGTTAGTATTAAGCGGGGTCCGCTGCGCCATGTGTTTATGTTTGCTAACATTGTTTTCTAACTTTCCCCTCCCCCGCAGGCGAATGCGGGTGATGTTATCCATTTGCATCGGAAAACATCACCCGCGTTCACCTGCGGGGGAGGGGAAAGTTAGAAAACAATGTTAGCAAACATAAAAACATGGCGCAGGGGCTTTACGTAATCAAAATATGCCAATTTGGACAATAATTTACTAAAATAAAAGAAGAGTGGCAGTCATTAGGCCGACTCAGTCGATATACATAGGTGTCATTTATTGGTTATACAATAATTTTAAATTAATCACCGGAGCAAACTAGTAGATATACAAACAGAAAATTGGTTCAAAATTAACGAAAATATCTGTGAACATAACAAGAAAAAAATATAATATACAGAATGTTACAAAAATACCCCCAAAGAAAAAGAGTGTTAAAGGATCCCTTGTACGGAATCTATTGACAAACAATTGACAACCGTGGTATAATAATTATTATTATTTACCGAAAAATGTATTATCGATAGTAAAAAATAAAAACAGTCATCGTTGAAGCGCAGGACTAATTTTACGGACTGCCGGTAATTTAAAGACTAAACAGCATGCAGAACGTCGTTTTATGATGTCGTAAGGTCACTGCAATGTCACTACTTAATTTGCTTGTAAGTACTTAATTTAAAAGATGATTTCTCTCTAAATTATCTTTATTACTAAAGCTTAAATGAATATTAAGACCTATTTATTGCAAAAAAAGCAATAAATAAAAATAACAGAATGACAAAAAAGTTTTTAAGCATTTTAGTTTTTTTGACACAGAAAGCTTCTTCGTCTAGGTACAAATGACCAAATGACTTACAAACACTACCCTTCTCAAACATAGTATACAGGGTGGATTTTGTTACTGTTACCTGTTTACTTTAGCGGCCAGTCTTTCCATAATAATAATAAACTTTATTTATTCTTCTTCCACACAAGAAAACAATTTTGTAGGTAAACTAAACAAGTTATAACAAGGAATTGCTAAGGCGTAGGGTACAAAATTACATTTTAGTGTTCCACTAGCTGATGTGTGAAAGACTGGTGCCTATGGCTGGTTTGTTAAAACCTGTGGTACCGGGTCACCAGGCTCTCACCCCTCCGAGCTCGACTTGGAGCCATCCAATTTAAATGTTGATGTAAATAATGCAATCATTACAGAATACCTATAGAATAATATTATTAATAAGTTACATTATAAGGGAGTGTTAGTTTTAGTTTTATTGTGCACCTATGTGTTAGAATAAGATAGTGTTATGTGTGAAGTGGTGTGTGTGTGGTGTGTGTGTGTGTGTGTGGTGTGTGTGGTGTATTAGTGCGTGTAGTTTATATATGTTGTGTGGTGTTAGCGCTTGCCCTACGAGTGTGTGAGATATTTGGTTCAATTACAACGTTTCTATCTAAGTTAAGTAGGTAACAATACCTTTGTGTGTCATGAAAATATTCCTATGAAAGAACAAAGAGTAGCTCCTCAGTTTTTGTATATGAGAGAGTTTTGAGCCAGTTCGAGGTTGTACGTTTGCAAAGAATTTTAGGAAGGGAATGAATTGAGAGAATTGAATTAATGTTATTATACAAGTAGTATCCTAAGAAGCAGAAATACCTATGGGAGAATGTAGTGCGGAGAGTGGGAGGTGGACATATGATATCTTTTCTTCTCTTATCGACAATTTCGGTGGGGTTGTAGGTTATTAGACCATGTTTTCTTAACACAGTGGCAAGGATGAACAGTTGGCGGACCGTGAGGACGTCACACAATTTAAACAGGTTTTCTGTTGGGTAGAGAAATGGTAGTGAATACCCCACTTTTAAAACAGCTCTTTGCGCCCTTTCCACTTTCAACAAGTGGGTTTTGGGAATTCCGCCCCAGGAAGAAATACAATATTCAATGATGGACTGGCACAAAGCAAAATAAACCATCTTTATGACATTGCGATCCGCCACATAACGAAGTGTTTTAAAAATGTATATCATTTTACGAAGCCTAGCAGTTAGTAATTCGATATGAGGCTGGAAGCTTAACGTATTGTCTACTTGTACACCAAGATACCTAATAGAGTCAGTATTCTGTAGCTTGGGACATGAGCAAGCATTAGTATAGGGGTATTTACAGGTATGAGCCGTTAAGAAGAATGAAAGGGAAGTAGTTGGCCTACGGATAGAGAATGATACGTACTTAGTTTTTTGTGTGTTTAGCGTGAGAATGTTGTCTCTAAGCCATTTTGAAACAGTATTTAAGCCCACTTGTGCGATGGAAAACACCTCCTGCCAGGAATTAGCACTAAATAATAAGGCCGTGTCATCGGCAAAAGTTATAACTTTACCTTTATCAAGCTGAAGTCTACACAACTCATTTATATAAATGAGAAATAGCGTTGGGCCAAGGATGGAACCCTGAGGCACCCCGAAGGTAATAGGAAGCTCTTCACTGATCCAGTTTTCGATTTTGACTTGCTGAGAACGGTTTGTTAAATAGTCACTGAAGAGTTGATATGGTACACCTCTAACTCCCACGCCTTCTAGCTTTTTAAGAAGTATAGAGGTTGAAACGGTATCAAAGGCCTTTGCTAGGTCTAAGAAAACTGCAAGGCACTTTTGTCTTTTATCTAATCGCGTGGCTATATGATCAGTAAGCTCATGCACCGCGTCGGCTGTCGATCTTCCTCTACGGAAACCGAACTGGGAGGAAGACAGGACATTGTTAGCCTCTAGAAATTTTACCAGTTGATTATTCATAAGCCGTTCTAGTAATTTAGAAAGTGTTGGAAGTATAGAAATAGGTCTGTAGTTGTTCACAGAGTCTCTATCACCACTTTTGTGAATTGGTATAATTAACGATTTTTTGAAGGCTAAAGGGAAAACACCAGTGCTCAGTGATAGATTACAAATATATGTAATAGGAGGAACAAGTAGATCCCTATACATTTTAATAAAGGTAGCAGATATGGAATCTACTCCAACTGCACATTCCTTTTTTAAGTTTATAATGAGCCTCTCGATTTCGGCTGCATCAGTTGGTAAAAGTACTAGTGAATTAGGCAGGGTTAAATCTGAGACAGGACTTGATATTAGATTATCGTTCAGAACAGCTTGAGCTAAGTTCGAGCCTACATTAGCGAAGAAAGTATTAACTATGTTGACACTATCTTGAGGATTTTCAGTCGTAATTAATTCAGCTGAATTTTCTTTTAGTTTAGTTGTGTATGTTAAATTTTTAATAACGTCCCAAAGTCGCTTCCTATTTCCACTTGCTTTCTTAATCTCTTGCTTTTCGTACTCTCTTTTGGTTTTTTTAAGTAAGGAAGTGCAGAATATTCTGTACCTTTTGTACGAGATTTTTAAAAGTTCGTCATCAGGGCGTTTCTTAAGTTTTTTATATAAGTTATCCCTGTTCCTCATACAGCGGAGGAGGCCTGGGGTGATCCAGGGCTTAATTATTTGCTTTCGCTTAGGGACAGAAACCTCGGTAGTGCTATTCTGGATTGCTAGACTCAGTGACTTAAGTAGGAATTCAGTGGCAAGGTTTACGTCTGAAAATTGTTCTATCTTCTCAAAGTTAATTGTTTTTATTGCACAATCAAGCTTATCATAAGAGATTCGTTTTATCGTTTTACCAGCAGTTTTTTTTAATGTAGTGGTATCTAGGTTCAAATATAGTATCACACTATCATGGTCAGTGATAGATGTTTGTACAACATAGCAATAAGCGGACATTTTCGTTTTTATTATGACATGGTCTAGGCAAGTACGGCTGTGGGTAGGCATGTTGTAAGCTGCAAGCATTTTATGACTAGCCATAGATAGATAGCCATATATAGATAATAAAGAGTTTTGTTAAGTATAAAAGTGAGTTGGAGTAGGTTGGAGTCTCATTTCCTACGAAATGTATGGGAAAAGTTTTTTGAGATTTCCGACGTTTCTAGTACTCAAACCTTGGTTGGTCTGCTAGAGTTTATTGATCCTTATAAGAAACAGGATCGATTGGCATAAAAAAAGTTTTTGTGTAAATTGCCTATTTTCTAGCTGACTGTAAATTTTTTTCAAAATCTGTGAATGCAGTTCAAAATGTCTCAAAAAGTTAAGGATAGTCTCTTAAGAACATTTCGCTGTAGCTACAACGGTTAAGGTACCTGCCCTTACTGCCCCGTCTCAAAAATCCACCCTGTATGTTTCAGACGCCAACTAGAGTTGGGATTTTTTTTAAATTGGCTTCGATAAAGTATTTTTTTTAAATTATGTAACAACCTGTAAAATAGGCGAACACAGACCAACGGAAGTCCTCAAATTAAAATGTAACAAGTATTGAGTGAAATAAATAGTTTTTTTTATATACTCATAATTATTATTTGAAATGAATTCATCCCTAATATGCAAAAAAAATAACTAGGCAAATAAGCAAAGGGCTTAGACAATTGCGTAAAGAAGCACTGTTTTCTCTGTAACCTTTCTCATACTTAGCATAAGTTCTATAGAACAAATCCCAGAAGGCCATCCTCTGATGAAATGGTTGTTTGCGGGCGCTCAGTTCTGAGTCTATGTTCAAGTAGTGGTATGCAGAGCCTTTGGTGATCGGCTCCCATTTCACTGGCAACAGCGATGACGTCTGCGGGGTGGGATCTCTGTAACCATTTATAGAATATCTTAAAAGGGTAAGAATATGCAAACTTATCATCATAGAAAATACTTTCAAAAAGCCATGTTGGTTTTGAAACTAATAGACGAGGACTTAATGACTGTTCAGGAAAAAATACAAATAATTCTAAGTTTGTTTGTATTATAGATTCTGTTTTTTTTTAAACATTGTGAAAATCACCACCCGGTGCCGAACTTAGTGACTACAAATTATTATATTTTTTCAATGAAATGCTATTTACGCGATCCTGAATAATCCTGCCAGTGGACACAATTCAAAATACTGTTTATAACCCAGTAAAATTAGATAAATCAGAAGAAATAATTTCCGGAGTTTTGAAACTTTTTTTAAACGTTCCTTTGGTACGCAATATTGAAGAAAAAAAAAAGTCCTGGTGAGGGGGGGGTGAGCTCGAGGAAGGGGGGGGCTCTAAAGGTGACATTTTTCAGTTTTTCGCTTCTTTATTGAAATCTAAATGTTGTATCGAAATACTTTGTATAGACAAATTATACCTAACAAAATTTCCTACAAAACAAGTGGTATGCATTTTTGTCATAGGACTTAACCTTTGAGGGCCACGGGGTCGAGAATGTAACGGCATTTCAAAAATTATGAAATTTGTATGGCGACCCTCATGAAAGTTGAAGATAAAAACAAAATGATTTCATATTCTTAATCAGCAACCCCGAAAACCCCCAAATACAAATTTTCTGTCGGTTCGGAGAACCCTTAAGAGCTGCATTGGCTTTTGAAATTTCCATGGCAGCCATCTTGGATATCGCAATTTTGTATTTTTTTCACCGCCAACCAAATCTGACCAAGGTCCTCTATGACAATTGTTCAAGGTCCATAACCCTATCTGTCATAGTTTCCGCGGGCCGTTGACCTCATCCGTCAGGAGTCGACCTTCTGAGGAAGTCGAAATATTATTTTTATCGCCAGGGCATCTTTATGATGATCCCTAAAATCATTTTACTATACGTTGAATGGGGGAAACCCGCTGAACAATTATATGGGTATTTATCTAATATCTATGTGGGGGGGGAGGGGGTCAACCAGATACCTCCAATTTATCTCCGGGTTCCTCTTACGGTACAAGGATGACATTTGGGGATCATCATATGGATGCCTTGGTGATACAGGGAAAACTTTGACTTCCTCGGAAGGTCGACTCCTGATGGATGAGGTCAACGGCCCGCGGAAACTATGACAGATAGGGTTATGGACCTCGAACAAATGTCATAGAGGACCCTGGTCAGATTTGGTAGGCGGTGAAAAAAATCCAAAATTGCGATATCCAAGATGACTGCCATGGAAATTTCAAAAGCGAATGCAGCTCTTAAGGGTTCTCCGAATCGACAGAAAATTTGTATCTGGGGGTTTTCGGGGTTGCTGATTAAGAATATGAAATCATTTTGTTTTTATCTTCAACTTTAATGAGGGTCGCCATACAAATTTCATAATTTTTGAAATGCCGTTACATTCTCGACCCCGTAGCCCTCAAAGGTTAAGTCCTATGACAAAAATGCATACCACTTGTTTTGTAGAAAATTTTATTGGGTATAATTTGTCCATACAAAGTATTTCGATACGACTTTTAGATTTCAAGAAATAAGCGAAAAACTGAAAAAAGTCACCTTCAGAGCCCCCCCCCCTTCCTCGAGCTCACTCTTCCTCACCAGGACTTTTTTTTTTCTTCAATATTACGTACCAAAGGAACGTTTAAAAAAAGTTTTAGAACTCCGGAAATTACTTCTCCTGATTGGTATATTTCAGCTTAATTTTACTGGGTTATTAAAGAAAATTCAAAATACTTTTGGGACATACTGTATTATTAGAGCCATTAATTTATTTTACTATCTTAGTTTTAAGTACCTATGGTATGTCGCAGGCATGTGATTAAAAAACAGAGATTTGGTTAAATCCCAGATAAGTTATTTAATGACGGAGGATTTTTAAATAACAGCACAATATTAATTCTCTAAATAAATCTAGTGATTTGATTAAATCCTAAAACAGGTTCATTGAAATGACGAAAATGACTTGGTATAATAAACAGTTTAATAAAAGCATAGAGAAACACGTGACTCCAGGAGTCACGTGTTTCTCCATGAATAAAAGTGATGACGGGCTTTGTACACCTATCACATTTGACCAGAGCATTCGACAGTGTTAGAAATCTGGATATTCTGATACGCTGTAATTAGAATAAATCTGACTGGTCTCTCGATGAATAAAGTCGTGAGCATTATACTTATTTTATGGACGCTGGTGCTGTGCCATGTTTGTAATACCAGTGTAGTAATTTCATTATTTATACAACACTTTAGTTTACAAACAGAAATACGGATGAAAATAACATAATAGACAAGTACTAAGTACAAAGGGCGAGCTAATCTCCGAAGAGATCCACCAATATGCCAACAACTAAAATAAATAAAAAAACGAACTAACTTACCCATACTTAGCAAAGTTGGTCCACATCGCAGTTAACCTGTCTATAACAAGTTGATCTTCAGGTGTGGGCTCTTCTGGAATATGCTGGACCATTTCAAAAAGGTAACCAAGTTCATCAGCATGTCCAGCGCCTTCTTCAGTCATATTGTCCCTTATTTGGGCATAATTTCTCCCACCACTGTACGAGAACATATAGAAAAATATTTTCTCTGCTCCATTATCTAGATGCTTCTTTATAGTTCTGTAAGCAGCATACACAAATGATGTATCTGAGTTGAAATCAACTATCTCCCAAATTAATTGTTTACCAATAGGTTCATCACCTATGTAAAATCGTCTCAGAAGATACTCCAATTCAATAAGATATTCGTTTTCAAAATCGAAATATGACACCAGCCGATCATAAAAATAGTTTCCGTTTTCAATTACTTCTGCAGGCATTCTGGCTGTAAGCATAGATTCTCTACTGGTTACTCCTGATAAAATTGACATTCCTTCTGCTTTTGGTATCGGTAAATTGATTGGAAAATCAGTCATAAAGCTTTCTACGCCAGGAAATGATTTTTCCGTACATATACCAAACGATATACCAGCTTTAATTCCGGCATCTATCAATTTCAATGGTTCGGTAACTGCTAAAAATGATAGGGCTTCATCAAGATCACTCGTTGTATATCCAAGCTGTTCAGCTAACTTAAAAGGCACTGAAGGATCACTTTCACTAACAAGCGCTGGATGTATAGATGTTCCACTCTGTAGTATCATTCTTTTGAAAAGCTTTTCTCCCTGAGATAATAACTGTAAATCGGCAGACATTGCTCCGGCACTATTACCAAATACTGTTATTTCATCAGGATTTCCTCCAAATGACTCGATGTTGTCAATGACCCATTTAAAAGCTAGAATTTGATCTTTGAGACCTTCGTTCCCTGGTATTTCAGGGGTGTCGAGACACATGAAACCGTAAGGACCGAGTCGATGATTAAATGTCACCAAAATCACATCATGCCTGACTAAATATTTTGCACCGAAAAGATACCTGTCTGCAAATCCTATTCCGAAACGACCTCCATAAATGTATACCATTACAGGCAGTTTATTTGTTGTATTGGCAGAGGTCGGTACATAAACGTTTAGCTGTAAGCAGTCCAGAGTACCCATTAAAACTTGGGTAAACTGATCAAGTTGAGGACATCTCACAGAGTCTTTAGTGGCATTGAATACTTCTTCAAAAACTGGTGGAGGCAGGGGTTTCTATAAATAAAAAATAATGTTTTAGTTCAGGGTTATAATATCCACAAAATATAATACAACAGATTTACTTACACCGAATGGTTTTTTTTCATCCACAGTTGCATAAGGGATCCCCATAAACTGGTCGAAGTCTCCATCGGGTGCCCTTATACCTCGAATCGATCCTATTTTGGTTTGAACGATAGGATCATTGCCAAAAGTATTTTCAAAAAAACTTAATAATAGTATTAAAAACACTAATTCTGTGTGAATGTTGGGCATTGTACAGGTCGGCAAACGGATTTCAAAGTGGTCCGTCCTTCGTGTACCGGGTGCTAGCTTGGAAGAAATCAAAAACGCTTCTGTTTTCAATTCGATGCCTTTTGCGGGTTTGGGAGTGATCGGAGCTCTTGCTTGTTTACTGTTCGGAGTCTGAAGTGCGAGTGCGTTGATAACGTGCTCTTTCGTGCGTTGCAGAAGGCTAATTTCCCGCTATATAATTATCTGCCGCGATATCATAATAGGCGATAGGCTGTCTCAACTGCGGGGGTCGTGCGGAATCTAATTCACGCCGCGCCGCCGCCTGCGCCAGTCGTGTGCGGGCGGGTTTTCTCATGCGTGTTAGTGAGACAGCCTAAAGTGGGAGCGAGTGAGCGTTATCTGATCATTCCCGAATGACAACAAAGAAAAATTGCCTTTATTTTCATAAGCTTAAGCTAGTTACAATTAATGGAAAACACCGTTTATGTCTACGGAATACTCTACGAATCTATACATATTAATAAAACTACAATCTATCGCGAACAGGCATGATTGCTTTGAATGTGTTGCTGCGTATTTTTTAGGGTTCCGTACCTCAACAGGAAAAAACTGAACCCTTATAAGATCACTTTGTTGTCCGTCTATCTGTCTGTCGGTCTGTCAAGACCCTTTTTCTCTGAAACGGGTGGAGGTTTCAAGTTGAAATTGATAACAAATACTAAGGTCTCCGGTCCCGAAGCTTCTAAGTCAACTCAACTCAATCAAAAGATACGAACATTTGTTATCAAATTTTCATACTAGCAGCTCGGAAACAAAAACCTACAGGGTACTTCCCGTTGACATAGAATCATGAAATTTGGCAAAAAGCAAGGTCTCAAAGCAGAAGTTAGGGAAAAAATCCGATAATAGTTAATTTGTAGCTACATCACATAAAATAGCATAATGTTATCATAATTTCATAGTTGAAACTCACAAACCAACACCTATAGGGTACTTCCCGTTTACATAGAATAATGAAATTTGGTAAGAAGCTAGGTTTCAAAACACAAATAAGGGAAAAAATCCAGTAATAGTTAATTTGTAGCCATATTCAATAAAAATAGCATAAAAACATATTTTTCGGTTTCAAACTTACATTTTCAGTTGGAGCATCAACCGTGGTATAGATCGATATATGGGAGAAAAACTTTTTGGGTGTGTTCTTCGTTTCCTGTAATTCGAACCCACTTTTGACACCTGAAAATAAACACATAATTGACACATAAAAATATTATGAAATAATTAAACACTATTTAGAAAAAAATTACACTTTTCTGGAGCTAAAAATTATTTGAATTTTTGCATAAACATAAACCAGGCACAAATTACAAAAAAAATCATTCACCTTGCTTTATTTGCTGGTTTATCTCAGTACAATAAAGACATTACTGTGCTGAGATATTTATTTGCTATATGGTTTATTTTTCTAGAAATGACCATTACAGGACCAATCATAGATAAGCTACTAATTTTACGGACCAATATTACAAAAGACAATGAGGGTCTTGTATGTAAGGTTGGCGCTTTATTTTTCGCCGTTGTTTTTGGCGCGGCCAGCCGGCCAGTAACCAAACTTGAATATTTTATTTCAGAATAAAGTAACAAATAAAACTTATTAACATGTATATCCCTAAACTCAGTCCAGACGAAGATAATATAATGGTTTGAAGTTGAAAATATTACTATTATATTACGTGCACTTCAAGCCTTTATATCTCGAGATATTTGTAATAACAAGTGCTATTTTTAACTTTATTCTGAACTATTTTATTCAAGTTTCATTGATGGCCGCGCTTAAAAAGAAAAAAGGCGCCATTTTTAGGCATAGGCTTTTGAAAACAAACTGACAGCTAACGCAGCTAACATATTATGTGACATTTTCATAAAAGAGAGTGTCAAGAAAGGAGATGAATATGAACGCTTATGCCAAGTTTCGTAGATTTTTTAGCCAGTACGAAGTTGCGAAGTTGCAATCACTATACAGGTTGAAATTTTTTAACGCCACATGGAGAAGTACTCTATAAATAAGTACTAACACTCTGACACCAGGGCCCTGCCCACACGATAAGAAGAAGAAGAAGAAGAATAAGTACTAGAGATAGAAAATTTTACTCAAAGGAAATATTCCTTTACTTTTAAAAAGTAATAAAACTGTTCAAAGATTTGTGAAAATTCGCTTTCTACACCCGGAAATCAAACCGACTAAAATCTGAATCGATCCGAAAACACTCTGTACTTTTATTCCATCAAAAACATTTCATGTAAAAAAGAGTGGCCAAGACTCACAATCCTTTTACTCTTAAAAAGTTAAGATATCACAATATTTCAAGCCAAATCTTGAGTAAGGTCATCAGTTCTTCTCGGTCTAATAAAGTTAGAACGCTTGGCCGACATCGTCATCCCATGTAGAGTCAATCTAAATGACAAAATAAAGACGAAGATGTAATAATGACTTTAGGCATCAGCTCTACAACTACATGGGATGAGGATGTCGGCCAAGCCTTCTAACTTATTAGACCGAGATGAACTGATGACCTTACTCAAGAATTGGCTTGAAATGTGATCTCATAACTTTTTAAGATTGAGTAAAAGGATTGTGTCTTGACCACTTTTTTTACATGAAAAGTTTTTGATGGGATATAATTATTTCTTCAATACTTTCGATATTTCTGAGGGCAAACGGACTTTATAAGGTGGGCGGCACCCTTAAACATACAAGCGTTGAACTTGGTGTGATTATAACAATATAGGGTTATTTTAAATTGGTTTTCGAAACCAGGGCACTTGTTAATGATAACAGATAGCATAATCAATGTTTATTATTGGTATTGATGAATAACAAAATTATTTTTCACCTCACAAGCTCGGAAAGATTCTGTTTATCATTCGAAATCTGAGTGCAAAAGTGCATTTTATCCGCGAGCGTGGAAAGAGTTTTTAAAATTCGAATCTTTCTATTCAATAAAGAAAAACAGCCTAAACAAGTTTTTTTTCATGCTGTTTATGTACTGGCAAGTCCGATTATTTTAAAAATGAGGTTGGCGCATTGAAATTTTCCTCGCTGTAGCGAGGAGAAAAGTTGTGTGTTTCGGTCGGCAGCAAAGTTATTCTGCGTCTCATACTTTTGAAACCTTCGCTCCGCTCATGATTCAATACAAGTACTCGCGCCAAAAAGCAACTTTGCAGCCTTGCATAATAAATAACTAATTATCGTGCGTAGGTACGCGCAGTGCGTACAGTATGCGTGGTACGGGCGGACATTGACCTCAAAATCATATGATCAAGCGGGGGTCATTATCACGTAATTTTACTTAGTATTAGATACCAAATGCGTTTCTCAAGTTTCGCCGACTAATTAAATTTTAATTACCTAATTATTTAATAAAAACCTTATAGAGAAAATCTAAAGTAAAACAACACAAAAAAACCGGCCAACCAAGTGTGAGCCAATGAATTAATTTCTTTCATGCAATGCAAAACAATTTGTTTCATAAATAGAGACCTCAAATTATATTGTATTGGAACCCTCGATGCGCGTGTCCTACTCGTACTTGGCCGGTTTTTTAATCGTTAAATAGCTGGTAAAGTTTATCGTAACCAGAATAATCGTTGATTTCACCAATAAAATTTAATCACAAAATGATTATAAAATAATAAATATTCTAACTCGGAAGTAGATAACTTGCCTATCTTGTCCATGAATAACATGCGTGATATATAAAATAAAACCGCCTTCAAAAAAATTAAAAAAGTTAAAAATAATATTGCAGCCGATGACCTTTCGTTTGCATCTATAAGAACATTAATTTGTTTTAGGTCATCGGCTGCAATATTATTTTTAACTTTTTTAGTTTTTTTGAAAGCGGTTTTATTTTAGGGTGCGTCCACATCTGACGAACGGCGCGTGAACTGCGCAGTAGCGACACACAAGGAAAAAATACACCCGCGCAGCTCGCGCGCTGTTCGCGAACCGCTCGCGAGCGGCTCAGTAGCGTCACACAAGGAAAAAATGCAACCGCGCAGCTCGCGTGCTGTTCGCGAACCGCACGCGAGCGGCGCGCGAGCTGCGCGTTCACAGCGCGTTCGCCAGATGTGGACTCACCCTTATATTAAAGTTTTAATTTTTTCTCAAAATTTAGTTTATTTCGCAATTTTTGCAAACACTGAACCGATTTTGATGAAACTTGCACTGAACCCTAAGTTGGAGTAAATGTAAGCCAATAAAAAAAGAATGGTCACAATCAGATTAACAGTTTCGGAGAAATGCGTGGACAAACATACATACATACATACATACACCTATGCAATTTTGTATATTTGTTTGGAAGCCCTAATAGATTATCATATGTGAATGTTGATGATGCTACTTTCGTGTCCAGCCAGGCTGCGCCTCTCCCTCGCTCCTCAGGATAGGTTTTATGAAGCAGATGAAATGAATAGATGTTTTCTTGAATATAATATCGTTTTAATTACGAATTGAAGCTTTACAAGCAAAAGTATAGGTTTTAGAAAATTTTGATGTGTAAGCGATGGTGGTGTCGAATCAAGTGAGAACGGGTCCCTCCGCGCGCCGCGCTCCTTCCCCTCAGGTCAGTATAGCAGGTAAGTGATGTATATATAGGTATAGGCTTAGGTTGTAGATGCGTAGACAGTGAATATTTTGCTATTCCTATAATATTACATACATACGTATTGAATTGATAACCTCCTTTTTTTTGAAGTCGGTTAATAACTAGATGCGAACTCCGCTTTGCGTGGGTAAAACTTGCAGTGCATGAGTAGGTACATGATGGATTGATAAAATGAATAATCCAAAACAATACAAAAGCTTAATTTATTGGGTATTTCTTGATAAATCATAAGCCCTTTACAGCACCCGGCAAACAACTTGAAAAATGGGCGTGGTTGAGGGGTATATTCTGCGCAGTTAAGGTCTTGTTCAAGGTGTTTAAGCCGTATCTAAATCAGTCAAACAATTTTAGAGATTACTTAGTGGGAAAATTAGTTAGCATGCAGAAACACACAAACAAACAACCTCTCACCCAAAATGCATACTTACATCTTCTCTGTTAGGTCGTGGGTAAAAAACAATGATTTATTTATATATATTAACATATTTACTTATGTAATTAAACCTGATTTCATGATTATTAGTAGTGAACAATTTTTATTTACCAGTGTTATTGAATTTCTGTAAAAAAATAATAACTATTTCTTCTTGAAATGCCAACCTGCTCTCATTTCTCTAGTTCGCTGAGCCAGGCCATATTTTGCTGGTTTTTAGAAGCTATCTTCTCATTATTTGATAGACAAAACTTCATGAAAAATATAGCAATGATCTAAAATCTCGCTCGGCTTTAATTCTGATTTCATATTTTTTTACAAAATACATATATGAAACCTGTGACTATAAACATGTGTGTAAACATGTGTATACTTTGTATGGGTAAAACTGTACCCGCTTATTATCTTAAAGATAACTCTTTCTATCAGAAAGTCATGAAAAAGGTACTCCATAAGCATTTCCTAATAGGCAATATGCGAAGCCGAAATTGCTTTCCTAACGTTGTTTTCCTGTATCTAATATTGTCGTAATATCATTAACACCAACTTCTATTACACTCACATCGATACTGTTTTCTTTCTATTTTAACTTCAGCTCAGCTGTATTTTCATTAAGCTTCTAATAGCATCGGGAACAATGCTGCCTTATGCTGCTTTTATAGCGAAATTTAATTAAAAACGTTAACAAATATTTTTGCTTGCACGTTGTGTACAGGAGTTATATAATTATGCAAAGGTTTTAACGACAACCTAGAAAATTATAATAAACTCAAACCAACTACTTACAGACGCATTTGATTTATTAAATATTTATTAACCAAATATGTAGTTAATGAATTGGTGCAATAAGGGTAAGTAACACTTTCAATGAAAACAAAAACATTTCCATTTGATTGGCAAGCTGACAATAATGATCGTAATAAAAGGTATTTAATTTACACTTATTACGTAACCTATTTATACTTATTTATTTTCTTTTTATATGCAATGTAGGTAAGGTACGTATAAATTTAATGTTCTTTGGGTAGGTAAGTATCGATTGTATCCCAGGGAGCAAAGCTACGTTATAATGACGTCCAAATACAGTCATGTTGTGACGTAATTGACGCCATAATATGATGTCGGATGGAAACATACCTCAGTTTGCTTAAAACAAAAATTGAAAGTAGTTGGGACGAGTCGGGAATAGAATCATGATCACCTGATTGTGATTCGGTTGTCAAGACCAATAAGATAGTGATAGATTTACGTGAAATCTCTCACTAGGCACTACATCAGCGGTGAGGCATAGCACGCTATCACACCAGTTTAGTTACGAACCCTACTTAAAAACATAGGCCTATGAATCGGGTGGGCCGCCACTTTCTATCATATAAACAAGTAAGAATGACGTTAGACTAACGTATGGTTTTGTCGAATGCATTACGACCCTAAATTGACCTTAAAATGACGATAGATTGACGTACGTCAAGTAATTCAGCACTGGGCCTATAGACAAAGTAACATTTCTATTGGTGTAGACGGTAGATGCTAGTAGAAATAACAAAATGTATGGATTTGACATTGGCGATCGAAACATAATTGACGTTTGCTTTCGTCACCATACGTCAAGTTCATACATTTCTTATTTTTTCTACTGTCGTTAATGCTAATCGAAAGTACTTTGTCTAGGGGCCCAGACTTAACTTGTACTCTTAAATATTCCGTGACTTAACTTAGATCTAGAATGACGTACGTTTTTCGTTGTTGACGTCAGTTTGCTACCTGGGATAGTGGGATAGCTTTTCTTTGAGTTTTCTAGGGTCAGCGCGCTGCTGCTGCTGAAACGCTTTCTTATTCCGTATTTCATTTAAGTAACACTTTTTTTTACCGTTCTTAAACTTTCAGGGGTAGTTCAGACCATCAAACTGAACAACTTTTTTTTTTTTTTTTTTTTTATGTTCGATAGGTAAACATTAAACAAACCAGACAAACAACAAACAACAAACCAACAAACAAACAAACCAACAAACTAGAAAGCAAACCTGAATTCTTAAAAAAACAGCTGTCTCATATTCATTTAAGACGAGTAGGCATTGCAGTTTAGTATGGAAATGTTTTTTTGTTGTTGCAATTTCAGGTTTGCTCCCAAAGTTGTTCAGTGTGATGGCCTGAACTACCCATGAAAGTTGTGGAACCGTAAAAAAAATCATCTGGTACAATCAAACTTAGTTTGTATGAAACCAAAATTCGTCCGAACTCCCAAACGCAAACCCACCGCAAATCCAGTTAAAAAGCAGCAATCAAACAAGGTCACAATACTGGCAGAGGGTAGAGCCTGCAGCCAGAACCCTGATTCCATTTCAGAAACGCAGATTTACGTTTATAATGTGAAATAATGTTTTCAGGCCTTCCCATTAATTGCCACATAGAACTTATAGTTTTCTAATTATTTTGCTCTTACTAAAAACTAATAGTCAGAATTAGTTGTATTAGCCCTTAGAGGTACAGCTACCCCGTGTGACCTTATTTTAAAAAGGGAAAAACTGTAGACTGTTTTCACATATAATGGTGATGATTCTCGACTCGCACTTGGCTGGATTTTTAAATTAGTATAATTCCAAAAAGATTATTATTTAGGTACTATGTTCATCATCAGGCACGTATCAGGGAGGGGGGGATAGGTGGGATTTATCCCCCCCACCCCCCCGATATCCGAATATTTGTATGGAACAGTGATTGAAGTGATTAGAGCAATAATTTTTTCATCGGTTTTCAATGAAAATTAAAATTACCCCCCCGAAAATGAATACGTGCTTGTTAATCATAAACTAACCCAACCCTTAGTTCCTGGTCATTTTGTCTAAAACAATTTTAACCATTTTAAAAGTACTAATGAAACAAATTGTAGTAATTATGCTCATATTACTTGAAACGTATTCGTCCCTAAAACAATAACTAGCCAAATAAGCAGAGGGCTTAGATAATTTTTTAAAGAAGCACTGTTTTCTCTGTATCCTCTCTCAAACTTAGCATAAGTACTATAGAACAAATCCCAGAAAGCCATCCTCTGGTGAAAAGCTTGTTTGCGGGCGCTCAGTTCCAAGTTTATGTCCAAGTAGTGGTATACGGAGCCATTGGTGATCGGCTCCCATTTCACTGGCAACAACGATGACGTCTGCGGGGTAGGGTCCCTGTAACCACAGACAGACATTTATGAAATATCTTTAAATAAAACCGGTGTATGTTTTGGTGTGAAATAAAGTATATTGATTGATTGATTGATAAGACCGGTCAAGTGCGAGTGGAGCTACTCACGCACCGAGGGTTGCGTACGACACCACCACAGAACACAACATTATTAATTTAGAAAAAAAAAACGTTTTTGTCAGGGACCTTTAGCGCGAGAACGACTCACACTTGGCCGATTTTTAGTATTTGTTGTTACTCTGTAGAGTTTGCTCTATAATCACACTAAGTTTGACGTTTGTATGTACAACCGTTTTTGCGATAGAGCGTGAAGAAAAAAACGTTGATAAAAACTAGTTTCTTGTAGAGAATCCCCCTTAATGTTTAACGTTTGACATTTTTGTTATTTGTTAACAAATCCGCCGTAATAACGCATAATCTGAGCATATTTGAGCTATCTAGCTATTACGGTTCAAAAATTACAGCCCTAAATAGGACAGACGGACGGACGGGCGGACGGACGGACGGGCAGACCGTTTTCACTCTTTGGGTATGGAACCCTAAAAAGGATAAGAATATGCAATCTTATCATCGTCCGCGTAATTTCAGGAAATCGTGGTGGTCTTGTGATAGACAGACACAGACACACAGTAATCTCCCGATTTCGCGCACTGTTTTCGAACGTGGAATCTCACGCCCAAACGCGTGTGACGGCAACGAGTCGATTTTACTGCCAAAAAGGCGCGCCGAAAAAAAACGATATGACTTACCCGTACTTGGCGAAGTTAGTCCACATTGCAGTTAATCTATCTAAAACTAGTTGATCTTCAGGTGTTGGCACTTCTGGAATATATTCCATATCAAAAAGATAACCGATTTCATCAACATGTGCAGCACCTTCTTCAGTCAAATTGTCTCTTCTTTGGGCATAGTTTCTCCCGCCACTGTACGAGAACATGTAGTAAAATATTTTATCCGCTCCATTATCTAGATGCTTCTTTACATTTCTGTGAGCAGCATACACAAATGTTAAGTCTGATATGAAATCAATAATCTCCCAAACCACTTTTTGACCTGGAGTTTCATCACCAATGTAGAATCGTCTCAGAAGATACTCCAATTCAACAAGATCATTCTTATCAAAGTCGAAACTTGTCACCAGCTGATTATAAAACAAGTTCCCGTTTTCAATTTCTTCTTCTGGTATATTGAGTATATGCAAATGTTCTCTACTGTTTACTCCTGATAAAATTGACATTCCTTCTACTTTTGGTATCGCTAAATTGACTGGAAAATCTGTTATAAAGCTTTCTACGCCAGGAAATGATTTTTCCGTACATGGATGAAACGTTATATCAGCTTTAATTCCGGCATCTATCAATTTCAATGGTTCGGTAGCTGCTAAAAATGATAGAGCTTCATCAAGATCACTCGTTGTATATCCAAGCTGTTCAGCTAACCTAAAAGGCACTGAAGGATCACTATCCCTAAAAAGCGCTGGATGTATAGCTGATCCACTCTGTAGTATCATCCTTTTGAAAAGCTTTTCTCCCTGAGACATCAAATGTAAATCGGCTGACATTGCTCCGGCACTATTACCAAATACTGTTATTTCATCAGGATTTCCTCCAAATGACTCGATGTTGTCAATGATCCATTTAAAAGCTAGAATTTGATCTTTGAAACCTTGGTTCCCTGGTATTTCAGGGGTGTCGAGACACATAAAACCATAAGGACCGAATCGATAATTAAATGTCACCAAAATCACATCATGTCTGACTAAATATTTTGCACCGAAAAGAAACCTGTCTGCAAATCCTATTCTGAAACGACCTGCATAAATGTATACCATTACTGGCAGTTTATTTGTCGTATTAGCAGAGGTCGGCACATAAACGTTTAGCTGTAAGCAGTCTAAAGTACCCATTAGCATTTCGGTAAACTGATCAAGTTGAGGACATCTCACAGAGTCTTTAGTGGCATTGAATACTTCTTCAAAAACTGGTGGAGGCAGGGGTTTCTATAAATAAAAAATAATGTTTTAGTTCAGGTTCATGATAGAGCCTGAAAATATAATACAACAGATTTACTTACACCGAATGGTTTTTTTTCATCAACAGTTGCGTAAGGGATCCCCATAAACTGGTCAAAGTCTCCATCAGGTGCCCTTATACCTCGAATCGATCCTATTTTGGTTTGAACGATAGGATCATTGCCAAAAGTATTTTCAATAAACCCAAATAATAGTATTAAAACCACTAATTCCATTCGAATGTTGGGCATGATGGCTTTGATCTTCAATTCTAGACGTGTTGCTGTGTATTTTTTTGTTTTATATAGCTGATAATTGATAAAAGTATCATAACTGTCATTAATTAATATCACAAATAAAATCTGTGTCCGGTGAAAAACGACCTAACTCAAAAAGTGCAACTTTACAGGAGAGCCAAAAAACATATTTTTTTGCCAAAAAAAAAATATTTTCTCCAAAACTATTTCATATTTTTTAAAGAAAATTACAGTATCTTGTAGATAATGTTACAGTCTTTTATTATCACATGGTTTAATCTCAGAACAACTTACTGTCCTGGAGATATTTCGTTCAGAAGTTGAATTAAACCTTTTGACACAAATAAAGATACTTTACATTACGATTTAAATTGAGTTAGTGCCTTTTACACTTCACAATAACCTCGGTGTAAAGGGGTTTATATTAATCTTTAATTTCATTTTAATTCCGTCCCTTTCTGAAATACACACCGCCAGAAAACAAACTTTGTAAACTGAATGAAAACGAATTCGTAGAAGTAGTTTTATTTGATAAAACAAGCCCATCACAAAATTACAAATTGTTTTTTTTTTGAGTTAAATTCTTTATCACAAAGCTAACATTTTGTGCATAATTTAAATATAATAATTAATATTATTTTAGTGGAAAAATGTAACAAAAACTTGCAAAATGCACTTTTTGAGCTTACTGTTTAATCCCGAAATCACAATTTTTGGTGGTAGGTGCGGGGCACGAAACAATGCAACATGATTGGTCATTTCAAGGTCGCACAGTAGTGCGCGCTCACTCGCGTTACTTATATCAGTGCAAAATCATAGATGTGTGGCGCGCGTCGGCGGCCTTGTATGCGTTATCTATTGGGGGTAATCTGTGATGATGGGTAATGCTGACACGAAGGAAGAAGTAGCTAAGGTACAAGCTACTAAGTTGGTTGCAGTGCTATTCGGGAATTAGTTGAAAACTTTTCAAACTTGACTCAGCTGCTATGAACACATTATTTCTCTTACTCGTAAGTCAAATAGTAAAAACAACGAAACCATTAAAATCAGCTTTCAATTAGCAAACTGCGTCGTATTTATGAATCGTTCATCGCGAGCTTTATTTATGATAGCCATGTCCTGACGCCTTGTCGTAGAACGCGGACGTCCAAATGAAACGTGGTTAGTCAAGGCACCTTCTTTCTGCCGTCTCTCCAGCCATCGATACACAGTGTTTCTCTGAAATAAATTTATAAGTCGTTAATTTATTATGATCGAAAATAAGCTTTGCATTTAAATTCTGTTTGTCCAACTTTCAATATAATAAAAAATACTTACTGCTACCCCAACTTCATTAGCTACGTCTGTTATAGGCAGACCATCATTTCGTAATTGTAGTATCGTCCTTTTTATTTCTGTATCTATGCGATAGGGAATCATGGCGGTAGGTAATCTGAATTGATCTGAATGAGTACGAGAATAATATAAACTATTACCTATTCTGTGAATATAATTCCTACAAATATTATAATCAGATTATAATTGCAAGAAGTTGTCAACGTCAACAACAAGGAACATATGTACTCCAAAGAGAATATAATCACTACGTTTTAATATACTCTGTCAACAATAGCTTATCTATGGTCAACAATACAGAAATTAACAAAGATGAAAATAAATATTAAGTAAAAATTTCGAACTCGTCAAAAGAGTTCGCACGCGAAAGATAATTACCAAGTAGATTTTAGTTTCCATCATATTTCACATTAAAGGAGAAGGGTCACGGCCCATACAAAATTTACCCAGGTCCGACAACAAAGTGACCTATCCCAGTTTTTTTGTTATATTTAGTATGACTAAAATATATAATTTTTATTTTCAATTTGTATGGCTAACACCAATGACTTTCTATACAATGAAGGACTCCGCATCGGCGTGCTGTTTATGGAACGGCAAAGTTATGCTTAATCGCGGCGTAAGCATAACCTCTTTCTTAGTCGTATGTTGATCGCAAAGGCGTAAAGATGCCAAAGTGCGTCCTAAAAAATTGCCGCAGTAATTCACTTACGTCGCAAAAAAAAGATGGTGTGACCTATCACCGGTAAGTTAATTTTATTTACGTAAGATAAGACGCGAAAAGTATTGAATAATGTTGTAAAACAGTTATTTCTCAATAAAATTCGTAAATTATTAAAATGACAAGCAAAAGGGCGCAACATGAAGGTATAGTCCAAGAGCCAACTACGGACTAGAGCCTAAACTTATTAAGACACTATTTTATGTTATGATCAAGAACCAAGAAAATAGAAAAAAAACGGCCAAGTGCGAGTCGGACACCGCCCGAACACCCTTAGGGATCCGTACAAATTTAATTTTGCAATGGAAATTTTTTTCTCCCATACATCTGTCTACACAGCGATCTACTACAACTGATAACCTATTACCAATTTACACGTCATATCGTCACGTCACACGTTGTAGCAATGTTTCTGATCACCGCGAAAGGGATTATGGTCGTGAGTTTATGTGTATATGTATGTGATTAGTCCATGTTGTGTATAGAAGGTAATTCATGAATTGGAAGTTCTTTCATTCGAGTTAGAATAAATTTTTTCAGCTTTACTAAACGTTGGTACCAAATCCGTCGTTGGCTCTAGGTCTATTTTGTCAGAAACGTCAATCATCTAAAATGACCATACGTAGCTTCGACTGCGTAATTGTTTTACATTACTGCTTAGTGATGGATGACATTTAGAAAGGACTGGAGTGTCAACGGCAATGTATTGACAGAGCAGTTGAAGCTTCATATGGCGAAATCGGAGACGGGTGCCATGTTTAGGCCTTGTTATTGTATGACGTGGTGACTCTATGGCTATAAAAACTCATTGGCTAACACCTAAATATTGCCTTGTGAATTTCTCCAGGCGCAATACTAAACCAATACTTTTCACATACTTCTAGCGATTCTATCTATCAAGGACTTTGCAGATGGATGTGATTTTGATGACAATACGACAATACGGTATTATCTGGCTGATCTGATGATGGAGTTGGAAGGTGGCTAGTGGAACTCTTGGGTGGCTACTAGCATACCCATCGAGTTTGGGCTCATTGGAATCGTCTTGATGAGTCCTATGCATTGCAGTTGGTATCGAAGGTCTGATGATGGAGCTGGAAGGTGGCTAGTGGAACTCTTGGGTGGCTACTAGCATACCCATCGAGTTTGAGCTCATTGGAATCGTCTTGATGAGTCCTATGCATTTCAGTTGGTATCGAGGGTCTGATGATGGAGCTGGAAGGTGGCTAGTGGAACTCTTGGGTGGCTACTAGCATACCCATCGAGTTTGAGCTCATTGGAATCGTCTTGATGAGTCCTATACATTGCAATTGGTATCGAGGGTCTGATGATGGAGCTGGAAGGTGGCTAGTGGAACTCTTTGGTGGCTACTAGCATACCCATCGAGTTTGGGCTCATTGGAATCATCTTGATGAGTCCTATGCATTGCAGTTGGTATCGAGGGTTTAATGATGGAGCTGGAAGGTGGCTAGTGGAACTCTTAGGTGGCTACTAACATACTAATCGAGTTTTGGCTCATTAAAGTCGTCTTGATGAGTCCTATTCTCTGCAGTTGGTATCTCGATACCAACTGTAATGCATAGGACACATCAAAACGATTCTAATGAGTCTAAACTTGATGGGTATGCTAGTAGCCACCCAAAAGTTCCACTAGCCACCTTCCCGCTCCATCATCAGACCATCGCTACCAACTGCAATGCATAGAACTCATCAAGACGATTCCAATGAGTCCAAACTCGATGGGTTTGCTAATAGCCACCCAAGAGTTCCACTAGCCACCTTACAGCTCCATCATCAGATCAGCCGAATAATACCATATTATTGTATTGTCATCAGAATCACATACATCTGCAGAGTCTTTAATAGTTATAATCGGTGGAAGTGTGTGAAAAGTATTGTTTTTTAGTATTGCGCCTGGAGAAATTCACCAGGCAATATTTAGGTGTTAGCCACTCAAATTGAAAAAAAAAAATTATATATTTTAGTTATACTTAATGCAACAAAAAAACTGGGTTAGGTCACTTTGTTGTCGGGCCTGGGTCACGGATGACCATTCTCCTTTAAGCAGAATTTAAGTAATACCAAAATAAGGCATTTTCTAGGAAAAATATTGATTTTGTTATAAGTAGGTAAGTAATTTTTTCATATTTTTTGTAATGGATATTACTAGTTTAGATGCATATTTCGCAACGTGGATAGCGCCGCGCGGTAGTAGTTATGCTGGAAAGTGAAATACTGAACAAAAACCTATTATAAAAAACAAGTCCTAAAGTGCCGCATGCTTAATAACTCAACAAGTTAGAACTCCCGATTCTGTGCCTCATTTGTTTGGTCAGTTTGATGTTATGACATACAGAAACGATTGACATCCGGTCCGCTTTGAAGTGTCATACTATACACAATACCTGTGCACAATACCAACTTACCTATTAGATATTTTAAGGAAAAAAGTTTCACTTAAAAGTACAGCGGATTCTTTACATCTCTACGCACAATCCTATGCTTACAGTGCGGTTCGGCATACCCTAGCTGAAACGAGACCTAACATAAAATATCCAGATTTTATTAATTAATGCTAAGTGATTTTAATTCCCACTACATAAAAAAAATTTGACTCATTAAAGTTCTCTGCACTAGTAAAGAAAATATTTGGTGATGGACGGTTTAACTCACTTGTTCGACATAAATTTTTGGTGAGATGTGCAGCGTTCTCCCCGTATTAAGTCAGTTTCCGTACTTAGATGCCCATGCACTCTACAACCGATAACACCTGCAAAGCCCTTTTCTTGCTTCACCGTTGAACATATGAGTTACACTCGATTTTTTATGTATTAAGGTTTTGCGAAATTTGTTTTAACTCAGATAAATCATATTGCACGCAACAAAATAAATTGTGTCGAAGGATTTAAGTCGAAATAAATCCATGTTCACCTAATGTTAAGTTGGTTTTATGATTTAACTCTAATTCAACCATTTTGCACGATAAAAAAATGGACTTAAATCGTTTTGTAATGAGTCTATCTCCGGAATTATTAAAGCTATCCATATTCCAGTAAGACCATTTTGTAGCGAAAAAAAAAAGAAGTATTATGGCATTAAAAACAAATTTTGGATCTAAGTTGAGTTAGACTGTTATTCACCGGACCCACAGAAATTTAATCAGATAATAATTATGAAATAATCAATAATTATATATGGCATCCTTTGCCTATCTGGATCGGAAAAACCATCCAATTCAATGTATGGTATCTAGACGACGGGGCGATAGGAGGCGAAGCGGCATCCGTTCTGTCTGATCTAGAGAGGTTAATTCAAAATTTTCAGTCCATAGGCCTCGATCTAAATAATTCAAAATGTGAATTATTTATTAAAGAGTCTCTCAGCCCTTCCGAAAAAAAACGACATCACTTTAAAATTTAACAGTTTGACTCCAGGTATCAAAATTATAAACAAAGAGTCACTTCGCCTCCTAGGTGCTCCTATTTTAGAAGATTCGCTACCCAATTTTGTTTCGGACTCAATTTCCAAATTTCAAGAATCTTCAAGCCGTCTTAAAGAAATCAGTCCCCATATGGCATACTGCATCATAAAATTTTGTTTATTCGTACCCTAAATTAACGTATGTATTACGCTGTTCAACCCTCTGGAAACACACTACACTTTTGCTTCTTTTCGATAACGCCATGAAAATCACCCTATCAGAAATCCTAAATTGCCCCCTGTCTGATAATGACCGTAGTTGGTGCCAAGCCACCCTGCCTATTAGGTTTGGCGGTCTTGGTATCCGAAAAATGTCTGATGTAGCGCTACCGGCGTTTCTGTCTTCAGTTCACAGCACGCTTGACCTCTTCGGTAGAATTATAAACCCATCACTTGGTGATGCGGAGGTCACGTACTTGACTGAAGCCAAAAACTCCTGGACAATTGCTGCCGGTCCGAACTGCAATGTCCCCGTAAACCCGGCCTCGCAGAGGTTATGGGACGAGCCACTCTGCATTCAGCGTCAACAAATCCTTAGGGACAACGCTCTCAATCTTGCAGAGAAAGCCCGCCTCCTAGCCTCAAACGAGCCAGAGTCTGGCTATTGGTTGAACGCGTTGCCATCATCGCACGTGGGAACACTCCTCGACAGGACTTCTTTTTCGTTAGCAGTAAGCCTGAGACTCGGTATAAAGACAAATGAGCCTCACCGGTGCCGCTGCGGCGCCAGCGTCGATCCACTCGGCCACCATGGCCTCTCCTGTCACCACAGTGCCGGCCGCCTCGCTCGCCACGCCACCTTAAACGACGTCATCCGTCGGGCCCTTGTCAGCATCAACGTGCCAGCCATTCGCGAGCCCAATGGCATTTCACGGGACGATGGCAGGAGGCCCGATGGTATGACCCTCATCCCCTGGAGGAATGGCAGAACCCTGGTGTGGGATGCTACCTGCATCGACACCGTAGCGCCCTCACACCTCTCTGCCACTTCTCGAAGGGCCGGCTCGGCGGTGGCTGCTGCAGAGAGCGAGAAGCGGCGCAAATATGTAACCCTCGGCGAGGGTTACTTATTGGCGCCGTTCGGTGTGGAGACTCTGGGGCCATGGGGACCAGACGCCCGACAACTATTCAAAGAGCTGTCGTCGCGATTGGTCGAAGTGTCCGGCGACCGAAGGGCTGGCGCGTACCTCGGGCAACGGATATCAATCGCCATCCAAAGAGGTAATGCTGCCAGCGTCGTCGGCACACTCCCACAAGACGGCAGCCTCAAGCACATCTTCTATTTAGCATGAGCCGAGTAGAAGATGTGCTCGACGAAGACCCTCCCGGGACCCTGTGCTCCTTTGCCTTTTTGTCTTATTTATTCTATTTTATAATTAGTTTTTTCTCAGTTTGACTAGGCTAGGCTATTAAGATTATTGTTAATGTAGTACAATATTGTAACTACCAGTTGTTTAACATGGGTCATTGATGATACTACTATAAATTGACACTTACTTAGTGTGTGGTCACATAGTAACTGAAGATCATTTTACACTGGTGTTAGTTTTTTGGGTATAGAAAAAAAACTATCCAAGTAAGAGCCACACTGATAGTTTTCCCGCCATCTACACGTTATTTCTGATGTTCATGATTTTTTTCAGATCTTAATACGGCTATATTTTTTGAAATAGGGGTGGGGACAGAAATTTTTTGGGTTTAATTGAAAATTTTGGTAAACTATGTTTTAATAAAAAAACCGGCCAAGTGCGAGTCGGACTCGCGCACTGAGGCTTCCGTACTACCATAGAATATATTTGTTGTTTGTATTTACTAAACAAATTGTGTTTAATTATTGTTCTGATAGAAAGGGACGAGCCTAAAGCAAAGAAAATCCTAAAGTGGAAAACATCAACGTACGAAAGAACGTTGAACATTACCGACCGCCAAGGAGTATTTTCATGTTTCACCGCTTGTAAGGAGGATTTGTATTCATTATCCAAACCCAGGAAGGTGGCTTCGGTATTGTGGCATAGTTATTGGTAAAACCAGGAACCTGGAAATATATACTATTGTTGTCTATCTATAGTATATTAAGTTTATGGTTTAACCAATATCTATGCCACAATACCAATGCCACCTTCCTTGGTTTGGATAAAGAATAGAAACGAAACTCCCGCGTTAACGGTACTATAGATAGACAATAATAGTATATATTTCCAGGTTCCTGGTTTTACCAATACCTATGCCACAATACCGAAGCCACCTTCCTGGGTTTGGATAATGAATACAAATCCTCCTTACAAGCGGTGAAACATGAAAATACTCCTTATTTTCATGTTTCACCGCTTGTAAGGAGGATTAGGTATTGGTTAAACCATAAACTTAATATACTATCGTAAAGTAGGTATATGTATTAAGTTTATGGGTTAATTCAGGAAGCTGGAAATATGTACTATTGCCTATACCTATAATAACATAGTACCTACGGTTAACGCGGGAATTTCGTTTCTATAGTTTTCGAGAACTTTTCGGCCCCATCAGCCATCGGTTCTGCAAGCTAAGTGCCCCGCCCACTGCCACTTTAGTTTAGCAATTCTTTGGTCTATGTCAGCTACTCTGGTTCTTATGCGGAAAAGTTTTCGAGTGGTGACCGCCAAGTCAAGTGGGAAGGTGGCACACGGAGGACTGACGTCCTGGTGAAGGCGGCGGGAACCCGTTGTATGAGGGCAGCCGCGCAGGATCGATCGTTATGGCGATCCTTGGGGTTGTCAAGCAGTGGACTTCCATCGGCTCAGATGACGATGATGATGAGTGTACCAAAGAGTGTACTATTATTATCTATGCATATTGTATAGACTATTTGTCTCTACTTTTATGATCGCAACCTACATCGCAACACAAGAAGTTTAAAATACCTACTTCTTGTCGCAACTCGATACTGGTGAAAAAAAGTGTACCTATGTAATTTGGCATGAGCATTCATACGTTTATATTCATCACAGACTTCAAACTGACTATAAGTATGTACTATACAAACGATTTCCGGTTTAATAAAGTATACTAACGATTACAATAGAATAAATATTCATCTTCTTTCTCGATGCTCTCTTTTATGAAAATGTCTCATAATTATCTTAGCTGTCAGTATATTTTCAAATTTGTAATTTCTAGCAAGCTAAATTTCCAATATATAAAGCAAGGTGAGTGCATTTTATTGTAATTTATAAGCCCTGGTTCATGTTTGAGCAAAAATTTAATTTTTTTTATCTCCAGAAAGTGTTTTTTTTAAATAGTGCTTTGATTATTTATGGAAAATGTCAATATCGATGTTTTTGATGATTTCATAATATGAAATGTTTTTATTTTCAGGTGTCAAAACTTGTCAAAACTGAGTTTTAAATCACAGGAAAAAATTAAGAACTGACACACATACCTACCTACCAAATGAAGAATATTGTATTAAATATTTGAAATTACGTTAGCTTCAAATCTTTGTGATTTAAAATAAATGGTTTAGCTTGAAAATTCTACAGTATAATTGGTTTGCATGTTTTGCCCCACAAGAGGGCACATCTGACTGACTGTGAATTAACATTAACAGTATTAACACAACAACCACTGTTTCTGTTTTAGTGGTTTGATTGAAATCAATCCATCGCCATGTCAATAATTATTATTTCAATATCTAATTATCGACATCGGTAGATATACAAATACAGCACATCACTACATTATAATTTGAAATTAAATGATGACTCTACGTTGGCTATGAATGGTAACCGCGAATGGTCCGAGATCCGACCGTAAAATTATGCACCTATTTCTTAGGCGAACGAAATGTGATTCTAGTTTATGCTTACACAGGGGTTAATTCAACGCCACCAAGTTGCCTAGAAAAATCTTGCCGCAAGTATAACTTTTTCCACCTGTCTGTTAGGGAAGTAAATGAGGTGCCATCGGAAGGAGACTGATTTAAAGTACTGGAAAAACTAGGGTTGCCACCTCTCAATCTGCCGCAACTATAGGGTTGCCAGGTTCAAAGAAGTAATTTTTGAACCTGGAAACCCTAGAGTTGTGGCAGACTGAGAGGTGGCAACCCTAGTTTTTCCAGTTCTTTAGACTGGTGTCGTTCCGATGGCACCTCATTTACTTCCCTAGCAGACAGGTGGAAAAAGTTATACCACAAATCATAATGGAAAAGATACTTGCGGCAAGATTTTTCTAGGCAACTTGGTGGCGTTGAATTAACCTCTGTGTAAGCATAAACTAGAATCACATTTCGTTCGCCTAAGAAATAGGTGCATAATTTTACGGTCGGATCTCACACTAGAAGTGTTTGTAGGTAAGGTAAGCACAAAGAAGATTGGATAAAGCTTTCGGAGTGTGGGTTGAAAGACAAACTTAACTTTGCGGTGGAAAGTTTTTCTCCCATACATCGGTCTATCGGTTGATGTTCCAACTGAAAATGTAAGTTTGTAACCGAAAAAATATGTTTTTATGCTTTTTTTATGTGATTTAACTACAAATTAACTATTTTCGGATTTTTTCCCAACATAGTCACCTTTTAACTCTACACATCTGTTCCACCTATATTCAAGCTTCAATAAGCCATCCAAAAATATGATTTCTGAAAGTCATTAAAATATGCCTCTGTGGCAGCAATGACTTCGTCATTTGATTCAAATCTCTTACCACCATCATTTTTTCAGGTGGGTGGGTGTAGTGGTGAAGCCAACGATATTTTCAATTTTCTTAACCATATCCTCTGTAGTCACCTCAATTGGGAGACCTAGGCGATCCTCAACAAAGACGGTTGTTCTCCCCCGCTTAAATTCCTTAAACTAATATCTGATGGTTGTCATAGAAGGTGCACAGTCACGGTAAACCTCATGCATTCTTATTTTATTTCAACACACGTTTCCGTTCCAAAAACAGGAACCGAATTACATACCGATACTGTTTTTTTTTTTCCATTTTATCAATTTCAAGATCACGCTTTCACTGAATCGCTGTAAAATGAGAAAAAAAAACAAATGAATGCTGTTTTTTATTTTTATTTCCCGACTACTGGCTAAAAGTGGCTTAAAACGTTCGTATAGGTAGATATTTTCCGCCAGTGATATCAATACAATTAGAAAACGGGTACTTATCAAACAGCCCTCGTATTAGGCTTGCAGCGTGGTAGCGGAGTTTTTGAGGCGGGGTGGTCATTCCTAAACATAGATACTTTTATTAAATTACCTACCTTCAAGATTTTATCAATCACTGTCTTGATTATTTTGAAATTGATACATGACAATACAATGTTTAGTCCCTAATCAATGATAGATTTGTTAATACGTTTGTTATCTATTTGGATTGTTGATACTATTTCTGAGTAAATTAATATTAATCAACAATGAATATTAGATTGAGTCGAAGTTGGCGATTCTTGGGTGAGGCCTATGTCCAGCAGTGGACGTCCATCGGCTGATGATGATGACTGTACCTAAGTACCTAATTCATTGATTAAGTTGGTCTTTACCTACTTATTGTAAAAGGGTAGAAACTACCTCCCAATATTGCTCCCAATACACGGTTCTCCGACTTGGAAGTCAGGGACTCTATCATTTGTTTACCACGAAATTGTAATCAAGTAAAGAATTTTAATTTTCTCTATGTATTAACGATTTTGTAATTTTGGTCAAGTCTGTAGGTAAAACATTAAACAAGTAGTGTACCGCATGTCTCAAAACAGAATTAAAATGTACTTATATTATGTTATTCTAGAAAAAAAAGGTTATTTACATTAACAATACGTGGTAATACCTACTTTAATTAAATGTGAAAAAGAAAAATATTGCTGCAGGTGATGATGGAAACTATCTAGAAGTCATTAGATGTTTTTTGGTCAGTACTCAGTAATTCATAAAACAATGTCACCAAAGACATCAAAAACTCACTAGATCTAGTCAAAAATTGACTGAATACGGCAACACTCCGATCGCAACGGCGCCGGCGCGTTTCGTTCGGAATTTACGACTGCGTGTGGCAGACGCATACAAAACGTATGGGCTTGCATCCGGAACGGTTTTTTTCCGAGCGCAATTCAATCTGATCAGGAATTCCGGTTTGGACAAAATTGCGGACGGTTTAGTTCAGAGTGTGTGTGGTTGGTCGTAGAGTTTGTATGCAATCTTTGCATCCGGTATCCCGTTTCGAAATTCCGATTCAGGTTTCCGTTTCGTGATTCCGGATGTGTGTGATGGGCCTTATCCGATTATCCAATCCCTAATAATCACAAACTTCTGAGTACGTCAGTGTCACGTCTCAGGAGTGCGATTTTTTAATCTCATTTGCTGAGTTCAACAGTTGAAAATGTCAAAATTACTGTGGAGATATGCATCTTTCTACTGTTGATTTGACTTTCAAAAATCATACATGAGGAGTGCGATTTTTGAAATTCAAATCAGCAGTAGAAAGATGTTTATCTCCATAGTAATTTTTACATTTTCAACTGCTGAACTCAGCGAATGAGATTCAAAAATCGCACTCCTGTAGTGTAACCTAGAGAGACACCTAAGGGGAGTAGCGGAACTAGCGACTAACGCATTCCTCATCGATGGAGCACATTTCGCTATACTTCGCTAGATGGCGCAAATACGCTCCGCCCACAGACCCCCTCACCCCAGCGCGGCGTCACGCTTCGCTTGCCTATTGAAATGAATAACGCGGTGTCCTCTCTGAATTTGGTTCGTGGATCAGTAGTTTTCAAGATAAAAGGATAGTCCTCGAACTCCTCGAAGCGCGCTCCATACAAACGAAGTTTGATTATATTTTCAATATTAATCAATTAAAACAGTTATTTTTTTTAAACAATCTGGAAACTAATCTCTGTGCCTGTGTTTGTCAGATTTTTGTTATAATATATCTTAGCTTCAAAGTTACTGTAGCTGTAAAATGTTCATACAAATATTAAACTACCTACTATATATTTTAACAGAAATCTGAAAACCACAGGCACAGATATTAGTTTCTAGACCATGTTTAAAACATTTCATTGTCTTTAATTGGATAGTACAGAAAATACAGGACGATTTTTTTTCCGTTCCGAAACTTTCAGGGGTGGTTCAGACCATCAAACTGAACAAATTTTACTAGGAAAGCAAACCTGAATTCCTAAAAACATCAGCTGTCTTATTAATTTGAGACGAGTAGGCATTGCAGTTTAGTATGGAACTGTTTTTTTTTTTGCGATCTCAGGTTTGCTCCCATAGTAAAAGTTGGTCAGTGTAGTTCGTGGGTGACCCGCCTGTCAAGCCGGCTGGTTTTGAAAAGGACCGTATGACCTGGGTTAAGCTTAACCTTTGGCCGGCCCGGTAGCACAGTCGGTAGTGAACCTACCTGCTGTGCCGAGGGTTGCGGGTTCGAATCCCGTAAGGGGCAAATATTTGTATGATGAATATGAATATTTGTTCCCGAGTCATAGATGTTTGTATCTATGTATGTAATTTATATCGTTGTCTAGTCATCATAATACAAGTCCAGGCTAGATTCTGGTACTTTAAGTGTGACTAGATAATTTGTGTGACATTGTCCAAGATATTTATTAATATTTATTATTAATAACCGGTTCAGAGCCAACCGTGGAAGAATCGTGACTCCACAAGTGGGGTTTGAGGGAGTCTCCGACGTGCGACTGCGGGGCACCTGACCAGACCCTCTCCCATGTGGTAAATGAGTACACGCTGCGCTGTTTCCCCGGTGGAATCTAAGAACTCCACAGGCTAACCCCGGCAGCGGAAGACTGGCTGAAACACCTCGAACTCGAAATCTGGCCCCTCGGCAGGAAGACAAAAATGCCATACGATATGATAAGTCGTAGTCATAGTCATAGTCATAGTCATAATAGTTTATTGCTTCATGTGATTACATAAGGTGGAAACATAAAAATAGGGCGCACATGAACCCTGTAAGGGCACTGCAAACTAAATGTAGTAACAACTTATTCATTATTAACTTAACTTATTACAATATTTATCTTATTCATTATTGACATATTTTGTTTACTATGTAATATATTATATATTTATCTAAACTAACTACGCAGCAACTTACTGAGCGCAGTCGAAAAACTCTTGCAGGGAATAAAAGCATCTCGTTATAAGGAATTCCTTTAGTTTTTGATGGAAACCTGATTGTTTTTCAATATTTCTTATGTTTGAAGGTAATTTATTATAGATTTTTATTGACATATGGTATGTGCCTGAACTAACGAAATGCATTTTTGTAAATGGGATCGCTAATCCATCTCTTTGTCGAAGGTTGCGGGAACAAAGATCTTTTGCTTGGGAGTACAGGTTTGGATGTTTTTTAACATAATTACAAATCTCTAGGATGTACAGAGAAGTCAAAGTTAAGATTTTTAATTTTATAATATGCGGTCTACAACTTTCCATCTCTGTAATATTTACTAAAATCCTAACACACCTCTTTTGCAGTATAAAAAGTTTATCGACGTCCACGCTATTCCCCCACAAGATTATTGCATAGCTTAGTCGTGCGTGCACATACGCGTAATACGCGCAAATTGCAGTTTTCAAATCTGTGGTTTTCTTTAATTCATAGAATGCATACGTAAGTCTTGCTAATTTCCCTGCTATATTGTCCACATGTTTTTTCCAGTTAATGTTTGTATCAAATTCAATGCCTAACAGATTACACGATTTTACGGTATCTATGCTTTTATCTTCGTACGCAAAGTTAATGTTAAGAGGTATTTTTTGACTTGGCATGAATTGTATTAATTTTGTTTTTGTAAAGTTGAGTTGTAGATTATGTTCAGAAAGCCACTGCGTTATAAGGTTAAGCGATAATGTTAACTGACTATATGTTCCTGGATGTTCGGACTTGGGAAGATGACGGATATATCGTCTGCGTAAAGAACACATTTCTTATCAAGTATCTTAGGGATATCATTTATATAAATCAGGAAAAGTACATCCTAATACGCTGCCTTGGGGGATGGAGTTTGTTACGGGTACTTTTTTAGATCTAATGATGTTTATGAAATTTGTTGCTTTGTTAAAAAAAATCTATTTCTACCAGCTGTTTACGATTAGATAAATATGAGAAGAACCATTCATGAGCAGGGCATCGCACTCCTATTCCATATAGCTTATCTAGCAAGATCCTATGGGAGACTCTGTCATAAGCCTTGCTCATATCTAGCATTAAAGCGACAACGTACATTTTATCGTTTATAATTTGTAGTATTTCATTGGTGAAGCCGAAGAGAGCTGAAGTAGTAGACCGGCATTGGCGGAAACCATTTTGGCTATTGTCATAAATACTGTACTTTTCGCAAAATGAGTTTAGTCTTGTAGCCATTGCACTTTCTAGTATTTTTGAAAATGTTGATAGCAGTGAAATTGGTCGAAATTGATTGAGGTCTTCTGTATTTCTTTTTTTGGGTATAGGCTTTATTTTCGATATTTTAAGCATGTCCGGAAAAATTTATTCCGTAAAAGATTGGTTGATAAGTAAAGTAAGTGGAAAAGTAAGTTCGTCTTTACAGTTTTTAACAAGAATAGGAGGGAACTCATCGATACCGGAGCTAGTTTTATTTTTTAAATTTTTTATTACATTGTTTACTTCCTGAGGGGTGACTGGGTCGAGAAATAATGTGTTAGGTGTTTGTGCAATCACTGGTCGTCCTTTCGGTTCTTCCGCTATAGAAGTAGAGCTTCCTACGGATGCAAAGTAATCATTGAAGGTATTTACAATAATGTTAGGGTCGGTTAAACTATTGTTTTCGGTATTTAATTTTAGTGTATTTAATTTAAGTGTGATGGTCTGAACTACCCCTGAAAGTTGCGGAACGGTAAAAAAACATATGGCACAATTAAACTTAGTTTTTATGAAGCGTTCTGCAAAGAAAGGTCCGCTTCAAAACAATGTCCTCGGCCGTAGCTGTTGGTTTATACAGGAAGGGTGAAATATGAATTCGAGGCAAAATTAAGGGTTCTTGTAGAAGAAGGGGAGGGAGGAAGTGGCATAAACGAAATAAAAGAAACACCATCGCGCTTTTATGCCCAGCCCAGCCTGCGCTTCGCCGGCAACACATGCCATGGTGTCCAAGCTTATTAACCACTGCTCTACAATGGCAGCGATGCGGCTGATTCGTCCGAACTCCCAAACGCAAACCCACCGCAAATCCAGTTAAAAAGCAGCTATCTAACAAGGTCCCAATACTGGCAGAGGGTAGAGCCTGCAGCCAGAACCCTGATTCCATTTCAGAAACGTTTACATTTTCAAATAATGTTTCCCATGCCTTCCCATTTATTGCCGCATAGAAATTATAGTTTTCAATTTTTTTTGCTTTTACTAAAAACTAATAGTCACAATTAGTTGCATTAGCCCCTATAGTTACAGTTACCCCATGTGACCCTATTTTAAAAAGGGAAAAACTGCAAACTGTTCTACTTAGTCCATAGCTGATGATTCTCGACTCGCACTTGGTTTTAAATTACTTATATTATATTTCCAAAATGATTATTATTTACTATTTATCATGAATTTACCCAAGCCAAAGTTCCTAGTCATTCCGTCTAAAACAATTTTATCTTGCACTGTAACATACATTAAATCATTTTAAAAATATATATGACACAAATCATAGAAATTATGCTCATATTATTTGAAACTTATTCGACCCTAAAACAATAACTAGCCAAATAAGCAGAGGGCTTAGATAATTTTGCAAAGAAGCACTATTTTCTCTGTATCCTCTCTGAAACTTAGCATAAGTACTGTAGAACAAATCCCAGAAGGTCATTCTCTGGTGAAAGGCTTGTTTGCGGGCGCTCAGTTCTAAGTCTATGTCCAAGTAGTGGTATACAGAGCCGTTGGTGATCGGCTCCCATTTCACTGGCAACAGCGATGACGTCTGCGGGGTTGGGTCTCTGTAACCACAGACAGACATTTATGAATTATCTTTAAAAAAAGGGTAATAATATACAATCTTATCATCGTCAGCGTAATTTTAGGTATTACTTTCAAGAAGCCGTGGTGGTCTTGTGACGATAATTATAGACGAGGGATCGTCCTCCGTGCCGCTGTGATACTATTTCAGTCTAGATTTAACTCGTAGGTACCAATTTTATAATCTTATCTACGATTTGTAACAAAACTGGATTTAAAAAATCGCAACCAACAAGCATGAGGAAACCTGAAAACTTCAATTTCTAAACGTGTATTGTATTCACTATTTGGTAAAAATGATGACGATTGAACAGAAATTGGGCACTTTGCAGTATTATCCTTTTGAACAGCTTTTCTCTTTTTGATAGCTACTATAATTTAATTTCATCGGAAATATGGATGAAAATAACATAAAAATTGTAAGTGAAAAGGACGAGCCAACAACTAAAGTGAATAAAAAAAAATAAATAAATAAAAAAATTCAAAAAGACAAGTATTGGCAATGTGCACGACAATCAAGCGCAATTCGGCCCCGTGAATTATTGTTACATAAAGTGTTCGGATAAAGTTTGTTATTTTATATTAAAATAAAGTAAAAAATAAATAAATGAACAATATTGTCGATATTAAAATATTATAATACCTAACTAGCTTGAATTCCCATTCTTTGTAAAATTCTCATTCAAACTTTCACCCCCGTTGGTGGTTTCACAAATTTTAAGTTTTAAGTAGTCTTTGTAGTTTTGGTTATTTGAGTGTTGAGTGAGTGTGCGGATAATAACTTTGTCAGATTTGCTTGAATCTATGCAAATAGATTCAAGCAAATCTGACAAAGTTATTATTATTACACTTTATTGTACACGCGGACATAGATAATAATACATAAAGTTGAGAAAACATGTACAAAGGGCGAGCTTATATTATCTGAAGAGATTTCTTCCAGCAGACCCGTAAAAGAGACAGTTAAAGTTCGCCAAAATTAGTACTAATTTCTGCCACAGCGTGCGCTGCGGTGGACTTGACAGTTCCCAACACCCACTTCCAGCCCACTTCGCACATTACAATGAGCCTTTAAAGATATTATTTTAAAAAAACTCAGACACACAGCAATCTCCCGATTTTACGCGCTTTTTAGAAAAATTTCGAACGTGGAATCTCACGCCCTCACGCGCGTGACGTCAACTAGTCGGTTTTACAGCCAAGAAGGCGCGACAAGAAAAACGAAATGACTTACCCGTACTTGGCGAAGTTAGTCCACATTGCAGTTAATCTATCTAAAACTAGTTGATCTTCAGGTGTTGGCACTTCTGGAATAAATTCCATATCAAAAAGATAACCGATTTCATCAACATGTGCAGCGCCTTCTTCAGTCAAATTTTCTCTTCTTTGAGCATAGTTTCTCCCGCCACTGTACGAGAACATGAAGTAAAATATTTTCTCGGCTCCATTATCTAAATGCTTCTTTACACTTCTGTGAGCAGCGTACACAAATGTTGTGTCTGAAAAGAAATCAACAATCTCCCAAATGACTTTTTGACCTGTAGGTTCATCACCAATGTAAAATCGTCTCAGAAGATACTCCAATTCAACAAGATCATTTTTATCAAAATCGAAATTTGACATCAGCTGATTATAAAACAAGTTCCCGTTTTCAATTACTTCTTCAGGTACATTGAGTAGAGGCATATATTCTCTACTGGCTACTCCTGATAAAATTGACATTCCTTCTGCTTTCGGTATCGGTAAATTGACTGGAAAATCTGTCAAAAAGCTTTCTACACCAGGAAATGATTTTTCCGTACATGGGTTAAACGTTATATCGGCTTTATTTACGGCATCTATCAATTTCAATGGTTCGGTAGCTGCTAAAAATGATAGGGCTTCATCAAGATCACTCGTTGTGTATCCAAGCTGTTCAGCTAACTTAAAAGGCACTGAAGTATCACTTTCCCTAACAAGCGTTGGATACATTGATGTTCCACTCTGTAGTATCATTCTTTTGAAAAGCTTTTCTCCCTGAGATATCAAATGTAAATCGGCAGACATTGCTCCGGCACTATTACCAAATACTGTTATTTCATCAGGATCTCCTCCAAATGACTCGATGTTGTCAATGACCCATTTAAAAGCTAGAATTTGATCTTTGAAACCTTGGTTCCCTGGTATTTCAGGAGTGTCGAGACACATGAAACCGTAAGGACCGAGTCGATGATTAAATGTCACCAAAATCACATCATGTCTGACTAAATATTTTGCACCGAAAAGAAACCTGTCTGCAAATCCTATTTCGAAACGACCTCCATAAATGTATACCATAACTGGTAGTTTATTTGTCGTATTGGCAGAGGTCGGCACATAAACGTTTAGCTGTAAGCAGTCTACAGTACCCATTAGAATTTGGGTAAACTGATCAAGTTGAGGACATCGCACAGAGTCTTTAGTGGCATTGAATACTTCTTCAAAAACTGGTGGAGGCAAAGGTTTCTAAAAATAAAAAAATTATGTTATAGTTCAGGGTTATAATATCCACAAAATATAATACAACAGATTAACTTACTCCAAATGGTTTTTTTTCATCAACAGTTGCGTAAGGGATCCCCATAAACTGGTCAAAGTCTCCATCAGGTGCCCTTAATCCTCGAATCGATCCCATTTTGGTTTGAACGATAGGATCATCGCCAATAGTATTTTCAATAAACCCAAATAATAGTATTAAAAACACTGATTCAATATTAATGCTACGCATGATTGCTTTGAAATGCAATACTAGAGGTGTGTTGCCGCGTATTTTTTTTATTTAAAATAGCTGGTGAAGTTTATCAAAATCAGAATATTCATTGATTTGAATAATAAAATTTTATGACAATGATTTGATGATAATCTTTATACCTACCTACTTGTTTGTCTAGTTATTTAAGTGTCTATCTAATCTCTATCTAGTCGAGAAATAATTAATCGGGGCATGAATAATATTCGTGATAATATGTACCAGTATCGTTAGGATTATAAAATAACTAGATGCGAACCCGGCTTTGCGTAAGTAGAACTTGCAGTGCATGAGTAGGTACATGATGTATTGATAAAATAATCCAAAACAATACGTAAGCTTATTTTTTCATAAATCATCAACTGGCAAACTACTTGAAAAATGGGCGTGGTTGAGGGGTATATGCGCACTTAGCGCTTTCATCTACAAATTTTATTCTGCGCAGTCAAAGTCTTGCAGAAGGTGTTTTCCGGCCAGTAAAGAGGAAATAATCAGTCAAACCGTTTTAGAGATAAAAGGGAAATTCGTTTGCATGCAGAAACACACAAACAAACAACCTCTCACCCAAAATGCATAATATATGTCGTAGTCTGACCGAAGAATCAGCCAGATCTACCTACGCATTTCATGATACGCCGCCATTTGAGGATGTGACCATCCAACACGCGCCATATCATTAAATTCAACGCTAATCGTTTGCCGATTTGCCAAGTCTTGCTCAGGCATATGGATTCTATATATAGGGTATCCAACTTATATTTTCGGGTGGACTAGCTGAACAGTAGCAATTCAATTCTGGCACTCACCCGCCGCTGCCGCGGCACGCTCGCTGCGCTCGCTCGGCTCGTGCACTGTGGTCGCAAGAAAACTAACATGCTCATCGCTTCGCTCCTCGCTAATCTAACCGACAGAGTTAGATCTAAGGTTTAAAAAAGAGTCTTGCGCGCACACGGAGACAGCGCCACTCACATTACGGCATGAAATGCAAATACTTTCAGATATGCCCAGCAATGCCCAGCCATATTATCATGATGTGGCGAAGTGTTAAGTGTAAGTGTTAGTTAGGAATACCGACAAATAGATTGATCTCATTGATCTGCCAGACTTTCTGTAAGACAGATCGTGATATGGTTGGTCTCATCATGAAATGGCGGAGTACCATGAAATGCCCAGGCAGATCACGATGTGGCTGATTCTTCGATCGGACTACGACACAATATACAGCTTCTCTGTTAAGGTGGTTTCAGTCCACACAAACGTTTGACGCACAATACGCGTAGACGGAATTAATAAAAGTAATATTTTATATATGGAAATATAGTTTGGAAAATCTAGATGTCGCGTATCAAATAACATTTGCAACGCATGCATGCACGCATTTGCATTTTTTTTTGTTATTTGATACGCGACATCTAGATTTTCTAAACTATATTTCCATATATACAAAGTTACTTATATTAATACCGTCTACGCGTATTGTGCGTCAAAGTTTTGAATAAAATTGACCCCTCTGCAACCGCCTTAATTCGTGTGTAAAAAGTAATGATTTATTTCTACATTATTATTTACGTGTATTTACATTTACTTATATAATTAAACCTGATTTCATGATAATTAGTAAGTACTGAACAACTTTTACCAGTATTATTGAATTTCTGTAACTAATAAAATATAACTAAATTCTTCTTGAAATGCCAACCCTGCTCTCATTTCTCTAGGTCGCTGAGCCAGGCCATATTTTGATGGTTTTTAAAAGCTACCTTCTCATTATTTGATAGACAATTAACAAAAAATTAAAACCGCCTTCAAAAAAACTAAAAAGTTAAAAAATAATATTGCAGCCTATGACTTTTTCGTTCGCATCATAAGAACATTAATTTGTTTTATTGAAGTCGCTGTCAAGCCGGTACGATTCGCGACATGGCTTGCATTTTTTGGCTTGGCTTGACACCGACTTCTATAAAACAAATTAATGTTCTTATGATGCGAACGAAAAAGTCATAGGCTGCAATATTATTTTTTAACTTTTTAGTTTTTTTGAAGGCGGTTTTAATTTTTTGTTAAAATTTTGTTTATTTCACAATTTTCAGTGGTGAATTCATTAGTTCGATTTAATAGGAGTGCTTTAAATTAAGAAACGCACTAGTCGGCAGTACGATTTTCGAAGGTTCCCCTCGATTTCTCTGGGATGCCATCATCAGATCCTGGTTTCCTTATCATGGGACCACCCTTGGGATATCTCCTTTCCAACAAAAAAAGAATCATTACAATCGGTTCATAAACGAAGAAGTTATCCGCGAACACACATTAAAAAAAAAAAATATATATACGGTCAAACTCCTACTCCTTTTTTTGAAGTCGGTTAAAAATTCATGAAAAGTTTGGCAATGATGATATTTGACATCTCGGCTTTATTTCTTATTTCGTATTTTTTTATAAAATACATATGAAACCTGTGTTCAAAGGAAAGCCTAAATATATGAAAAAGTCTTGATTAAGTGTGCTTTGATCTACTTTAGATGTCACTTTTACTTGCGACACACCATCAATCAAATTACTATATACATATATTACGTATATATATTCAGAAAAGATCTTTTGACAAAACTTAAAGGCATAACATAAAATGAAAATCCGATCCTCTGCGTATACAGGGTGTAAATTAAAATGGGACAGCTACTCAAAGGGGTGCTTCAGACCATCAAACTGAACAACTTTCTCTACGGGACCAATATCGAAATCGCGAAAAAAAAATCCGCTCTCCCATACAAAACTGCAAACATAACTCGACTGAAATGTATGGGACAGCAGATTTTTTTTTCGCGATTTCGATATTGGTCCCATAGAGAAAGTTGTTCAGTTTGATGGTCTGAAGCACCCCTTTAAGTAGCTGTCCCATTTTATTGTACACCCTGTATAGTTTGCTGTTGGAAATATGGGCGTTTGCGTCAAAGAGTACTTTGTTTGCGTGCACGGTAATTAGCGTTTCTGGTACTTTTCGCATTTATTAAATACCGGTCATTTGCAAAAAAGAATTCTGGTAGTCTGCGTATCTGGTAGTTTACTGTTGAAAATATGGTCCTTTGCGTGTATGGCAATTTGCGTTTCTGGTAAGTACTATGCGTCGAAACGATAATTTAAAATATGGTGCGGATTCTTATGCTTTTCGAATTTGGTTTCCTTGGATTAGAAGACACCACAGTGACATAATGAAAGACAAGCCACCTTTCTATACCTACTAAAATCACGTAGTGTAGCTGAGGTTCGGCGGTTTTAAAAGGGTCAAGGTTATTCAGAGGGAACCCGAATTCCTTTATACGAGTGAATAGGCATCTTCTGGGTAAGCTCGCTACATTTTCGACCCCATCTTCGTCCTGTGGACTGGTTTGAGGACAAGAGCAAAACCATACTCAGAAAAAAATGAAAAAAAAGGGATACGTCTTAACTAATTCTACAAACTCTAAATACCTATTAAAAGAAGTTTACTTATCCTCGTAGTTGACCGTTAGCAAATACTGGAGTCGGCGGCATCGCCAGCCATCAAGAGCGTTTGCCATACTGTGAGGCTTAGAGAAATAGGTACTGTGCTGGTATAGTTTGAGTACCTTTGAGTTTTCCATCTCTCTCTCTCCGCTTAATTAATCTTTTAAAAATGTTTTTACGCAGTTCTCCGCCTTAATTGCGCATCGAATGTGATGTCATAATTGAATACAGACCTTTTAACATTAAAAGGTATGTATCAATTTTCGAACAGCAAAACACACATTCTTCTGAAATTGTAACTAATTGAAAACATTTCGAAACGTTAACTTGACGCAAATTCATTCTGTTTTTTTTACGGTACGTTTGTAACGGTACGGTAGGTAGGTAGGTATTTCTGTCAATTTGATATCAAGTTGTTTACTTCTTATGAACTTACGTATCTACTTGTTTGTATTTATATTAGTTAAACGCTTGTTACGCATAACGCATACGTCATCCACCGTCGTCGACCTAGTTCGAAGCAATTGCGACAGAGCAGCGGCCACACGGAAGCGCCGACGCAGCACTACGTGCCCTCCATGCGAAACTGACACCGTTTGCTAAATTCCACAGCTGCTGGATCTAACATCAACCACTAGTCATCACTCTAAGACTGTACTTTAAATTAAGTGACTATTTTATTCATTAAACTTTTATTAAAATTCTCGATTTACTTTGCAACCTCCTGCTGCAGCCTTTCGTAATTTGCTTACCTACTTATTCCGTACCTATTTCAAATTCTAGAAATAAGTGCAATGCAGCTCTTTCAGAACTTTTATTCAAACAATAATAAAGACTAAAATAATGGCACAAAGAAAATGAATGAAACACTATTGCGCTTTTATGACTGGTCTTGGACTGGTATTCAAGGATGCGTGGTAGGTACGACAGACGGCCCGGCCCGAGCTTCGCCGGCAGCTCAAGCTATGGTATCCAAACTCATTAACCACTGCCCTGCCCCACAACGACAGTGCATCACGACTGATTCGTCCGAAATTTCAAGCTCTAACCCACCGCAAACCCAGTGTTAAAGAGCAGAGCTGTCTAACAAGGTCCCAATACTAGAAGAGGATACAGCCTGCAGCCAGAACCCTGATTATATTTTTCAGAAACTCACATTTATGTTTAGAATGTCAAATAATGTTTCGAGGCCTTCCCATTTATTGCCGCATAGAAATTATAGTTTTTTTTTTGTTTTACTAAAAACAAATATTAGCTCCCATAGTTACAGTTACCTCGTGTGACCTTGTTTTAAAAAGGGAAATCTGCAGACTGTTTTCACAAACCTAGTGCTGATGATTCTCGGGTCGCACTTAGCAGGATTTATTGTACTTAATTTCAAAAAGATTATTATTTTGATACTGTTTATCAAAAACTAAAAATCGAAAACAAATTTTATCTTGCACTGCAACAAACATAAAACCATTTCAAAAATATTAATGAAACAAATTAATCGTTAAATTATGTTCCTATTATTTGAAACGAATTCGTTCCTAAAACAATAACTAGCCAAATAAGCAGAGGGCTTAGATAATTTTGCAAAGAAGCGCTGTTTTTTTCTCTGTATCCTCTCTCAAACTTAGAATAAGCACTGTAGAACAAATCCCAGAAGGCCATTCTCTGGTGAAAGGCTTGTTTGCGGGCGCTCAATTCTAAGTCTATGTCCAAGTAGTGGTATACGGAGCCATTGGTGATCGGTTCCCATTTCACTGGCAATAGCGATGACGTCTCCGGGGTTGGGTCTCTGTAATCACAGACAGACATTTTATAAAATATCTCAAGAATATGTAAACTGTATCGTAATTTTAGGTACCTAACACTTTCAAAAAGCCATATTGGTTTCGACTAATAGATGACGGATCGTCTTCCGTGCACGCGACGGTCATTCGATTCCAGTCTAGATTTATTCGTAGGTGCCAATTTGAGAATCTTATCTACGATTTGTAGCGAAACTGGGTTTTTGGTGGATAAAAACACGCAACCAAAAAGCATGGGGAAACCGACAATCTTCAATTTCTAAGCGTGTATTGTATTCTCTGATCGATTAAAGATGACGAGCTAACTACCTATCACACTGGACTTAGTTTTGATAGTTTAACAAAAATGATGACGAGCGAACTAACATATTACACTTGACTTAGTTGTGATAGTTTAATAAAAATGATGACAAGCTAGCCACCTATCATATCACACTGGACAGAAGTTGGGCACTGTCAGAGATCCAGAGAAAATCAATCAGCTGATCCTTTGTATGGAAAGTCCAAAAAAAATTCTCGGTTTTCAACCCATGTTCCCTAGGGAAAGTAGTTTAGATTCATGGTCTGAACACACCCTTAAAGTACTGTTAGAATTAAAAACTAGTAGTGTTGTATATGGTGGGTTCCTTATTAGCTATGGACTCTTAAGAACTAAATAACTTACCCATACTTGGCGAAGTTAGTCCACATTGCAGTTACTCTATCTAAAACAAGTTGATCTTCAGATGTTGGTGGTTCTGGAATATATACCATATCAAAAAGATAACCAATTTCATCCGCATGTCCAGCGCCTTCTTCAGTCATATTTTCTCTTCTTTTGGCAAAGTTTCTCCCACCACTGTACGAGAACATAAAGTAAAATATTTTCTCGGCTCCATTATCTAGATGCTTCTTTATGCTTCTGTGAGCAGCGTACACAAATGATGTATCTGACAAGTAATCAATAATTTCCCAAATAACTTTTTGACCTAGAGGTTCATCACCAATGTAAAATCGCCTCAGAAGATACTCCAATTTAACAAGATCATCGTTTTCAAAATTGAAATTTGACTCCAGCGGATCATAAAACAAGTTTTCGTTTTCAGTTACTTCTTTAGACATTCCGGCTAAAACCATAAATTCTCTACTGGCTACTCCTGATAAAATTGACATTCCTTCTGCTTTCGGTACCGGTAAATTTATTGGAAAATCAGTCAAAAAGCTTTCTACACCAGGAAACGACTTTTCCCTGCATACACCATACCTAATACCAGCTATTTGTCCGGCTTCTATCAGTTTCAATGGGTCGGTAGCTGCTATAAATGAAAGAGCTTCATCAAAATTACTCGTTGTATATCCAATCTGTTCAGCTAACTTGAAAGGCACTGAAGGATCACTTTCCCTAATAAGCGTCGGATGTATCGCTGTACCACTCTGTAGTATCATTCTTTTGAAAAGCTTTTCTCCCTGCGATATCAAATGTAAATCAGCTGACATTGCTCCGGCACTATTACCAAACACTGTTATTTCATCAGGATTACCTCCAAATGACTCAATGTTATCAATGACCCATTTAAGAGCTAAAATTTGATCTTTGAAACCTTGGTTCCCTGGTACTTCAGGGGTATCGAGACACATGTAACCGTAAGGACCGAGTCGATAATTAAATGTGACCAAAATTACATCATGTCTGACTAAATATTTGGCACCTAAAAGAAACCGTCCTGCAAATCCTATTCCGAACTGACCTCCATAAATGTATACCATTACTGGAAGTTTATTTGTAGTATTGGCAGAGCTCGGTACATTAACGTGTAGATGTAAGCAGTCCAGGCTACCCACTATTGTTTGGTTAAACTGTTCGCGTTGAGGACATCTCGCAGAATCGTCAATGGCATCAAATACTTCTTCAAAAACTGGTGGAGGCAGAGGTTTCTAAAAATAAAAAATAATGTTTTAGTCCAGGTTCATAATATTGACTTTTGACTTTGACTTTGACTTGACTTTGTACTTACACCGAATGGTTTTTTTTCATCAACAGTTGCGTAAGGGATCCCCATGAACTGGTCGAAGTCTCCATCAGGTGCCCTTATACCTCGAATCGATCCCACTTTGGTATGAACAATTGGATCATCGCCAATGGAATTTGCAATAAACCCAAATAATAGTATCACTAATTCTATTTTAATGTTCGGCATGATTGCTTTGAGCTTCATCCTATCCTAATTGTTACTGCGTATTGGAAATATACTCAAAATCAGAATAATCATTGATTATATCCATCAAATTTGATCGCATGATAATGATAAAATAATCAATGCACTGATGTCTAGTTATACAGGGTCCTTCTTAATATGCTGATACCTTTTAAGAGGATGATTAGACAGTCAAACTGAACAACTTTTTCTATGGAACCCACATCGAAATCAAGAAAAAAAAATCTGCTCGTCCATACAAAACTGCAAATCTACTCAAGCCAAATGTACACATCATGGGACAGCTGAGTTTTTTTTCGCGATTTCGATGTTGGAGTCATAGAAAAAGTTGTTCAGTTTGACGGTCTGATCATCCCCTTAAAAAAGTGTCAGCATATTAAGAAGGACCCAGTATATAGTGTAAAATTAAATGCGTTACATATTAAAAGGGCCTTCTTCAGACTATCAAACTAAATAACTGTCACTAAAGGTGGACTTCCGATGCCAGCGGCCGATGCGACTATCGCGCGCGTCTGACGCGAGGTTCTGTCATATATGACAGAACCTCGCGTCAGACGCGCGCGGCCGACGACAGACCTCACTTCCGAGGTCAGCGACTGACGCGTGCCTATTGTGCAGAGTGTTATCACTTTAGGGTATTTTCCCCGAAATTTAGGGTATGTTTTTATGTTTTGGTGTTTAAACAAAACATTAAAAACACAAACAAAAAAACCAATACACATTTTAATAAATAATATTTGATTGATTGACAGATTGATAGGTTTAGAGAATATATGAATGCAATTTTTTTTTACAGGGTTTATGATAAAATACATTTTTGGGTGTAATTAGAGAACCCTTGAGTGGCTTTTTAACCTGTACATGGATCGCTGTCTAGCTAATAATTATGTAGGCAAGAGAGATTTTTCGAAAAAAGAAAAAGTAGATTCAAGTGGCTCGATAGATGGTGTTATCGCTACGTTGAGCGACCTTGCAGATAATAAAATATACATAAAATAGTTAAAATTAAGCAAATTTTCGGTAAAATCTTCGTAATATTTCTGGCAAACATTCTTGTACTGCGTGACGTCAGAGCATAGCCGCGCGCGGCCGCGGCCGATGCAATAGACATCGGCCGCGCGCGTCAGTCGCTGGCATCGGAAGCGGCGCCATACGTTTTCATAGTAACTAGTATGGCCGCATCGGCCGTCGGCCGCTAGCATCGGAAGTCCACCTTAAGAATCCAATTGGAAACTAGAAAAAAAATTGGTTATTTATTATATTCTGTTATGTTCAATATTAGACGTCAAACGCTACGCGCCTGGGGGCGGTAGTGTATATTTTCTTTGCCTGGGGTAAATCAGTTGGCGGCACCGCGCCGACTTTCAGGTGTCGGCGGATTCGGTGTCGGCGACGCGTGTCCTTGGAAAACCTACTACATTTAAGAAAGATATAAAAAAACATTATTATTAGTTCCATAGATAGGTTGTACAGGGTAGTAAAAACAAAAAGTACATTAAAATAAGTTACAGTAGAGCCGAATCCTTAAGTTACGTATGACGTATGTCAATTTGGCATTACTAGTGATTATTTCTAGCATTTCAAATGATATTAATATTAGGAAACAATTTTTTTTAGTTTAGAGTTATGAAATAATGTATATCTTTTTTTTGTAATTAATTAGGGAGATATGGTATTATTAAATTTTGATTTGAAAAGATGACGACGTAACAAGGTGTGGTTGAGCTGTCATACGTAACTTTAGGATTCGGCTCTACTGTAGATAGCAAGTTTTTATTGAGAATTATTAATTTATATTTTTAGATGATGCGTTGCATTGTAACATTTCTTACATAGATATTAATTCTGTAGAAAATCAATACGAAGGTTGAGCCTACTCAATTACATAAAGTAAGAAACTAAAAAGTTAAAAAATAATATTGCAGCCGATGACTTTTTCGTTCGCATCATAAGAACATTAATTTTTTTTATTGAAGTCGCTGTCAAGCCGGTAGGATTCGCGATAGGGCTTGCATTTCTTGGCTTGGCTTGACACAAGCGTTAGCAAGTTTTTATTGAGAATTATTAATTTATATTTTTAGATGATGCGTTGCATTGTAACATTTCTTACATAGATATTAATTCTGTAGAAAATCAATACGAAGGTTGAGCCTACTCAATTACATAAAGTAAGAAACTAAAAAGTTAAAAAATAATATTGCAGCCGATGACTTTTTCGTTCGCATCATAAGAACATTAATTTTTTTATTGAAGTCGCTGTCAAGCCGGTAGGATTCGCGATAGGGCTTGCATTTCTTGGCTTGGCTTGACACTTCTTCTATAAAACAAATTAATGTTCTTATGATGCGAACGAAAAAGTCATGGGCTGCAATATTATTTTTTAACTTTTTAGTTTTTTTGAAGGCGGTTTAAATTTTTTGTTAAAATTTTGTTTATTTCAACATTTTTAGTAGAATTCATTAGTTCGATTAGTTATAGTAGTGCTTTAAATTAACAAACGCACTAGTCGGCACTACGATTTTCGAAGGTTCCCCTCGATTTCTCTGGGATCCATCATCAGATCCTAGTTTCCTTATCATGGTACCATACTCGGGATATCTTCATTCCAACAAATAAAGAATCATCAAAATCGGTTCATAAACGACGAAGTTATCCGCGAACAAACATTAAAAAAAAATATATATATATATATACGGTCGAATTGAGAAACCTCCCCCTTTTTTGAAGTCGGTTAAAAACTGTCATCATTCACTGCTGAACATAGATAGAACTCTACCTACGCCACAAAACTCTTATCTTCTGCCTTCGACATCATCGAATCGCTGACCATCGTCGGCCAAGTGCCAAAGGCCGTTCCAGTTAGTGGTGTTCATTTCAGGTCATAAAGTTCTTCGATAATTAACCAGCTCTTAGCTTACAAATTTTCAGAGCAATTTCAACTACCTACCTACTTTAAATTTCTTCCCGCTGAGCGAAGATTGAGTAGTCGGGGTTCTCGTTTCTTTTCCATAGGTCATTATTGGCAGATACTATAGGTAGGTGGCGACGGGCTCACTCCCCGTCACACTGGACAGATTTTCGGTACTACTAGTGAAAGGTGGATGTTCTGAAGTTTCAGAATATCTCTGACTACCCCCTCGGGGAATATAGTCGTGAGCATATGCTACTAAAGGTATCTGCCAATAATGACCTATGGAAAAGAAACCTTCGTTTTCAAGCATTGGCTAAAGGCTGAAAATAACATAAGAACGTTTCTTTCTTTGTTTTTGGCCGACTCATCAGAAAGTGGCGTTTGGCTAAAGGCTCCCACACATAACTGCGACGTCGCAATGCATCGCACATATCTGCCAGCGCTCGATGACTTATTACGATGACATATGTATGATTATTGCATGGAGCGCATCGCAGATATTTGCGATGCGATGCGAGGTCGCAGTTATGTGTGGGCACACTATAGGCTGAAAATAACATGAAAACGTTTCTTTCTTTGTTTTTGACCGACTCATCAGAAAGCGGCGTTTAGGTTGCTTAGCATGCCACTAAGGTCTTGCAGCGTTTACGCCACGAAGACTATAATTATCGGCAAAACATAGTTACGAGACGTTCATTAGCATCCTCAAATGCTTTAGTAAACAATTCCGATTGGGGATAGGGGAGTCAGTGAAAACCAGTTGCTGACAGCTAGCTGGCTTAGTTTGACAGGCACTCAGATGTGCCCACTTATGAGGCAAAACGCAATCCAAGAAATTATGGAGGATCACGTCGGGGCCAATATGGAGGCTACTTGGGAATGTTCCTCCATTGAAAAGGGAAACAAGTACTTTTCCGCCAGGCTAGGTGTGATGCCTGGGGACCGGCCGTGGTCCAACAGTTCTTAGTTGGACCTTGTATATATATCGAATCTCTGTGATTATTCCTCTTGCGCGATTTATGTCTCGCATTCGATTGTGAACCTTATGTGTAGTAGGTTGCGAGTTGCGTATTTACGATGAATGTTGTCTTTGTATGGAGCATATTTCCGTGAGCGACGGTATCGCCATCTGTTGGCATCATAATTTTTTCAATAAACAGCTTTCTATTTGCAAGCCAGTTCGAAATTTAAATAAAACCTTTGATAAGTTACCTCCATGGTCGCCATGTTTCGGAGAAAAAGATCGTTCCATTTTTAAATTACACGACAGATATGAGTTTAGTATGTAATTTATTTGGTCGCTAAATACGACAGATATGGATTTTCATACAACATTGCCGGCCGCTGCGCGCATGTATTTGGCGAGTACAGCAATTTCGATTTATCTCGAAGAAGGTTGTCAAAATAATGCTCACATTTCCAAGCATGTTTGAGAAAAAAAATATTGTTCGTTGTTCGTCATTGATTTTGAAAAGAGTTTTAATTTCCGCTAATTATTTGAGAAAATTTACTGTTTTAATTTCCGCGCATTATTTGAGAAAAGTACCTACTATACAAGCCTTGGCCACAACTAGGCATTGATGGACTTACGTATGTGTGCCTCGGCTTCGCCTCGGCCCACATTTACACGTTCGTCCATCAATGCCTGTCTGTTGCTGGCCGCTGCAGTAATGTACTATTTCATAATCTTAACATGGTCACAAAATACTGTAATCCTGTGTACTTTTAATACTTTACTGTTTATTACTTTAATTTGTGGATAGTCCACAAGGGCTAGCTTTTCCGGCCTCAGTTCAGCACTGTATTGTACAATAACCGTAAACGTAAAGTAGGTATAGATTCTTGGTTCAGATAGAACAGTTCTGAAAAAAAAAGAGTTCGGTCTAGTTTCTATTTTATTGTAGCACTGCATGACAAAGACCGATAGAGTTCTGGCCCTGTACTCAGACTTTAGATTATTAATATATCGTGACGTTTATTTCCGAACTTCATTGGAATTGACATTGGAACTAGAGCATGGACTATCGGCGGTTTTCACAATACCGGTATTATTTCGATATCGGTATTTCTAAATACCGGTTTTCCGGTTTTTCGATATTTTTTCGATATTCTTGTAATCATTTTGAGAAAGATGGATATTTTAGAAATAAAAGTACATTTTAACACACTCTGCGTCAAAAAAATCGCACCTTTTGAAAATTCTACTTTGAACTACTTTTAAACCTACTTGGACAAAAATCTGGGTATGACTATTTGATTAATGACTGTAATCTTTTGAAAGCCAATTTAATTTACTTTCAGGAAAAAAATTATTCATTTGGGTTGTATAACCATGGTGTAAGAAAAAACAAAATTAATCGTAAAAGGAGAAAAATTAAGTCTTTTGTCACTCTTGTTTACTTGCACGTTTATTAACACAGTGAAAACGTCAAAACCTTACAAAATGTTATTTTACCTTGTTGCGACATCTCCCATTCAGCATCGATGGCATCCTGGAGGTCTTGGAGGGTGGCACGGGCGTGATCACGGGCCCAAACTCATGAGTTTGGGCGCGAGTTAGAAACCATGGTTTTAAATCGTCCCGAAGGTGTTCAATCGGTTTCAGGTCTGGACTTCTCGCCGGCCACCGCTTATCATATAGATACATAAATGTGAACCCCTGCCTCACAAAACATGCATATAGGACGACAATTTTCATCCAAGACCTCGGCAATGTACCGAGGGAAACGCACACGAGTTCGGTTTTGCCATCTATTGAGTCGCCGCCCCGGAACATGAGCGAGCGACCTCCGTGTTTTCAGTTAGCCACCTCCGTGTTGTCAGCTCAATATTTTCTATCTATACAAGCTTTATCTATCACACACTCCCTAGGGTTTTTAGTCCTCGCTTCCCTAAATCGTGTAAACACGACTCCAGTGGGCCATACGTCGGGAGCCAGGAAACTCTTCAGGTGAGCGGCGGGAACTCGGAGCTTGAAGGCCTTGAAATTCGAAAATCTTTCCGGTCCAAATCTTTTCAGCTCCCGCAAGAAGGAAACGGCAGAGGCCCGTCGCTCCGAACATGGAACGGACTTTCGATGTTCGATATATCGCCATCGTTTCAGTCCGCACTTCATTGTAATAGAGTTGACATTGGAACGAAAACGTTTACGCAATTGCGGAGTTCGAATGTGCGGGTAGAGGCACTGGTGCAGAGGTGACGTAGAATGTCGTCCAAAGTCGTCTCTCTGTCCAGGTGGGAGATGTACACAGGAAGCGGCAGCCGATGCGGTACCGCGTATTCTTGGGGCTACGACGGATACGGGTCTTCCTCTTCACAAGGGTGAAACTGTCATCGTCGGTGCCCACTTTAGGCGGTTCTAAAGCGGGCGCCGTTGGCTGCGCGCCCAGAGCTTGTTGTTGAGCTTGCTGAAGATGTCCCGCAGGTCCTGTTTGCCGCGCCCGTCCTTCATCGGCGCACGGGTCCGGTCGCGGCGGTCTCGTGCATCATCACCTTTGGCGGCGTCAGGCGGCGTGGATTTCGTCCTCCGTGCAGCTCGACGTTCCGATCTGCTCCAGACTAAGCTTGTCCATCACATTCAACTTGTTTTGCACGAAGGCGAGCAGCTCTTACATCACAGTGGTGTCGCTACGCTTGGCGGGATTCGCCATTATCACAGAATAAATACTAATACTAGTAGCGAGTTTTAGCCGCAACTACCTAATTGTTACTAAAATATGAATCGGAGTTATTTTATAAAGTATCTTTTTTTTTGTATTGTACCCTCTTTCCTATTGGTGAGGTGCTTCGTTTAATAAAAATATTTTATCAACTTAAACTTTTATTTTCTTCATTTCTACATTTTACGTTCAAAAAAAAAACATCTTCCATTTTTGACAATACCACCACAGCTAACCCATCATAATAAATCATAGATACAAACTTAACACTTTTTCCAGCCAGTAAGATGATACATTGGTTCTCCATCACTCTCCCTCAATGTTTCATCTTTCAATACATACCTATCCACTTAACACAGTTTAAAAACTTTATCTTAGGCAAAGGTTTTGTCAAAATATCAGCTATTTGCTCCGTTGTTGAAATATACTTTACAATAATAGATCCCTCTTCAACTTTCTGCTTTATAAAATTAAATTTTACATCAAGATGCTTTAACCGCTTTTGATCTGGATTATTAACTGTCTTAATAGTGCTAGAATTATCTTCAAAAATAACGACATTTTCAATCTTTATATTTAAGTCTGATAACATTTTCATCAACCAACAAGCTTCCATAGACGCCTCACATAGTGAAATTAATTCTGCTTCAGTTGTACTAAGAGAAACCGTTGACTGTTTTTTAGATCTCCAAATTACAGTGTTATCAAATAACTTGAATAAGTATCCAGAAGTTGACTTCCTATCTGTTTCATCTCTCGCAAAGTCAGCATCTGCATAACCCATCAAAACAAAATCTGGTTTACAATCACTTTTCTTATAAATTAAAGAATAGCTTACAGTTTGCTTAACATATCTCAAAATCCTTTTCAAAGCTTTGTATAATTTTTCGCATGGTTGAGATTGAAATCTACTGAGGTAACATACGGCAGTCGCAATATCAGGTCTTGAACCTATCATAGCATACATTAAGGATCCAATCAATGATCTACACTTGTATTCCCAATTGAAATCAATTTCACTGAGTTCAATACTCAAAACAAAATTTGGATCCATTGGTGTATCGCAACCCTTACAATCTTGCATGTTATATTTACGTAAAACGCCATTTAAATACTTAGTCTGATTTATATGAACCTCCCCTGGCATCTTGTTAATCGAAATTCCTAAATAAGTTAAATTATCACAACCTAAATCTTTCATTCTGAATTTGGTGCATAAAAATTGTTTAACCTTTTCGTTTTCCTGTAAATCTTTTCCCATAATGAGTATATCGTCGACATATAATAATAAATATAACTCTCCCTTTGTATATAGGCAGTAATCATTTTGTGATCTTTTAAAACCATATCCTGTAATTGTATCATGGAATTTTTCATACCAATACTTTGGTGATTTCTTCAATCCGTATAATGACTTGGTAAGTTTTAACACATAACCTTCTGGAATCTCTAATCCCTCTGGTGGTTGAAGATAAACATCTTCTTTAATATCTCCATATAAGAAAGCCCCTTTAACATCCATTTGGCTTATATGAAAATCCTTATGTGCAGCAACTGATAACAAAATTCTCAATGTTTGGAGTTTCAGAACTGGTGAATAAATATCTTCTAATTTATCCTTCTGCTTAAATCCACGAACTACCAACCTTGCTTTATAAATTTCTTCATTTCCTACTTCTTTTCTGGTAAATATCCATTTGCAGTCAATCAACTTTTCATTTTCTGGTTTAGGTACAATTTTCCAAGTTTTACTCTCTTCTATAACTTTTAATTCTTCTTTTACTGCTTTTTCCCACTGTTTTTTATCTTCTCTTTGTTCTATTTCTTCAAAACTGATAGGAACATTCTCATGACTTGTCATATATGCAAACAAACACTCTTCATCATCACTTAGATCTATTTCATAATCTTCAAACCTCTTTGGTAATCTTTTATGTCTCCTGCCTCTCCCTGTTTCCGTATTCTCTTCTTTATTTCCAACTTGTTTCTTTTTGGGAGTCTCTTTAATCTTTTCTTCAATTTCTTCATCTTCATGTTCTTGTGTCTTTCTTGAATTTTCTCTCGAATTATCTTCTTTTCTTGTACTTTCTCTCTCTCTTTTATTTTCACCTTCTTCACTTTCTTTTTCATTTCCCTGTTCTGGTACGTAGATTATATTCTTATCCATGTTTCTTCTTTCATCAAATATGACATTCCTACCCACTACAGTCCTTTTATTCTCTTCGTCATATAATTTATATCCTGAAGTACAATATCCAATCATAATCATTCTTTTCCCTGGATTGTCAAGTTTCTGCCTCAACTGCTTAGGTACATGATTGTATGCGATACTTCCAAATACTCGCATAAATGACACATCTGGTTTCCGTCCGGTCCATAATTCACATGGTGTCTCTTCCTTGCCTACTGTTGGGCTCCTGTTAGTAACGTATGCAGAGTACAATACTGCATCTCCCCAGAATTCTTTTCCTAATCCTGATTCAGATAAAATTGTCCTCGCCTTGTCCATGATTGTTCGGTTCATTCTTTCTGCGACACCGTTCATTTCAGGATTGTATGGAACAGTGTATTGAAGACGTATTCCCTCATAATTACAGAATCTCTGCATTTCCCCAGAAGTATACTCACCTCCATTATCAGCTCTGAGTTTACGTAAATTCGTGTTAAAATAATTTGTAACATAATAATAATAAGTTTTGAAACATTCAAATACTTCAGACTTTTCTTTTAAAAGATATATCATAGTAAAATGTGTATAATCGTCTATAAATGTTAGAAAATATCGATATCCTTCCCTAGTTATAGGAGTTATGGGACCACATACATCAGTGTGAACTAGCTCTAATGGAGACTTCGCTCTATACCCGATTCTATTGAACGGTTGCCTAGTCATTTTTCCTAGCACACAAGGCTCACATAGTGTATTTTCATTGATTGGTAAACCTTTTAAATCATTTAATCCTTCTACCAAATTTTTGTGTGTCAATGTACTCAAACTTCTTAACCCCAAATGACCAAACCGCCTGTGCCACAGCTGTATGACCTCATCATTACTAGATACAAAATTACAATTTGTATTGTTCAATTGCATTTCAATCGTATACAATGACCCTTCATTATTTCCAATCATTAATAAGTAATTCGCGTGATAAACCCTAACTTTCCCGTTACTAAATTCTACTCTTTTACCGTTACTTTCCAATTTTGACACTGACAATAAATTTTTTCTCAAGTCCGGTACATAGAAAACATTTTTAATAGTACAGTCCGTAGATCTCTTACCAACAAAACATTTCACGTTTATATTTCCAATTCCCACTGCTTTCAATGTAACACCACTTTTAGCAGCCTCAATGTTTTTAGGTATTTTAAAGTCCACATACTCCGTAAATAAGTCCTTTCTGTTTGTAAGGTGGTCCGATGACCCAGAGTCTACACACCAAACTAATTTATTACTTTCATAACAGTTGTGCACCTCACCTGTATTGTCGGCGATTCCAATGTCACCCGTCTCTGCGTGTACCTCACCTGTATCGTCGGTAAATCCAATATCATCTGTCTCTGCTGAAAATGTATTGCAATCTCCTCTACCATATTCTCTTCCATTACTCCATCCTGCTCCTCGTCCAAAGTTCCATCCGCGTCCTCGTCTCGCTCCGGCGGCATACCTTCCTCTCGATTGTCCTTGGTATCCTGACGACCCTGTTCCTCTTATAAATCCTTGATTATTATCACCGTATCCTCTAGATGGTGACCCTGTTCCTCTCATAAATCCTTGGTTATTATCTCCATATCCTCTAGATGATATCTGGTGGCCTCGACCTGAAAATCCTCCTCGAACTCCTCTTCCTGATGGTTGACGCTTACATTCAAATTGTTTATGTCCGGGTAAGTTACATTTATAACAAAGAAAGGCAGCATTGTCCAGTCCGCCATAGTTCCGATTATCCTTTTGACGTTTCTCTTCTTCTCCAAGAAGTCTATCCTTTACAAAATCCAACTTCAAGTTTTCTATCATTTCTAGAGTTGTTACAACCATTTCGTACGTTTTAGGCATCGACAGCAACACATAATTGACCTTTTCTTCTTCTGTGAGTGTAGACCCAGCATCTTTAAGCTGTGAAAAAATCTCCTCCATTTCTATAAGGTGTTTCATCATGGAGGTTCGTTCATCAAATCTCATCTCACTCAAATTCCGTCTTAGATAAATTTTTCCCCTTGTGCTTTTCTTAGTAAAATTCGCTTCTAAATTTTGTATCATTCTATATGCTGTGTCTTCATTTTTAATATATTCTAAATGTGTATCTGCTATTCCACTAATTACAATATTTTTTGCTTTCACCTCTAACTTCTTGTTTTCCGGAAGGCTTGCAAACAATTTGTCTTCGATTGCCCCCAGACAATCATTTTCATTTAACCAGCTTTTAATTCGAAATAACCACGTTGAAAAATTTGTTCCGTCGAACTGTTTTATATTCGCCTTTATTATTGCTTCCGCCATCTTTCGTCTTTTTAATCCTAATTAATCTTATTTTCCCGCAGGTATAAATTTCAGTAAACCACGCTCTGCTACCACTATTGGTGAGGTGCTTCGTTTAATAAAAATATTTTATCAACTTAAACTTTTATTTTCTTCATTTCTACATTTTACGTTCAAAAAAAAAACATCATCCATTTTTGACAATACCACCACAGCTAACCCATCATAATAAATCATAGATACAAACTTAACACTTTTTCCAGCCAGTAAGATGATACATTGGTTCTCCATCATTTCCATCACAAGTGGCGAAGGGTTCACTCCTCGTCACAATGGACAGAGTTGCGGTACTACTAGTGAAATGTAGATATTCTGAGGTTTCAGAATATCTCTGACTACCTCCTCGGGGAATATAGTCGTGAGCATATGCATGCATTTATGCCTACATTTTAATTTCAAATTATAGATTGAAAAATAAAGTCTCGGGCGCGACTTGAACCCGCACTCTTCCAAACCGGGGAATTGCGATATCCAATTGCGCCACCGAACCCACTTCACCCACTACCCAGAGAACGAAATTTTCGAAGTCCCGCCCGAGACATAATTTTTTTTGTCTTTAATTTGATTTGAAATAGCTCAACATGGCTGTAACATGTTTAAAATCAATAATATTTTACATTTTAATTTAATTTATTGAATATCGAAAAACCGGTATTCGTCGCTCCAATACCGAATTTTTCAATACCGCATATTTGGTCCGGTATCCCGGTTTTTCGGTAATATCGAAAACCGGTGTCCATGCTCTAATTGGAACAAAAACGTAACCGAAAACGAAAATGTTGCAAAAATCTATTTTCTTTGGTTGGGATCGTTTCACGGTAACAGCCATTCACAAAAATTTTAAGCGAGAAGTGTTTTTTTTTTTAACTGAAACACTTTTTATTGAAATTAACCAATATTACATTATTTTATTTTTATTTTTTTTGGCTTTGAAATTTGGATCCGCAACCTTTTCGTGTACCTAACGGAAGTTCGAAATTTAAATTTGAGCTGCGGATGTTCTTTTCTTTACTTATATTTCGCTTCCTGAAATGTAAAGACAACCGCTTCCTGAAATGTAAAGACAACTTGATTTTAAATTGAAATTCCATCTTACAGCGTAAGCGAAAAAAAAAATCGTCTATGACGGTTTCAAATTCGATCTTTCAAAACTTCAAAACAGGGCTGCTAGATTGGGGGTTTTCTCGCTATTTTGGGGAAAAATTTGGTCTTATGGGGAAAAGAAATTGTTGGAGAAATTGATGGAGAAAAATTCAAAGCGGGGAATTTTGGGGTTTTTGAAGTGAACATTTTTATGGGAGGGATTTGAAATTCGGATCGGCAACCTTTTCATGTGACGGAAGTTCGAAATTTAAATTTGACAGCTGTGGAAGTTTCACTTCTATCGTATGTCTTTACGACATGGCTACTTTTATAAATCTTTTTATCAGGGTCCATCAATATCTACCAACTGCTCAAAGTAGGTCCGATATTAACATAATTAATATAATTATTTAGCTTAATTTTTCATGTGTTTCTTAATAACGTTTACAATAAATGCGAGTACGGGTTCCAGATAATCAACTTTATTGGGGGAATTAACTAGCTCAGCTCAAGGTCGGCGCGCCGGACGTCTTCATCGGCGGTCGCGGTGGGCGGGGCGGCGCCGCCGGCGCGGCGCTCATGTCCAATCGCTACTTGACCTAAACGAGTGGAACAGATACTTAATTATTTTTTTGGCGTTTTCGATGTTGACTCCATATCATTGTAATAGTTATTCGGTTGGATGGTCTGAATCAGTCTATCGCAACTGCATAGATGCGAGAAAATGTATGGGATAGGGCAGAACTTGAATGGGCGTCTATATTCGTCTCTTTTCTTGACCCTCTCTTTCATGAAATGTCACGTGACGTAATTCAGATGTTGTTCACACGTCATGAAACGGACTCTGTCTAAATTATTTAAAATGTTTTTGGGTGTTTATTATATTTAGAATTAATAAATAAACGTGAATATAAAACATAAAACACAAGTAAATTCAGTGTATTACGTGATATTGCACCATAAAAGCTTAAAATTAAGTACTAGAAATGCGAAATATGCTGTGAAAGGTCGGAAAGAAAAGATGGTAAAAACGTAACTTCATAGCAAGATTTCCACTGGATGAAGCTCGGTAAGCATAAATTTATCCTATTTATTAGCCCAGGTTTATATTTAGGCAATCATTTTCGTAAAGAGCGGAAGTATTTGTAAAGAAGTGAGGGATTTGGAGAAATGTCGATATCGATATAATTGTTGATACATACATGCAGACGCATACGGATACGAACGACTATGCTCCCCGAGGAGGTAGTCAGAGATATTCTGAAACATCAGAACATCCACCATACAAAAATCATCCATCATATTTTTGATGATATGATAAGATTACACTTTTGTATACATGTTTTATTTTCAGATGCAAAAAATGGGTTCAAGTTACTGGAAATGAAGATCTAGCGTACCTACATACCAATCGAAAAATGAACCAATTATTATTTGCGAGAAACATTTCCTGCCTGGAAGATTTTCATAAAAAATGACAAAATTGAAACCAACTGCCATTCCATATCCATACGGCTCACTGCCTACTATCCTGTAATTAGTCCGTAAGTTTTCCTAAAATGAATAAAAATTAAAAAAAAAAAACAAAAGTGGTACGGCTAATATTGGCGTCTTTTTTTTTAAGCGGCCAGGTACCAAATGTTGTGGGTATTTTAGGGTGAATATTACCTTACATTGTTATGCAAAAAAAAATTTCCTGCGGTGTAACGTTTCGGAGATATTTAACTTTAAAGTTTCAAAAAATTAACTGTACAAAAGTCATTAAAAGTAACTCGTTTTGGGTCTTATACCACACATTATTTATTTTACAGCCCAGAATTATTAGTTTTAATTATTTATGATATCATAACGCACATTTTGTGCAGGAACGCACCGCAATCCTCACTCGTTTGCGGTGATGGTATGAATGTTGAAATTTTCTATTTTGTAAGATATTGTATTGATTTATATATATTTGTAGATTACTTATGTTACTGGCCAATGCTGTGTGCGCCTGTTATATGTGTGTGTATTAGAAATTGATTTTTAGCGTTCCTATGTTATTGTAAATGTTTAAATATGTATACTGTTGGTGTGCCATATTAAATAAAATAAAATAAAATATCTTAAATGTACATAGAGTCTTCTTTAAGAGTTTCATAACAGTTAGGATAGCCAATCTAACCTATTATTTCAATGTGGTATAATTTTATGTAAATTAATTATAATTATTAATAATAAACCTACGAATGTCTTTTCTTTATCTCAAGACAGTCCCAGACTTATTAGTAGGTGGCTAATTGTTTGTTTTATTCTAGTGATTGGATTAACATCAATCCATCACTAAAAAAATCTGCAATTTTTAAATATCAATATCATATGGCAATTTTTTTTTTCTGCAACTATCGATATCGTTAAATATTCACAGCACATCACTACTTTGCACTGTCATTTTGTTTTCAATATTGGCAACATGTTGCTCTATGTTGGCTATGGAATGGTAGCTTCAAGTCATACAAGTTGACGTTTTTTACGATTATTTTGCTCCAAGGAGTCCCTTCTCTTAAAACGTAGTGATTATATTCTCTTTGGTCTGAATCTCCACGTTCAATATAATGTAACGCAATTAATTTTACACCCTGTATAACTGTCTATCTAGATCGAGATATTATAATCGTGTTATGAATAAAATCCGTAATTTATTGACTAAGATGATGAAATAATCAACATACTTACGTTATCTAACTATCATGGTGGGGGGGCCAGAAGGTTTGTCCAGGGCATAAATTGAATAGCTAAGGGCCTAGCGGGTCATGAGAGATTATCAAAAATTTATCCGAGAAGTTTAAGTGCACAGCCACGTGCACAGCGGGTCATTTACAGACAAAAATTTCAGACATCACAAATTTTCTAAAAAAACTTAATTGTTATTCACTGGGGCGAACCCGCTCCATGAACGAAAAATAAAGTTTTGCACGTAAAGTATGTTGATTAAACACTTTTGACATGAGAAAACACAATTAAAAGTAGCGAAATTCCAATTGTAATTCGCTATCAAAGATGGCTGCGGACTGTCAATCGCCGCGTCTAACCAGTGTTACTAAACACAAAAGAGTAGGTTACAAATTAAAAAACCGGCCAAATACGAGTCGGGACTCGGGCAATAAGTGTTCCGTACTACCAGTTGTTTAAAATGGGTCATTGAGGAAACCACTATAAATTGACACTTACTTAGTATGTGGTCATATAGTAACTGAAGATCATTTTACACTGGTCGCATTGGTTTTAGTTTTTTGGGTATAGAAAAAAAACTATCCAAGTTAGAGCCACTCTGATAATTTGCCCGCCATCTACACGTTATTTCTGATGTTCATGATTTTTTTCAGATCTTATACGGCTATATTTTTTGAAATAGAGATGGGGACAGCAATTTCTCGGATTGAATTGAAAATTTTGTTAAACCAAGTTTTTATAAAAAATTTGATACCTAAGTAGATATATTGTTAGATTCGTATTTTTATAAGCTTTCAATTGATAACCCACACCATAGGGTAGATTTTTTTTTTTTAGTTGCTCTTTCTTACTCCCGAAATTGCCCCCCAATATAAAAATTTAGCTTTTTTACTTCATTTATGACATTGGACCACCAATTCCTATGTCTTACGGTCTCTGAGAAAAATGCCTATGACAGACGGACAGACGGACGGACGGACGGACAGACACCGACCTGCCTGCGTAACATGACAGAGGTGAGAGCGACACAGGTCACTTTTAAACGTCAAATTGGCGGTTATCCCCATAGTATCTCACTCAAATTTGACGTTTAGAAGTGACCTGTGTCGCTCTCACCTCTGTCATGTTACGCAGGCAGATTCCATAAGTGTTCCGTTTTTCCAATTTTGGTACGGAACACTAAAAAGGTGCTGACTCACAACCGTTTCGAGATGGGTGTGACGCGTGCTGCAGAGCGCCGCCAGGTGCCTGCCTTAGAAATAAAGTACCTACTATCAAAAGCTTCCTGTGTAGCCAGATCAGCCACGTTCATCTTCGTCGGGACATATCTCCATTCATTTACACAAGGCGACACATCAAGCTACCCAAAACCAAAATAAGCTGGCCGCGCGACGTTATACATTACTATGCCGACGGGCGGCCAGGTTATTTTGGTTTTGGGTAGCTTGATGTGTCGCCGTGTGTACGCGTGTGAGGTCAGTTTGCTTCATACGTCTTATATGAACGCGTGTTGTTCCTGATCCTGTGTAGTACGACAGCTGAATCGCACCAAAAGAATCGTTCTGTTGTGGTAATTTTAATGTTCCCTCAAAACTCAAAACAGTGTCTGCTAATCTCGCAGCTAATAAAGCTGCTTGCAGTTCGGCTCTCGGCACTGTCACGGGCTTGAAAGGCATCACGCGGCACTTGCTAGCAATGAAAGGAACATAAATTTTATCGTTGACATTCTAACGCCAATAAGCAACAGAACGCATCACCCAATATAGTCCTAGTCGTTATGGAGATATTTTAAGGAAACGCTGCACTTTGGGATGGAAGCAAGCCGCTTTGCACAGTGATAGTAGGGACCAAAATAAGCGATTTGACCCGCAGCAGCGCAACTTTCATCCCTTAGGATAATAGATGGCGCCACTTCATTAAAAAAAACTTTGAAAAATTCTACAAGCCAAACGGCTTCACCGATTTCTATTATTAATGTGTCAATCGAAAGAATATTTATTAGTTTATGATAAAAAAAATAAAAAATAAAAATATCTATAATGGCTGCAAAAAGCCATGCATTTTTGTAAATTTTTTAAAGTTATTTTTCCGTTTTTTCTTAATAACATTAAAAAAATGTATGAATTGGGTATATTAATAATTATTCACATTGTTAATAAATCAATAACATGTTTAATAAAAAAAACTGCATGTCAATATCTTTAATAGTTAGGAAAATATTTAAGATTACATAAGCAGGTAAGGCGCGCCCCAGTCTTAGTAATTATGCAAAAATTACTCAATTTGGTACTGGAAGCAAGCCGCTTTGCACAGTGATAGAAGGGACTAAAATAAGCAATTTTACCCGCAGCAGCGAAACATTAATCGTTTAGGATAACAGATGGCGCCACATATTTCAACAAACTTCAAAAAATTATAGAAACTAAACGGCTACACCGATTTTAATTATTTAGGTGTCAAACGGTTCGACTTTTTATGTTTAAATTAAAAAAAATTAAATACTCAATTATTTGTAGAAATAGAAAGTGCAAAAATAATAAAATATATAAAAAAAATGAAAAATGTCATGTTTTCACTAAACTACGTTGAACAATGTATGAAGTGTGTTTTTTTCTTTGTCTAAAATTAGACAGATCTATTTCGAATCTAAAAGTGAAAACTGCATCGAAATCGGTTTAGTAGTTATGTAGATATTTCTAATTTCTGCCGATAAACGTCCACTAAACGTTGACGTAGGCCCCCCAAGGATCGCCAAAACAACTGGTTCTGCACTACTCTCATCCAAAAGGTACCCACTATCATCACCGGATCGTCGGTTCACCTAGTGGAGGCCTACCCACGGTACGTTTTCCGGTACGCGACCTCGCGGTCGCCGGTCGAGAACTTTTCTGCCCCATCAGCATCGGCCAGCTGTTCTGCGACAATATGCCCAGCCCATTGCCACTTTAGTTAGCAATTCTTCGGGTTGTGTCGAATACATTTCTGATTTGATTTAGAAAGGGAAACTCCGAGCTTAGCCCTCTAGCCCATTGCACTTTGGTTGACTTGCAGCCTTCAAACTATGCCTTCATTTAGTATTATAATAATAATATTAGTATAGCCAGGTATTGTAGTTGGTGATTGGTATTGTAGTTGTGGTGTATGAGTTTAGATTCCGGTACTTTAAATGTACTAGATAATTTGTGTGACAATGTCCAAGATATTTATTTATAGCATTTCAAAATTTTATAGGTAGGTACTTTTCTTACGTTTGATTCCCACAGACGCTTTTGCAGAATATTTTACACTGCAAGGTGCAAGGTTGGTCGACGTGTCGGCAACTACAGCGTATTGAGTCCGTCGCAGCCTCATTTATAAGTACATTGGTAGGAGAATGTTTTCAATTTAATAGTTCCCATCCCATGCCTATCTTTTTATGATGATGTAACAAGACCTCCTAAGGTAAGTGGACTCCACAATGGTCAAAAGTTGCAATTTGTCAGAATTATCCCTCTTCGACTAACTAAATACGCTTGTAAATCAGGCTGCGCACAATGCACTGACCATTGTATATTTTAACTACTGTGAAGTCCATCCACCTTAAGAGCTCTTGTTACATCCCTAAAAAGATGGGCATGGGATGGGAACTATTAAACAGAAAATATTCTTCAACCAATTCGCTTAGAAATCAGGCTGTGACGGACACAATGCGTTGTGGTTGCCGACACGTTGACCTAGCTTGCACCCTGTCCTCTGCAGTGTAATAAAAATTCTGCAAGGGCGGCTGTGGAAATCATACGTAATTTAATAGATATGATTTGAAATGATATACAAATATAATATAATAAATTATGCTATTACATGGTCGCTCACTAAATTAAAGCCAAGTAAAAATGTTGTAAGTCACCCAAAGGCAATGGAGATGGCTATATAGATTGTCCCTGCGAGATCGATTAAGAAATGAAGAGGTCCATCCGCAAGAGAACCAGGGTAGCCGACAGCCCGACACAACCCGGAGAATTACTAACTAAAGTAGGAATGGACTTAGCACATTGCTCAACGTACGGATGGGCGATGGGGCTGAAGAGTTCTCGAGTGGCCACCGCGCAGTCGCGTACCGGAAAGCGTATCGTGGATAGTCGTAATCGTAAGCGTATATCGTAAGCGTATCGTAATAAATCGTAAGCGTATCGTAAGGTGGACTGACGATCCGGTGAAGGTAGCGGGCACTCGTTGGATGAAGATAGTACAGGGCCGGTCCTGTTGTGGCGATCCTTGATTTGTGGACTTTTATCAGCAGAAATTAGAAATATTTACAAAACTACTAAACCGATTTCGATGCAGTTTTCATCTTTAGATTCGAAATAAATCCGTCTAAAATAAAAATACACACTTCATACATTGTTCAACGTAGTTTAGTGAAAACATGACATTTTAAAATTTTTTGTATATATTTTATTATTTTTGCACTTTCAATTTCTACAAATAATTGAGTATTTAATTTTTTTAAATTGAAACATAAAAAGACGAACCGTTTGACACCTAAATAATTAAAATCGGTGTAGCCGTTTAGTTTCTATAATTTTTTGAAGTTTGTTAAAATATGTGGCGCCATCTGTGATCCTAAACGATTAATGTTTCGCTGCTGTGGGTAAAATTGCTTATTTTAGTCCTTTCTATCACTGTGCAAAGCGGCTTGCTTCCAGTACCAAATTGAGTAATTTTTGCATAATTACTAAGACTGGGGCGCGCCTTACCTGCTTATGTAATCTTAAATATTTTCCTAACTATTAAAGATATTGACATGCAGTTTTTTTATTAAACTTGTTATTGATTTATTAACAATGTGAATAATTAAAAATATACCCAATTCATACATTTTTTTAATGTTATTAAGAAAAAACGGAAAAATAACTTTAAAAAATTTACAAAAATGCATGGCTTTTTGCAGCCATTATAGATATTTTTATTTTTAATTTTTTTTTATCTTAAACTAATAAATATTCTTTCGATTGACACATTAATAATAGAAATCGGTGAAGCCGTTTGGCTTGTAGAATTTTTCAAAGTTTTTTTTAATGAAGTGGCGCCCTCTATTATCCTAAGGGATGAAAGTTGCGCTGCTGCGGGTCAAATCGCTTATTTTGGTCCCTACTATCACTGTGCAAAGCGGCTTGCTTCCATCCCAAAGTGCAGCTTTGATTTCATAACGACTAGGACTAATATAATTATGCAACTGTTATAGGTTGCTATAACTTGACTTTATGCTGTTAGGTAATTTCGTAGCACACGTAGACGCCGCTACGGATGCGTAGCACCCGTCATAGGCTTTCCCGGCGCGGGCGCAGTGGACATCAGTGGGGAGGTGGGAGCAGGCGGCAGGAAGGAATGTGATGAATCAATCCGTCGCGAGGCGGGCTTGGCAACAGCTTCTACCTACGCCTGTTTCGCTTGCGATTGCATAGTATGCATAGCGCCTTGGTATGCGTAATTTGTGTACCAATAGGGTAGGTATTTGACAGGTTTTTAAAAACTGTTCTACGTTAATCACTGATGTTGTCTAAGGACACTACAGAAAATGTATATTTTACGTTCTAGAGTGCAAGAAAAAACGAAAGCAAAAAATACGAAAACGCTTTTCTTGACAATATACGTGTCCACATGTGTTATGTGACGTTACGATGACGTCACCGGCATGTGACACTCATACTCCACACGCAACTGTCTACATGCAGTTGAAATCATCAACCATTCGGCCAATCCCAGTCGTTTACGATCACGTGACTAAAGGCGAAGAATTTTTTTTTTCTTTTTCGATTTTCTTTTAAAATATCCAGTATTTTTCTTAACCGACTGAATAGGTAGTTGGTTTCAAAAAATCATATTGAATACAGATGCCATCAATAGATCCTATATTTTACATGCTGTCAAATACCCTATTGTTGTAAATCGAACCATTTGCACCATTTACTGTAGATAGATACAGAACAGTTTACTGTGTATAGTAGGGAGTGACGCCAGATATCCTGCAGCATAATTCGTCCTGAAACCCAAAACGTCAAAAATATACATTACCTACTAGCTCTCCCGGCGAACTTTGTACCGCCTTAGAACAGTTTTACCCGACACACCCTTGACCGTTTTAATTATTTATATACCTTCCCTGGCATGTGCACAATAACCCACCAAAGTTTCATCGCAATCGGTCCAGCCGTTCTCGAGTTTTAGCGAGACTAACGAACAGCAATTCATTTTTATTTATATATAGATAGATTACCTTTAGCATGAGTCGCTTAGTTGGTCTATCTCTGCCTTGAATCACACTCTCAGGAATTCGTTTGAGAGAAATATCAAAGCCCATCAGCACAGGTAGCATGCCAACCCGCGATAGCCGTGATACGGCTTTATCACGTCTTTTATCTCGTTCGTTCGCGCGCAAAAGAACGAGATAAAAGACGTAATAAAGCCGTATCACGGCTATCGCGGGTGTGCATGCTACCAGTGCTGATCCTCACTTGGGTACCACATTAGACCGATGATTCACTCGCATTCATATTATTGCGGACCCATTTTGAACTTTACAGCAGTATTATTATTTGTATTCGTATTCGTTGCATCAATACTTTCTACCCCAAAACTTAATTTAAAATAAAAATATAATATTTAACCAATATCAAAATTTAACTTTGTTGACTTCATTTATGATATCGGACCTTTAATTGCTATATCTGTGCCTTTCATCCAGCTTCCTGTCCGGTCATGTCACTGAGAAAATGCATGTACCAGACTTACGGACAGACACCAAGATAATTCCTTAAGTAATTACGTTTTGCCAATTTTTGTACGAAACACAAAAAAATATGATTTAGGGCAGCATACCAAAAAGGGCCCCTTAAATTTTCATTAACATTTTTAAATATTTCCATTACGTTACTTCATTTTGTACTATACCTATTCGGTTTTAGGTAGGTATCAGGTAGGTATGTACTTCCGTGAATTTGGTATAAGTTGGTGTACTTTTCAAATACGTACTTACTTGTTTGTGCTTGTGTTAGTGAAACGCTTTCATATTCCAGCTAGAAACGAGTGCAATACATCTCATCCAGAACTTTCATACAAACAATACAGGAGGTCCCAAAAAATTGTGTCAAGCAGAAGTCCGTGGACAGAGCACCCTTTGGGGCACCAAAAACACCCCCATGTATGTTCTACGATTTTTTGCAGTTTTCGAGTTATGAATTTTTTCTGAATTTTAGAGAATTCTCTATCTCGACAACTTAAAACATTTCCAAAAGAAAACTAAAAGACTTTTTAAAATTTTCGTTTTTCTACTAAATCTTCCTTTTATGGATAAAATAATCGGCTTCGTAACTTTGATGAAAGTCATGAAAATTTTAGTAAAAGGTGAAAAATTTACGTTCTGTTAATTATGACTTAAATTTTCAACTCGCAATTAAAAATCTAATGTCCATGGACCTCTGCTTGACACTATTTTTTGGGACATCCTGTATAGTGACTACAAAGTTTGGAAACTAATATTATATGTTAGTCAAACAGCTCCATTTAAATAGTCCGCTTAAAACGATATTCTCACTCGGACTAGCTTATTATGGAATGAAAACTACAATTTGTACAAACTATTTAGCTGTTAGTTTATGAACTATTGAAACATAGGTTCTGTATTTGTGAACCCACCTAAGTGTCAATTCACACGTACCACAACCACACCACAGCCACAACCACACCACAACGACGCCATGTGGTCGGGCGTATATTTTGTATTGAAAAAGAATATTACAATTTACACGTACCACATTTTGCCGTTGTTATCGACCACTTGTGTAATACGACCACATCGCAACCACATCGCGACGGCAACGCCACCACGGGCGGCGGCACCGCGGCCACATCGCCACGACATGCCGTCAAGCCGTGTTTCCTCTACGAAAGCCGGAGTATAACTGCACATGACCACGTGGTTACCACATCGCAACGACAGCGACAACGCAACCACATCGACATTTTGTCGGTACCACAACGCAACTGCAAAAAGCCGCTGCGACACTATTCACACGTAACCACAGCTTGACCACATTTTGTCGCTGCGACGTGGTGTGGTTGTGGTACGTGTGAATTGACCCTAAGTTCTGATTTAAAAAGACAAAAGACGATCTAAATTGCTTCACAGAAAATTTGATGGCGTTGCAACATGGACTTAGAACATTTGGACCATGTATTGAGTTGAAAATTTAAATGGACGCTAGAAAACTAGCATGATTTCAACCGACCTATGTAGGTGGATATGGGATCAGAAAAGATTATACAACTGAAAATCCAAATACAATACGGTTCCGCAGTTATTGTTGGTCTTTTCCTACTATCCTCAGTCGAGTCCATTCACCGGGACTTCTCGTTTTACTAATGGCTCTAGGACAACATTTCGATTCAACATTTCGAAGTACCTATTCAATTCTACTGTACGTTGAAAGTCGTTTGAAAATGCAATTCAACTCCTTGTGGAAGACTTCATGAATAGGAAATAGCGGATGTCAGTAATTGCATCTACGTTTATTGTATTAAAAGTTCAATGTATGAAAAACCTTGGTATGATACAAACATGGAATTATCAAAAAGATTTAGGAAAGGTCCACGTGGAAAATATTATATGATTTGCAAAGTGTTGTGATAAAAGAAGGAGAAAAGGCGTAGATACGCCCTAAATCGTGTAGGTATTTTTCCCTTATACCTACATTCTGGACTGCTGTTAAAAAGTCCGAATATATTTTATGTTACTTTTTCGGAGAATATAGTCTTGGCCATAATATTTGTGAAATTCAATAATTTTATTTATCCTTAGAAAATGTTCGGCTTTGTATTATACAAGTAACTGTATAACACAAAAAAAAATTCTAACGATAAAATATACTACAGTCGCTAACTAAAATTATTTATATGTTAAAAAAGAAAATATATAGTTTAATAGGTACACCAACGACACATTCACAAATTTCATTTAAAGGTTTAAGAAATATACGAGCATCAGGTCTTTAAGGTATACACAGCTTTTATATTTCCGGAAATAGTCCAAAAACAACCAAACATGAATGTTTCCGAAGCTTTAGAACGGCAACACATTGTAATGTCTACATAGAACCAACTTATTGCATTTCAAGTTATTTTCTATTACAACATTCTCTAAGAATATTCAACAACTTAGAGCTTCAATATTAAATTCTTGATGCAACATCCATACTTCAGGGCATACGGAGTATCTTATAAACCGCCGGGTCTGAAGAATTTCCATGTCCATCATTTTATTGCCGTTTCGATTGATTCGATCAGGAAATATTTCAAAGGATTGCTTTTATCGACTTTTCTTGAAATATTGTCTCAGAGTTTCGGGTGAGTTTTTAAAATGCTTTTCACCAAACTGCTGCTTGCGACTTTGGCTGAGACATGTTATTTAAACTTATAATTCAGCAATCAATGTTGACTCTTATCGCAATAAAAATGAAAAAAAATGTATATTATATTTATACAGGGTGTAACAAAACACCCTAGTAATACTTAAGGGTGTGCTTTAGACCAGCAAACTGAACAGCAGTATATTATCAATTGAAACTATCTTATTTATATAGGTATGCCTAAGTCATTCATAGATTATAAGCCCTCGTTCGCACGGGAGCAATTCTATCGCGCGATGAGGTGCGTTTCTATCATGTTCAATTCGAAAAAAAATTGCCTCAAATTGTAGAATTACGCCTGTGCAAACGAGGGCTTAGTTTTGAATGATATCCGTCATTTTATAATTGTCTCAATACAGAAATAGCTATACGAAGAATATCAGGGTGTCGCTAAAATCTATCCAGTCACTTTGGTTTGACGAAGCAATATCCATCGTAAAATTATGACAAACAACTACTAATATATACAGTTTTTTTATCATTGTACCTATTAAATAGTCACATTTAAGTTATTATAAAGATAAGGTTTGCAACTTGATAATTGTGTTAAAATTATAACATGATTTAGGTACCTTATTTCCGTGGCATGTATTCATACGAGTAGTTTCTTGATCTGATTTGTTACCATGTTGCTTAATCTCGATTAAATTAGCCTTTCATATTCTACCACAGGAATGTAGTTGTTTCATTCACTTTAAAGACTTACACAGAGTGTATTTATTCGCAATGTATACAGCCGGAACATTTACTTGGCCGGCCTCGGTGCCTCGGATGTGAGATCAGGAAATACAGGCATTATTTCACTGGCTATCTGCCCGATACATATCTTGTGCAGTAAGATTGAATGCCGGGTGCCGTTTCATTGTTTTACTGCTTACATGTAGGCTGGTGTTCCAATTTTATTGAAGGAATACGGTTGTAATACAATATACAGGGTGAAATTGATATCATTGGCATCCTTTTAAACTTAGAGTAGACTCTAAGGGGGGATGGGTAAACCCATCAAACTGAACAACTGATTTTTTAGTTGCTCCGATCGGTTTACTCCCATAGTAAAAGTTGTAAAGTTTGATGGGAAGACTCGTCGTTTAAAAGGATGCTAATGATATCAATTTCACCCTGTACCTATTATAGGCAGCAAGAAAAACATGTTTTTATTAAAAACTAAAGGAACCGCTAGCGTTTCCGCCTTCTGAGTTTAATTAAGCAGAACGGAAATATTTGTTTAAGAATATTTACTTGCGACGTTTACCTACATCTTGAAATTAGTATAAATTTTTAATTGAATGGATTCTCATAAAATAAAATAATGATGGGCTAATTTTTAATTATTTTAACCACCTTAAACGAGAATACAGTTGTGAGTAGGTATATGTATGAACATGCAGGAATAAAATTATTATAAGCAAAAAAAAAATAGCTATTTTCAAATAATTAATTAACATACCTAAAGGTGTAGTAGGTCTTCTATTTTATTAGTAGTATCACGAAACTCTGGTCAACCTTTAATCGACCACAAAGCCAAAAGGAATTGCATTTTTAAATAGTGCTCATCACTAATATTCCCCGTTACGGTGTCAGAGATATTCTTAATAAATATACTCATAATACCTATTCACATTTCACTAGCAGCTCTGCAGTATCCAAACTTTATCCAGAGTGAAGGTAGTGAGCCCGTCGCCACACTAAGAATAAGGCTAAAAAAACAGTAAATTACACTTGGTCCATTGTTAGACTCTCTGAGGGTCCTCGTGACTCCTCGTGCAGACAATATGCATATTCACCGCACCCTCGCTGGTACATACCTATCTATAGGTACGTACATAAGTACATATACGTGAGAGTGGAGATGCGGAGGGAAACTTGCCTAAGGTATACCTATATATCTAATATTAATATTAATATTTTATGTTATAGCCATGTGAAGAGCTTTCATCTTGGTTTAGATTTTAGAGTTTTTCTAGTTAGGCGTTTCTAGTTAAGCTTAGTGTAATGTAAACCAATCTGTTGCCTCTGCCTACCTCAGTAGTGGGACATAGGCGTGAACATATGTATGTATGTATGTAAACCAAAAACTAATCTTTATTTATAAATTATGTCCTATCCTATCCTATTTCCTACTAATATTGCAGGGTGTAACAAAACACCCTAGTAATACTTAAGGGGGTGCTTCAGACCATTAAACTGAACAACTTTCACTATGGAGCCAACATCGAGAAAAATAAAAATAAAATTGCTGTCCCATACAAAACTGCAGTACGACTCGACTAAAATGTATGGGACATCAGATTTTTTTATTTTTTCTCGATGTTGGCTCCATAGTGAAAGTTGTTCTGTTTGATGGTCTTAACCACCCCCTTAAGTATTACTAGGGTGTTTTGTTACACCCTGTATAAATGTCAAAGTTTGTGATGATGTATGGATGTTTGTAAGATTGTATTGTCTGTCACGCATGAATGGCTGAACGTACGGATTTGGATGAAAAGACATTGCCCACGTGACGAACTGTATTCGTTTCAAATCGTTTCATAACTAACAAATGAGTTATGTTATGATTTCTTATAAAATTTAAATTCAAATTTAACAGTTTTGTAGGCAAAACGGGATTGGCCAATGTCTTTTGGCACACTGATAGAAAATGTTCTGGATTCACACATAATATGATACTTGTTTAAAGTCCACGCAGACGGAGTCGCAGGTAACAGCTAGTTCAATATAAGTTCACAATACACAAAACTGTTTCTTTGATGCTCGTTTGTCACAGGCGACAAAAAGTTTAAATATGGCATAAGGCTGCCTGTCCATTGACGCGAGCTGGCTGTGCGAGCTGTGTAGCTGTGTAAATATTAACCAATCAGAGATCCGACCGAGATCGGCCGGGCTCCTGATTGGTTAATATTTACACAGCTACACAGCTCGCCCAGCCAGCTCGCATCAGTGGACAGGCAGCCTAAAGCTCACACTCAGTTGCAGAAACGCTCATTAGAGTTAATCCTCCATTAAATCTCTTTCTAGCTTTAATATACGTCAACAAGACAAAAAGTGATAGCAACATTTAAATTCTGCGAGGATTTAAATATTTACAAAGCATTACAATTATAGTACCCTGTGTTATATACTTACCTACATCACGTCTAAAGGTGGACTTCCGATGCCAGCGGCCGATGCGACTAACGCGCGCGTCTGACGCGAGGTTCTGTCATATATGACAGACGCGCGCGCGGCCGACGACAGACCTCACTTCCGAGGTCAGCGACTGACGCGTGCCTATTGTGCAGAGTGTTATCACTTTAGGGTATTTTCCCCGAAATTTAGAGTATGTTTTTATGTTTCGGTGCATAAACAAAAATATAAAAACACAAACAAAAAAACCAATACATATTTTAATAAAGAATATTTGATTGATTGACAGATTGATAGGTTTAGAGAATATATGAATGAATTTTTTTACAGGGTTTATGATAAAATACATTTTTGGGAGTAATTAGACCCTTGGCTTTTTAACCTGTACATGGATCGCTGTCTAGCTAATAATTATGTAGGCAAGAGAGATTTTCCGAAAAAGTACTTTCAAGTGGCTCGATAGATGGTGTTATCGCAACGTGGATGAGCGACCTTGCAGATAATAAAATACAAATAAAATAGTAAAAATTAAGCAAATTTTCGGTAAAAACTTCGTAATATTTCTGGCAAACATTCTTGTTCAGCGTGACGTCAGTGCATAGCCGCGCGCGGCCGCGGCCGATGCGATAGACATCGGCCACGCGCGTCTGACGCGCGCGTCAGTCGCTGGCATCGGAAGCGGCGCCATACGATTTCATAGTAACTAGTATGGCCGCATCGGCCGTCGGCCGCCAGCCGCGCGCGTCAGACGCGTCGGCCGCTAGCATCGGAAGTCCACCTTAAGAAGCAACATGCAATGCACTTTATTTTGCTGTCACCGATATTGTAGTATTAACCCTTTTGTTGGAACTCTCGGTTGCTACAGGAAAACTATCGCAAACAGAGCCTAACTCCTCGGTTTACCTCAATATACATATCGAAGCAATAACAGGCTGAGGTTGGCCGTTTTATAACAACGATCCCCATACCGTCTACTTAAACAGCATTTATATTCATATCAGCATGTATTTACATTTCATCTCGAAAGTAATGTTGCGGGAAAAGGTTGAGGTTCTATTTCTAAGGGGTTTATTCGGTAAAATTCGACGGGTTTGCTACCCCTGATACATATGTTTTAGGTAAGGCTAATCAAAGATATAGGGAAAAATATTTATGTTTATGGATGGTTTGGACTTTGATCATTACGATCTTAGAGGATATATTACGATAGTACTGGGAAGCGATATGTAATAGGCAGGCAAAAAATGTATTAAGGTTTCTTGTGCAGTGGGTAGTAAGGCTAGCTCCCGCTCAACACCTGACACTTTATCGTGAAACCTAAGTACAATAACGATATTCAATAACAGATCACCCCGAAAAGGATTTTGGTCGTGAATTTATGTTTATGTTTTATGTAAAAAAAATATATAAATATGTTGGTTTTAAAAGTAGTAAAATATAGTTTGGTTGCTAAAATATAAATCAGTTCATGTCGATCTGGTTTTTTTTTTTTTTTTTTTATTAACTATGGGTTTGCTCTTGACCTCAATCCAGTCCTCAGGACGAAGATGGGGTCGTAGATGTAGCGAGCTTACCCAGAAGATGCCTATTCACTCGTACTTTAAAGGAATCCGGGTTGTAAGTACTCGGAAATACTGACGCAGGTAAGGCATTCCACTCCTTGGCTGTGCGCATTATAAAAGATTCAGAAAGGCGCTTGGTGCGGATATGTGGGATGTCAACCAAGAAGGGGTGATATCCCGCGGTGCGTCTGGAAGTCCGATAGTAGAAAGGGGAAGGTGGGATGAGCTCATGTAGCTCTTGGGCACACTCACCGAAGTACAATCTGTAGAAGACCGACAAGCAGGCCACCTAGGTACAACTACTAACTTGGTACAACTAGTTGTTCCGTATAGAAACTCCAATACAGCATAAAAGTTTGTTTTATATAACTAAGAGATTTAATAGAGGTACACTGTCGCTGGCATAAACGAATTTTTTATTGTATTCATTTGGGTGTATTTTTGAAAGCCTTTTGCCACGTCTAAATAATTTGACTATTCCCTTATTATAATATAGGGAGGGAAACGTGTTTCAATAAACACTATAAGCAAAAGTAACTAAGTCGTTGCCTCAGGATGTTAGAACTTTAAGAGAAACACGCAACATGCAGCATGCTACCGTCACCTCATAGAAGCTAAAACTATTTTAAACACACAATTTGCCCGAGTGCATTGTCAGGATGCTATAGGAAACTTTATTACTTTGTAACTACTTCAGCTAGTTGTGATTTTTGACGATAATATTCAAGCAGGTGTATTTAGTCTACAAGCGGATACACAAAATGACTACTCTTTCAATCATCACCATCGGCGAAATAAAAAGATCGTGGATGTTCTAGCCACTATAGAACGCTGGAAGTGGAGACCCAGAGAAACCACGCGGAGTAGAGGCCGCCCACCAGAAAGATAGAGCAAAGATATAAGGAGCCACGCGGGTCCCAACTGGATGCAGAGAGCGAGGGACATAACTTTTTCAATAGATTCACTAACTTGCACTAATGTTCTATTTAAAAGTCGCGCAAATCAAGCCATTGTTATACTTCTTCTTCTTTCGTGTCAGCATGAACTATACACGAAAATTACAGACTTGTCATACTTATATTCCGAGAGATAAGTGTACTTTTTGCAACCATCAGCAGCAAGGCTGATTCAGTGTTTATGGGGTGTAGAGCTTCTCTGTGATGGGGATGGACCAGGTCTGCCTGCATAACTCCAGTCGGTTTAGGAGTTACTGATGATTAAAGGTCTGTAAAAAATTAACGACCATCTGCAAGACTAATCGTATGTTATTGTTGTAGTATGCACTGTAGTTATGTGAACAGTATAAAAACTGACATGGTTCATCAGTCGGTTTAGGAGATACAGCCGTTCAAAGGTCGGAACTTTGACTGGCTGTATCTCCTAAATCGATTGACAGATCTTGACAGTTTTTGTACTGTTCACATAGCTACAGTGCATACTACAACAATATCATGCGATCAGCCTTGCAGCTGATCGTTAATTTTTTACAGACCGTTAAACATCAGTAACTCCTAAACCGACTGGAGTTATGCAGGCAGACCTGGTCCATCCCCATCACAGAGATGCTCTACACCCCATAAATACTGAGTCAGCCTTGCTGCTGATGGTTGCAAAAAGTACACTTATCTCTTATATTATTATAGCTTATGGTGGAAGAAAGGTATTGCTCTGTCGAAAAAAAGGTCTTTCTCCAGGCTTGTGACGGCTAAAGATCGGCCGCGACCAGAAAGTTGTTGGTTGGGATTCTTTACATGAGGACATACGTAGCAAATTTCGATTCATTTTGGACTTCGTAATTATATTTGTTGAAAGTACCTACTCCTTCTCTACCAGATAACTCCTACACCTTAAAACATCTTATGGAATCATTTCATGTATGAAGAGATGTATGGATATGCATGAGGCAAAAGAGGTATGTAAGGATCGTAGTAAGTGGCGCGCCCTGGTCTCTGCCTACCCCACTGGGAAAGAGGCGTGACGTTATAGATAGATAGATAGAGATAGGAATCATTTCATCTAAATTGAGGTATCAATATACAGGGTGTAACAAAACACCCTAGTAATACTTAAGGGTGTGGTGAACTAGTGAACTACTACAGATCTCCAGCACCCACAAGTTATAGCAAAGATGCCGACAGATGGCGATACCGTCGCTCACGGAAATATGCTCCATACAAAGACAACGTTCATCGTGAATACGTAACTCGTAACCTACTACACATAAGGTTCACAATCGAATGCGAGACATAAATCGCGCAAGAGAAATAATTACAGAGATTCGATATATATAGAAGGTCCAACTAAGAACTGTTGGACCACGGCCGGTCCCCAGGCATCACACCTAGCCTGGCGGAAGTACTTCCCTTTTCAATGGAGGAACATTCCCAAGTAGCACCTCCATATTGGTGACCCCGACGTGATATCATATAAGGGTTTTACTTCAGGCCAGCGTGAAAATCGATCGATTGCAGTCAGGCAATATCTGTAGTCTGAGCATGGAGGGAGAGGGCCTATGAGGTCAATATTGACATATGAGAATCTGGAACCTGGTAGTTTGAAGGTTGACAAAGGAGATGTGGTATGCCTGTGTACTTTAGATCTTTGGCAAGCTTCACACGTTCGAGCCCAGTCCTTGCAATCTTTGCGAATAGAAGGCCACACAAACCTTGCTGTCATCATCTTTGTAGTTGCCTTTCCTCCTGGATGGCTCAGGCCGTGGACTCTGTTGAAGAACTGTCTTCGCATTTCTTTACAGATGAAAGGACGTGGTTTAGAATGAGATGTGTCGCAGTATATTGAAACATCAGTACCTGGCAATGGAATTCGATGTAGTTGCAGTGAGGATCCTTTCGAGAGTAGTTCTTTCAGCTCGGAGTCCTCAGTTTGCAGGCGGGCTAACCTTTCATAGTCAGGAGGTGTAGAAATAGCTTCAATCCTAGATAATGTATCGGCAGTCAGGTTATCTTTCCCTGATATGTGCCGAATATCAGTAGTGAATTGAGAGATTAAATCCAAGTAGTTAAACTGGCGAGGTGAACAGGTGCGATCTTTCTTCTGGAAAGCAAACGTAATAGGCTTGTGATCGGTATAAATAACAAAATGTCTACCTTCGACCATGTGTCTGAAGTGTTTGACACTTTCATAAATAGACAGAAGCTCACGGTCATAAGCACTGTAACTCGTCTGAGCCCTGTTCATCTTCTTCGAGAAAAAGGCGAGAGGCTGCCAATCTTCATTAATTTTCTGCTGCAGTACCATATTGGTGACCCTCGACAGAGAACATCGCAACCTGAACACCGCAGAGCAGCACCAACACAGAGCAGCAACCAGCTTCAACCAACCCTTCACCCCCTCGACCAGGTCAAACAAGCAGCAGTCACGCCATCAACCCGAAGCCGCACCAGGTCCATCGCAGCTGTCTTCACACCGCTTCCTGGGCCTGCAGCTTCCTCAACGACAGTCAGCGTCTGCATAGAAGGATCTCCCGCAGCCCACGTGTCTGAGCTCACCTCCACGTGGCAGTTCTGCTCGCCTTCTCCACGCCTGTCACTCGCCCGCATCACATCAGGACTGGTCTCCCTGACAGATGCACACACACCGCAGCACATCGCTCGTCAGACTCACTTGACTGGAGCCCTGCACCTACACTACATGGATACAGACTGCACACTTCGAACTACTCAACGACCTCCGGTCTGAGGGGGGAGTCCTGTGGGGAACTAGTGAACTACTACAGATCTCCAGCACCCACAAGTTATAGCAAAGATGCCGACAGATGGCGATACCGTCGCTCACGGAAATATGCTCCATACAAAGACAACGTTCATCGTGAATACGTAACTCGTAACCTACTACACATAAGGTTCACAATCGAATGCGAGACATAAATCGCGCAAGAGAAATAATTACAGAGATTCGATATATATAGAAGGTCCAACTAAGAACTGTTGGACCACGGCCGGTCCCCAGGCATCACACCTAGCCTGGCGGAAGTACTTCCCTTTTCAATGGAGGAACATTCCCAAGTAGCACCTCCATAAGGGGGTGCTTCAGACCATCAATCTGAACAACTTTCACCATTGAGCCAAGGTCGAGAAAAAAGAAAAAAAATCTGTGATCCATACATTTGAGTCGAGACGGTACTGCAGTTTTATATGAAAAAGTGGATTTTTTTTTTCGCGATTTCGATGTTGGCTCCATAATAAAAGTTGTTCAGTTTGATGGTCTGAAGCACCCCCTTAAGTATTACTAGGGTGTTTTGTTACACCCTGTATTGACCAAGTGTGTCACTAGACTTCCACTTAAAAAGTTATGACAACCCAATTATCCCCAAAACATAACATCCTCATTCAGGTTCAGACTTAAAACTTTGAGAAACTTACTTGAAATTGCAAGAGCGTGCGCCCAACGATACCAAGCAACATTGTTAACACCAAACACGCCTTACAACGAATTTAATTACAGCGCATTAAAGTAATCGCCGTTGTAGTGAACTTGTACTGATTTACGACTGTTGGTTCGAACTGGAGTCTAATAAAATCTGTACTAGCGAACTATTTTATGGCCTTTTTATTACTTACAGCATTTTGCACTGGGTTTGATCGGGTTGACATTTTCCGTGCCAACTCCTTGCATCTTAAATGCGCATTTTCTAGAAGCAATTGTGAGGTGAAAACAAGAAATTATAGCTAGGGCAGTGTGTTTAGTTACCATTTTACACCAGCATGAGGGCCAGGGTAGTGCTGATTGGAAGAGGCAAGTTACTGGTCAACTTGCTGTTAAGAAGTTTATTATTTAGAACAAACGAACTTCGGTCCTATTAATAATTCGGTAATATTGAATATTAACCAATTAAAATCAATGAAAAATGTTAAACACGATCTAGAAACCAATATCTGTGCTTTACATTTGTCAGATTTCCGTTAAAATATATATTTTCAATTTTAGGATAAATTTAAGATTTGTTTGTAAAACAACAGCCACGATAACTTTGAAAATGGCAAATCTAAAGCACAACCACTAATTTAACTACTAATTTAACTAAATTTACTTTAATTACTAAATGTTCAAACTAAACTAGCACGGAACTTCGTTTTGTATGGAGTGCCGTACGAATTATATCCCCTAAAATAATTTTCAAGTCGCCTGAAGGCCTCTGACTAGGGCCCTGTTTAATAAACGTGACAATAACAATTTGACAATGACAGTTCGTAGTACATTGCTGGTTGCTAATGACGCTAAACTTGCAGTGCTTCATGTATCCTAGCATTCTCAGCAATGTACCTGTACTCTGAGTTGTCATTGTCAAATTGTCATTGTTAAACAGGGCCCTGGCTTAATGAATAGTTGTACCGCCAGTTTACGGAACTATGTGGGCCCAACTGTCTAGCATACCTTTTCAAGCACGGATAAGCTCTCTATGAAATACCACTTACGGTCACCCTTCCAAAGACTGACCGGACCTGACGTTGTTTATCTTCAGTGATCACTTCCAATACCGAGGGCCACTACACCAACAACCTCCTCACAGGATTGAATGCGTATTCTTTGACTTACCAGAATGGTACGTTGCTCTGAACAGATGGTCTTCTTACCATGAAACGCACACTTCTTTGTATGCCTCCGATATAATATAATGGTGACTGGTGAGCGCGTAACATTTTAGGTTCCATTTGCTTGCTCCTTTGCTTTCCATCAGGTGATGAGCTAAGCGTAAGCACATCACAATTTAAGAAATTAATATCTGATTACGATCATTTAGCAAACAATACCATGTTTAAAAAAAATGTTAAACACTGTAATGCACAACATTATGACTGTATTCCTTTACGCAGTATTATAGTACTCTGTGATCTGTATCGTTGATAAATGTTAGATTATGAAAATGTGAGATGAGTCTAGGAACGCCAGATTCTATAAACGACAGATTCTGGAAATGTCAGATTCTGTCGTTTATAGAATATGGCGTTCATATAATCTGCCGTTCCTAGAATTATCGGACATTTTCAGATTCTGTCATTTATCGACGATACCTGTGATCCTGTCCTAAACTCAAACCCGTACCTATTCCATTTCGAAGCGATTTGGAACTTTTAAAGTATTTTTTCTTTGTACCACAACTGGATAGAATAGTGTCTCCTCTCTACTACTTCAATCCTTCCAATTAAACGCTACCTCCGGTCGAAACACACCTTTACAGAATGAAATAAATCCTAACATACAGACTTCCTTCGCAGCATAACTCCCGTTACATCGTTCGTCAGTTTCACCATCCTAATTAAATAAACTTTCAGGTAGAGAAAGTGGCAAGTATTAATATTCATGCGACGAAGTCCCGGTCCTTGTAAATGTTTTATTCGTTAACGAGTCCATGGGATTAAGGTAAGCATGTCACGTCGCGTCGTGTGGAGGCTTCAGGCTTCGCAATTAATTCGGAGCAATCAATTTTAGACTTTGAAGCTATATAGCTAGAGTTAACGAACTATAGTTGCTATTAATTATGGGTTTACATTTTTGCAAAAGATAGGAACGATTATTATCGGATTTACCCATACCACAGCCCGGACACTGTATACAAAAAAATGAAATTGACAAGATGACGTCAGCACATGCGAAACGGGTTTAGGGCTGCCACAACTTAAGTTGCGTGCGGTACAACTTGTGACGGGCAGATGGCGCGCGTGACATAGTCGATGAACGAGTGGGAAAAATCAAAGAGATTGGTACCGTAAAATAAAGACCATAAACATAAACATAAAGTAAAAAAACCACTTACCTTGATTCTTCCTTTGGAAATCTGAAGAATCTTCTATAATTATCTTTATAATGGCTTGGACAGCCGTATATCGTACAATGTATGCCCATCTTGCACCTGGAGTGCTATTTTTGAATCTCATTCGCTGAGTATGGCTGAGTTCAGCAGTTGTAAATGTCAAAATTACTATGGAGATACGCATCTTTCTACAGCTGATTTGACTTTCAAAAATCGCACTCCTCAAGTATGATTTTTGAAAGTCAAATCAGCAGTAGAAAGATGCATATCTCCGTAGTAATTTTGACATTTTCAACTGCTGAACTCAGCGAATGAGATTCAAAAATCGCACTCCTGAATTGTCTTGCAAAATGAAAATAGGCCGGGGAGCAAAACTAAGACAATAAGCGTTAGCGTTTTAAAATCTCTGCCGTTTGTTTGCCTAGAGCCCAGACAGTAATTTTTTTTTTCATTTATTTCTTTTTTCGTAAATAAAACGCATTGACACCCGTCTATTAAAAAAGAGTTTTTATCCTTCACCTATACCAATGCTCTTTGTTTCGAAAACATAAATTCTAGATGGCGACAATCTAGGCTACAGGTAACAAAACGGACCGCAATATATGGCTATGAAAATTTATAACCACTTGCCAAATACTTTAAAAAGCCTTCAGGGTAATGGGTTTGTTAATTGTCTAAAAAAACTACTACTTGACAAAAGTTACTACAATGTGAAAGAATATCTGGATGACAAATCTTTATCAATTGAGCATGTATAAATTCTATTGTAATGTAATCAGATTAAAAAATTATTAATGTATGTACCCTATCCTAACACACAGTCTTTAAACTAAGTATATTAATTATTATTACCACGCTGTTAATATTTCAAATAAATTTTCGTTTGACATTGTAAATTCTTAATAAAAATTATATATGACATTGAATGCCTTGAAGAGGCAGATTGCTGTACCACAAATTAATCATACCATCTTATGTAACGTGTGCAATCAAAAATGATTAAATGATTAAATGATTAACTGCCGATGGCGATAGAGGGGGTGAGGCTGGGGTGAGGTTAAAAGTTGGTGGGAGGAAGGGAGTGTCCATACTGTATCTAGTAATAGATACTCTTTCTTATACTGTGCCCATACTATGGACGCCGGACATACTATGAATTCCATTTTAATTTTGGGCATGAATTCTTTGACTGTCATGCAATACTACTTGTGTGGCTGCGTTTATTATTTTAATTTTAAATAGCAGATAAAATTTATCAAAATTCTCTACACGCATGCGACGCGCTTTCCCTGCATGGAAAATAACCTGGGCCCTGTTTAGTAAACGCGACAATGACAATTTGACAATGACAATTCAGAGTACATTGCTGGTTACTAATGACACTAAACTTGCAGTGCTTCAAGTGTCCTAGCATTCTCAGCAATGTACTCTGAATTGTCATTGTCGCTTTTATTAAACAGGGCCCAGCTCCCGCGCTTGTCGGAGAGCGAAAGCCGCGCTTGCCGCGACTTGTAGTATGGAAAAAATCCGAGCCGCACGCAAGTAGAAAAATCATGCTAGACGTGCAGATTAATCATTGATTACAATCTCTTAAATTTAATCACATAATGATGATAAAATAATGTAATCCTTATGTTTAGTTATCTAGACCGGGCATCAATTAAATCCGAAATTGTGTCAGCATAATTATTATTAATCTCTTCAATACAAATTAGTACCAACTTTATTTGTTCTCTCACAAAGTCAATAAATACAGTGACTTATAGTAAGATGAACATAACATTTTTAATTGTATCTTAGTGAGAAACTATGGTGTCCATATGTGGACAGATAGGCATGACTATTGATAATGATGAAACAACAAAAACTTTGTAATTACAAAATAAATCCATAGTTCTTGAAGGTAAAGGTTGATTTCGAAATTTTATTTATTTCATGGCAATGTATATAATAGCATGTGATATTTTGGAAATATTATAACGGTTATCGTCATTGGATTTTATTCCAGCAAAAGAATCATAGAACCAAACAGACGCTGCTAAAACGTAAAATTACATCTAAACTATTATAAAACTGTAACAGAAGTGTGTCTGTACATTGAAGATATTTATAAAAAAATTACAATTATGGTTTTATCTGTCCCTGATTCCAAATCACAAATTTTTGGATTTTTTGTCTGTCTGTTTGTTTGGGTGTTTGTTTGTTCGAGTATCACGCAAAAACTACTGAACCGATTTTAATGAAACTTTTTTGTTTGATAGCTTATCATCTGACTTAAAATCTGGTGGACGAAGTCGCGGGTAAATGCTCGTGTCTATATAATACTATATTTAGCATATAAATATTTGCCACAATATATGAAAAGATACAGGGTCCTTCTTAATATGCTGACACTTTTTTAAGGGGATGATCAGACCATCAAACTGAACCACTTTCTCTATGGGACCAACATCGAAACATCGAAATCGCGAAAAAAATGCAGCTGAATACATGAATGAATGAATGAATAAAATATACTTTTATTTACACCAAACACAGATACAGCATAGGATTTGGAGTTGATTCGAGTAGGTTTGCAGTTTTGTATGGACGAGTTGATATTTTTTTCGCGATTTCGATGTTGGTGCCATAGAGAAAGTTGTTTAGTTTGATGGTCTGATCATCCCCTTAAAAAAGTGTCAGCATATTAAGAAGGATTTATAATCTGCTTCATTTAATAGTTTCAGGATGGCAAACTAGAGGTATGAATTGTATGATTGACTAAATACTAGTTGACATGCAATATACATAATTTTGAACTGCACAGATCGTGCGACCTACACGTCAAGGTCTTCAAGTAACAACTCGATTTCTCTGCCACGCTTGCCGTATTGCAGTTTAGTATAGGATAGCTGATATTTTTTTTGTTCCCGCTGGTTTGCTTCCATAGTAAAAGTTGTTCAGTTTGATGGGTAGAGTATGTGGTTTAAAGGTTAATTATACTTTTCCTTAAACCCTGTATATTCCGTGACAATGGGAGCAAACCGATCGCATAAACTGTTTTTTCCTACGATCGATTCGCTCCCATAGTTAAAGTTTTGATGGGTAAATTCTTAGTTTAAAAGGAAGCCAATGATATCTATTTCACTCTGTATACTTTTAAAAGCAATAAACCTATATTAAAAAGTGCTAAATTAAAATTCAGAAACTGCAATACAGAAATGAAATGGTCTCTAATTTGCTTATTATTTCCCTTCAGACTTAACTGTCGTTCGGATTATCTGCAACAGACGTAGACGTCTCGTTATCAACGTCTGAAGGCTTAAATGTTCATTATGTTTATTGGATAATTCCTACAGCGTGAGGCGGACTGATAGAGAGGATTGCATTATAGAAGCAAGAAGATTTTAGAAGAGAATTTGTATTACAAAATTACAATTATTATTTGCTAAATTGTGAATAAAAATTTTTGTACTTCGAAAGACAAAATGTGGTGATCTATGACTTTATGTATACGACTTATATAACGGAATAACAATACGGACTGCCTCCGTGGTCTAACGGTTAAGAGCATTGGCTCTCGGCACGGAGGTCGTGGGTTCGATTCCCACGGGGGACATCTAGTGATATGTCACTTTGTGCGTTTTTCCCCAGTTGGTTAGGACATTGCAGGCTGAATCACCTGATTGTCTAAAAAGAAAAATGATTCCGTGCTTCGGATGGCACGTTGAGACGTCGGTCCCGGCTACTATCTCTGGTGGTAGTAGTTGTTACATAAAAACCACGTCAGAGGCCGTAAGGCGGTCTGAAAAAACTCTGACACTAGGACTCTGCCCACACGATAAGAAGAATAGGGACTTTATATAAAGGGTCGTTAGTTTATAATATTAAGTGTAGGTGTGTAGTGTTGTGTGTGTGTGTGTGTGTGTGTGTCTTACGTAAGTAAGATAGGCTGAATGTAAAACAATGATGTAAAAATATCGGACTAATAATTTTAACTTTCTGCTTTATAATTTGGACTGCTATTATACAGGGTGTAAGGAAAAGTATCATTAACCTTTAAAACACATACTCTACCCATCACACTGAACAACTTTTACTTGGGAGTAAACCGGTCAGAACAAAAAAATAAGGTGTCCAATTTTGCTCCGATAGTAAAAGTTGTTCAGTTTTGATGGGTAGAGTAGGTATTTGGTTTAAAGGTTGACGATACTTCTCCATACACCCTGTACATGGTCAGCCCTCCACAAACTGAAACGGTGAACTCAGACCATCAAACTGACCAATTTTCACTATGGAGCCTACCGAGCCGAAACGCGAAAAAAAATCAGCTGTCCCATACATTGGAGTCGGGTAGGTATGGCAGTTTTGTATGGGACAGTTGTTTTCTTTTCACGTTTCATTCATCCCATCAAACTGAACAACTTTTACTCAGGGAGCAAACGGATCGGAGCAAAAAAAATCTACTGTTCAATATATTTGGGTCGAGTTAATTTTGCAGTTTTGTATGAAACAACTGTTTTTTTTGCGGTTTCGATTTTGGTCCCATAGAGAAAGTTGTTCAGTTTGATGGCCTGATCATCCCCTTAAAAACCGTCAGCAAATTAAAAAGGACCCTGTATACGAGAAACAATACATAAACAAATTGTTATAGTGACCTGTTTTGTCTGTTTTCGAACCGATTTTTGATAACCAAATTATTACATTTAATATATATAGTTCACATAACAGTGTAGATACGTTCTTTCTGCAAGGCATCTAACCGTTGAAAACACGATTCTATTAAATTTTCTCGATAGAAAAGAGGAGCAAAATAAGTTCGATTTCAGATTTATAACCAGTTTTACAAGAATCACCCTACACTATTTCTTCTGAATATACCATCATTTGAAAGGTAAATAATTATAGCAGGGCTTCTACCCGATGGATTTTTTCCCAAACACCCAAGAGAAAAGATATTGATGATTGTTTTGAAGATTGTTTTTTTGCGATCTTGCTTTCAATTGAAGCGGGATGGCTAATTGCAAAAGTTTGCTTGTTAGAAAGAGAGGCTTGCTCTACTAATACCCAGCCTTAAATAATTTTAGTTTTGGGAAGTCTACGTCACATTTCGTTAGTCTATCGGATTGGCTATGCAATACTGAACACTGACATCTACTTAAGTCACAGATTAAAAGTTTCAATTTCGAAATAATATTCATAAATCTAGCAATTCATGAAAGTTTAAATGCAATAACATAAAAACATTTTGCTAATAAGAACATAAATAGACGGGATATACAATTCGACAGCTTTGAAAACGCCCTTGGAAGCTTTAATAACAACCAGTTTCACACTTGACTGTCTTCGAAAGAAAGAAATTATTAAGCTTTTTGTATTCAATCTCTTTTATTGAATTGAGCGTTTCCTTAGATAGGAAGAGAATGACTAGAAAAGGCATTAAAATAATAATAGTCGCAAAAACGAGACAGCCTTTATTAGTTCTGCGTTTGCGGTATTTTTGGCTAGATGTTTGGGGACTAAGTTGAAATTGCTTACAAAACTTGCAACTTAGCAAAGCACGATTTTCATACATTATTGTCATTTCGTTACCAGTATAAGGGCTCAGCTAATATAAAATACTGCTCAATCAATAGTTGTTTCACTTGCGCGTTTCAAAAGAGAAATTGTTGTTTTTTTTTGTTAAGGGCCTATGTCGAAAAATAATTTAAGCGAAACAGGCGTGGGATAGCTTATATTACGGCCTGATGCGAGAGAAAGAGATGGGGCGGCGCGCGCGCCTGAAACGAATCGAGCGCCAAATCAAACTTTATTTAATTGTGATTGTACTATTTATGTAAGTTCAATTCTGCTCTAATCAAAATTTAGAAAATATCAATCTCTTTTTTTTAAATCAAGTCTTGTGTTTCTATTATTCACCGTTTAGCAGTTCCAAGCGTTTATAGATAAAAACGGAGGCTACTTTGGCTTGTTTTTCTATCGAGAAAATGTGTCTTAATCGTGTTTTGGCTCTAATCAAAACTTCAATTATATGTTCAATTTACACATATCCGAAAATCATACTCCTACTGTTAGTACTTCATGATATATGAAGCTTTGAAAAATCCTATTTTTTTCACATAGCCCCTTAATATCAAGGCAAAAGGATTCCGTTCAGCCGATTTTTTCAATATTGGCAGCACTGATTTTGGAAGCACACGCCTTGGCGCCTTGGCGCCAAAGTCACCATAATATACGAGTTAACTTGAACCAAAGCTACATAACAGATACCGCACTCTCCAGATTTGACGCGCTTTTGAAATTTAAAAGAGGCCGGTTCACATTTACCCGAATTAGGTTTCGTCAGAGGTTTCGTCATGAAAATGACGTGTCAAGAAGGGCTAGGTGGAAAATTAATATTAAATACCACTCCAATATAAAATCACTCCAAAAGAAACCTTATCCTTAGTAAATAAATATATAAATAAACAAATATTATATTTTAAGTAGTAGAGCGTAAATGATAAATCTTGTTAAACAGTCATCAAGTCGCAGCTGCTCCGGATATTTTAGTAAATGAGGCCTACATTTGAATTGTTAGATGTACGAAACATCTGTTCAGGATGTATTTGATTATGTTGGAGAAGGTATTTAATTATTTAAATTCAAACTTATAATAAGCAATCTACAATAATTTTTAATAGCTCTATCAATGCCTTCGTATTGTTTATGTACCTATGGGTTGAAAAGATGTGTCAAAATTACTTAAATCCTTTCGGCATTTCCATACCTATAATAGTTCGGAGAAACAAATAAATCTCCATACAAAGCGATCTATTTTTGTTATTCAATTTGAGAATTTCTTTCATTGATGATAATGTTATTAACCCACTTCATAATTATGTATGACTTTATTGTCGAGTTCATGTAAAACAATAAATAAATAAATAAATAAATCATTATATCGAGCGTCTCCGTGCTTCGGAAGCTACGTTAACCAGTTGGTCCCGGATAGTTCCGTCCTACGAATAAGAATAAACTATGGAAGAATAACTCTAAACAAAAGCAACATAATTTTTGGCACCCTTTGAAAATTGACATTTTGTATGAGTTTTGGCGGCAAGGTGTAGTTTTTAAGGAACAAATTTCGAACACTGTGTACTTTTTTTGGGGTCACTTTTTGAGCTTGATTTACATTTCTATACATTCTTATTCGTAGGTTCCGTCCGATAGCGGTGTAACTTGGCGGCTTGAATTCACTGACAGTAAGTTGACAACTTTGCCTCCACCAATCCGCACTGGCCCCGCATGGTGAAGTATGGCCTACCTCTCACCATTATTCGTGTGACCATGATCCTATAGATTATAATTTACTAAATTCGAATCAGTGCCTAAACATTTACCATGCCACCTCCACACGACTCCGGCGTCCCGAACCAACCCGCACACGACACGACTGGCCATCTGTCACAGAGGAACGGGGACGCACTAAATTACGTGCCTTCATCATCCTGCGGAGTGACCTGCGAGCCGAGCCATGTGCAGGATTGTTACACGCTTTTATTTAGCGTGAGCTATAGTTAGGTTACTGTTGATTTATTAAAGTAGGTACTTGTAGCAGAAAGCTGCAGGCTTTATAATGAGTTACATTTTAGCACATAACAATACAGGATTTAAAACTTAAATAGGCTACATACTTACTTGATAGGTTCAGACCATCGAAATGAACAGCTATTACCACGGGACTAATATCGCAATCGCGACAATCGCGTAAACAAAATTGTTTGTTCCATAGAAAATCGATCAAACTCTACTCGAAATCGAAAATCTACTCGACTCAAATGTATGGAACAGCAATTTTTTTTTTCGATATTTTAATGTTAGTCCCATAGTGAAAGTTGTTCAGTTTGATGGTCTGAAGCAACCCCTTAAGGGGCCATAGGTTCAGACGAATATTTTCTATGAGAAACGCGATTGCCCAGCCCTCCGAAAAGTGCGTGCGCGTGCCGTATTTTCGATTAAAAAGAGTTAACAAAAGTACTTTTTATAGATTTTTTTTTATGATTTCACTACATAAACTAATAGTGAATATGAAATACCAAAAATCTGAAACTATTTTAAGTTATTCTCAGGTGAGAAATTTTTTTAAAAATACATGAAAATACGTCATCTTTGTGACGATTTTCTATCGAGCGAAGTAATTCCAATCGTGTACCTATTCAATAATATGATTTCACTAGATAAACTATCCAAGAATACTGAGGTACGATTTTAGTTTCGGTAAATTGTATAAATCTAATCGAGATATGAAAAATAAAAGATGCCTCCAAAGCGTTTTGTCCTACCATAGCGTCTTTAGTTAATGTAACGCATTTATTTATTGCACTGAAAAAAATTAGCAATTATTAGTGAAACAAAATTAATCTGGTTCAGTTGTCGCAAGACAAAATACCTATACGTTGCTAACAAAATAGTAAGCAGAGAAATCGGTAAAGGAGGAAGAATTTTTATAAGTTTTATCAAGTATTATTTTCAATTGTTTTTATTTAAAACTATTTAAACTATTCTTTGGTCAGTGTATTGTAGATAAATTCTTTCAAGAGCATTCTTCCGACAATATCAAGCTATAAGAATATAATCGACATGGCTTGCCAAGTAACATCTCAGGTGTAATCTTGTACGCGAAGTTTTCTGTTTATTTTCGCTTCCAATTTCGTCGGAGTGCCTGCCAAGGTGTCTGATGCCGGCTTACAATCTGTGAGTAACACGGGGGACAAAATCGCCGAACAATGAATAACCATAAGCATAATATGCTCAGGACGTCAGGAGTATGTTCTCAGAGAGGGTAGACAGAGATATTCTAAAACCTCAGAACATCCACGTTTCACTAGTTGTACCGAAACTCTATGCAGTGTGAAGGGGAGTGAGCCCGTCGACAGTATAATGGACAGTGGGTACAATACATGCCTCGAAATTGAAGCATGCAGGTTTCCTAATAATGAATCTTTGGATAATGAGCATATTGGTTATTTTTATCAATGACTACTTGACCCAAATGTATGTATAATATCTACTTAAAACGGGCAGGTCAAATGCGGACAGGTACCTACATGCATGGTAATAAGGGCTGAAAATCACCCAAAGGGCAATGGAGAAGGCTATGCTCGGAGTTTCCCTGCGAGATCGAATCAGAAATGAAGAGATCTGTAGAGGAACCAGAGTAGCTGACATAGCCCCGAAAAATTGCTAATCTAAAGTGGCTGTGAACGTGGCACATTGCTCGCAGAACCGATGGCCGATGGGGCCGAAGAATTCTCGAGTGGTGACCGCGTACCGGAAAGCGCAGCGTGGGTAGGCGGACTGACGACCTGGTGAAGGCGGCGGGAACCCGTTGGATGAGGGCAGCGCAGGACTGGTCGTTATGGCGATTCTTGGGGGAGGCCTATGTCTAGCAGTGGACGTCCATCTGAGTGTGTTTTCTTACCTTGACAGCGGCGAAATCATCGTTCACAAGAAAAAATATTGAATTGAATTGACAAAAGATTTAAGGTTCACAATATACAGGGTGTTAAGTTAAACAGTTTCATTACTTAAAGGGGTGATAGTACCTTTGATACTGATCAACTTGCCCTAAACCTTTAGGAAACTCTAAAGAAAAATTTTTACTTTCCATACTAAATGCAATCAGCCGATCGAACGTTTTGTATGAAAAGTAGTTTTTTTTTTGCGTAATTTCTATATGTTTCTCAAGGGAAAGTTGCTCAGTATCATGGGAACAATCACCTTTTAATTTACCCTAACACACCGTATAGAAGATGTCTATCGCGAGACATAGTGTCGGTTTAAGGTACCGTGTTTTGTCGCTTAAACCAGCTTTTAAGTTTTCTAGCAGTTTCACGCTAGTCTTAAACTTAGTTTTAAAAATTTTCAAAGTTTTCTTAAGGTTCAGGTTTTGTTTACCTTTATTTTCATCCTTAAATAAACAATCTTATCCAAAACTTTACCGCCGACTGGCCGGCGGCTTTCTTTGTTGATATTTTATATTTCAATTATTAGAGCTGACGCCTTGCTCAGGATTTAATTACAAACTGAGTAAACTACTGAGTAGATGGTCTTAATTTTATTCGGGCTGTTAACATTAACACTTTATCCTTCTTTAAGTCGGAAAAGCAGTATCTTAGAAATTCAAAGAAATTCGAAGGCACTGAGAGCTATGTATAATCAAACAATTCAAACGCTTATAATTCAGAATCCGTTTCTGTTTGCACCAAATCCCAAACTACATAATTGCACCATTTTTGCAAATACTGGTTGACTTAACTTAAAACCTTGACCATAAAGTTATTATACCTGTCGGAATAGAGGAACTGACATGAGTTGTCAAATGAAACCGTTTTTTTGTGAATTTGTCGGCGCTTATCGGCACCCTAAAACTTCGAGTTCTGTGTATAATTGTGAATCTAACAGTAAAATAATACATGAAAATATATTGAAATAATGTTAGTATATTTCACAAAATAATCTACGATTTCACTTTAGATTCACTAATTATTCACAGAGCACGAATATTTACCCTGTCGATTGTGCTGAAAAGTTCCCAAAAACGGTTCTATTGCCTCGCGTCACGTATCTCTTTCTATTATACAGTGGCGCTGCTAGGTACATCTCGCTCTCGCAGCTGTCAGTTCCTCTATATAAAACCTTTATGACCTTTTATCGAGTTATTTGGAACTTTACTTTTTAACTGTTCATTTTAATACCTACACACCTACAGAACAGACACTCACGACTATAATTCCATTCGGGTTGGTCAGAAGTGGATTATATGGTGATAAATAGGAAGCCTGTTTTTCGCCCACAAAAGAACCGAATAAAAATACTTATCCCTTAGTCGCCTTGTACAATACCCACGGAAAGAAATGTTGTTCATTCTAAGCTGGAGCCACACGGATACTTTAATAATTCTGTAATATTAATCTAATCAAATGAAAACATTAAATTAACCAAACTAATCCTATACAGAAGGTTCAGTGAATTATTCTCAACTATAATATAATATACGAGGAAGGGTCAGAAAGCCGATTACAGGTTAAGAACGAGAAAGCTTTTACTCGTAATCCCCCAATGTGACGGCTCATCGGATACTAACATTATCATAAACTATCGATAGACTGCTTGCTATACTTAACTTATGATTCAAAAGCATCTTTATCATAATATTAGCGATTGTAGTTTTGACACGGTACTTATGAAGGAACGCAAGTCCTGAAACCCGTTTCTCCATAATCAAAATGACATAATAATTATAATAAGCTAAAATCGTGGTGGTCTAGTGGCGAGTAGCCCTGCCTGCCGTATGGCGATGGTTCGATCCACGTTCAAGCTGTCTCGTGTCAATGAGCTTTTCGGAATCCATATACAATTAACACTGCTGGCCTTTTGGTGAAAAAAAACATCGCGAGGAAACACATGCCTCAAAATTGAAGCATGCTGGGCCTCTACCCGCACATTCGAACTTCGCAATTACGTAAACGTTTTCGATCCAATGTCAACTCTATTACAATGAAGTCCGGGTACAGGGCCTAGTTTTCTATGCGTTATCCGTCACACTGGACAGAGTTAGTGAGACGTGGATGTTCTGAGATTTCAGAATGTATGACCACAGAGTACCTACTATAATTACTAGGGTATGACAATATTATGCCATCGCTATTTTGTTTCTTGCGATGCGCTTCAAAATGCTTTTTACTAGTGCTGTCGTCTTTTGTTTCTTGCGACGCTCCTCGATATGTTTGCTGTTATTTTTGTTTCTTTTATGTTTTCCCATTGACGTAGAATACTATGGACTATATACAACATTCTCGAATAAAGTGTCCGAGACTAAACTACACAAACCTAAGTACGTGTATATTATATACCAACCAACGAACCAACCAAAAACATTGAAAATTCTGAAATTCTTTTTCATCCCACTATAATATCGGGGGTCAACAGGGGCGCGCGCCGCGCGCCCATGCGTGCACGTAGTCGGCCGATCAAACGAAGACGTTCGCGTAATTGGTTCTCTTTTTATGTTTTGGTGCTCTTATGGTTCGGACTCTTTTGAGCACGGACCCTACGTCCAGTAGTTGGTAAGTCAATGTGTTTTCCGATGCGATTCGATAATTCTCGCTACTAAAGACAGTATTCAACAAGTTCTTTGAAAATGTTAGTAAACTGTTATATTATTATGTGTTTATGAGTGTGTGTAAATAAATATTTTATCTATCTACGAGAAGTCCTTGCATATTTCTTGAGTCACTTACTATATACAGCCTCAAAATTCCATAATCCATTCAATCCAAAACACAAGTTAATTAAACCAAAACAATTGCTAAATGCGAGTACAACCGCAAAGTTGTACGAACTAGTCCACAACTCCTATTGTAGAATTTACCTACACCCTACACTGATATTAAATGTAATTCTCTACCTTAACTTCAACCCAAACCACCTACCATCGTTAGGAGCTATGTTTTTGTTCACAGAACTTCATAAGACAATTGTCAATACCCTCCTAGCAATAGTTTAAGCATGTTTCATTTCATGCTATAAATCATTGGTGAGCACCTAAATCTCGGAATGCAATTTATGGTGGTGGAATATTGCATTCGTGTGTAAGTATACGCACAGAAATGTACTTATACAGGGTAGGGTACTTGTACAAAAGACCCTAGTAATACTTAAGAGGTTGTTTAGACAATCAAACTGAACAACTTTTACTATGTTGCCAACATCGAGAAAAAAATAGAAAAAATCTGCTGTCCCATACATTTTAGTCGAGTCGGTACTGCATTTTTGTATGGGAGAGCAAAATTTTTTTTTCTCCGTAGTGAAAGATGTTCAGTTTTAGATGGTCTGAAGCACCCCCTTAAGTATTGGCTGTTTTGTTACACCCTGTATAGTGGTCGTCGGTCTTTCACAACCTTAATGATATTTAGAACCCTGTCGTATTAACTAGCTAGACTCCTTTTATTTGGTTGTCATTATCTATTTCTTCAGACAAAAATTATACACGATTTGCTAATAGTTGGCAATACGGTCGATTCTAAAAATATGTGTATGTAGGTATGTATTTAAGTTACAATTTTATTTTATCTATTTACATATAGAATATTAAACTTAGTTGTTACACATGTTCAGACTGTATTGTACTTGTGAAGGAGTAAATAGCACGTTCTCCCTAGTGCAAGGCTCTCTTTCTTACAAGCAAACTTTTGCAATTAGCCATCCCGCTTCAATTGCGTGGCTCCGGTCACAATTTTGCGTTTTCTTTGAAAACCTGTATGATTTTTTATGAATTTAAAAAAAATAAGAAAACCACATCATTGTATATTGTATTGTGAAGAATATTGTAGATTTTCATATTCTTCTCATCAACAATGTAAGAGTAAAACGGTTACAACTGGGAAAAAAAGGGGTGACTTTGGATTCGTTTTTCTTCAGTTTTTATTAATTAAAATAGATTTCGAGAAAAACCACATCACTTCTAATAACCTGTAGATTGTTCAGTTTTGTTTTGTGCTTAAAAAGTTCCATAGTTAATGTATAAAATGGTTACAAAGTTACTCAAAACTGAGCGGACGCCCCTTAAATTAGTTTTTTTTTCAAATCCTGGAGTGCAATTCACTAAGCGTCACATCGCTGTCAAAAACATCGACGAGCTCACAATGTAACATCCTTCTTGCATCCTACAGATCGTCGAAGTTTTTATATGATTTTGACACAAAATGACTGTCGTATGCAAAGATTTGTTTTGGTCTATACCAAAAAAAATCTTTGGTCAACGACGAATTTAGGGTTGTGACGATGTTTGCGCTTAGTAAATTGCATTGCAGTTAATTTATAAACATGTAGAGCACCAACATTTATTTGTGTCGCATGTATGGAAGACGTCAGTTAATTTATAAACATGTAGAGCACCAACATTTATTTGTGTCGCATGTAAGGAAGACGTCAGTTAATTTATAAACATGTAGAGCACCAACATTTATTTGTGTCGCATGTATGGAAGACGTCAGTTAATTTATAAACATGTAGAGCACCAACATTTATTTGTGTCGCATGTAAAGAAGACGTCAGTTAATTTATAAACATGTAGAGCACCAACATTTATTTGTGTCGCATGTAAGGAAGGCGTCATCATCCCGTCCCATAAGCACTGTAACCTAGAACGATACTGTAACCCTCCTTCCTTCCTTCGCCGTATCTCGGTAACTTTACGAATGGGCAATTGTATCTCGGTCCATTGCACCCTGGAGCACACTATTGGGCCATAACTGGGCAGGACGGAACATTTTTAAAAGTTGTTTTCCTTAATTCGCTGACTGTCTTTTGTTTTTGCTTAATTTGGTTCTTCATTTTATTTGTTTTTATTTTATATCTTTATCACGTAATTGGCGTTAGAAGAAGAGAATTAGCAAAGACATAACATAAACGTACATACAGGGTGTTAGGGTAAACAGTTGCATTACTTTAAGGGGTGATTGTACCCATGATACTGAACAACTTTCCCTAAGAAACAAAAGAAATTAGCAAAATAGGTTTCGGACTTTCCATACTAAATGCAATCAGATCATCGAATATTTTGTATCATCATAATCGTTGTCAGCCCGTATCCACCCACTGCAGGACATAGGTAAGCCTCCTCCCAATTTTTCAAATATTTTGTATGTAAAGTTGAAATTATTTTTTGGAAATTACCTATAGGTTTCTTAGGGAAAGTTGGGTATGAAAGTATCATGGGTACAATCACCCCTTAAAGTAAAGCAACTGTTTACCCTAACACCCTGTTTAAATTAATGACAGAATCCCTTTCAGGGTGTCAGAAATATCGCTACAACATGCAGCTGTAACAAGCAAGGCTCACTTAAAGATTTTAAAATAATACGCTACAAAAAATATGTGAGGTATTGAAATGACTGCTAGCTACAAATAACGCATTCTTAACAAATAGTTTCGTATAATTCTGTCCTCATGTGCTACGTACTGTTTCAAAATACTTTCACGTTTGGAAACCAAGCAATTATCCCGAAAACTAAACCTTTCCAAGGCAACCCTTTACTCATACCCAAAAGACCATCTGATACACAATGTATTTAACGCATTCCAAACGCATCTGAAAGGGGGATCCAGTCCCTACTATCCCTGGCGGAGGGACCCGCTCGATACGTGGTCTAAATGTTTCAGAGCTGAATTTACATCCATACACGATACCGGCAGCATGGTGAATATTTATTGTACATTGCCGTCGCTTTTGGTGGTTCCAGACTTTTAATGCTTTTGATAAAGCCGAAGGAGGCTTTTGCTCGGATTACGAAGCTAGAAAAAAATCACGTTAGAATAGAAAAACATTTACACTGCATTACCACAGTATAAGAAAGAGTATCTATACTGCATTACATAACCCAGTCACACAGTCGTATTACACCTACGAATAACATTCTTATTCGTAGTATTACACATACAAGGTGTTAGGGTAAACATATGCATTACTTTAAGGGGTGATTGTACCCATGATACTGAACTACTTACATTATCTAAGAAACTTTATAAGAAGTTATCAAAAAACTTCCATTAACACCCTGTTTAAACTCACGATCATATTTATTAAGAGACAGAAATCTTGTCGAAACTTCTTACTAGGTTCACTTATAGCTGAATTTATAGCAAGGACCCTTAAAAACGCAAATCTTAATAGTTTCATGTTCAGTTTGTGTGCACGCGCACACCGTATAACAGTCCAACAGTGCGACCCAACAATTGCGTATCAGAATTTAATCATCGTCTTTGTTACACCCTAACGCGATCAAGCAGCATTTCCCATTCACAAAATACACGCCGAAATAATTCGCTACAAAGTTTACCTTTAAACCCGATCCAATTTATTCGGACGACAGTCGGGTAATCGCAATGATGTTGACAAATAGACTCGCCAGTCCGTCCCGCCTCTTCCCTGTTCGATCTTTTCGCGGATATCGAACGATACAATAACTCATTCGATAAAACGACCGATGTTTCAGTGATAAATTAGCCGTGGCTTGTGAATTGGAGCATTTGGAGCCGAGTAAATGTAAACGATCGTAAAATGAGATGATGCGTTGATGTTGGTTCAGTTCTTTTAGTACATGTCACACGCTAAAAAACTAGAAGCTAAAGTGGTCGAAATAGTAGCGCGGTCACCTTCCTTACAGAAAATACAAAGAATATATCCAAGCCTAGCCTTTGAATCCCAAACCACTGAAGTCTTACAGAACACCACCACCGCGACCGCAAACCCAAGTCGCAATAAGTTAAGAAGCTGCTGTTATGATGATGTGAACTTACCCAACTAATCTACTTTCTAACAGTTGATACATCGCTCACTATCTTTAAATAAAGTGAAAGTAAATGTAGCAAAACCAAAAGACTAACGTAACACTAAATAAATAAAATTCCTACCGTATTTCCTCGGGTCTTTGGGTAAACTAAAAAATAACGCAAACAATATTGTACATTTGGAACACATTCGATTCCTCACGCGGTTCCGACACGGTATTTCCATTAGGGCCGTCGATCCGAACGCAAGTTTTTCTCAACCTATTCTGATTTTCAACAATCTCATCAAATCACGGCAGGCAAAGGTATCGAGGGAGCTGATTGAATCGAATCCCTAACCTGGCTCCATATTTCTTTTCCTGTTTAGCCCCAAATTGAACTTTTACCTACAGTTAAATGTACTTTAATCTGATTGAAGTTACGACTTAGATAAATCGCCGTTGAGCTAAATGACTTTAGGATTTTCACCTTTCAATGCTTTTGTTAAAAGATTAATTGCGATTTGCACTTAGGAGTTTTGAAAGAATTTTGATGTCATTTTGATAAATCAAGGAACTAAATTAAATGTTTTATAAAATATGTTTCTGTTGATATTTAATAAGTGGGCTTCAAGCCAGTTATAGTTAATAATTTTTTATTAATGAATAATTTTTTTTTATAATATTGCTGTTAATTATTTTGTACTTTGATATAAACTTTCATCATAATTTGTGAAAGTACTTTCAAGATTACGATATCAAATTATGACAGTGTCTATATAAATTGAGTACCCACACTAAATAAAAATACGTACCTAATTAATGACATTATCACTACGTATTCTTTAAATAATAAAAAAATAAAAGAATAGTTAATAAAATCGAGATATCAAAATCAATATTCATTGCTAAATCGATAGTTTTTGTAACCGGCTCGCGCGCGGCTGCTCGTCATAAGAAATGCATGCTCTTCCACTTTATTTATTTACATGGGGCCAGCCCGATAAATCCGGGACTTCCTATCGCTGGGGGACTTTTATTGAACTTTATATTTAGTACACACCCTGTGGATCAATAAAGTCGGACGTAAACTTTTGTTGCATCCATTGTCCATTGTTTTGATTGTTGTCTCAATTCAGAGATTGTTCCAGTCGTCGTTGTTGTTTTTATCGTTTGCTTTGTGTTGTTTCGAAGTTAGTGGTGGTTTTGATGTAAAGGGGTAGGTTTTATTGTTAGAGTTCTAGCCTTATTGTCAATAAAGTACTGATAATTTTAGACAGGCCCTTCCAATATAACATATAAGACCTACTTTAATGCAGAAATCTACCTCCTCCTACCTCTTACCTTTAACTACCTCCGTGGCTTGATGGTTAAGAACATTGAGCTCTTGACACGGATGTCGTGGGTTCGATTCCCACGGGGGGCACCTAGTTACATGTGTGCGTTTTTCCCCAGTTGGTTAGGACATTGCAGGCTGAATCAACTGATTGTCAGAAAAGAATGATGATTTTGTGCTTGGGATGGCACGTTAAGCCTTTGGTCCCGGCTACTATCTCTGGTGGTAGTAGTCGTTCCGTCGGTCTATATGATCAAAATCTACTTTCAGTGAAATTTATATTGTGTGTCGTAGTATTCTTAAACAGAAAGTTGATAGTTGTAGCAATGTTTCTGACCACCCAGAACGGGATTACGGTCTTGAGTTTATACATGTATGTGTGCCGTACTAATGTCCGATTAACAAAACCTATGCTTTTGTCTGCTCTTAGTTGGCTGGTAAATTATTACAAATTAAAACTACTGCTACGCACGTAGCAATGCCGTAGCATGTCAATACCGTAGCATTGCTACGGTACACTATCACAGTATAAGAAAGAGTATGATATAGTCGGATGACGGACGGATCAAGCACAATTAAAACATTTTTCTGTTTACACACCTTTTCATACAAGTTGAGACATAATACAGGGTGTAAAAAAACCCTGTTGGTGCCTTAAAGGGTTGCTTTAGACCTGAACAACTTTCTCTATGGGACCAATATCAAAAAAACGCGAAAAAAACACAGCTATCCCATACATTTTGGTCGAGTTACAGTTTACAGTTTTGTATGGAACAGCTGTCTTTTTTCGTGATTTAGATATTGGTAATAAAGTTGTTCAGGTTGATGGTCTGAAGCAACCCTTTAAGGCTCCAACAGGATTTTTTTTACACCCTGCATGAAATCTTTGGGCAGGTCCACATAATTTACAGAAATGATAGAGGACAGCATTAGTACAACATGGTACAGAGTCGTGCCAGTTTTCAAAACACGAAACACAACGCTACAACCTCCAACCAACACAAATTATTTTTTATCTCTTTCCTTACCACCTCTCAATCACAAATAGACTGCTATTTTGGTCCAAACCGCTCCACGGATGCACAGTGACGCTTGCATTACACCGGAAACTGTCCGATTGTTGCGGTCCGGCTGTAATGGGCTTAATTCTGATGCGGCTTTCGGCTTTTAGCCATTGTTTACCTGCGCTCTCCGCGCTCTCGGAATATTCAGAGAACAGAAGGGCCATTGATTGTGACACCAATAATCAGCATTTGATGCTTACTGATTACCAGGGATCGCATTGTTTCTTATTTATCACGCTATAAAACAGATAGATATACAGGGTGTAAGTGACAGCCTAGCAAATACTGAAACGGTGAACTCAGACCATCAAACTGAACAACTTTCACTAGTGGAGGAAACGTGAAAAAAAATCAGCTCTCCAATACATAATTTAAGTTGGATAGTTAGGTACAGCAGTTTTGTATGGGACAGCTGATTGTTGAGCTGATGTTTCCTGAGGTAGACTCCATAGTGAAAGTTGTTCAGTTTGATGGTCTGAGTTCACCGTTTCAGTATTTGCTAGACTGTCACTTACATCCTGTATTTTACTGAAACGTATCATAAGTATTTTTTTAAATACATACCTACACAAGTACAAAATACGAGTACAATAATATTGTGTGATGATTATAATATATTATATTATAATCATCACACGAGACATCGAAACTATTTTTTTGTGTATTAAACCTGCGTGTTCACACTTTTAAAGTGTTTACGTACACGCAAGTTCTCACTTGCAAAAGCTGGTATGTTATATTCGGCCGCACTTTTACCGCTAAGATTGGTTATATCCACAGAACATTATAAGAGGGGTTAGAAATGCAAAGTAGCGCTTTTGCTTCAGAGACGGCTGTCGCCACTTATCTTCCCGCTCACGCTGCTACAATTACTCATGCCCTCTCGCTCGCACCACGCCGCGCGCCTTATGGTGTCATGCAAATCATTGCATAACCTGTGGCGACACGTTCCACGCCTACTTCACACTTCTAACCCCTCTTATAATGTTCTGTGGTTATATTAGCCAAATCCAGGCACACCAGTGAAGCCCATCATACCATCAGCAGTCAGCATAATCCAAAATCATATTATTGTTGCCATCGCGCAAGACTTACGCGTTCGCTACATCTTACGTCGTAGGTATGATGAATACGAATCAATTCCGCAATTATTTTCATTGTACCTACTGTAGTATGTATATTTTGTGGTATGGTGCAGTCGAGCATCATAAATCTGAAAGTTTATAATGCCTGTGTTTGTATGTAAGTATGTGTGGCTAATGTACGCTGATGAAAAGATAATTATATTTTGTATTTTAGTGCTTAAGCTTAGTCCGTTGTGTAATTAAAGTATGGGTACGAAAAAAACAACAAAAAGAAGATTATCTACATAATACGCAAAAGATTTATTCAAATAAAGGAAAGTGAAGGAATAAGTAAAATAACTTAATGAAAATAAGAGCCTATTTACAAAAAATCTAAATGAGGTAGTCTTAGCCGGTCTTAGCCCGTAAAGTCGATTTTTTCCCTCATGAAATCGTACAAAACTAAACAGATATATGGATTAAACAGATTATGGATATAATTATTATTGCATTGTAAACAGCCTCAACCGATTTTTTCCCCCAATATGTTTAACGTAAGATTTAAAATTGTTATTTTCTATTAGCAGAGATTATTTTATATATTTATAATCTCTGGTAATCCAAGCTATTCTTAGTTACACTAAACCACCAATAAAGGAATCCTAGATAAAGACCTGGAGCGGTCCAATCCCAGTGCAAACCGCACATTCGCGACGTGCATTTTGCAAAATCACGTACATTGCGGTTCAGGCATCTCGCATCTCGCTCGAAACACGAAACGTTTGAAGATTTTAACAGCTTCCCTCGTGTTAAAGTTTTAATGCTTAGCCACATCACATAATATACAACGCTTTTAGTACGGTTCCAACAATTTTATTACGTTACGTTACTCTTCTTCCTCAAAGTATACAGGTGTGGACTCAGGCTATTCAAGAGAGGACAGCCTCAAACAGCTCTCGAATAGCCTGAGTCCCTGTTTTATAAATTAGTCCTGTGTGACGGTCTTCCTCACTGAGTGGGATAATGTCATAATTATTCTTCTATTTATGAACCAGGGTCCTGGTTTGGAGTCCCCCCCGGTCCGGTTGGAAAGTCATAAGGTCATTTTTGTGCGTCGACGTTGTATGGTTTCCATAATAAAAAGCCTTGTAGCTTAGGTTAGGTAGGGATCATTGCAAAATGTATTTATTTATCTTAGAAATGTTTTTGTTTAGGTTTTGCGCTTTAGTAGGTAATGTATTGTATTTGACAATTATAATTTATACACTATGGCCTGCATTTAAAAAGATGTCGTGATGTCTTCATGGAAACATTATTTTCTAGCTTTTAGTAGCTATGCAATTTTATCGTATTTGTTTTTTCCAACCTTTCGTATTTTTAACATTTGTAGCGAGAGAAATATGTAACTACCTATTGATATTGTTTTATGTATGGGCCCTATAAACTGTGTCTAAATCCATCCCTGTAACGTGATCCAAAGTTAAATTGAAACTGGTTGGCAAACCGCACTCGTATGATTTACGGGTCGCATGTGAATACGCTGCTCTGCTCAACCAGTGTTTTATGCTTCTGTGTAATTGAGAGTTCCCTCTTTGTAACGCTTTCCAAGTTATGCAACTGATGTTATGAAGTTTATATTTGATTCAAATATTGTTAATTAGTCCATTACTTGTAACTTTAGTAATTCAATTGAATCAAATAAAGTTAGGTCGTACGAAATATGCAATGTACACACGGCGACAGATCAACCTACCCATAGTTGAACTCTATGTTCATGGACATAAGGTCGAACTATGGGTAGGTTGATCTGTCGCCGTGTGTACAGTCAGCATCATAAATAGATGTTAGCCTCCAAGGCGGCCACAAAGATCTAATTTACAAAAGTTCAATTTTATCTACGCGATCAGAGTAACCATATAAATATAAGCACCCAAAGTGTTCAATAAATCTAAGCTACCCCCTGTCATTAATTTATGTAAGCTGTCAAGATGTTCATTAATATAATATAGGCAGTCAATCTGCTCAATGGTATCTAGGCATTTTTAGTGGTGAAATCAAAGACATATATATTACTAGCGTAAGGACATGGCCTATGAGCTTGACTTTTGTCCCCAGTTCGTTGGCTCTAAAATGCAAGGAAAAATGTCAGTTTAGAGCACTACAACGATCAAAGACACGATATAGTTCGTATACGAGTTATGACAGATGGCGCAAATTTTTGTTTCTATGAAGAAGGTTTTTGTAAAATATTCTGACGGGCCTATCCTTACGCTAGTAATATATAAATCTATGGGTGAAATAGTATTTATTGTAAATTCGTCTTTATTCCTTCATAATATTCATATTAGGTCAATGGAAAACAGAGAATTTTAAGTATTATAGATGAATAAGAGTAGTTACTACGGGTTGGGCCACCAGGATCCCCTAGTCCGATCCCCCAGGGGATGTCGCAAACCACAATATTTCTGCGGTAGCGAATAAACTGATTGGTATATAAATATTGTATTATACATAGGTACGTGCTGCACGTAGTACCTACATGCACAAGCATCTCATGTCTGATCTGATCTGTTTGACCCAAACTCTGGGTTGAGAGTTGTTCCCTCGGAATATTATTTAGTTGAGGGTTGTTCCCTCGGCAGTGGCCTCCAACCAACCCCTTATAGCCACCCCTTACCACACAATAAGCCAGCTGTTCCGACCTGACGATGAGGTGCCTGTTTCACCTCGCTGCGTGTAGGTATTCTGATATACCACACAATAAGCCAGCTGTTCTGACCTGACGATGAGATGCCTGTTTCACCTCGCTGCGTGTAGGTATTTTGATATACCACACAATAAGCCAGCTGTTCTGACCTGACGATGAGGTGCCTGTTTCACCACGCTGCGTGTAGGTAGGTATTCTGATATACCACACACACTGCTGATTGGTACTGATTCACGTGCGTGGATCTGATTCCACCGCCAACGACTGATTTTACCGCCAGCGCTCCAGACAAGGCACTGAATGGCAGGGATGTTCCCACACCTAATGAATTGAATAACGGGTGAACACACAGGTAAGTTAAAAGCACGTATTGCCTAAAAACACTCACCAAAAGGGATTCAAGAAAAACACCCGTGCGCACTGCTCGACGTTTTTACTCGTTCTGTCGTCTCACTCGCAAGACAGCTTCATTGCAGGTAAGTGAATAAAAACTAGTTTTTCATTTGACGGTAACATAAGCGTCAAACATGAATTAAGCTACATCCACACTATGCGTGTCTACATTATAGCATTAATATTTTTGGATTCGCGATGTGATTCGCGACAGGGGATCCTGGTAAACCACATCAGTTCAACATGATCCCCAAAACCCTTAGGCTCATCATCATCCCTTAAAAAAAGGATGCTTTAAAAATGTTACCCTGATCCTCGAAACACTTTATGCGCCTACATTTTGAAATTTAATCTTAAAAAATATCTTTGTTCTTAGATTTTGATTTTCAAATATAGGTATAATTACTTTGAATATGAAGGAATAAAGTTGAATTTACAATAAATGCTATTGACCACTTTAAATGCCTAGATACCATTGAGCAGTTTGACTGCTTATATGCTGGATGTTTTTTTTTACCGTTCCGAAACTTTCAGAGGGTGGTTCAGACCATCAAACTGAACAACTTTTATTATGGGAGCAAACCTGAAATCGCATAAAAAATCTGCTATTCCATACTAAACTGCAATGCCTATTCGACGCAAATGAGACAGTTGTTTTTTTTCCAATTTCAGGTTTGCTCCCATAGTAAAAGTTGTTCAGTTTGAGGGCTGAGCCACCCCTGAAAGTGTCGGAACGGTAAAAAAAAATCATCCAGTATTTATGGACATCTTGACAGCTTATTTATTAATGACAGGTGGTAGCTTATATTTATTGAACACTTTGAGTGCTTATATCAATATGGTTACTCTGATCGCGTAGATAAAAATGAACTTCTGTAAATGAGATATTTTAGGTCGCTCTGGAGGCTTATATCTATATGATGCTGACTGTACCTAATCTTCTTGTCCCGACTTCCAAATGGAAGCTAAGCGGTATTAAGAATAAATACTAGACTGCAGTAAGCTTTACTTATTTTATTACACAATAATTCAAGAGCCATAAATAATTTACAGTCAAAACGATAAGCCATGATTCAATCTCCGTAGTAATTTTGTAAAAATATATTTACCTAGATTAAGAATACTAACTGTGTGCAAGCACAATTTCTTTATTACTTATTTATATCACCTACTTACAAATAAGATGTTTTGTATTATCATGTTTAGTGACTTGTATTTTTTTTGAGAAATAAACTCAACTGTTAGTCAACGTTTTTTTTTTTAATTCGGTAGTAGTCATAGAAAATTATTGCTTTTTCAAATACTTACTTTTAAATCTTAATGTAATTCATATTGATATACAGAGGTAGGTTAAACTTATGAGTAACGAGCTTTTACCCGCGACTTCGTCCGCATAAATTATATACCAGATTTTAAGTCACATCATAAGCTATCAAACAAAAAAAGTTTCATCAAAATCGGTTCAGTAGTTTTTGCGTGATACTCGAACAAACAAACACCCAAACAAACAAACAAACTAACAAACAAACGAACGAACAAACAAATAAACAAACAAACAAACAGACAGACAAAAAAGTCAAAAAATTTGTGATTTGGAATCAGGGACATCTAAAAATCATTTTTTTTGTAAATATCTTCAAAGTACAGAACACTTCTGTTACAGTTTTATAATAGTTTAGATAAGTTAAGTCGGTATATAGGTAGATTTATTCTTACAAAGCAACAAGTAACGATCTCGAGCTACTTGAAGACTTTAAAATTTTATGTGTATCCGAAATTACGAGAGCCAAAGTTTGAGTTTGATGTAAACATGGGTAGCGGAGTTTCAGCGGTCAGGTTTAAAATATGAATATAAATTGAGAAAGTTTAGGGTAGCTCAAATCCAGTAGGAACTTTAAAATTATTAACACGACATTTCGCAGATTTAAGGTGGACTTCCGATGCTAGCGGCCGACGCGTCTGACGCGCGCGGCTCGCGGCCGACGGCCGATGCGGCCATACTAGTTACTATGAAAACGTATGGCGCCGCTTCCGATGCCAGCGACTGACGCGCGCGTCAGACGCGCGCGGCCGATGTCTATCGCATCGGCCGCGGCCGCGCGCGGCTATGCTCTGACGTCACGCAGAACAAGAATGTTTGCCAGAAATATTACGAAGTTTTTACCGAAAATTTACTTAATTTTTACTATTTTATTGTATTTTATTATTATCTGCAAGGTCGCTCATCCACGTTGCGATAACACCATCTATCGAGCCACTTGAAAGTACTTTTTCTTTTTTCGGAAAATCTCTCTTGCCTACATAATTATTAGCTACACAGCGATCCATGTACAGGTTAAAAAGCCAAGGGTCTAATTACTCCCAAAAATGTATTTTATCATAAACCCTGTAAAAAAAATGCATTCATATATTCTCTCTTCTGTATTGTATTCTCTAAACCTATCAATCTGTCAATCAATCAAATATTCTTTATTAAAATATGTATTGGTTTTTTTGTTTGTGTTTTCATGTTTTTGTTTAAGCACTGAAACATAAAAACATACTCTAAACTTCGGGGAAAATACCCTAAAGTGATAACACTCCGCACAATAGGCACGCGTCAGTCGCTGACCTCGGAAGTGAGGTCTGTCGTCGGCCGCGCGCGTCTGACGCGAGGTTCTGTCATATATGACAGAACCTCGCGTCAGACGCGCGCGTTAGTCGCATCGGCCGCTGGCATCGGAAGTCCACCTTAAAGAGCCATAATTCTATTTTGTTATCTTTGTGAAGAATGTTTGCGTGGTATAACATTATTAGCAAGTTTTGTCATAATTTTACTTGAACAATATTGCTTTCCTTTTTAAGGCTTACCTACTTATTAAGTAAATTGTCTAGGAAGTCAATTTTTACCTTCTTTCCAATAATTAAAATTTTTTGTTTTATTAAACTAGCTTTATGAAACCAAGTAGAACTTAATTATGAACATTTTTCTCATCCGAGCAAGTACGAAATTATATACCACCAAGTATACTTGCTTTCGATCATAAATCAGCTAGGTATTCTACTTTTATTTTATTTTCCCGTAGATATCGCCACAAAACTTTAATGTAATTTAAGAATAAACCTATAAAAGATGAGAAAATTGGCGTAATTAAGTGTTGAAGGCCAAAACCCTCTTTGGGTCGCTGAGCCGACCAAGTAATAGGTAACTCTTCTCCCTTAGGAATAACCAAACGTTTCAGCTTCCACGTTAGAATTCGAATCAGATTCCTCCTCAGCCTAGATAGTCACGCACATCGAAAAAACTCTCGTTGTGACATATTCCGTAACGGAATAGATAGAAAATTCACCAATTCCTATTGGAACAAAACTTTAGCGTTTATCTGTACGGGTAGATTCTGATCACGTCTTGTGTCGGGAACAAGCGCCGAGTCTGCACACGGGGCTGGAGAATTTATTTGAGTCTCCAATCAGTCGCTTTATGTGAATACAGCGCTTTGTTGGAATTTTTGAAATACATAGGGCACTATTGTTTTGCCTCAGTTTCAGGAGTTGGCAGTGGCGCGCTTTGATTGATGGTTTCATCAAGATATCACAGCATAAATAGTAGATTGTATCACAAGGGCGTAAAATAATATTTTTAAGGCGAGGGCGCTATTTTGATTCCAGAGCATAGCGAAGGATTCTAAAGTAGAATCCTGAGCGCAGCGAGGTATTCAAAGTATGCCGCCCGAGGAAAAAAAAATTTTGCGGCCGCACACACGATACACTCTACTTTTCATCCCTCTCTTTTATCTGAGGAGGAATCATCTATGAGGAAAATAACTGCCTGTAGATTGAGTACTCCAAAGAGTAGAAGGTTGCTTACATTTGGCTAATTCTTGAAAATAAGCCAAAAATACAGTTTCAAAAATACAGTCTTCGCGCCTTTTGCATTTTTCCATACGACGAAATTGTCATAGGTTTTTAGATATATTTTTCTGGATTTTGTCGGTAACAAATTGAGTGTCACATTTTTTGTGTCATTTCCGGTGTTAATGTCGACTCACTACACGAGGAACTCATTTTTGAAATGACGTTTTAAAATTGAAGAATCTTTGAACCTTAGATTAAAAACTTTTATGCTTTGAACAGAGAGGACAAGACAATAAGTTCGCGCTTTTTTCATTTGTTTTTTTTTCGGCGGCGCCGGCGCGGCTTTTCGCCCGTCTTACCTGCCAGTAACTTTTTCATACAATATTTGCGTTCGATCTCTTTGGTCGCGGACCTATGTAGCAACAATACAATACATGTTGCAAATTCAAAACTCATTATTGCCCGCTGTGAAAGTCTCTTAACAAAAAGTACAACTTTAGGCGCACTTAAAGAGGATTAAAGTGACACTTTTTGAATAGATGGGATGAAAACATTATTTATACACAAATGCCTTAAGCTCTTTTTCCAAGAATAGAAAGAAATCGATGAAAATTTCGAATAGAGCGTTAATACACTGCAACCAGCATCAGAGGCAGCTCTGATAAAAAACTTGAATCGCAAAAAAACAAATGATCTCAATGAAGCTCCAAGTGTAATCTTGTCTAGTTGATTATTGGAACCGCCCTGGAAATTTTGGCTCGTGATTCATAAATTTTGCTGTATCCGTGATTGAATTCAACGTTAAAGACTATTTTTGGATAAGTTGGCCAAATATCCGAGAAGGCCTATGTCATTACATATGAAAATTGGATGAGCATTGAGCACATACATAATTATACAGGGTGAAATTGATATCATTAGCATCCTTTTAAACTAAGAGTCTACCCATCAAACTGAACAACTTTTACTATGGCAGCAAACCGATCGGAGCAAAAAATATGCTGTTGCGTACATTTGAGTCGAGTAGGCGTTGCAGTTTAGTATGGAACAGCAGACTTTTTTTTAGACTCTTAGTTTAAAAGGATGCTAATGATATCAATTTCACCCTGTATAATATGTATTACATACTCAACAAAGCAGACCCAGTGCGTTTTGGTTTAAATTTGGAAATTGGACATATTTCCAAGCACTTTACTGTTGAATATACTATCCACATCTATGTACAATATAACGTCCAAGTCCCGAAGGCTATTTTTAATAAAAACAAAACACTAATGATACAGGTTGGTTTCCTGGTGTTTCCGATCCCACGTAAAACCAACATCGAGGGATGCGGGCGGCGCTAATAAAATTAAGGCTTTTGTTTGCTATGGAAACATCGTTATAGGAAGCAATATTGCGTAGGCGTCTCTCGTTATAGGTTTTTAACGTATTCACGTGTCTAGTACTCTGTGGTACAATTGATAGGTACTGTGTCAACATCAAAAGTTGATGAACATTACGATATATGATCAGTTGATCAGTTAACGGGAAATTTAAATTAGGTAATATGGGAAAGAGCGTCGGTAGCACGTAGTTTAACGCTCAGTTGCAGAAACGCGGATTAGAGTTAATTCCCCATTAAATCTCTTAAAGCTTTGACTACGTCAACGAGACAAAATTGACAGTGAGAGATTTAATGGAGGATTAACTTTAATGAGGGAGTCACGTTGCAGGTTCTGACCCGAGCACTAGTCTCGCGTGGTTTTCGCGCCTCGCGTTTTTGCCTGCCCCGAGGCTCCGCAATCCTCAATCTCTTCTTGTTCTTGACCAAAAACAATCCCTGAGATTGGGAAACATTCTCCCATAAACTACTTGAGACTGGTGGAAATGCAGTGCTAACGCACAAGCAATAGTCAATTAATTATTTTAAAAAAACTTTAATGAGCGTTTCTGCAACTGAGACACAAACGAGACACTCGGTCATGAAGGTCTGGGCTCAAATCCACGGACAACATGGCATGTGGTTTCCTTGTTGGATCAGTTTACTGGTCTGAAGCACCCATTTAAATATGACCACACCCTTTGGTAATACTCTGTATAAATACTAACGGTCACTTAGATACAGATGAATCTGTGGAGCCCAACCCCTTTAAAAGGTCAATCAGCCACATGCGCAAAAACAGTAGGTAATAGGATTATGGATTTTATTAGTTCCAGCAGAAATATCGTTAGGAAGGCAATTTCGGTGGCAGATATTGGCTATTAGCTTACGGGGTAATATTATCTCAGATATTCGTGTGTAACGACCTAAACTTGAGCATATTTGCGGTTTTAGTGAAGCCAAATGTAGGAATTTAGGATAATGGTGGGTTTTGTTACTATCGTGTTTCGATAGATAATTCCCTTATTTGTGGATATTATTAAAATACCTTATTTATCTATTTATCTCCTGATTCCTTCAAAATGCTAAAAGTAAGCTTTGCTACAATGAAACTCTTTAAAAGATAGTAAGTAGTATAGCAAAGTAGTTGACCGCCCAGAGAGGAGATTATGTTCATTAATCTCCTATATTCCGTCTTACATTATATCATCACTCTTTCTTCTATATTTTCTCCTCTCTACTTACCTTACATAGGTACTTAATAAAAATAAATAGTAGCCATCAACTGACTAACAGTTATTTATCTTTAACCTTATTATTCAAGAGAGAAAAACCCTTATTTAATAACCAATGAATCTTATAAAAGCTAATCCAATATTCCAAACCCCCTAAAAGTACTCAAAAAACCAATTGAATTTGATCCTTGAGTTAACGAGGTAGTCTAACTAATTCTGTGAAGGTACGGAGGTATTTTAAATTGTAATTTAGTGACCGATATTGATTACCACAAAGGAGGTCAGGTCCCGATCTCATTAACTTCTTAATTAAGGACCGAGAACGTGATCGGAGCGCTAATTTTTAACCTGCGAAATTGATGAACTATTATCCGCATGATAAAATAGATTATAGAAGAAATCCCCTCTCGTTATAGCAAGAAGGCTGCTGTCGGATCCCACTGCAGGGTAATATACAGCAAAAACAAAAACGTAAATTCACGGTTAGACACACACGCCGTACAGCTACGCCGATTTTTGTCAACATTTATTACAATTCTGATGTAAACCTAAGATTTAAGAATATAAATTAAAAGTAAAAATTCTTCGTCTAGTTTAGAACAAACAGTTCGGCGTTTAGGTAAGTACTATTACTTTTCGGGCTTTCACACATTCGGGACATTATAAGCAAGACATCAAAAGACTGAATTTATAAGTAATTCTCTACTTTTAAAGTAGGCATGGTCTGTGTAGAAAGTACTTACCAAAAATTAGTAAAAAAATTGTCTTAACTGTCTTGTATTTATAGTTACTAGATTCGATACCCGTAATACCTAATATTATACAGGGTGTAACCAAAACTCTAGTAATATTTAAAGGGATGGTTTAGTTAGACCATAAAAACGTAGAAAAAAATATTGTAAATCTACTACCCCATACCTACATTTGAGTCGAGTACGAAGTGCAGTTTTTTATGAAACGGCATATTTTTTTTGCGATTTTCAAGTTGGCTCCGTAGTGACAGTTTAGTTTGAGCCTGTCCATTGACGCGAGCTGGCTGGCGGAGCGGTGTAGCGAGGAAAATATTAACCAATCAGGAGCTCGGCCGAATCTCGGCCGAGATTTTTGTGCAATCCTGATTGGTTATTAAAACTCCGCTTCCCCGCTCCACTAGCCAGCTCGCGTCAGTGGACAGGCAGCCTTAAATATTGTCTTTGCATAATTTTATTAATATCATCACACAAGAATTTGTCCCTTGAGGCAAGAGGGACCAGCGACTAAACCCCGCACTACACTCTCGCCGAGAATTCTCGCGTTCTTTCAAGGAAAATTATTATGGCTTACGACGCCACGAGAACAATGAAGGGCATCCACACTCTCGTTCTCGGCCTGTCTCGCCCGTTCTCGGCGAGAATGAAGAGCCGGCATTAAAGATTCGCGGGCAGTCGGTAATTTCTGCTTTCGATCTTGTTACCCATAGGTAACAAAAAAAACGACGGTAAAAAAACGACGATCCATAGATCGTCATTTTTTTCACTATACTGTGTTTTCAGGTCCACAGTGCTCGGTTTTGCATCGATTCAACGTGTCCAGTAATTGCCACGTGAATTTTCAGGACAATACCTCGGTCCAATCAGTTATGGTAATGAGGCAAGTGTATCAATCGATGTTCTGGTTTTCAGAATAAACACGGCCATCAATTTGTGAAAGGGTTTATTAATTTATCTTTTGACTCGAGGGAATAATGACAGTTTTAATTGTACACAGAATTTAATAAATGTGTTTTACAGTTTATTTACAAATAAAAGTTGAGAAATAGATTTTTTTTTGTGTTGGTAACATAAACTCTGTTTTTGGCAATATTTAAGGCTTTTGGCAAAAACAAAATAAAGCGCACTAACGCTTCTCTACCATTAACTTTTATTTCGTTTATGCATCGAAGCGATTTTTTACCTGGTTTAAAATTTTTTTTTTTTACATATTCAGCCCTCCCAAAAAATACTTGATATTCTTGTCGAATTCTGATGAGCATTGGGCTCACGTGGTGGACTAACGGACCTTCGCCCAAACAACCTCCATTAGGGGAAGGCCTGTACCCTGCAGTGGGACGTATAGAGATGTATATCAGACGTAGGCTGATGATGATGAAACAAATTTATAAAAAGAAAGAGGTGACTATGATGAAAAATCGAAAGAAAAAGAATAAAATATGATAATTAATTTTAATGGACCCAGTTACCATCATGGGCCAATTCCTTAAATTGACTATTCATGATATTTTATCAGCATTTGTCAATAACGGAAGCACTACTCGCTGTTCAAACATAATAAAATAATATAAAATAAGTAACGACCGATATGTTGACGATACACTACTAAATTGATGTTTCCCTTACTTATTTGTTTACTCCTATACAAAAAAGTAGAAGAAATAATTTCGTGTGTAGATAAATATACATTATTTTATTTTTCTGAATGTCACATCCATTTACATTATTACTTTTCCCTATCGACTAGTACAGGATAGGCGTGTCACCAAAGGTACTCTATTGTCTGACGACAGATCAAGAAAAAAGGAAATTCTCCCCACGTTTCGCTCAAATCAAAATGGAACAGTCCATTTTACGCAATCTGATAAAATGGTTGTTTATAATAGAAAATGGAATCAGGGATTCCTTTTATTTGTAAAAAAGTGTGAAGTTCCCCTAAATCAAGATCTTTTTATCAATTTGAGAGATTAAATAAAAACCAAGGAAGTGGTGGGTTTTCGTAACGTAGGGTTTTGTAGTCAGCAGTATTAATTTAATTTATATGTACTGATACAAATTTCAAAGAAAGGATACAAATAAATGTTCCAAAGCAATTAATAATTCACAAGGTGTTGAAATTTTACCGACCAACACACGACGACGTAACATTTTTAAATTATCAAAATTATAATTGACTTTTGCTACAGATTGGCTGCTTATTCAAGTTTGTTTTGAAATGTGGAAAACATGAAAATTGTATGAAGTTACACAGTATTATTATAATTATTGTTCAATTATTTGCGTTCATTTGCTAACACTTTGTTTTTTCATAGGCTATTACGAAAAACAAGAAAAATTATTCATTATGAAAAAATAAGAGATCTTCGTATCTAAAAAACTAAATTAAATAAAAAAAAATTTAATAAAAAAATAAATTTATTAATTAAAATAAAAATAATTTTAATTAAATTTATTTTGTAATTTTAATATTCCTTTAATAATTATGTTGTTTTCGTATCTTGTGTTGACCAATGAAATAATTCCTTATTATCTTGTATCCTACAACAGGGGTTGTTTTTTTTTCGTGTTATGGTTCATTAAAGAAACTCTGACACGTCTTTTAAAGTTCCGGCTATTTATATCTACTTATACATTCCAACTGTCGGCAAAAAAGGCAAAAAACTCTTAGAGAGCACAACAACAAAAAAACTTTGCCAAAGTTTATTCTCTTGGGACTAAACACAAATTACATCCACGTCTAAACGGGACTAAGCTTAATTAATCTAAAAAATCCCTCTTATTTTCGCACACGTTCGTTTCCTTTATTCCTCTTGAATTAGCTTACATTATTAATTCAGTTTTATACGTTATTTATTTAAGAGCATCTTTATCTTTACCTCAACTTAATTGAATCGTTAAGAAGTATTTCAAAGATAATAAAGTTAAAGGCTACTATGCAATTATGATCTCTATGAGAGTCAGATATTATTATTTAATAATGATTATGAAACATTAATTATAATTTAATTATGCAAGAAGGTAGGTACCTATCTTACATTCCTAGAAAAAATATTGTGAAACCAACTCATCTATCTTAACTTAATAACTAGGTATGGGGTCAACACTGCGATTGCAAATAATATACCTAAAATATGCTTTCCTAAAATGATAAAACCATTTAAAAATTATAGTTAAATATGTTTGATATATTTGTAGTGTTTCAATTAATTCTATGCAAGATTTTTTTTTCGTTAAAAGATTTCATGTTTCATAATTATTTAAGATCTTTGTTTTATCACATAGAGCAATAATTATAATAAAATGTTTTAACTAAACCACGACTGTCATCAATAAAACTTAAATATGTTTAACATTTTTGGCCTATTTTCATCATCGCTATCTTTAGTAAGTACTTAGGTTATAATAGATTTTTATGTCGAAATAAACTAACTGTAATCTAAATACAAGAATAAATGTGCCCATTGGCAGGCAAAAATTGCAACAAATGTTTAAACTAGTACTTAATAACAGAAAAGTAACAAGTACAATAATTAATAATACCTACAGTTTTGCAGAATAGAGTAGTTATCAACAGAATGTTAATTCAGCCATTAAGTTTCCAAAATAACTGTAAATGGAAAACGGTCATAGAGTAGGTAGGTACCGACCCATCAGAAAGTCACTCCCACTTACCTCTATCCCCGTAATAACCCAGTCATTCCTAAAAGCTAACTGGCATGTAGTTACAGTGGAAACATCTCATTACCAGCGTTTCGTTCCCGGGGCAAATGGGGGTTAATTTCATTAGAGCGGGCCCAACGAATCGTGTGATAACTTTACTGCTGTTATGCAGAAGGGTGCCCTTGGGATCCCAGCGTATGTTGCTGCCAGAATAGTGTTGATGTGTTTATTTGTTGACTAAGTTGTTGTTTCGTTTAATGGTATACCAACAATGGATAAAGCAGAGAACTAAAAACCCCCGAATACCTCTATGAACAACGTCGAAGTAAAAAGAAAATTTATAAAGATGAGTAAACAATCGTTATAATTTCGTCCTAATTTATGACGTGTAGTTTTTTTTTTAATAATTTATTTAACTTAATTCTTATAACTGGCAATATCAATAAAAACAAATTAGCCAAACTGCTGAACAGTTTAGTTGGTCTTTGGTGAGTTACCTAATAATACCTACTTAGTCACTGCCTCTGTGGTCTAATGGTAACGAGCATTGGGCTCTCGACACGGAGGTAGTGGGATCGATTCCCACGGGGGACACCTAGTGATTTATGTCACTTTGTGCGTGTTTCACCAGTTGGTTGGTTGGTTGATTGGTTTGGTTGGTTGGTTGGTTGGTTGGTTGGTTGGTTTGGTTGGTTAGGACATTGCAGGTTAAATCACCTGATTGTCTGAAAAGAAAAATGATTCCGTGCTTCGGATGGCACGTTAAGCTGTTGGTCCCAGCTTATATCTCTGGTGGTACTAGTTACATAAAAACCACGTCAGAGGCCGTAAGGCGGTCTGAAGAAACTCTGACACCAGGGCTCTGCCCACAAGATAAGAAAGAAATACTTAGTTTTAAGAAAATAAAAACAAAAACCTGTCAATTTTAATGTTTCTTCTTTAATAGAGTGTTAATAAGCTACATCGTAAAAGCGCTGTCAGTCGGGAAGTTACCGAAGTCCTGAGAGCCTGCCTCACCAGTCAGGGACAAAGAACGCCTTCAGGAGTTCGCTAAGTCCCTGCACCGCAAAGTGCAGAGGCTAAAATATAAATAGTGAAGTTGTAGGAGAGAACTTGGTCTCTATTTTATTATATTTAGACAGATTAGCTTGCAGCTTCGTCTACATAAATTCAGTTCAAGAAATATATTGATTCGGATCGGTAAAGTTAATTTGAGATATAGCAGCAAAACGACGATATACAAGGGTGTACAATTAAATGCGTTACATATTCAGACCATCAAACTGAACAACTTACACTATGGAGCCAAAAAAATCTGATGTTCCATAGAAAACTTTAATGGCTACTCGATCCAAATGTATAAAGTCATAGTTTCAGTACAATGTTACGTTCCTCTTTTGTATATTTTTTTTTGTAATGTTATATTTTAATTTTTTGATGCTTTTGCCATACATGATCTCTGGAATTGGCTCTCTATAGCCATGCTTTGTTCTTATTGCTATCTCCCGATTGCAATGGATTGAAGTCGGATATAATTCTTTTTCCTACTCCTCCTATCTTCTTTGATTAATTCATTGCGAGTTCCAAGACAGATTAGAGTCATCCCCTATAGTGTTGAAAATGGTCGCCGCTGTTGAACCTGGTTTACAGGAGTTACAGCGGCAGCGCGGTGGGAATTTGTGGTGGGTCTATGCCCGATCCAAATGTATGGGATAGCTGGTTTTTTGTCATTTCATTGTTGGCACTCTGTTTACGATACAGCAAAAGCATTTTTTTTAAACACGCATCTTGAATGGGATGGGAGGGACCTATATTGTTTACTTAAATTTTTTTTTATTATTTGTCAGTTAATCCGCCGTAATTGCTATTGCGGTTCTAAAGATACAGCTCTTTATATAGGTAGGACAGATGGACAACCGTAGGCTTAGTAATAGGCTTACAGGGTCCCGTTGGCGCCCTTAGAGAACGGAACCCTAAGAAAAACATGTGATATAAATCCTTAGGTTTTGAACCCGCTATGACCCAAACCAGTGCACGCTCTGTGTAAATGTAAACTGCGCGCCTTACGTTGGCTATATCGGTAAAATTCCTTAACATATAAAATTTTTAGCGTTCCATACTTTAAAAAGAAAAAACTAAACCCTTATCGGATCACTTTGTTATCCGTCTGTCTGTTTATTTTAGTAGAAAACATTGTTATCCTACGGTTTTCGTTTACAATATTTTGTCAAATCGTACCCAGTATGTGTTGTCTCTGCCTGCCTCGGATTTATAACGGCGGTAACCTGATTCGTTTCTTTGTATGATTTTGATATGTATAAAAAATAAAAATGTTGCTTTACCTTGAAGTTTGGATTGAAAATGATGCCGACCCCTTAAAGATTAATAAATTGTATTGTAAAATTCCTGGAAAATTTCACAAAGGGAAGAGCGTATGTAATCCTAAACTGTGATCATTAAAGCGTGCGTAGATATAAAAAGAAACACTTTGTAAGATTACCGAAACGGAACAGAGACCCTTTGAGAGATAATAACGTTTCAGACGCAGACGTCGCCGTCGAGACTGGACTGGATTCACTTTTAGGGACCTATTTGCAGAGGGGTTTGAAAATTTTATTTAGCACAGATTATTTAATAGTTACTATCATAACATAATAGATAGTGCACCACTAGCCGGTATCTCTATGTAGTAACTTATTATTAGAGATCGGATGTGCATATTTACTTAAACTTCATTTTTCACAAGAATAACGTAGACACGTCTTGATTTATTTATTTTATGAAACAACCCCAGGGTCGTTCATAAGTCCCGGGATTGCTAAAATATCGTAGAACTTGGACATCTGAACAACATGGACAACATAAACAACTCGGACAACATGAACAACTCTGACAATTTGGTCAACTTATACAATGTTTTCCGAGTTGATAGAGTTGTCCGAGATGTTTTGTTGTCGAAAGTACTTAATTGGATAACATGAATAACTTGACCAAGTCCAATCACTTGGCCAAGTTGTCAGAGTTGTTTACGTTGTAAAAGTAAGAGTTGTTCATGTTGCCCGAGATGACCGAGTTGTGTATTTTGTCTGAGTTGTTCATGTTGTCCAAGTTGCACTACCTACGAGGACCAGTGAGACAAAGCGGTGCGGTGCGCGGTGGCTCGATTTTTTTAAATAATTTTATTTAGAAAGGCATATCCATATTATGTTTTAGTGGGGACAAAAGTGAACTTTAGGAAAATATGCATTCGGTTATCCGATCTCTACTTATTATTAATCTGTGGTATCGTGTGCGATACGCGGCGCGCCGGCGCCCCGTAGGTAAGGTACTGTCAAATGCGAGTGATGGAGAACTGATTTTAGTATGAAAGGTGGCCATGGCCAGCCGCCATCTTGATTTTTAGTACCTATTTTTAAATAGAGAATGAAGGGCTTTCATTGCTAATTTTGTAAGACTTTCAGGGAAAAGACATAACTTGGTGATTAGGTACTAGATTGATAACAGGAATAATGATTTTGATGAGTATACAGGTACAGCTTAGCAAAGAAGTCTTGGTGGTGTTGCCAGGATATGTGTGATTTTGACGTTCATGAGTTTAGGCGGTAGTCAAGCTGTACACACGGCGACAGATCAACCTACCCATAGTTGGACTCTATGTTCAGTCATGGACATAAGGTCGAACTATGGGTAGGTTGATCTGTAGCCGTGTGTACATGATGTGATTTATTCATTTGAAATTTCACCCCAAAACTAACTTTCAACTATTAAATTATATCTCCAAGTTTATGAAAAGAGATAGTCAACTCTCATTTTGGGTTATTTGAGTTTTGCCACATTCGTTGTCGTGTGCGACAGTTATCGAACGATTTCAATAATAAACCCCGAAGAGCTCAAATCGTGACAGTGCCCCGGGTCTCGAACCCACTGGCTTTGTTCTCTGCAGCCGGATTAACCGCTCCTTATCTAAACTATCATGCACCTTTGACAACTAACTTACTATTCTAAAGTAACTATTTGGAATAGAGTTCAAGTTAAATAATAGTGTGCAGCTTGAATAAATTTTAGTCTACAATGTATCTTAGGTTGTCTTAAGAGTGTAAACGTAAATGCGTTATATACCAAAAAGGGTGCTTCAGACCATCAAACTGAACAACTTTTACTATGGGACCAACATTGAAATTGCCAAAAAATCTGCTGTTTCATACATGTTGGTTGAGTACGTAAGGTACATATTAAGGGTGCTTCAGCCCATCAAATTGAACAACTTTCACTATGGAGCCAATACCGAGAAAAAATAAATAAAAAACCTGCTGTTTCATACAAAACTGCATTACGGACTTGACTCTTAATTGACCAATTACCCGCGTCCCGACTCGCACTTGACCAGTTTTTATGCAAAAGCCAATTTCTTTCGCGATTTCGACTTGTTACCGTGTCAAAATATTTACCTTCAATACTATACGAAATCGCGATTCATACAAAATAAAACCGGCCAAGTACGAGTCGGGACTCGGGCAATTAGTGTTCCGTACGACCAGTTGTTTAACATGGCTCACCACAATAAATTGACACTTACTTAGTATGTGGTCACATAGTAACTGAAGATCATTTTACACTGGTCTCACTGGTGTTAGTTTTTTGGGTAGGTATAGAAAAAAAACTATCCAAGTTAGAGCCGACCTGATAATTTTCCCGCCATCTACACGCTATTTTTGATGTTCATGATTTTTAGCAGATCTTATACGGCTATATTTTTTTTAAATAGTGGTGGGGACAGCAATTTCTCGGACTTCATTGAAAAATTTGTTAAACAAAGTTTTAATAAAAAATTTGAAAAGTATATTTTTAGACTCGTATTTTCATAAGCTTTCAATTGATACCCCATACCATAGGGTAGACTTTTTTTTTTATTTACCCTTTCTACCTCCCCAAATTGCCCCCCCAATATAAAAATTTAGTTTTTTTTACTTAATTTATGACATTGGACCAGCAATTGCTATATCTGTACCAAGTTTCAACTTCCTATATCTTACGGTCTCTGAGAAAAACGCCTGTGACGGACGGACGGACGTACGGACGGACGGACGGACGGACGGACGGACAGACACCGAGCTGATTCCATAAGTGTTCCGTTTTTCCAATTTCGAATCGCGTTCACGAATGAAATTATTATGTGATCTATCATGCAACAATAATTTTCAAACAAGAATATTTCAATAATAAAATCGGTCAAGTGCGAGTCGGGCTACTCGCGCACCTATGGTTCTGTAAGTACCACACAACATAAAAAAGTACAAAAAAAAAATTTTTCTCCGGGACCTTTAGCACGAGACCGACTCACACTTGGCCGGTTTTTATTATTTGTTGTTATACTGTAGAGTTTTTTGTATAATCGCACCAAGTTTGACGCTTGCATGTATTACCGTTTTTACCATAGAGCGAGAAGTAAAAACGTTGATAAAAACTAGTTCCTTATAATTATGAGGACCCCCCTTAATTTATAACTTTTTGATATTTTTATTATTTGTTAGAAAATCCGCCGTAATAATACACTCCTCTTCATTTTATAATGTACTATTTTTATTTTTTATTTAGTAATTATAATGAGATGAGACTATTTATTTACTAAATTTTGACATTGTTTACAGTCTTGACCACAACTTTTTGACATTTTCCATTATTGCAATTATCACAATTTTTAGCGTGTAATGTTGAACTTGAAGTCTCATATACTAACCTAGTAAGTAAGCAATACTAACAATGAAATTTAATTTGTGACATTGCTATGGAATTTATGTTCTGAAATAAATGATTGATTTGATTTGATTTGAATAACGCACAGTCTGTGAAAAATTTCAACTATCTAGCTATTACGGTTCGAAAGTTACAGCCCTAAATAGGTACGACAGACGGACGGACGGACGGACAACGTAGGCTTAGTAATAGGGTCCCGTTTTCACCCTTTGGGTACGGAACCCTAAGAATTAGATAGGTACTGGATAGGTATAACACGTTTTGAAGATATTTCAAAAATTATAATGATACCTTTGAAGAATAGAATGGTGAATATAAAGCAGGTTACAGATGGACGCAGAATTGATTTCAGGAGCTCTTTTATTTGCATAGTACAGAGTAAAGGCGGAAGCTGAATCAGGACAGGAAGTGCTCTTGTTTTGTAATATTTGTACGCTATTGAATATTTTAGCAAATGTTTTAGGGATTGGGTTATAAGCGTGTACTTTGTTGTAAAGAAGTTTGGTGGACGGCCATGTCATTTGAGACCCAGACTTAGAGGTCTCATACATGAATGAAACTTAGTAATACGTGTAGAATGAAACAAAACTAACAAAAAAGTAATTGGTTGTAACCTGTAGAAGTTGGGGGAAAGGTATTTTCCCTTATGATACCTTTTGTATCAATTGTGTGAAACTATAATCTTTCTTATTAGATAGTCCACTCAATCTTCTACCCATTCAGTGTGTTTATTTTAATGAAAATTCATGATAACCGTACAATATTATGATAATGGAAGAAAACGAAATGACACACACTATCAGTTCAACCAAGCCAAATACGTTCCGTAACGACAAAAAAATGTGTCAGTGATAATGGTTGCGTTTTGCTACTGCTTTTTGGATGATTTGTCTATTTTACTAGTAATTTCAACTTTTGAATCCGGACTTCTAGAGACGTGGAAGTTTTTTAAAAAAGTGCCTTAATTTTTTCTGTTATTATAATTATGACCGCCATCCTGAATAGCTTTTAGTTTTCGTAAAAAATGGCTGGGTCCAAATCTGTCATTCTTCTTTAGGTCCACCCCACAAAGAAAAAGCTTCGACAAGACTTCGACACAATCGCGCTAGTAGATAATCTATGGGAGACGTTGGGCGAAAGCATCACGTGATAATTTTTTTTATTTATTGTCATGCCTTCTTCTCTCTAAGACTAGCTCATGCCCACGACTCCGTAAGCACGGGAACGATCGACGAAATGTTAAAAAAATATATTATTGTATCTGTCTACAGGGTGTAACAATACACCCTAGTAATACTTAAGGGAGTGCTGCAGACCATCAAACTGAACAACTTTTACTATGGAGCCAACACTGAGAAAAAATAAAGAAAATCAGCAGTCCCATACATTTTAGTCGAGTCGGTACTGCAGTTTTGTATGGGACAGCAGCAGCAGATTTTTTTTATTTTTTCTCGATGTTGGCTCCATAGTGAAAGTTGTTCAGTTTGATGGTCTGAAGCAACCCCTTAAGTATTACTAGGGTGTATTGTTACACCCTGTATAGGTATTCGTTATGGTGTGGCTCAAATTGGTGATTTCATGGGAACGAATATAAATTGAATTAAACAAAAATGTGATTACATGAATCAACAAAACTCAATTCCAACTTTCCTTCCAATTTAAATAAAAATACTTTTCTTTTTCCTTTTAGCGGATTTTTCTGCTTAGGTAAAGCTCGTTTCTTATACTTATGAAAAAGATATTAAGCATTCTTCAAATTCGTGGAGAACCATTTAATGTTTTGTGTCCTTCGATCAAAGTTTGTGTCAGATTTTAGGATAAGGAAGGAAAGTTTTTTTTAATTGTAGTTAACATAAAACATAATGCCGTTGCCGAGCCGTAAATTGTTAGTTTACAAGTTGTTAAATTCAATAAAAGATTTTTGTTATGTAACGCTATGTTTTTAGGGTTCTAGTTTCGCCATGTCCGTTCGTCTGTCTGTCTGTAGCTTAGTAGGTACTAGAAAGCTGTAATTTGGCATGGGTATAGTAAAATCTTGAAAAATATATATTTTTAGGGTACCTCCCTTACATATTGTGAAGTGGGATAATTTTTTTTTCTCGTCATTTCCATGGTGTGGGGTATCGTTGTATAGGTCTTTTAAAAATATTACGCACACTTCTGTTTATTTATTGTAATAGTCCTTGAGTTTTTACTACTATCGATATCGTGCAAATGCTGTCGTATTTATCAACATTCTACCTTTACACCGTGACTTTTGTTAGACGGGGAGCGGGGAAGTGAATTGATTTAAGTACCTACCTATGTAGAATTATCTATTAAAATGTATTCTATGGTCGAAAATAGTAGAACCTAGTATAGGTAAGTAAAACTTTATCTGTCTTTTCTACTTAAACCTTAGCGTAGCAACAAAAGTTGGGTGTGGGACAGCAGATTTTTTTTTTGCGCTGAATTCTTTGCTCCTATACTAAAAGTTGTTTAGTTTGATGAGTTAAGTATGTGGTTTAAAGGTTAATATTACTTTTCCTTACACTCTGTATAACGGTTTTTATATCGCTCGATCGCGTGCAAATAGAAAGAGAGCAAAGGCTCTATATCACGCTTCTATGCTACGGCCGCTCTAGTTCCACTGCAAGAGATAGGCCACCTTTTAAAAATAAGAGTGAGAGGGACGGCAACTTTTATCCCAAAAAATAATTTAAAATGGAGTACCTACTCTAATAAATTGTAACTACTCTAGTTTTAAAGCGGTCTCGGTAAAACGATTCAATTTATCTTTGAAATTATCCCATCGAGCTCGATGACAATCCAATAAGAAGGCCGTAATAAAAATTTTCTCATTCCGTCGAGACCCCCAAAGCCAATCAAATATTTTCGTAACGCAGTCGAGATGTTATCGTTTAATATTGGACGATAGCCGATATTCTATTTGGCAGATATTTCTTTCCATCTCTGCTTTTATTTGATAATTGTTCTAGTGTGTTCATTGTTTGATTATGTTTTGCACGAGGTAGGAAAAAGGTAAGCTCTCGAATTCTCGATATTTACATTCAATTTTAGAATTTGTTTGATCCAATTTGTTGAAACTTCGTCGACATTTTGTCTTTTTAAATTCAGTCAGATTTATTTTACTTCAATTCGAATCAAAAGGATGTAAAACCGTAGTGTAAAACATGTATCTTAGTTTGCAAGGTTTGTTTTTGTCATACAAGGTGTGACAAAAAAACAAATATACATTTAAAGGGGTGGTTTAAACCAACAAACTGAACAACTTTTACTATGAGACCAATAGCGAAATCACGAAAAAAAAATCTGATTTCCCATACTAAACTACTAATCTGCTCGAGCTAAATGTATGGGACAGCAGATTTTTTTTTCGCGATTTCGATGTTGGTCCCATAGTGAAAGTTGTTCAGTTTGATGGTCTAACTAAACTAAACAACCCCCTTAAAAGATTTAAATGTTTATTTTTACTTTTGTAACACCCTGTATACTGTACCTATAGGTAAGTATATCAATGCTTTTTCTTACCTTATCTATTAAATATTGATAGTGTTTCTTGTTACGAAGTTATCTAACAAAGTTCCCGAAACAAAATACAATACTGTAGGAATAGGTACCTTTTGCTAATTCGGCACGGAAACAGTTTCTAAGTCGAGACACGGAACCCGATATTTCTTTTACTTACCTGCGTAGGGTTACATGCCCTAGTGAATTTTTTCTTCATTTTCTTCGGGACCGTGACGGATGCTTGCGGCAATTAGTGTCCGGAAATTACACAAGAAAACAGCGGGCCATCCATCACCTGCCCGAGAAAAAATAAAGCTCAGAAATCTGCGTTAGAGCCTTGCGAAGGTTATACAAAACGTCATTCACGCCAGGGGAGCGTGACGCGGCTGAATTTTTCCGTTATAACTTTTACTCTGAGGTTTTGTTGTCTAATGTTTAGGCATAATAAGGCTTCTTCAACATTTAAACGTAAAGGTAAATGTGGGTAAAAAACAGTACCTATAACCTGTTTTTACTAATAAAACATTTAGGAATTTGGTATTTAACATTTAATAATTTTGATAAAAATACACCATCAGATCGAAGAAAAATATAGTGTGATGGGTATGGAAAATATATTATAAAATCACGCACGATGGACAGACGTCTGGAGTCGCCAGACATTTTAACATTGAAAATGTTTCATTTGTCGCTTCATATAGTTCGCTGCTTCGGTACCTACAGGCCCGATTTTCAGCGAAAGTTGGACATTGATCGCCCTGGTGTCGTGGATTTTGAGACTACGTGGCTGATTGGGATGCCAAAAGACGCGTCTCGCAAAGGGCTACTAAAACAAATAAAAAAACCTCAAAAACTTTTTTTGAGATCGAAAAACTGTGAAAAATGCTATGAATAATGACTTTGAGCTATACTTAAACTAAATATTGGAAGTGCGTATCACTGATGGGTTATTCAGAAGTTGTACCTTTGTGACGCGGAGAAAAAATTGTATTCAGTTTATTTGGCAGATTGATTTTCAATGTACCCGAAGATCGTGGAAGGCACGAGATTTGCGAATTTTTTTACAACTAGAAATCATAAATAAATTGTGGCAATGTTCACTTTCAAAATAGTAACCAATATTATAAAAAGGAATGACGCAAAAACGATCAAGCGTCTAAAAATGTAGGTATAATCTCCTCTAATCCTGCAAAAAAGCCTTCCCAGTTTTATCCCGTTAATGGCGTTCGTAAACAGGTACGGGTTGAAATGTCGACGGGTACCGGAAATCACGTGTAAAATCTCCATTAAGGACACCTCCGCCCCCGATTGATCCGGGATGAGCAGCTATCTATTGGACACGGCCCATCACCGGAACTCGTGACCTGAATCCAGAACCGAACTACGAAGCGTCTGCGATCCGAAGAATGGGGCTATACGAGTTAAAGAGCAGTTTTATACAGGGCTGCCCGATTGTATAATTGGATACAAAAACTGTATAATTAGGTGTCTGTCTGTATCCTCTATGTATCCTGGACTCTCATGTATAATTGGATACAAAACAAATAATTTATTTAATTACAAACCTCGGTTTACATACATACATACATACATAAGCTCACGCCATTGTCCCAAGGGGGTAGGCAGAGACCACAGATCGCCACACGCTTCGACTCTGACACACTTCTCTAGCCTCATTGACATTCATACATCTTTTCATGCACTTCCGTCGATTGAGGGTGCTACGCACTTGTCCTTTTCGGAAAAGATCATTGATTTGATCGTGGTATGTTTTCCTCGGACGGCCTCTCCCAACACTTCCACTCACCTGTGCTCGATAAATTTCATTCGTAAGTCTTCTTTCATTCATTCTCTCTACGTGACCAAACCATCTAAGCATACCCCTCTCAATCCTTGTTACTATATCATCCTTCAACTTACACCAATCCCTTATCACACTGTTCTTGATTCGATCAACCAAAGTAATACCACACATACTTCGTAAGGAGCGCATTTCAACTGCATTCACTCGACTTTCATTCCTTTTATTCCATACCCAACATTCACTCCCATACATTAGCGTAGGCACCAACACACCGTTGTGAATAGCCAGACGTGCCCTTTTTGATACAGACCGGCTACTCACCACGGCGTGCAGGGCCCCATTTACCTTATTTCCCGCAGTCACTCTTCGCTCCACATCCCCGTCACACTTTCCATCTCTCTTAAACAAACTTCCCAGATATACAAATTCATTCACCTGTTCCACTCTGTCTCCTTCCATAACAATGTTACATTCTGTAACATCGTCTTCACGTTCCAAAACCATTACCTTCGTCCTAAACCTCGGTTTTAGTCGGAAAATCACAGAAGAGCCGCTATACTTAGTTACTTTAAGATTCAATCGAGTGAGAACGCTATAATTTTATTCAAGTTTTCTTAAATGTTTTTGCTCTCGGTTCAACTGTAAAGTTGATGAAAAAAAAACCCGTGAATTTAAGATTTATTTCGGAGTCTTTTACATCTGAATGTATCCTACAGGTCAATTTTGTATAATTTCAGGGACATTTATGAATAATAATAAAAAAATTACTGGCAGCCCTGGTTTTATAGAATAGGTCTTCATTTTGGCTTGGAAGGCAAGGGTATGAACGTGTTATGTTTTGATTCTATTGTAGAAAATTGATTTGTTGGTAATTGAATTAATTCTTCTACTTGATCGTACTTTAATCATCAATCATTTCATCCAAGTACCTACATTTATCTGGTTCAATGGTATAATAAACCCTAATATATACATACGATCGTGAAACGAATATCTTCTTTTTCCGTGTTCACTTCGGTTTAAGTGTGTTTAACAAAAGAACAGAACACATCAACTTCTCATATAAACTCCAAACGTCTAAAATACGATCCCAATCATTTCGTGGTTTCAATCCAAAGAAACAATAAAATTGCTATATGGAGCGTGAACTATGATCCTCCATAGATGAAGCATCCGATCGGAAGAAACGGCACTACCCATAATCCACATAACATATTACTTTCCGATTAACTTAATCTTTCTTTTTATTACGTCCTTTCCAGAAAATCTTCACATAAATTCCTCTTAGAGTGAATAATTCATATCAAAGTGTCCCAACTTCACGGGTTAAGCTCGGAGCAATTTTAATGATTAATATGTAAAACGACAATGCTAGTCCTCTGGTTATCTACCCGAACAAAGAAAGGGCACGCCTATTCATATATCAGATGCAGACTTGACCCTTCCTTCACCGCAGGCCGAGTAATAGTTTTAATGGAAAGGTCATTCTAAAAAAAGGGTTCATAATGCTGAGGAATAAACTAACAAGAGTTGGTGATAAAGTTACGTAAATAAATCAGTCTTTGTCCTAAGAGTACTTTTTTTGCTAACCTGTTTTGTCGCACTACTGGAAAAAGGTATCCTCTAAACTCTTCTGCACAGTAGAATTGATCTGGGTGTGTACTGAAAACAATTAGAAACTGCATGGAGTTATGTATAGCTCTAATATTAATAAAGAATGTTTATATTAGCCAGTGTTTTCTTCCATTTGTCCATAAGAGGTAGGCACTAATAAATTTTTTACATATAGGTACATTATAAAAAACATAAGGTCTTGCTTCCCCCAAAAAACTCTTTTCCAGTGTTTAATGTACTTCTGTGTAAAGACCTTTCATGTCTTTCAAAACTGTTGTATGGAAATGTCTAAAACATTCGTTCCACGTAGACAGTGGTTCCGTAATCTAATTATTTATTTACTATTGCCTCTTTGTTTCCGGATCGGGTCACTGAGTTTGTAGGACTGTATTTGATAGATATTTAATATATCTTTAGATAGAGTTGGTATAGGATTTAGTTATTTTACTTCAGCTGGCTTAATTTTCTTACTTCAAAGTTCTAAAGAAGGTAATTTTATGAAGTTGCCGTGAACAAAGGTAGAGTTGGGCGCCTTAGGCGGTAGACGGAATAAACAGAATACACCAAGTTTGCGCGCAAACAAGCAGTTAAAAAGAAATGTACAAAACACTAAAACAGAGTGTGGTTGAAACAAAATGAAAATATCTACATTGAAAAAATAGCTCTTTTGATGCTTTCTTTATATGTTACAAATACCTGTGCTTATAATATACTAGTAGAAGTATATAGTAGAGTATAAACTCACATATAAACTACTCCTGGAAATGAAATAGCCATAAATAAACACGAACTATTAAATTTTAACTGAAAGTTTGAACGTATAACATCGTAATTAAACAATAATACCCTCCGGATATCAGGTTGCGATAAATCCATTTATTCTATGTCAGAATTTGGAATTGTAGTTAGACAAAACAAGCGAGCGCTGTTGTGGTTTCTGGCCGGTCAGTCCATTTGCCCGCGGTCAAATTCAGTTTCAAATGCACTCTAATGTCTAATGTACCGCTTTGTGAAATTAACAGAATCGCAGAAAATTATAATGTTATGGAGGGAACCTACATTCTGGTTTGTGAGCTATCCTGCTGTTTTGTTCGTGGAATACTTCGCGAATCATCCTTTCATGTTTGCATATTATGATCTAAGTAAAAATTCTTAGGCTATCAAAGAACCCGAAACTAGGATCTGGTACTCTTATTTGATATGAGTTGTTTAAAATTCAGTAAAAACCTGTCGACTAAAATATGAGACAGTTTAAAGGTAATTAAATGAACCCTTTTAAGTGCACATCACAATATGAATAAAAGTGCCCCAGGCATCGGCGCCCATGCAAAAGAGTAAAATGTGTCAATACAGTATCGTTTTATTGTGCGCCGACATGAAATGGTTTATTTTACAGTGGCTTGCTTTTTGTGCTGCCCGTAATTGAATTGGCAAAGTTTACGATCGCAAAAATATTTATTGTGGGAGCATGGCGGACACAAAAATAAATAGTTGCCGATGACGCCCGGTGAGGTTAATTTTCAGGGAACAGAGAGCTATGAAAGTAGTCACGGGACGCGGGTGGACATTAACCTTTGATCATATTATCGGGCGACGGGTCATTATCACGCAACTGAACTTAGTAACAGACACCAAATGCGTTTGTTAAGTTTCGCCAACTAATTAAATTTAACCTTTTATACAGGGTGTAAGTTTAGACAGTTGTATTACTCTAAAGAGTGATTGTACTCATGATACTGAAGAACTTTCACCAAAGAACCTAAAGGAAAATTGGCAAAAAAATTGTTGACTTGCCATAACTAAATCCAGTCAGCTGATTGAACGTTTGTATGACAAGTAGAAAAGCAAGTTTAATAGGTTCCTTGGAGGATGTTGTTCAGTATCATGATCATGAGTATTCAATGCAACTGTCGATAATTACACCCTGTAGAAGATGTAATAAAGAACACCGCAGCACGCGGCAGCGATCGATGTGTTGAGAAGAAAGCAGTCTATTTCCACCAGCGAGATTAACAGGTTTATGTGCACTGGACAAGATACAACAGAAAATATATCACGTAATCTGAGAAGATAGGTACTTTATTCTCAAATAAAGTCATAAAACACCAGACCTTCATCCGTACCAAATCGAATCTAACTCCAAACTCAATCCTAAACTTCAATTTCAAAGAGACAAAACCTCATTATGTCTCGAGAGAATTTGCGGCAAAGTTCTTAATCTGTTCCTAATTCTTAGTTTTCTCATAAACGTGGGAAACAACACGCGGTCGTGTATTCGGAGTCTTACGTAATGGCTACAGTTCGTTTCAGTTCCAAATAAGAAGTCTCGCGAACCATGCTATTTTTATGTCTATCTCGTAGGTATAAGAGTGAAAGTTGAAGACTTTTGACGTAATGGCTAGAGGAAGTGTTTAAAGAAACATTAGGGAAACGGATAAGTTTGGTCATTAGGATACTCTCGTACCTTTCGTGAGGAACTGCCGGACAAACGGGACTCGTAAAACATTCCTTTGTTTAGAAAATAAAATATGCTTTATTTATGCTTCACTTTAGTCCCTGGAAAATAATACATGGAAGGGATACAGAAAAATGAAGAGCTTCACCGCAGAAGAAAAATGTGATCATCGAAAAATTTACCTCTTATTTGAAACTCTATTTACAATGACATCAAGCGTTATTCAAAACTGGGTTCGAAACAGGCTTCAAGATAAGTTAATTATGTACACATCTACACTATCGACACGCACTTTGCAGAGTTTTTAAAGTTGGTACCATCTTTATCATAAAACTATTGGGGTATATTAAAGTAATCTTCAGACTGTAATATTTTTTTAATAACAATAATTTCTTCGTAAAATGTAATCGCGAATAGAAAGAACATGAAAACAAAATTTCTGCATCTAACCAATGACGTTTTACACAACTTAGTATCTAGCAGAATAGGTTTTGAACATGTCATAAAAAAATCCAAGAGTGTCTAGCGCTCACATCACTTGGGTGCCGCAGCCATAGTTTACTGTGTAAATAAAATAAGTGATGAAGCTCAGCGGTCGCGGCGGGTCTATGCTCGCGCGGCGTGCGGTGTATGGCGGGGGATAGGCGTACCCTAACTTAATTCGCTGTTAGGGTACGCGCGCAGGCAGCGTGGGCTGAGTCGCACTCCTACCGGCCCCCGCACGCCCCGCACAATTGGCCTGCCGCGACCACTGAGTTTCACCACTATTAGTTCTTTACACTATGGTAAAATGCAAATTCATCAAAACAGTAGTGAAATAAATAGACTTTGTTCTGAAAGTTAAGAAACACACGAAATATCTGAAGAAAGAGACACCGACGACCCACAAAATATGCTTTTCCATAGAAAACTGATGTACCTAACCGACTCCAATGTAAGAAAAAACTGTAATTTTCTTCATTTTCTTCAGTTTGATGGTCTAAATTCAAAGTTTCAGTATTTGCCTGGCTTTCACTTACATCCTGTATAGAGACTATTCCGACGAGGCGGTTATTTTATTGTATGAAATCACTCAAAACCTGTCCTACGTGATGTTTTACGTGTATATTATGATTCCATATGCGCCGCTTCATCGCCGACGACGCGAAGGTGCCAAAATGGTAAAAGTGCCTCTGAAAAGTCACTGCACTGTAATCAAACTACGTTTTTCTATAAAGTCTTATGCAACTTAAAGTGAGAAAACATGTCACATCAAAGATAAAATGATGCGACGTGGTATTCTGTTCCGGACATTTGGCTTCGAAACCCTAAAGACGAAGTATGTTTACAGAAGCGTGTCGCACAGAAAACTGCAGTTTTGTGAAGACATTAAAAAGTTTCCAATTCTTAAACTCTACTGCTTAATGCTTCAAGTTCGCCTGTTCGAGACCTCTCGAGAATAATTTAGTCATTCCACTGTTGTTTCAATGGTTACCGTTTACTTCTTTAAGAAGACTTTGTAGAGACAAAAAACAAACACAATAAAGTGAATGGACTATGGAAATCAGTACTGTAAATAGGGCTGTACAAAAATCAAAACTTACATCTAATCTAAAACTATTATAAATCTGTAACAGAAGTGAATTTGTAGTATGGAAGATATTTACAAGAAAAAGATTACGATATGGTAAGGAACTCCAACTCAACCTTTTTTAAGAATTTTTTGTTGGAGCTATTAGGTGTATTTGTAAACGCAAAGCAAGCAGGTTGTCAGCTGTCACTGAGCTGTCAAACTCACTTCCTTCCGTCTGTCATCGCTAGCAAATTGGTTGTAATTCGTTCCGCTGAATAAACATAATATCACAGATATATATCGGCATCTTTTATTAGAAACGCCTTTAATCCATCAGGTTATGGGCTCAGGGCGAATCCCTGCGTAGAAAAAGTGTTATTTTCGTGATCGACGATCATCACTCACGTCCATCGTCATCACCACGTTATAGCCGGCCGGCATCGGAACCAATCTTAGAAATGGCAAGCAGCGGTCCAGGTTCATCATTCCCAGTAGAAAAACTTCAAGGCATCCAGGATTACCATAATTGGAAATTTGCCATGAAAATGGTTTTGGTACACGAAGACTTATGGGATAAAGTGGAGAAGAAGACGGAAGAAAAAGATGACAAGAAAGACTTGAAGGCTTTAGCAAAGATATGCTTGTCAGTGCATACCACTGCATATTCTCATGTCAGGAATGCAAAGACAGCATATGAAGCTTGGAATAGTTTGAAACAGGCTTTTGAAGACAAGGGTTTATGCAGAAGATTAAGTCTTTTGAGAAGTCTCTTTAGTATGAAGTTGTCAGATAGTGAGAACATGGACACATACTTATCCAAGATCTCAGACAATGTTCAACAGTTAAGCGATATTGGATCTGGTTTGGACGATGATTTTGTTGCGGTTATAATGTTGAGCGGGTTGCCAGCAGACTATGACCCCTTGATTATGACACTTGAAAACAACAACGTGAAGTTATCAAGCGAGATGGTAAAAGCCAAACTATTACAGGAACATCAGAGGTGAGATGGAAACAACGATGTGACAGCGTTGGTTGCTAGAAAAATATTAAAATGCTTCAGATGCAAAAAGGGTGGTCACCTAATGAAGTATTGTCCACAGAAAAATTATGACAGAGAGATAAAAGACAAAGCATTGCTGACAGCGCTCTCCGTTATGGTGAAGGCAAGCACATGGTGTATCGACTCAGGAGCAACAAATCATATGTGCAACGATCAAAGTGTATTCTGTGACTTTGTTTCAATAAAACCAGTTCAAGTGAACATCGCTAATGGTGACAAACTATCAGCAATTGGACTAGGAAACGTGAAGGTGATGTTAAAAAATGGTTTAAAGACAATAAGCAATGTGTATTTTGTGCCCAATTTAGCTGCAAACCTTTTATCGGTAAGTGCTATGGCTAGAAAGGGTTTTACAGTGTTATTTGACATGAAAGGTTGTAAAATTATAGATGAAGATCAAGATTTGGTTGTAGCTACAGCCACACATGTTAATAATGTTTATCAACTAGACATAGTAGATTCTTTAACATCGTCGGAAGGTGCCATATTACCGCCTATTTTGTTTCCGGAAACAGCGTCGGCTACCCAGCTTTCGGATTTTACAGATCAGCAGCAGGCAGCTGGCTCAGCTGAAGCAGGAGCAGGATCATTGATATTGAAATCAAATCCTGTCACGACTGGTTGCAAAGAAACTCATGAAACATGGCATCGACGGCTGGCTCATCTGAACAGTAGAAGCATGGGCGTTATGAAAAGAGGTATGGTCACAGGAATAGATTATGAAGATAGTCAATATAAGTCATGCGAGGCTTGTGTTCAGGGGAAGCAAACAAGACTACCTTTCCCTAAAAGTTCACAAACCAGGTCAAAAGAAGTTCTGGGACTGCTGCATTCCGATTTATGCGGTCCAATGCCAAAGTCTTCTTTTGGGGGAGCGAAGTATTTTTTAACTTTTACTGATGATTACTCTCGAAAAACATTTGTTTATTTTCTAAAGTCTAAAAGTGAAACATTTAATTATTTCAAAATTTTTAAGACACTCGTGGAAAATCAGACAAATAGGAAAATAAAGATGTTGAGAAGCGACAATGGAGGTGAATACATTAATGGTCAATTTCAGGAATATCTGAAGGAGCATGGAATCGTACACCAAACAACAATCCCATATTCACCGGCGCAGAATGGAGTCAGTGAACGTGTGAACAGGACTATTGTGGAAAAAGCCCGGTGCATGATGCAGGATGCAGGGCTTGACAACCGGTTCTGGGCAGAAGCGGTGCAGACTGCAGTGTATATAAAGAACCGGACACCAACAAAAGCTGTCATGGGTGCAACACCAGAGGAAAAATGGACAGGCAAAAAGGTAGATGTCAGTTATTTTAGAATTTTCGGCAGTCTGGCTTATGCATTGATACAAAATAGAAAAAAGTTTGATTCTAAATGTAAAAAGTACATATTTGTGGGTTACTGTGAGGACAGCAAGGGCTATCGACTTATAGATCCAGAATGTCCAACTACTTGTATAAAAGCAAGGGATGTAACTATCTTCGAAAAACAATTCATTTCTAATGGTAAACCCATAAGTAAAATGTCATATGATGAAAATAAAGGCTTATTCCCGACACCCCCACCTGTCATAAATATCGGTTCCGATACAGAATCAGCACAGTATTCCGGCGAAGAATCAAGTTCAGAGTCAGAATCAATCAAAGAAGGACAGCCTAATACTGTATTTTCAGATACTCAAAATAGTAAATCTGATGACATATCAATTAAATCAAAACAAAGAAGGCAAGAACTAATTTTGATTGATACTGATGATGATAAATCCTCTTCATCGGGTTCAGATGATGGTTCGGATCAAACTTATGTTCCAGGGACATCAACTTTGGGACATGAAGAAACAGATACTACCATTGAAAGTCCGGATGATTACGCTGACTCCGTAGAATACACAAACATGGCACTGAGTGGAAATGAGCCGTTGACAGTGAAGGAAGCATTGAATAGCAGAGAAGCTGCACACTGGCGTCAAGCGATGCAAGATGAGTATGATTCATTTTCTTCAAACAATTGTTGGAGTTTAACAGATTTGAAGGAAAGACAAAAACCAGTAAAATGTAAGTGGGTTTTCAAGATAAAACGAGGCCTCAATGGAAAAATATTAAAGTACAAGGCTAGATTAGTGGCAAAGGGCTTTACACAGAAGTATGGGGTGGATTACCAGGAAACATTTGCTCCAGTTGTGCGTCATTCAACGATTAGAATGCTATTTGCCATAGCTGCAGAAAATAACCTAAATATTGACCAATTAGACGTAAAAACAGCTTTTTTGAATGGAAATCTTCACGAAGATGTAGTGATGGAACAACCAGAAGGATTTGTTATAAAGGGGAAGGAAGACAAGGTGTATAAGTTAAACAAATCCATCTATGGCCTAAAACAAGCAGCCAAATGTTGGTATGATAAGATAGACAATGTTATCACAAAGAAACTGTTTTTTCATAAATCATCGGTGGAACCATGCGTGTATTTTAAATCGGAACACGGGAAAATGGTGATAATAGCGTTGTACGTGGACGATATTCTCTTATTTTCATCATCACCAGAGAAAACGAGAGTAAAGAAATAAAACATAGATTAATGAAAGAATTCGAAATGAAAGACTTAGGTCAAGTTCATGAGTTCTTGGGAATGAGAGTTTGTAGAGAAAAAGGAAAGATTACCCTTGATCAATCGGACTATATAACAAATGTTTTAAACAGATTTAAAATGGAAGATTGTAATCCGATTGGAACTCCGATGGAAGTCGGTCTCAAACTTACCAAAGCTGAAAGGAAATCTGAAAACTGTGAATACAGAAACTTAGTAGGCTGTCTCATGTATATTGCTGTGTGTACGAGGCCGGACATTGCTCATGCAGTAAGTTTTTTAAGCCAATTTAATGAATGTTACTCTGATGTTCATTGGAAGGCTGCCAAACGGATATTACGTTACTTAAAAGGTACAGTAAACTATTGCCTAATATTTGAGAAATCCGGTTTACATGTTTGCGGATATGTGGATGCTGATTGGGCTTCTTGTGAGGTGGATCGCAAGTCCTACACTGGTTTTGTATTCAAAATAGGTAAGTCAGTAGTCAGTTGGGAAAGTCGAAAACAAAAAACGGTTGCTTTATCCAGCACGGAAGCAGAATATATGGCACTTTCCGATGCATGTAAAGAAGGTCTGTTTATACGTACCTTTTTGAAAGAGTTGTTAAATTTAGATTGTGTAATAGATTTGTTTAATGATAATCAATCTGCCCAAAAGTTGACAGAAAATTCAATGTATCACTCTCGTACCAAACACATCGATACCAGACATCATTTCATAAGGGACATTGTTAAAAGGAACATAATTCATGTAAGATATCTTAGCACAGGTGAAATGATAGCTGATATCCTTACCAAACCCTTAGTGAAGGAAAAGTTTGCGGGATTTATGTGTCACCTGGGCTTAGGAGTTTCTATGTAACGGAATATTCCGTATTCAATGTAATTAGTAATTAATTACTGTAAAACAACTGTTTGTTAAAATTTACTTTGTAGTTTATACGCCATGCTTGTTTTGGTTTAAGGGGAAGTGTTGGAGCTATTAGGTGTATTTGTAAACGCAAAGCAAGCAGGTTGTCAGCTGTCACTGAGCTGTCAAACTCACTTCCTTCCGTCTGTCATCGCTAGCAAATTGGTTGTAATTCGTTCCGCTGAATAAACATAATATCACAGATATATATCGGCATCTTTTATTAGAAACGCCTTTAATCCATCATTTTTGTCCGTCCGTTTGTCTGTTTATTTGTTTGAGCATCATGCAAAAACTACTAACCCGATTTTGATAAAATTATTTTTGTTTGATAACTTATGATTTTACATAAAATTTGGTAATCATTTGTGCGGACGAAGTCACGGGTAAACTCTATAGGTATTCTTTATTTTTGTACACCAAAAATACAAAAAATGGTTTGATTATTATTACATACATTATTTTGACTAGCGGCGCCCGCGACTATTAGGTAGGGTTTATACAGAAGAGACGCATGGCGGTGGCTGGTAGTCAAAGTAACACCAATATAAACCTTAAATTACGTAGCATAGCGTCGTTTTTGACGTAAAGAAAAATCGCGCCCCCTCCGCCAACAGGCGACGTCGCCTGGAAGCGCGGGCGTAATTCTCCAAACGACTCTTAGCCTAGTAAAAGTAAACATTTTACCTTGCAAAAGGTCCGGTATCCACGATTTTTTAATATGTTATACGGGTATAGGTCCTTATTAAAAATCCAAGTTTTCGACCCTGAGGTGCTGCCGCGGGCTCTGCCACGTCCATAAAAGAACGAAAATTTCAAAGATTTTTCAGTATTCATTATTTAAAATCTAAAGCTTAGGTTTTAGAGTCAAATTATGTTTTAAAGGAATTAAGAGCACTAAATGCGCTACAGTTTGGTTTTTGAATCATCTTTTTATACTGTATAGTTACCGAGATACAGCACTTCAAAATAAGGGCAGTTAGGGCTAATTCCTAACTGCCCTATGCCTGTGGGTGCAGAAAAGCTGGGCTTAAGAGGGTTTTTTGTATGTAGGTAATCTCTGGAAGTACCAAACCGATTCGTAAAATTCTTTCACTGATAGAAAGCTACACTATCCCTGATTACCATAGGCTACATTTTATTTTGTAAAAAAAAAAATCTGTTCGATATCTAAGTATTTGTTTACCAATTGACATTTGCTGAAAATTTACAAGTGTCGCATCTTATGGTTCAAAAAACATATTGTAGCGCATTATTTATACTTCTTCTGAACACCTTCACAGTGAAACCTAAAGTTAATAACATATTTAATTTAAAAAAAAAACGAAATTTTAAGGAATTAGTCATACCTCTCCATACTTTGAGGTTTTGTATCTTGGGAACTATTCAGTATATAAAGATGATTCAACTATCACATTGTAGCGGATTTGGTCTTCTTTAAAGCTTTAGTAAACAAGTTTGCTCTAAAACCCAACGTTTAAGTTTTACTGAAAAAGTCTCAAAATTTTCGTTGTTTTATGGTCACACCAGAGCCCGCGGCAGGACCCCAAGGTCGAAAACTTGTATTTTTATTAAGGACCTCTACCTGTATAACATATCCAAAAATCCCGGATACCCGACCTTTTGTAAGGTAGGGTATCATTTTCCAAACAGATTTACTGAACTATCTATGCTACGTACTATAATGTTTATATTACCGCAAGCCGCCCGCGAAATGTCCGCGCCACGTCACTTCTGTTTAAACGACGTTTGTACGAGTCTGTACTAGCAGATTATGATGCAAAATAAGTTCCTATAACTGCCAACATATTGAACTCTAAACAAATTGGCCTTGCTAACTTTACTGTACCTACGATACGAGTATAATATAAGAATCTAAGCAATCGTTACAGTCTATGTAATCAACTTTTTCTAACCGAAAATGAAAATAAAGCTTCTCTGAAAACGTTGACTGAAAAAAATCTATTACCTCCAAATTATTACGGTCTCATCAGGGAGCGTTCCGCGATCCTACGAGATTTTTCCTTTTTTCACCAAAAACGATACATCAATCTCTCCGACAGCTAATTTTAGCAAACAATAACTTTTCGCACCTTTCTTCTTTTCAGCCACCGTCTCTTTGTAAGGTCAATAAAGGGAAAATGGTGTGTAATATGCACGTTATTGTTATAATCATAAGCTTTTATTTGCTTCGAGGTAGAGGGGCGAGATAAATCTATAGTCCGCTGAAATAAACATTATTTCGTAACATTTTGCTCCGTGTAAATGGTACCGTCAGTGTAATAAATCTGGATTTCATTGAAAAGTTCAAATTAAAAGACTTATTGAGACGAAACTAACAAAGAATTGAAAAAGCACGAGCTATACTGCTGCTAGAAGCTGCGAAGAACAAAGAACTAACTGTTTCATTAAACCCATTATTGCATTTCCTAAAAACAAAAAGCGAACGGAAAAAAACAAAAAAGAAACAACATTAAATCTCAATGGATCGTTGCAAATGGGAAACAAAATCGCAGAGAAAAGAATTCAATTAAACAAATTGATAGATAGCAGTTGTTTCATTTTCTAAATCGTTTTCATTCTTTGCGATCAGTATCGCTTTGTGATCGCCTCGTCTCGGGTTGTCAATTCGAGAATACAAAAGGGGTTTTAAGAATTAATGTGTTTTCGTAAGATTCGACCTAACTAATTTTAAAGACTATAAAAGACTACAGTAAATTATTATGATAAAATGTTACATAGCAAACCGATAAGTATAACTTTCTGAAAAAATAAACTATACCGCACGCCATGCAAGCTGGTGCAAAATTTTTTAAAACTAATTATTTCACGAGTTCAGAGGTCAAAATTAGTAACTTTACATCAACATTGGACACCGTCACCACTCAATATGAAGATCAATAATTATGAAACTGTTCCATTTATTATGTCTCACGATCCATTGGTTATGGCTCACGAGATAAGAATGGGGCAATATTTGGAACTTAAAGTTTGATCTGCTGAGCACCAATCTAGGTGCTCTTCGCGGAATAGTTTAGGTGCTCAAATGGGATGTCATTTGAAATTGGTGCTCAAGTGGGAGAATAGAAAAATTCAAAATATTGAATTCCACTAAGAGCACCAATCCAGGTGCTCTTCGCAGAATAGCTTAGGTACTATTGAAAATCGGTGCTCTTATTCGTAGAATACTCCGATATTTTAGCGTACCGTATGTGCTTTTCGATGTTCATAGTGTAGTATCATTAAGTATTTCTTCTTCTTTTAAACCTGCTTTGTCCAACTGCTGAGCAAAGGCACCTGCATGCTTCAATTTCGAGGCATTATCGTACCTACTGTCCATTACAAGTGGCGACGGGCTTACTCCCCGTCACACTGGACAGAGTTTCGGTACTACTAGTGAAACGTGGATGTTCTGAAGTTTCAGAATATCTCTGACTACCCCCTCGGGGAATATAGTCGTGAGGATATGCTATGCTATGCTATGCTGAGCAAAGGTTTTCCTTAAAAATTTGTTTTATTGCCAACTTTAGTTGCAGGTAAAATATTTTTGCAAGTCTACGATGTCTTATTGAATTCCATTATTTCGCAAATAGCACCAATAATTCACGTTTATTCCATTGCCATTTCCTTTCACCGAAACTTTCCTTATTTCGTCCACGCACACCCATTTATACAGTAGTTTGGAAGGCGTAAATCGTTGCCAGTATCGGAGATTGAAAAATAGACAGTGAAACATCTGTCGCATGAACTATACACGTTCTATATACAAATTCGCTCATATGAAGCCATTTTCAATCATACGCCACGGGCATAAAGGTCGTTCTTAGTGGCTTCTTACGTAGAGTGAACTATAATATGATGAGATTACCTCCTTCGTGCGCTGACGCCGCGGTACGTGATCTCTGTGAGATGAAAGAGAAACGATGCTGTTGGTTGTATAGGAGCGATTCAGGGTTTTCTTTACAATTGGAAGGGTAACTAAGCTATTTTGTGCGTCGGTTGATTTTAAGAGTACCTTTGCCACACCTCGGACTCTACTTGGCTGTCACTTCACGTAACGTAACTGTAGCGTGACACTGAGTGAGTGCGATTGAGACCGGAATAAACCATTACCTATATTTTCTGCCACACTTCTTACCAAGAAGGGTGAGGTAAAAATTGCGGGGGAGGGGGGGCAGGGAGTGTTCATCCTATATTGGACGGGTTATCAATTCAGAATGAATCGTTCAATTGCCTTGCTACAACTGTAGTAAGCTTCAAAAAAATAAATAATTAGAAGTTGTGGCAAAAGCTCCGACTACGTACCCTTAAAGGGATTAAGGTAGGCAGTTTAAAATGTAGACATATTATAGTGTTGTACATATTAAGTTGCCCTCTGTGCCTCGTTGTTTTGCACACCGATGCAATATTAAACAAAAACAAACAATCATACAAACGTTGCAAGCCATTTAACAATGATTTCACATGTGGAATTTCAATTCTATAGAAGAGGTACATAAATACATCTTATGGTAAGTATACAGTACAACTCAGAATGTTTTTTGTCTTCTTTTTTTTACATAAAATCGACATTCCAAAATTCTTTTTCCACTTTCGTTTTATGACTAAAAAGGTTTTTTTCTAAACATCAATCTTACTCAAAGGGAAAACTTTTATAAAATGAGGTCAAACAGTTTTCCGCGAAATGCTGTTGCCGACATTTTAAAGATTCCTTCGTAGAAACTGCGGAGAATGTTGCAAAGTTTTTTTTTTGAGTTGTTACTTAAACTCTTTTTTAATTTTGAATTCTTGTTGCCCAAGACTTAACATTTTGTAATGAATTTTGCTTTTACTATTTAGGTTTTTCTAAACAACAAAGGGAACAGGATATAGATAGATCCATCAGTGACGATATGCAAAAGCTCTTGGAGAGCCCAGTAGAGAGAGAGCACATACCTTATGGGCAGGTATCCCTACTGCAGGCGTCTCTTTCTAACAAACAAACTTTTGCAATTAGGCATCCCGCTTCAATTGAAAGCAAGATCGCAAAAAAACGCATTTTTCATCAGTATCTTTTCTCTTGGGTTTTGGGAAAAAATCCAGCGCGTAGAATCACTGCTATAATTAATTACCTATCAAATGATGGTAATATTCAGTAGAAATGGTGTAGGGTAATTCTTGTAAAACTGGTTATAAATCTGAAATCGAACTTACTTTGTTCCTCTTTTCTATCGAGAAAATTTAATAGAATCGTGTTTTCAACGGTTAGATTCACTGCAGAAAGAACGTATCTACACAGTTATGTGAACTATTTATTATATTAAATGTAATAATTTGGTTATCAAAAATCGGTTCGAATACAGACAAAATAGGTATCACCCCTTCTTAAGAGGGCTATCACAGTCCAGTGGCGCCCTCATCACATTAAAAAAGATTGCTCAATAAAGAAAGCCTACATTAAAAAAGTGATCAACATCAAAACTACAAAAGTCTTCAAGCTAGCTAGCGGTCCAGTGGCGAGTAACCTTGCCTGCCGTGCAGGAGGCGATGGTTCGATCCCCGTCCAGGCCGACTCGTACCAATGAGTTTTTCGGAATTTATGTACGATTTGTAACACCACTGGCTTTTCGGTGAAGGAAAACATCGTGAGGAAACCTGCATGCTTCAATTTCGAGGCATGTATTGTACCTACGGTCCATTACAAGTGGCGACGGGCTCACTCCCCGTCACACTGGACAGAGTGTCGGTACTACTAGTGAAACGAGGATGTTCTGAGGTTTCAGAATATCTCTGACTACCCCCTCGGGGAATATAGTCGTGAGCATATGCATGTATGCATTACTTTATAATATCATGATGATTAGAGTAATATCATAGATCAAATAAATTATACACAAGCAATATGGATCTGTTGCTTACAAGATATTATATTACTATTTGCTTTCAATTTTTGAATTATTTTGTCTATACCCTAGAAACATGATTGGAAGCTAGTTTTGTCTCTATTTTTAATAAAAGCCTAACGTTCCTATTCATTACTGTCATATGTACCTAAATACTTAAGATAATATTGCTATTAGATTTATAAAATAAAATAAAAACAACTTTTCTTGTCACTTCAACGTGTGTACTTCACATTCATTCTAAAAACAACCACTCGTGTGCAAAAATATTACACTCGTATATTGCATAAAATACGCATGTAAAATTCACATAAAAAGAAGAACCCCTCCTATATTAACACCTAAGTCTAAGCAATAAATGCGAAAATTGTATGATTTGTGAGACTTCATATTTAGGGATATGGGCAATGAGGTGTAAAACTGAAAAATGGGCAACACCTTGCACTGTTTCCGAACTGGTTATCTCGAAATGGTTGTCATTTAGGATTATATTTCTTATCTCTATGTTTATTAAATATTTTGTTTCGACTGTTTTTTGTAGATATTATGAATGAAATATGTTGTATACTATAGCACAGCCGGGCAAATAGGTACTGAAACGGTGAATTCAGGCCATCAAACTGAACAATTTTCACTATGGAGCCAATCTTCTAAATTGGAAAAAGAAATTGGAAAGCAAGCTCACACGTCGCATTGACTAACATTATAATAGAAAGTTTCACCTTTTGTAGTTTTATAGTTATCTGTCAATTTAAAAAGGCTTTTTTAATTTCTGTGCCTTATTTCCAGGAAGGTGGCATATGTATTGTCTAATTTCCCACATATTTTGATAGATGTATAGATTCAATATTTAAACATTCTTCATCGCTAAATCCAATCTTCCCCTAAGAAAACCTCAATACCAACCAAGTTCGTTATTTTTTAAGAAATAAAAGCTAAAGGTAAAAGTTTTGAAAGTTATATAACTGTCTCCTAAACTCCAACATCTTGAAATCCCAAAGTTTTCCAGAACTAAATCATTTTTCTCGTAATTTCATAAAGAGAAAAACCTAACGAACACAAAAACCACATAAACTCCACAAGCCAGATGAAGAACTAAGGAAATCCAATTTATTTCTCTCTACAACTGTGCGAGTTGCGAAACGAGTGGTGTTGTCTAAATTAAATTTCAGTACAGCTAAACTTTGAGGGAAGCGTTTGCTGGATCAACCGACAACAAAGTAAACAAGATGTACTAGGTAAATACCTATTCAGATGCACCGAAATTACGTAACTCTATTTGCAAATTTTATGTCCTTAGAATATTTTCAAAATCCGGAAATCCAAAAAATACACAAATAAAGTGAGAAAAACCTTTTATCATTGTGGAACTATAGTGAAGTTTAGATTTTGAAATAGTCTCTCGCTCGGCGTCTTTTTAGGGTTCCGTACCCAAAGGGTGAAAACGGGACCCTATTACTAAGCCTACGTAGTCCGTCCGTCCGTCTGTCCTACCTATTTAGGGCTGTAACTTTTGAACCGTAATAGCTAGATAGTTGAAATTTCTCAGATTATGCGTTATTGCGGAGAATTTGTTAACAAATAATAAAAATGGCAGAAAGTTAAAAATTAAGGGGGGTTTTCAACAAGAAACTAGTTTTTATCAACGTTTTTTCTTCACGCTCTATAGTAAAAACGATAATACATACAAGCGTCAAACTTAGTGTGATTATAGAGCAAACTCTACAGAATAACAACAAATACTAAAAACCGGCCAAGTGTGAGTCGGTCTCGCGCTGAAGGCCCCGGACAAAAAAAGTTTTTTTTCTAAGTTAATAATGTTGTGTTCTGTGGTTGTGTGGTACGGAACCCTCGGTGCGCGAGTAGCCCGACTCGCACTTGACCGGTTTTATTTTGTTGTTGTCAAAAGTGAGAAAATTCTCAGGAATGACAATGTTTTTACTTTCCAACTTGGAAAGTAAAACATTCTCTAAATACTAATAAAATTCAACAAAATCGTCAGAGCCATTTCTGCGAAAGCAATTGTATACAAGTACTAGTGTTAACCCGCGACTTCGTCCGCACAAATTATATACCAGATTTTAAGTCAGATCATAAGCTATCAAACAAAAAAAGTTTCATCAAAATCGGTTCAGTAGTTTTTGCGTGATGCTCGTTCAAACAAACAAACACACAAACAAACAAACAGACAGACAAAAAATGCAAAAATTGGTGATTTGGAATCAGGGACACCTAAAAACCATATAAGTAGTAATCTTTTTTTTGTAAATATCTTCAATGTACAGACACACTTCTGTTACAGTTTTATAATAGTTTAGATACCAATAAAAGTAGGTGTTGGAATGAATATTATAGGTACCTAGATTTAGAAGTGCTTACCAGTTTTCTTACAGCTTATTTTTTTAGATACATTAAAGGGTTTACAATTCGATAAGGCTACCAACTAGGTACCTAACTGCTCATATTTTAATACTTTCCTAATATTTTAATTGAATTTATTGGTAAAACAAATAAAAATGGGTAAGTACATCCTAATATTTATATAATAAACAAACAGTTTTATCTACATATTTGTACCATTTAACATGTTTACCTAACCAAAAAGCCCGCACAAAAGGTATTTTTGGAGGAAAATGCAATAAAAGGTAGTAACAAGTTCTTAGCCCGCGGCGTAACGTGCCGGGAAACTTGAGGGCTTTTTGGGTTAATTAACCATACAAGTTTCAGTACACCACGAGATAAAACCTTGATACGCCTAACAACTTCAAACAAATACTGAGTTTCTACTCTGAATGAAATAAATTACGGAGAGTAAGTATATCGGGAGGAAATCCGATTGGACACTTTTTACCATTATGGCGGTTAAAAACTGTAGGATACTGGATAACTAGAAGGAATGAAAAGTAGAAAAGACTAAACGGCCTTTAATTTTGCTTTTAATTGACATAACATTCCAAGGGCGGAATCAGTGTTAAAATTTTAAAAAGGATATTATTTCGTGTTACTTTATGTGCCAGTCAACTAGGCAGATCAGAATACAGCCGTACATCTTCACAAATCGCTATGCCATCGTAATACATTGCGTGCAACGAGGCCCCTAGTAAACCCATCGGTTACTAGTACGCAGCTGCATAGCAGCTTAAAGACAGTTAACACAACTCTTATCGCAACGTCATAAATTAGAAAATGGTCTGATGTGCGAGACTAATGTATGTGATACTAACTACACATTACCACGTATTGGACCTCAGAGCGTGTGCAGTCAATGCGCTCAATGAGGTGCTGTGAGGTGAGTATCATTCGTGAATGTTACCGTATTGATGCTAGATTGTGATAGTAGACCTACCGTCTCACGTCACACTTTCTCAGATTATACCGAATGATTTTTTTTATCGATCTGTAACTTTCAGGAGTGGTGCAGACCATCAAACTGAACAAATTTTACTATGGGAGCAAACATGAAATACCAAAAAAAAATCTGCTGTTACTGTAATGCCTACCTACTCGACTCAAATTTATTCGAAGACGGTTTTAGGAATTCAGGTTTGCTTCCATACTAAAAGTTGTTCAGTTTGATGGCCTGAACAGACAGAAGGCCGGCAAAATAATTCCAGTAGGTACATTATTTCATATTTTTCAGTTTATGGATAACGAAACGCAAAAATTTCAATGACGATGACGCTATACCTAATCCAAATATCGTAAATATCATAGTAAGACATATGAATTTGAGCTGTCTATGAAAATAAATTTACGTTGACGATTCAAACCCCATCGCTTACCTAGTCACTACACCTAGTTCAGAACAATTTATAACGTCCAAGTATAATGATATCACTACCACCATCAGCAATCTTCCACCGCCGCATATTTCGAGGCTTAATTGCGTCGAACAATTTATTGCATAGTTGAAGCCAGCAACGGTTTTGTAATTACGCACACCATGGCCTCTACGAGTGACAGCGCAATTAACTGCCCCTGAAAATGAGCGCATTTGTTTTTGTTGTGTAATTGAGCTGATTATCAAATTATCAAGTAGGTTCTGGTTTTCCGGCATAAGAAAGAAGAATGGCAGACTGCCTGTTTTTTGGCCCCCGTCCTACGAATAAGAATAACTATGGAAGAATAACTCTAAACAAAAGCAACATAATTTTTGGCACCCTTTGAAAAATAACATTTTGTATGAGTTTTGGCGGCAAGGTGTAGTTTTTAAGGAACAAATTTCGAACACTGTGTACTTTTTTTGGGGTCACTTTTTGAGCTTGATTTACATTTCTATACATTCTTATTCGTAGCCCCCGTCTCAGAGGGATCGTACATAAATGAAACTTAACTAACAAAAAAGTCAATTGGTTGTAACCTGCAGAATATGGTGAAAAAGTATTTCTCCTGTTGAATAAAGTGCTTGAACCTAGGTATCATAATCTTTCTCATTAGATTGTCAATTCAATCTTCTATGAAACGAAATCACACACACTTTAGACAATCAGGAAAGCGATTTTTGAAACTCATTCGTTGAACTCAGCAGTCGTAAATGTAAATTTGGCCATCCTCTTTTGTAATATTCTCCTAACTATGGAGATAAGCATCTTTCTACTGCTGATTTGACTTTCAAAAATCACACTCCTGGAGTATGATTTTTTAATGTCAAATTAGCAGCAGAAAGATGCTCGTCTCCATGGTAATATTGACATTTTCAACTGCTGAGTTCAAAGAATGAGTTTCAAAAATCGCACTCCTGTTCAATCAAGTGAAAGATGTTCCGTAACCACAAAAAAATTCCTCAGTCATCATAATGTGATTATATACATATATTCGACGAAAATAGCTGTCGTGGTTGCATTTTGCTACTGCTATTTGTATGATTTGTCCATTTTACTAGTGATTTCTACTTTTGAATGCAAACTTCTAGATGAGGAAGTTTTTTAAAAAAAATCTATTTAAATTATTATGATCGCCGACCAAAATACGGCTGCCAGTTTTCGTAAAAATTACTTGTGCCAAATTCACCACCCTTCTTTACAAGACGCTTATGTAGATTATCATAAAAATACAAGCATTTCTAAAACAATTAGTATGAAATGTTTTCTGAATTCGATCACACTTATGCCAATGGTTGCTTAGAACCAATTCTCTCCAGTTGTAACCAGTGATGGGCTGGTGGCAATAGTATTGAGCTAATTTGGTGATACTCATGATTTATATTTGCAAGTCACAGACTGACTCAGTTTATCGAATACCGGGGTCGAAAATCAGCATCTAGGTACATACAAGTAATTTGTGCTCTCTGAAGAACGGATGGTGGATACGAGAATTCTAATAATTACATAAATGTGCACCTTAATAATCTGCAAACTCAAATTTCACTGTTATACTAGTGTCGGAAACAGAACAGTGGAAATGACAACGTAACTTGACAATCACGTGGTCCGACAAGCCGGATGCAATTAAATCTAGCGCTCAACGGTAAGCTCGCTTAGATTTTAGAAACTAAATTTAATAACCGTGAGCATAAACACCTCATACGCATTATGCTCATAATTATAGTCCCTGAGTGTAAATGAAGTATTAAAAATAGCCATTATACTAGCAGCAGCTGCCAAACTCTGTCCGTTATCATTTAATACGTTACTCACTCGTAAATTTTATAAATACCTCTGTACAGTAAAGGTATGTCTTACCCACAGAGAAATTACGCGCTCCCCTAGGGTCTTACAATAAGAAATGAATTTATTTTATAACCTTTTAAGGGGATTTCTAGAGGGTAACACCTAAGTAAATCAATCAATGGGATGCGAGTTCAACTTACCTCCACGTGCTCAGCGAGGATTGTGGTCTATACCGATAACCATTTGTATAGAAGACAATCCCCAGCTGACTGGTGCATCCTGGAAACCATGGCTAACGACTGGTGTTAGGACTTCGCCTGTGCTTTTAAGTTTATTTGCACCTCTCGTTAGTCATGGGCCAAATAGTTGATAATAGGACAGGTAAGTACTACAGGGATCATGTGGTCCGGTCTCTGTGGCCTCTTCACCGCATACAGACCTTGCGGTGGGAGGGGGAGGGGGGGGTGACCACCCGGGTGTTTGTGCCGTGCCCGGGGACCCGTAAGGGCGGATGATGGGATCCTGGTGGTTGAGTTGTGGCCGATGTCGAGGCATCACTGGTCATGACAACACACCACTTTGGCCCGAATTTCGTCCGACACGGGAGGCTGCGGAATAGCCAACCGCGGTCAATCGGCTGAGGCGTCGGGTCAGACCGCCGCCAGGCGAGCGTTCTGGTATGGGGGGTGGGCAGACAGCGGTGCACTACAGTATTTGTGCCCAACCAGGCGCAGTGCTGGCATGCATCGTCTCGTCTCGTGTACAACCCATCCTGGAACGCTATACCCTTCCGGTAACCCCTGGTGCCACTTAGGCATCCCCAATGTTGAGGGCTCCATGGAGGGTGGGGGGCCGGAATGGCGAATGGTAAAACACATTGATTATGGATCTTACTAAAAAAAACCAACCAATAAAAAAGGTTGCCCTAACGGGCGACAAAAAGGGCAATAAGCCAGTAAAGGACATTATGTCATCTGCGGGAGGGCCTTCGGGAGCTGTGCTTGCAGACTGTTAGATTAATAAGTTAAATGGCTTTGTAAACGCAATTCAATCTGTCAATGTCATCTGTCATACTGACATTGCTACGTCACTTGCGAATAAGAGTTTTGCTGTCTCTCTCTCTCTCTGCTGTGCTCTGTAATGGTGGTCGTATCTTTGCTAAAAGGATTAAAAGAAATCAACTCCAATCTCTGCTGTTTTTACTTCTTCATCGATAAATCCAACAGGTTATGGGCCCAGCACGCGAACTACGCTAGAATTAACATATATTTCGGCGTATTTTCACTTTTGGTGACTCGTGAAGGATACCAGTCCAGTGAGGTTCAGAGTAAGCCTCACAGTATTGACTGAGTATACTTACGGCATGAGCGATGTCTGGTCTGCTGCATACCGCTATGTACATGAGACAGCCAATCAAGTTTCTATAAGAATACTTTTCTTCCTGTTTTTCACATTTTGGCAGCTTTATTCCTTTTTCCAACGGAGTTTTGGCTGGCTTGCATTCTACCATATTAAATGTTTCTAAAACTTTTGTTATGTATCCTGACTGATCAAGAGTTATCCTATCTTTTTCTTTAGTAACTCTCATTCCTAGAATTTGATGAGCAGTACCTAAATCTCTCATCTCAAATTCTTTCATTAGATCATTCTTTACTTTTTCTTTTAAAGTTGAATTACTTGTTGAAAACAAAAGGATATCGTCGACGTACAGTGCAATTATTATTAATTCATCTTGTGTTTTCCTGAAATACACGCATGGTTCTGAAGAGGTTTTATTAAAGCTCATTTTCTGCAACAAAACTTCATTTATCTTGTCGTACCACATTTTTGAGGCTTGTTTCAGACCATATATAGCCTTATTTAATTTATAGACCATGTTTTCCTTGCCTTTGAGTTTGAAACCGTCTGGCTGCTCCATATAAACATTTTCCTCCAGGTCACCGTTCAAAAATGCAGTCTTCACGTCCAGATGATTGATGTCCATATTCAATTCTGCAGCTATAGCAAGGAGAGTTCTAATAGTAGAGTGTCTTACCACTGGAGAGAATGTCTCTTCGTAGTCTACTCCGTACCTCTGTGTGTACCCTTTTGCTACTAAACGCGCTTTGTATTTCAAGAGTTCACCGTGCAGACCTTTCTTCCTTTTGAAAACCCATTTACACTTTATAGGTTTTTGGTGCTTCGGTCTTTCACAGAGTGTCCAACATTTATTATCAACGAAAGACTTATACTCATCTGACATAGCGTTTTTCCATTCTGCTGCTTCTACACTGGCCATGGCTTCCTGGATCGTTTGTGGATCATCATCATCAGTCTTCAAATTCTTCACAAGTAATAGCACAGACTCTAACGTTCCATCGGTGTCTTCATAGTCCGATGACTCTTCCGCTAGGGTCGAACTACCTGGAGAATAAGTTTCATCCGCCAAACAATTTGTTTCTGACATTTCCTCATCACTGTCAGTGTCATCCACTGTAATGATCGTCATCCTTTTCCTTCTTAGGTCATCAGACATCTCTGGACTTACAGTAGATGGCGCTGACAGTTCATCAGCCCGTGTCTGCTGATCACTCTCCAGAACCTCATTTTCAGGCTCTGGTTCGGGAGACTGAACAGCATTCACAGGGTCCTCATGCACAGAGCTCTCATTTTCATCATGTGACCTATTATCCTTATAGAATTTTGTTTCAAGGAAAATCACATCCCGTGCTTTAATACATTTAAATGAGTTAAAGGGGTCTAATAGCCTATACCCCTTCGTGTCTTCACAGTACCCAACAAAAATATACTGTTTTGATTTTGAATCTAATTTGTTTCGATTCTGTGTAACAGCATAAGCAATGCAACCGAAAATATGTAGGTAGCTTATATTCACCTTTTTGTTGCTCCATTTTTCTTCGGGTACTATTCCACTAACAGCCTTAGTTGGGTTTCTGTTTTTCAGATAAACAGCAGTGTTTACAGCCTCTGCCCAGAATCTATTATCCAGGCCTGCATCACGCAGCATGCATCTTGTCTTTTCAACAATAGTCCTGTTTGCCCGTTCGGCCACACCATTCTGTTGAGGAGAATATGGGACTGTTGTTTGATGCTTGATTCCATTTTCTTTCAGAAAAGCCTGTAATTTAGAATTAATAAATTCTCCGCCATTGTCACTTCGAACAGTTTTGATTTTGTGGTTAGTTTCATTTTCTACCATAACCTTGAAATTCTTAAAGTGTTCAAATACTTCATCTTTTGTCCTTAAAAAATAGACAAAAGTCTTTCTGGTGTAGTCGTCAATAAAGGTTAGGAAATATCTCGCTCCACTGAGAGAAACGTCTGGCATGGGGCCGCACAAATCGGTGTGAATTAAGCCAAGGACCACGTTAGCTCTAGTATATGTTTTTACTGGGAATGGCAACCTAGTTTGTTTTCCTTCGATACATGCGATACAGGGACGAAAGATATTAGGATTATAATTAATCCCTGAGACCATACCTTGTTTCAGTAGTGTCATGCTCCTGGAATTCAAATGGCCAAGTCGACGATGCCATACCTCCTGAGACTCTTCAGCCACTGCTCCTTTGGATGATGGTGATGGTGCATTTCCCTTTACCTTGTCATGCTCCAACGGATGCTCATTTTCTGTTGCTGCACTGTAAGAAACAAAATTATTGCTGTTCCCTACACACTGAGGCTGACCAACGACATCGAGTTCATACATGCCATTTTTTAGCGATGCAGTAGCTAAAACTTGGCCCTCATCATCATATACGTGACATTTTTGTTTACCAAAAACAACTTTATAACCTTTTACAACTAATGAACTAACTGACAGCAAATTTGCAGAAAGATTCGGTACAAAATGAACATCTTTTATTGTCCTTACACAATCTTCCAGTTTCACTCGCACATTTCCTCGTCCTGCTGTCAGCAGTTTTTCACCATTTGCTACATTAACTTGTGAAGACTTCTCATTCACAAAGTCAAACATAATTTCTTTATTGTTACACATGTGGCTCGTAGCTCCGCTGTCTATGTACCACACATCCTGCTGGATACCTGCCGATAGAGCAGTCAATAGGGCCTTCGAAGGATCCGCTTTAATCTTAGGTGGACTTGTGTCATTCTTCGGACAATCTTTCATATAATGTCCAGTTTTCTTGCATCTGAAACATCTTGGTGGTTTCCGAGAAGCTGCCAATGCTGTCGCTTCTTCAGATTTGTCACGTCGGTCATATTCCTGCAGTAGTTTTCCTTTTACCAAGTCGCTGGATACCTTGACATTAGAATTCTCCAAGGCCATTATTAGTGGGTCATAGTTGCTCGGAAGTCCGCTTAACATGATAACCGCTAAGAATTCATCGTCCAGAGGTGAATTTATGTCTGCCAATTGTTGTGACAATTCTTGCATCTTACTCAGGTAGCTATCCATGCTATTATGTTCAGACAATTTGGTGCTGAACAAGGATCTCAGTAGACCGAGTCTCCGACACAAACCTTTATCTTCGTATGCTTTGCTCAGGTTGTTCCACGCTTCACGTGCGTCTTTTGCATTCCTAACGTGAGGAAAAGCACTTGTATTCACAGACAGGCAGATTTTTGCTAATGCTTTCATGGATTTCTTGGTGCGAGCGTCATCTGATTCCTTTTCTTGGTCGGCATCGATTTTCTTTCCGCTTTCGATGCAATCCCAAAGATCTTCATGAATTAGTAACATCTTCATCATAAACTTCCAAGTTGAATAGTTTTCAATTCCTTTTAATTTGTCGATAGGTTGACTTGTGGCGTTTGACATTTTTGTGTATCAACTTTGATTTGAGGTTACTTTCTACAAATCACCAAAAGTGAAAATACGCCGAAATATATGTTAATTCTAGCGTAGTTCGCGTGCTGGGCACATAACCTGTTGGATTTATCGATGAAGAAGTAAAAACAGCAGAGATTGGAGTTGATTTCTTTTAATCCTTTTAGCAAAGATACGACCACCATTACAGAGCACAGCAGAGAGAGAGAGAGACAGCAAAACTCTGTTGGAAAAAGGAATAAAGCTGCCAAAATGTGAAAAACAGGAAGAAAAGTATTCTTATAGAAACTTGATTGGCTGTCTCATGTACATAGCGGTATGCAGCAGACCAGACATCGCTCATGCCGTAAGTATACTCAGTCAATACTGTGAGGCTTACTCTGAACCTCACTGGAAAGTAGCAGAGCGTGGTTACGATCCACGGACCTCTGCTTTTGGTGATTTGTAGAAAGTAACCTCAAATCAAAGTTGATACACAAAAATGTCAAACGCCACAAGTCAACCTATCGACAAATTAAAAGGAATTGAAAACTATTCAACTTGGAAGTTTATGATGAAGATGTTACTAATTCATGAAGATCTTTGGGATTGCATCGAAAGCGGAAAGAAAATCGATGCCGACCAAGAAAAGGAATCAGATGACGCTCGCACCAAGAAATCCATGAAAGCATTAGCAAAAATCTGCCTGTCTGTGAATACAAGTGCTTTTCCTCACGTTAGGAATGCAAAAGACGCACGTGAAGCGTGGAACAACCTGAGCAAAGCATACGAAGATAAAGGTTTGTGTCGGAGACTCGGTCTACTGAGATCCTTGTTCAGCACCAAATTGTCTGAACATAATAGCATGGATAGCTACCTGAGTAAGATGCAAGAATTGTCACAACAATTGGCAGACATAAATTCACCTCTGGACGATGAATTCTTAGCGGTTATCATGTTAAGCGGACTTCCGAGCAACTATGACCCACTAATAATGGCCTTGGAGAATTCTAATGTCAAGGTATCCAGCGACTTGGTAAAAGGAAAACTACTGCAGGAATATGACCGACGTGACAAATCTGAAGAAGCGACAGCATTGGCAGCTTCTCGGAAACCACCAAGATGTTTCAGATGCAAGAAAACTGGACATTATATGAAAGATTGTCCGAAGAATGACACAAGTCCACCTAAGATTAAAGCGGATCCTTCGAAGGCCCTATTGACTGCTCTATCGGCAGGTATCCAGCAGGATGTGTGGTACATAGACAGCGGAGCTACGAGCCACATGTGTAACAATAAAGAAATTATGTTTGACTTTGTGAATGAGAAGTCTTCACAAGTTAATGTAGCAAATGGTGAAAAACTGCTGACAGCAGGACGAGGAAATGTGCGAGTGAAACTGGAAGATTGTGTAAGGACAATAAAAGATGTTCATTTTGTACCGAATCTTTCTGCAAATTTGCTGTCAGTTAGTTCATTAGTTGTAAAAGGTTATAAAGTTGTTTTTGGTAAACAAAAATGTCACGTATATGATGATGAGGGCCAAGTTTTAGCTACTGCATCGCTAAAAAATGGCATGTATGAACTCGATGTCGTTGGTCAGCCTCAGTGTGTAGGGAACAGCAATAATTTTGTTTCTTACAGTGCAGCAACAGAAAATGAGCATCCGTTGGAGCATGACAAGGTAAAGGGAAATGCACCATCACCATCATCCAAAGGAGCAGTGGCTGAAGAGTCTCAGGAGGTATGGCATCGTCGACTTGGCCATTTGAATTCCAGGAGCATGACACTACTGAAACAAGGTATGGTCTCAGGGATTAATTATAATCCTAATATCTTTCGTCCCTGTATCGCATGTATCGAAGGAAAACAAACTAGGTTGCCATTCCCAGTAAAAACATATACTAGAGCTAACGTGGTCCTTGGCTTAATTCACACCGATTTGTGCGGCCCCATGCCAGACGTTTCTCTCAGTGGAGCGAGATATTTCCTAACCTTTATTGACGACTACACCAGAAAGACTTTTGTCTATTTTTTAAGGACAAAAGATGAAGTATTTGAACACTTTAAGAATTTCAAGGTTATGGTAGAAAATGAAACTAACCACAAAATCAAAACTGTTCGAAGTGACAATGGCGGAGAATTTATTAATTCTAAATTACAGGCTTTTCTGAAAGAAAATGGAATCAAGCATCAAACAACAGTCCCATATTCTCCTCAACAGAATGGTGTGGCCGAACGGGCAAACAGGACTATTGTTGAAAAGACAAGATGCATGCTGCGTGATGCAGGCCTGGATAATAGATTCTGGGCAGAGGCTGTAAACACTGCTGTTTATCTGAAAAACAGAAACCCAACTAAGGCTGTTAGTGGAATAGTACCCGAAGAAAAATGGAGCAACAAAAAGGTGAATATAAGCTACCTACATATTTTCGGTTGCATTGCTTATGCTGTTACACAGAATCGAAACAAATTAGATTCAAAATCAAAACAGTATATTTTTGTTGGGTACTGTGAAGACACGAAGGGGTATAGGCTATTAGACCCCTTTAACTCATTTAAATGTATTAAAGCACGGGATGTGATTTTCCTTGAAACAAAATTCTATAAGGATAATAGGTCACATGATGAAAATGAGAGCTCTGTGCATGAGGACCCTGTGAATGCTGTTCAGTCTCCCGAACCAGAGCCTGAAAATGAGGTTCTGGAGAGTGATCAGCAGACACGGGCTGATGAACTGTCAGCGCCATCTACTGTAAGTCCAGAGATGTCTGATGACCTAAGAAGGAAAAGGATGACGATCATTACAGTGGATGACACTGACAGTGATGAGGAAATGTCAGAAACAAATTGTTTGGCGGATGAAACTTATTCTCCAGGTAGTTCGACCCTAGCGGAAGAGTCATCGGACTATGAAGACACCGATGGAACGTTAGAGTCTGTGCTATTACTTGTGAAGAATTTGAAGACTGATGATGATGATCCACAAACGATCCAGGAAGCCATGGCCAGTGTAGAAGCAGCAGAATGGAAAAACGCTATGTCAGATGAGTATAAGTCTTTCGTTGATAATAAATGTTGGACACTCTGTGAAAGACCGAAGCACCAAAAACCTATAAAGTGTAAATGGGTTTTCAAAAGGAAGAAAGGTCTGCACGGTGAACTCTTGAAATACAAAGCGCGTTTAGTAGCAAAAGGGTACACACAGAGGTACGGAGTAGACTACGAAGAGACATTCTCTCCAGTGGTAAGACACTCTACTATTAGAACTCTCCTTGCTATAGCTGCAGAATTGAATATGGACATCAATCATCTGGACGTGAAGACTGCATTTTTGAACGGTGACCTGGAGGAAAATGTTTATATGGAGCAGCCAGACGGTTTCAAACTCAAAGGCAAGGAAAACATGGTCTATAAATTAAATAAGGCTATATATGGTCTGAAACAAGCCTCAAAAATGTGGTACGACAAGATAAATGAAGTTTTGTTGCAGAAAATGAGCTTTAATAAAACCTCTTCAGAACCATGCGTGTATTTCAGGAAAACACAAGATGAATTAATAATAATTGCACTGTACGTCGACGATATCCTTTTGTTTTCAACAAGTAATTCAACTTTAAAAGAAAAAGTAAAGAATGATCTAATGAAAGAATTTGAGATGAGAGATTTAGGTACTGCTCATCAAATTCTAGGAATGAGAGTTACTAAAGAAAAAGATAGGATAACTCTTGATCAGTCAGGATACATAACAAAAGTTTTAGAAACATTTAATATGGTAGAATGCAAGCCAGCCAAAACTCCGTTGGAAAAAGGAATAAAGCTGCCAAAATGTGAAAAACAGGAAGAAAAGTATTCTTATAGAAACTTGATTGGCTGTCTCATGTACATAGCGGTATGCAGCAGACCAGACATCGCTCATGCCGTAAGTATACTCAGTCAATACTGTGAGGCTTACTCTGAACCTCACTGGAAAGCAGCAAAGCGTGTTTTACGTTATCTCAAAGGTACGTTGAATTATGGTCTAGTCTTTAAAAAGGGAGGGCTGGATGTCACGGCCTATGTGGATGCTGACTGGGCTGGAAATGAAATTGACCGTAAGTCTTACACTGGTTTTATTTTTAAGCTTGGTGATTCATTAATCTCATGGGAAAGTAGGAAACAAAAGACAGTTGCGCTCTCAAGCACTGAGGCTGAATATATGGCATTGTCCGATGCTTGTAAGGAGGCTTTGTTTATCCGTGGTTTTCTCCTTGAGTTACTGGAAAAAGATTGTAAAATATTATTGTATAATGATAACCAATCTGCTCAGAAATTAACTACAAATTCAATGTATCATAGTAGAACAAAACATATTGATGTGAGGCATCATTTCATAAGAGAAACCATAAAGAAAAATTTTATTGATGTAAAATATTTGTCAACAAATTTAATGATTGCTGATATTTTAACTAAACCGTTAACATTCGAGAAACATGACCAGTTTGTTAAAGGTTTATGTCTATGTGTTATATAGTTGTTACCAATTGGTGTACAGGAGAGTAAACATGATCTGTAAAATTAATTGTGGATAATAATTTGTTGTACACAAACAGTATTGTGAAAATTTTGTTAGTTATAAGTTTTAATTTAATTAAAAACCAGTTATTAAGTATAACTTTACTTAAACTCTTATATGTTCTGTGTTTTAGTTAAGGCAAAGTTTGTAATTTTTGCATGTAGAGTCTTCAGGAAGGGCCAGTTTTTATTGTCCTATGCATGTACTTATATACTTGTCTTTGTGAAAGGCCAGTTTGTTTTTTTTTGATATTTTTGTCATTGTATTGGTTTAAGGGCCAGTGTTAGATTAATAAGTTAAATGGCTTTGTAAACGCAATTCAATCTGTCAATGTCATCTGTCATACTGACATTGCTACGTCACTTGCGAATAAGAGTTTTGCTGTCTCTCTCTCTCTCTGCTGTGCTCTGTAATGGTGGTCGTATCTTTGCTAAAAGGATTAAAAGAAATCAACTCCAATCTCTGCTGTTTTTACTTCTTCATCGATAAATCCAACACAGACCAGGTGGAGGGCACGGGCGCCGGATCGGTTGACCCCACACCCAAAACTGCGGGAGGCAGCCAGCTCAACGAAGGCTCCTTGAGAACGGAGGGGGTAGCTGGGGGGTCAAATCCCGGAGCGTCTAACGCGATAGGTTCGGACACACCCACTACACCAGTGATTAGGAAGAGGCCGAGTGGTGCACAGAGGAAGAAGAAATTCTTCCAAAACTGCGCCACGACAATCTTCAGTGGAGGGTCAACGGCAACGGAGGGCGAGGCGGCACAGGTAGGGAAGGCTGCCACGACTCACACACCGGCGGCCGTGAAGCGGGCAAGGGGGAGTGATGCGTCCAACTCCAACGCCAAACGGCCAAACCTTAACGAGACGTTTAAGGAGGCTGTGTCAGGCGTCAGGATGGCGATAATCACGGAGGACTACCCTGCCACGAATATACTGGAAGAACATGTAGGTCCCATCGTCAGGGAACTATTTAAAAGGTTCGCTTGCCAGCAGGATCCTCTGCCGAAATTCAGCATCGGCAGTGTCATAGCGGGGGCCCTTCATGTATTTTGTGACGGGGAAAGCTCTGCAGAATGGCTTCGCACCCTTAATGGGCAAACCATCAGGGATGTGAAGCTAAAAGTGGTGAGAGCAAAGGACCTGCCGAAACCGATCAAGATGGCTTGGAAATCCAAGAACATCTGGATCAAGGACTCAGGCTTTGTTATCTCCATACTGCAGAGACTGAACCCAGAACTACGCACGAAGGAATGGAAGGTGTTAGACACAGAGGTTGGTGCAAGCCATGTACGCAGAATAGTGCTCATGGACAAGGTGTCGGCGGATTTCATAAAATCCAAGGGCTACTGCCTTTATGCTGGCGTAGACAAAGCCTTTTTCAAGGTCCTCGATGACGGCGAAGGGAAGGGAGCAACCCAGATCGAGCCGGAAAAGGCTGGCGAAAGCAAGGAGAGGGAGGGGAGCAAACCCGATGCACTTACGACTGATGCAGAAGGCGCAGCGGGAATTTACGCAGACAGTATCGTGGGTGCGGAAAGCGTGCTCTCGCCGGCCACGTCCGATGTCTTGGGGGAAATTGATGGGCTTAACCTGTCATCTCCCCCAGGACCCGAAGAACAAGAAATGGACCTAGGTCTTGAAGGGGGCAATCCATAATGGATTGTCCATAAGGAGAAGGACGTCATGTAAACAACAAGATGGCGGGACTAAGGTGTGTACAAATTAACTTACATCACTGTAAAGCAGCGATGGCTCTATTGAACCGTCAGCTGAAAAGGCATGATTTTGACATAGCATTAATACAAGACCCCTATGTGTATAAGGGCATTGTGACAGGTATTAGCGGATCAGGATCTCTTTTCCACTGCTCTGCTATTAATAATATGAGGACTTGCTTATATGTCAGAAATGGCATAGAAGCAATGCCTTTACATGACTTCTGTTCTAGGGATCTTACAACAGTGAAGGTCTACTTAAGGGGGCAGGACAGGAGGGCTATCATCATCGCCTCAGTCTACATGCCCTGCGAAGACGATGATCCGCCAACAAAGTTGGTGAGAGATCTCGTCCAATACTGCAGCCGAAACCATCTGGATCTCATCGTGGGCGGCGATTCAAATGCACACCACGTGGTCTGGGGAAGTTCGGATGTAAACAAGAAGGGAGAGAAGCTCTACGAGTACGTGGTAAGCTCTTCTTTACACTTATTAAACAGAGGTAATGCACCAACATTTGTTGAAGCAAGGAGGTCGGAAGTTCTTGACATAACTCTAGCCACGAAAGGCGCCGTTAGACATGTAACGGACTGGCACGTATCTGATGAGATCAGTGGTTCGGATCACAGGTATGTATGCTTTAGGTACACAAACGACACGGCAGAACCTAGTGTACGAAAGAGGAACCCCAGGAATACGGACTGGGATCAATACGTTAAGGACATAAGAGTTGACCTGGGAACTACCAAAGGTAAGCTGAACTCTATTATAGACATAGAATTTGAGGCTGACAGAATCGACAATGCGATCAAAACTGCATGGTTGCCCAATTGTCCTGAAAAGGAGACAAAAGGGAAGAAGGTACCCTGGTGGACACCAGAGTTAGTCAAATTACGTCAAGAAACTAGAAGGGTATTTAATAAGGCAAAACGTGCGAACAACTTCAAGGAGTATTCGCACGCCCTCACTAAATACAACAAAGAAGTGCGCAAAGCACAAAGGAAATCTTGGCGATCACACTGCCAGACGATTGAAAGCGCGCCGGAAGGCATGAGACTCGTCAGGGCTATGTCTATGACAAAAACCAACATGCTTACCACTCTGAAGAAAGATAACGGTAAGTTTACGGAGTCTGGCAAGGAAACTCTTCAGATAATGATGAAGACCCACTTTCCAGACTGCAAAATATTAGACGACGAAGGTAGCGATGACACCATCAGTCGGGCGGAACAAAGTGTTCGCACCACAAAGGCTGACTGGGAGGTTGCTAAGAAGGTAGTAAACGAATGGAAGCTGGACTGGGCGCTAGACAGTTTGCAACCGTTCAAGGCACCCGGTCCGGACGGAATTTACCCCATTCTACTACAAAAGAGTAAGAATATTCTGAGCCCACATCTGACAAGGCTCTATAAGGCCTGCATAGCATTCGGCTATGTCCCAAAGGTATGGAGCCAGGTAAGGGTAACGTACATACCGAAACCAGGCAAAGGCAGCTATGAAGAGGCTAGGTCATTTCGACCGATAAGCCTCTCCTCATTCCTGCTGAAGACACTGGAGAAAATGGTGGACAGATACTTAAGGGAAGGACCACTAAAAAGGAAACCCTTCCATAAGCTACAGTGCGCGTATCAAGTGGGAAAATCCACTGAAACTGCGCTGCACCACGTAGTCTCGAAAGCAGAGTTTGCGATTGAAAATAAAGAAATATGTGTCGGCGCATTTCTAGACATTGAGGGCGCATTCGATCGCACTACGTTTGAGTCAATTGGAAAAGCCGCAGCCGAGCACGGCATTGACCGGACTCTGTGCAGATGGATCGACTGCATGTTGAAGGGCAGAAAAATTGCGTCCACTCTCCTAGGAGACGAGGTGCAAGCCACAACAAAGAAGGGCTGTCCACAAGGAGGAGTGCTATCACCAACACTATGGTGTCTGGTGGTCAACTCGCTCCTGGAAAAGCTGAACAAAAAGTCACTGTACACAGTGGGATATGCAGATGACATTGTCATTTTAATCAACGGCAAATTTCCAGATACAGTATCTGGATTTCTGCAGAAAGCACTGGAGGATGTAGAGAAATGGTGCAATGAGCATCATTTGTCTATAAATCCAGAGAAAACGACAATTTTGCCGTTCACGAGGATGAGAAACCTGACAAGACTCAGGAATCCATTCCTCTATAACAAGGAGTTAGCCTGGTCCACGGAGGTTAAATATCTGGGAATGATCCTAGATAAAGAACTGACGTGGAAATCACATGCTGAAATGGCTACAAGGAAAGCCGCAATGGCTTTCAACATGTGCAGATCAGCCTACGGTAAAACCTGGGGCCTGAACCCCAAGGTTATATACTGGATCTACACAGCTATGGTTAGACCAATACTTTCTTACGGCAGCATAGTTTGGTGGACGAGAACCAAAATGCAAATATGTGAGAAGGAACTTGGGAAACTACAACGCATGGCCTGTATGGCTATGACTGGTGCATTCAGGTCGACACCCACCGCGGCGCTAGACATGATACTGGACCTTAGACCGCTTCACATATTCATACAAGCTGAAGCGGCGAAGGCTCTTTACAGAATGAAGGTGACTCAAACCTGGCATAGTGACATGCCCAAGACAAGGCACACTGCACTGAAACTGGACAGTGAGCTCGAAAGAGGGTTCAACATGATCGGTGACACAATGCCGAGCATACGAATCTTCAAGAGGAACTACAAAATACATGTCCCAACAAGGGATGAATGGAAGCGTGGAATGCGTACCCCGGACGCGAACACTCTTGTTTGGTACACTGATGGTTCAAAAACCGAGTCAGGTACGGGTGCAGGCATATACTCCAGAGACTACAACGAAAGTATTAGTCTAGGAGAATTTGCAACTGTCTTTCAAACAGAGACGTATGCTATTATAGCCTGTGCACAGGAGAATATATATAGGAAGGTAGCAAACAAGACTATATATATCCTCAGCGACAGCCAAGCAGCTCTCAAAGCCTTGAACTCCTATTATGTAAGCTCCAAGCTAATTCTAAACGGAGTGAAGACCCTTAACAAACTTGGCCTTCACAATACCGTAAGATTAGTTTGGGTCCCGGGACATACAGGTGTCCGGGGTAATGAGAATGCTGATGAGCTGGCGAGAGCTGGGTCAGAACGAAATATGGTTGGCCCAGAACCAAGTGTGGGCATCCCGGCATGCAGCATAAGGATGGCCATTAAGGATTGGGCTGATAAAACACACCGGCTGGAGTGGTCTAGCCTTGCAGGTCTGCAACACTCTAAGAAATTTATCAGCAACGTAACGACTCGTGTCTCAAAGTTCATACTGAACAACAGCAGGAGCAAGGCTCGTGCCATCGTCGGAGCCCTCACCGGGCACTACGCCACAGGCACGATGATGCACAAAATGAAGCTAACCCTAGATCCCAGCTGCCGAGCATGCGGAGAGGATGAAGAGACCATGGAACATATCCTTTGTGACTGTGATGTCTTGGCGGCTAAACGCATGAGCCTCCTCGGGGATGGATACCCAAAACCGGGAGATCTTAGGTTTCTTCCCCTCAATGGTATTGCCTCCTTCACTGACCATGTGTTTGATGGGTGAAGAAAGCAAAAGGTATTGGGGCTAACACAAAAGATCCCACTGGGTCGAAGTGTTGCTGGCTTGCCAGCCCCCACAACAAGATAAGATAAGATAAGATAAGTATAATAATTTTACTCTATCAAGCAGTCCCTCTAGTAGTTCTAGTACTTATACACTCTATATAGGGTCAGGGTAAAATTCATATCATTAGCATCTTTTTAAACTAAGAGTCTACCCATCAAACTGAACAACTGTTACTATGGGAGTAAACCGAACGGAGCAAAAAAAATCTGCTGTTCCGTACTAAACTGCAACAACAACCGTCTACTCCACACAAATGTATGCAATTTTTTTTTTTTGCTCCGATCGGTTTGCTCCCATAGTAAAACTTGTTCAGTTTGATGGGTAGACTCTTAGTTTAAAAGGTGCTAATGATATGAATTTCACCCTGTATTTTCCAAAGTAACTTTCATAAGGTGAGGAAATACCTAGTGTCTGAAACCAGAAAAAAGTTTTGTCTTATATTGAAAAATATGAAAAAAAAAAAATGAAAAAATATTTATTTTCTCTCTTCACAAAGGTTAAACAAATGCAATATTATTGAAGAAAATACAAAACGCACTCTAAAGAAAACATTATAAACATTCCAAATTGCTTCATTTTGTTTTTCATTATGCCTAAGCGAATTTTTCGCAACCCGGCCTTGTCGATAAAACGATTAAAAATATTTTATAACATCGATATAAAATTCGTTGTAAGCCCCTTTAATCGGGTAATAAAATAAATTGTTCCAGCGGTATTCGCCGGCAACAAGCTCACAACAAAATGTCAATTTTAATTTCGTACGGCTACGAACAACAATTTATTTACGACGAAATGCTTTACCAACTAATTGTTAAATGACAAGCTGATATTCTGTTAGTTAGAGTTAAATTAAAAGCCTATTTCGTATTTTCATAATTCTCATTAGTCAAAAATCCTACCTCACAAAACTTCACTGAAGTATCTTTGATGCTAGAATCGTCTTAGCTGTGATGAGATGACTGATGATGATGACTGATGAAGTTAAATCAGTGAATTATGAGTGAGTAATGAATGCATTCAGACCATTTTTTGGAATTATTTTGTCTGTTTGTCGTTCTGTACGAATTCATCAGTGGTCTGCGTACAGCAGCTAGTTGGCTTAGTTAGATGAACATAAAAGTAGCGGTATCGCGTTTGATCTGCTATTGGGTAGTCGCGTCGCGTGTCGGTCGTCGGTTGCCCCCTCCCCGACCTACAAAGAAGTTCCAATGATGTCTCAGGATAATGTTCTTTTCTTAAAACAACCCTTGAAGTCACCAGAATACCTTCGTACGGTTGGACGGTTACACCGTACAACGTCAAGCACTTTTCTTACATAACATTGGCAAAATCATCAAAACCAAGATGGCAGCCACTTAAAAAACAAAATGTAATAAAAGGAGCATTATGAAATAAATAGTAACATTCCATTTTCGCTAAAGTTGGAGAGAGATTTAATAAAATACATGAAAATATTTTGTACTAGGTTTTGCCCGCGACTTCATCCGCGTAAATCTTAAAAACGTCAACACACGGGGTGTTGCACTCCTAATGACCTTCAGAAAATCCTTTCTTAGTGCATCCCTACATCTTCTATAGAATATTATTTATGTATATGAATATTGAATATTTCATATCTTCACCGGTTTCGGCTGTGCGGCTAGTCAGTCATGGAACTGATTTATATGTATGGATTATAAAATTCCGAATTACTTTATCGTTACAGATCATAGACCTTTCCGTAGCTTAAATTAATTTTAAATTAGCTCTAAAGGACAAAGAAACGTTTTTCAATTTTCGCCATAAAAGAGGGATTATTAATAATTCATAATAAGCTCATGCATTCCTCGATGAGGTGGTTCAGGAACTTTTAATCTGGCTTAAGAGGGGACTCGAATTAATCAAGGTGCGGGGCGGGGCAGACTTCCTTTGAAGAATCTGTCACTTTCCCTGACTTTGGGAGGACATCTATTTTGGAATCGCACGATAATATTTTTGGTATCAAAATTGCAGATTCGAAATACTTTATTTTATATTAATTTCTGAGTCCGTATTGTCCCTTCGTAAAATGTGCCCGAAATTCTTGCTTACGCTAAATGAGGTTACTAAAGAGAAAAGATAAGCTAATAATTGATTCACTCCACAAGTAATTAGTAGGGTTTTCGTCCCGGGACTCTCGAGTCTCGAAATCCCGGGAGTCTCGATAATTTTTACGTCGAGACTGAGACCGAGACTTTGACATTTTGGTCCCGGGATTTCGAGACTCGTTTTCATATTAAAAATAATTAAATATGACTCACATTTTATACAATATAAACAATATTTCCAGTTTATTATTGTTTTTAAATACCGATTTCAAAACTATTTTTTTTTTAACGTAGATAATGCATGATATTGAGTTATTTATTGCTTTTATCTAAGCATTTCGCATTTCGGTATCGAGTTTAAGAATTGTCTTGTCTCAGTAACGATCTACTGAGACTTGTCTCACTTGTTCCGCATGGTATCGAATTTTTTTATTGAATAGTTCGGGACCGAACCGGCACAGGCATGACACTGCCTGTACGTGAACGAGCGGTCCGGTACCTTGGGCTGGCGTGAGTAAGAGATAGGGTCGATACCTACCGAAAACGAGGAAATAAGAAAAGTTAAGTTTGATTTACGTAAATTAAATTATATTCTCATTGTAATGTCAATTTCACACCATGCTTGATCCCCATTGCATAGAAATAAAATCACGCTAGCAATAAATCAGGTGCTTAGGTCGTGTATTTTTGAAAATCAAGGTGGATACGGGTTCCTAAACTTAAATCTGAATAGTTAATAACGAAAAAAGTAGGGAGCGTGACCAATCATCAACATTAAAATACCTATTGAATTAACTTCTTTAAAGAAGGTAAAGTATGAGTAGACAGTTAGGAAACACAGCAGTAAATATACAGCACGACATGTTTCCGCACGTGCGTGATGGTATGAAGTCGCGTTGCCCATCGAGTCGAGCGAGCGAGTGCAGCCTTGTGATTCGGCCGTCATTATCATTGAATGGGCGTCCCACCACTTCTAAAAGCACACATGCATGAGTGTCGCTTCTTTCGCTTTAGAGTATATTTTCTTTGGACTTGGTACGTAACTTGGCATTGCGAGAAAGACTGCAGTACAGCTCAAGTATCGATCAAATCGAAGGTTTTCTCATTGACCACGAACGCTTAGCAAAGAGGCAGTTAATAGGTACTCTTCAGTCTACTTTATAATCAGCTGTAGCGTATAATTATGTGGTCTAGCGTCGAAGCCAATTCGGAATCTGGCTTGTTCAGGGGGTTGGAATGGAAGACATCGATCCTGCGTGTGAGATTGTTCGTAATGACTCTCGAAAACAACTTACAGACATTATGGCTAAGAAGATAGAAGATGTGCTTTTCGTTCTTCAGCAAGGAATTTTTGCCATTTTTTAAAGAAGAGCACTACCAGACTTTTTCAATGCCTGCGGTGTTTTCCCCGCGAATGACTGAATTATACCACTTCTGAAGGGCCAAGGACCGGTTTTCCAGCTGCCTTCAGGAGCTCGACCGCGATTCCGGTAACCAGTTCGGTTACCAGATTTGAGGATTATCGAGTACTCTTCCTTTCTTCAGACTTCGATAAACTAACTAACGCCCTATTGTAACCTGCTTAATTGTTGCTTGCTTGTTCTTCCTCAATTTCAGTGAGCTTCGTAGTATGTACTGTCGCGTATTGTACGTTGCCAGGTGCAGCTGTCGTCGGTTTTGGTAGCCAAATCTCTCCCAGACTTTGCCCCGGGTCGGGTTTTGGTTGTTCTGGCTATGTTGTTGGTAGGATTTGCCTTGATCGCCACGCTTGGAGGGTTGGCGTTCACAGTTGGACTGTTTACTGTGAATATTGTGATTAAGCTGGTTTTCTAGATATTCCGTATTATTAGCTAGAGAGACTGACATAAAGGTAGATTTAGCAGATAAACTAGGAATTTATGATTATTTTGTGTTGTGATTCTGCATAGCGCTTGCTTTAATTATACTGAAAATCATAATTAAATGACCAATTTTGATGTAACTTTTGAATAATTAATTATCTAATCATTAGTTACGTTAGAATAGTCGTTTTACTATGATTTTGAATTTAGGTTTAAATTAAAAATCAGATTTTATATCCCCTGACATTTTTTTCATTTTATCTATACGCTAAGACTGTCTTAAGCCGGAAAACACCGATAATTTATTGTATTTTTAAATGAAACCACACAGTCTCGAATTTCCCGGGAATCCCGGGACTGGGATTTAAGAATCCGAGACTGGTCCCGGGACCAAAAATGCTACCGAGACCGAAATCCCTAGTAATTAGTGTACCTACCTACATTTTAAATGATTAACAATAATATCAGGCACGTTTTTTCTTGATTTTACCAGTGCCTAGTGCCTTATATTCTAAGCACTAGATAGCTTCTAAGTGACAGTTAAACCTTTATTACTAATCATACGTAATTTGAAAAATTAATTATTAAACAAAGCAGCTATAATATTATTATTTCATTGGTTATAATAACTTAGTTTTTCTAGTATACACTGATTATAAGAGAACTTTTACTACGGCTAACTGTGCTACGGCGTAGCTACAGGAGCTACTTTTTCCACCTGCTTAAAATTATATGCTTCTAAGTTTATGTAAAATATCTTTATTGGAACATTTACTCCTCTCCAATTTTTTAAACATGTAGGTACATCCTAATATAGGTACTTACTAATTAAGACGTCATACCGACCTTGAACAAAAAGGTGAACTTCGCTACACAGCACACATGAAAAAAAAGTTTGTACTAGTCATTTGCTTCGAGTTGGCCGCTCCCTCCCTTCCCGCTTCACCGTACCGCACCCCTAAGAGACCCTATTAAACGCAATTTTATAACCTTTAGCAACGCAACCACGTACGGCACGTGTGTCCCGATCACTAATATCGCTTTTAATTTTAAATTTTTATTTGCTTGTTATATTATTTTTTGTCGACGGGACCATTTAATGTGCCTGTGACGAAATTTTGAAACGGTCATCGACGGCCAACTCCAAACAAACGGGTAGTAGTTGTAGCAAAGTTTGGAATATGCGGTAGTAAATTTAAGTATTTAAGTGTTTGTATGGCAATTTGTTAACAAAAATATATAAGTAAGTCGTGTAACTTTAATGATAGTACCCCAGCACTGCAAATAGGCATTCCCTCATACTTCATTAATCAGGGCTTTTTGCAGAGGAAGGTGTTTTGTCTTTGATTTCATTAATGATATTACTTAGGTTCCCCTTTTTAGACGCAGCTATTTATTAGGGAAACTTTCATTTATACCGGTGAATTGGCCTAAAAATTCGACTTCCCACTTAATGATAATAATCCTTATGTTATAAATAAATGTGAAAGTTTGTCATGATGTTTTGATGTTTGTGACTCAATCAGGGATAGGCTCAGGGAGTCTGTATGGGCGTCAGTCCACTGCGTGTGCGGTGTGCCCAACGCGGATTGGTAGACTTCAACTACGCATCAGAATTACTTCTTCAGCGTATGCAGGTTTCCACGATGTTTTCCTCAACCTTTTTAAGTGCAGTCGGTATAACGCACATAGGTTAAATAAAACCGGACAAGTGCGAGTCGGGCACCACACAACATAGAAAAAAGTTTTGTTTTCTCCGGGACCCTTTGCACAAGACCGACTCACACTTGGCCGGTTTTTTATTATTTCTTATTATGCTGTAGAGTTGAGCTGAGTTCTATAATCACTCCAACTTTGACGCTTGTATGTATTACCGTTTTTACGATAGAGTGAGAGGAAAAAACTTTGATAAAACCTAGTTTCTTTTATGAGGACCCCCCATAATTTTTAACTTTTTGACATTTTTATTATTTGTTAACAAACCTGCCTTAATAACACATATTCTTTAATTTCAGCTATCTAGCTATTAGGGTTCAAAAGTTACAGCCCTGAATAGGTAGGACAGACGGACGGACAATGTAGGCTTAGTAATAGCATAGTTTAAATAAAATAGTGATGAAGCTCAGCGGTCGCGGCGGGTCTATGCCCGCGTGGCGTGCGGGGTACGGCGGGGGACGGGCGTACCCTAACTCAATTCGCTTTTAGGGTACACGCGCAGGCAGCGTGGGCCGGGACGCACTCCTCCCGGCCCCCGCACGCCCCGCACGATTGGCCTGTGGGCACGGAACCCTAAAAAGCTTATTGGTACATGGCATGTCTTCCGGTGGATTCGAACACGGACCCTCATAATTGAGTGTCCATACCTCTCCGCAACGCGCCACCGACGCGCTCTATAAAAATAAAACAGTTAATCCTATAATTACTTATTTAATGTACCTGGAAGAACTGGAAACCGAATTATTTATTCACAAAGTTAAATGCAGTTTAGTTTATAAATAATAAATCAACTGGCGGGCGATTTCTAAGCTAAGTAAGTAATAATTATATTTCTTTTGTCTGGTCTACACAAGTTCAGTGATTGTCAATCAAATGCCTTATTAGTCGATGAAGGGAAATGTAATATTTAAGGTCTAACTTTATGAGCAATTGAATAGAACAGCGGGGAATAGAAAGTTATGAATGACAGCAACTGTAAAAGGAACAAGTTGATAAACACTGTAGTTTTAAACTTTGTTGTTTTATAGACCCACTAATCATATAATATCTTCTGTCATGTAACTTAAAAAAATATACAGTTCAACTTTATATGGTGAGAGTTTTTTAAGAGGCTGGAGTGCTATTTTTGAAAGTCATTCGCTGAGCTCAGCAGTTGAAAATGTCAAAATATCTGTGGAGATATGCATCTTTCTACTGCTGATTTGACTTTCAAAAATCATACTTATGGAGTGCGATTTATGAAAGTCAAATCAGCAGTAGAAAGATGCGTATCTCCATACTAATTTTGAAATTTTCAACTGCTGAACTCAGTGAATGAGATTCAAAAATCGCACCCCAGATCAGACCATCAAACGGAAAATTTTCTCTATGGCACTAACAAAGAATTTTTTTTTGCGATTTCGATGATGGTCCCATAAAGAAAGTTGTTCAGTTTGATGGTCGGGTCATCCCCTAAAAATGGGTTCAGCATATTAAGAAGGACCCAATAAGTAGGTACTTAATTTTGCGGATTGGTCAAGTTACTGGTCAACTTGTCGCCTTAACGAATGGTAACGCCATCTGTCAGAACTATCCAGGACCAACTGCTTAACGTGTCTCTTGAAGAACGGAAATGCTTGAGATTAATGCCCGCGCATTGCCTTTCAATCTTATTCGTGAGAACAGGCCTTTGTCCTGCAGTGGGATTCTACAGGCTATAACTATCCCATTAACTACTGTTTTATTTTAATAGGCAAAATTAATATTTTTTTAATGAAATCGTCAACTTTAAGGGACGAAGAATGTTTATCCCCTTTTGTTAATGGTTTCATGCGGTTCCGTCTTTGGATGGACCTACCCATATGTTCCCATGAGTGTCGTAAGAGTGGATTAATGGGTAACGTACGTTTCTAATCCAATGTTTCTATGGGCGAAATCTTCTTCTTCTTAACAGCCGATAGACCACTGCTAATAGGCCTCCCCCAAAATGGGGGGATTTGCCGTAATCGCCACGCTTGGCAGGCGGGTTGGCGATCGCAGTTGGATTGAATGTGTGTACTCAGAGGATGCTGCTGCCCATCCTCCGGTAGATCCCTAAGTCACCTTTTACGACACCCACGGGAGGAAATGGGGTGGTGCTATTCTTAGCCGACACCACACGGACAACTGTGGGCGAAACACCACATGGGTGAAATGCTAACCTATTACCACTTTTCACCAGTTGGTTAGGACATTGCAGGCACCATTGAATCACCTGATTGTCCGAAAAGAAAAATGATTCCATGCTTCGGATGGCACGTTAAGCCGTTGGACCTGGCTACTATCTCTGGTGGTAGTTACATAAAAACCACGTCAGTGGCCGTAAGGCGGTCTGAAAAACTCTGACACCAGGGATCTGCCCACACGATAAGAAGAAAAAGAATTACCACTTGACATGACATTCCAGAGTGAAACCTTAAAAATGCTAAAAGAAAGCATTGCTAACTGCATTCTTCAAAACGATAAGTTTTTGCTATTTGCAGTAAAGTTTTTGACCAGGATAAGGGTTGTGAGTTATATGTATGTAAAAACAGTTTAACAAGCAACTGACAAAAAACCCTAGCATATTTTAAGTACGTCTCGACGCATATGTTGTAGCGAGTCTCCAGATGATGTCGCGCGATGATAGCGGTGCCTTATTGCCGGGGGAGGAGGGTTAACGACGGAGGAAACTCATTAAATACGTGTGGATTTATAGCCTGAAGGGGTCTGATCTTGAGGTATAAACGCCGTGGGTAGTTTTACTTGTAAATTATTGAATATTATGTCACGTAGAGTCTAGATAAGTACTAGTGAAGGATGCGCAATTGCAACGAGGCAAGATAATAGACGTAATAGGAGTGAAATATAAATTCTATGTTCAATAAACTAAAATAGTAAAGGTTTAACATTAACAGTATAATAAAATCTGCCTACTGTACTAGGTAGGTACTAGATTTTAATATTAATTATGATATAAATAAGCTAATAAGCTTTACCTAGTTCTAGTTTTTTTTATACCTTTCGAATTTATAATGTACATTAGGCCAGTCATTTTACGGAGTTTTGTTATGCGGGGTAGGGAGTAATTATTAATTGGACTTTTAAATTGTAACCGGCACCATTTAGTGACAAAAATACTATACTAAACGATATTAAAAAAAATTGCTACGCAACATAGAAATCAAAATTGTGTGTCCCAGAAGGCTTTTAAATTAATAATTTTAATACCAATGCACTCATTTGAATTAGATTTAACAATATACATTATTTTTGATCAATAAAATAGGCAGTAAAATTTTAAAAATGAGGTATTCATTAGAAAATACGAATGTATTTTTCTAAACCTTCTAAGTAGATAAAAATATTTACACCATGTTTGAAGTATGTATGATGGTAAAGCCTTAAATATGTGCAAAAAAAAAATTATCATCAGGTTTTTTAGAACGAGGTAATATCTATATTTTAAAATTGGAACTGTTGCTGATGGAATTTTTTTTTAGTTTTGGTACATTTTTAACATTCATTCATTCATTATAGCGGAAAAAAAAATGCAATTAGTAATTAGTAAAATGACTGGGCTACATCATGTTTATGTGTAATTAATAAAATAAAATATTTGGAACTCACATCATAAGCTTTTAAATACTAAAACTTAGATTTAAAGTTAGTGACACTTAAACACAATTTTGTAGCCTTTTTTGTATAAATAAATTCAACTAGTGACCCGCCCCGGTTTCGCACTGCTGCAATGCAGATATAAACCTTCCTCTTGAGTCACTCTATGTATTAAAAAAAAACGCATCAAAATCCGTTCCGTTGTTTTAAAGATCTAAGCATACATAGGGACAGACAGACAGCGGGAAGCGACTTTGTTTTATACTATGTAGTGATGTACAGACACACTTCTGTAACAGTTTTATAATAGTGTAGAGTCGATAAATCGTTTTATTTAATAAATAATAAAGTGTTAATTATCGAACAATGGATGATAATAGAAAAGACCAAGTATAATTCATTAATGTAGATACCTATATAAAAGTCCCAGAAGTCAATTAAATTAGAAAGAATTAATTAATGGAAACTTTCAATAAAGATAAAAGGTGGCGAGCAGAGTTGAAAGGCTAAATCAGAAAAACCTCGAGCAGTCTGTGAAGTTCAACAAAAATCGAATTAATTCCGAAATCCACTTTGAATCTGAATTGCGTAACAGCCAACTTTAAAATTGCCATTGTGTACCCAAATTAAACTTCCTTCCTTGCTCGCGGTCCAAGTTTTCAATGACAACATTCATGTCTGAACTCTTTCCTTTGGAAGAAGTGTAAAGTTAGCAATTAAAATTAGGCAGAAAAAGTACAAAAACAAGTTATAATTATTATGTTGAAAGCATTTAATATATGAAACAAATAAAGGTTAATTACATTAAAAATAAATAAATATATTAAGAACATAAAACTAACTTAATCTAAATTAAATGGTGACCTGTAAATTTTTTTTTTTGTGTAATTTTAGATATCAAATTCTTAGGCGTCTCAAATCAAATGAAAAACCTAGTTATTTCTTTTTAAATTACGATGCGAAAGAAAACCCTAAGAGAAACCATTATTGTACATAATTATATACTACGAGCTTTTACCCGCAACTTCATCCGCATAAATTATATACCAGATTTTAAGTCAGATGATAAGCTATCAAACAAAAAAAGTTTCATCAAAATCGGTTCAGTAATTTTTGCGTGATACTCAAACAAACATACAAATAAACAAACAAACAAACAAAATTGACAGACAAAAAATCCAAAAATTGGTGATTTGGAATCAGGGACAGGTAAAAACCATGTCGTAATTTTTTTTTGTAAATATCTTCAATGTACAGACACATTTCTGATACAGTTTTATAATAGTTTAGATAGTAAACATATTTTGCAAGCGCGAAAATTGACTCCAAAAACCTTAGTTATAATTAATTGAATCAGGCGTTACTTTGCGGAAATCCATGACTCCATTCGGTAGATAAAACAATAAAATTGTATCGAGACCTCCGCTTTTAAATTCCTACCTAGTAGACATGCAATACAACCTGCCCACCAAATCATTTCTACCTTAGTTATAGTAAAAAAAAAATATGTTCCATTCTTTCTGCATATTTTACTTAATTATTAAATTCCGTGATATTGCAAAAATTTTTAAATTACAAATTCACCCAAAATTTTAGGAACCATTTCCCTCGATTTAAAAATGGAAAATGAGTTTGTTATTTACATGAACGATCGGCTAACTTCGGATAAAAATCTTTTATCTCTGCCTGAATGGGATGCTTAATCCATAATTTCAAAGAAAAATTTCACCTAATTACCCAGAATCATGCCTGGGGCGCGGAGTCTAACCCGCCTCAAAAGGAAATGGGCCATATTATTTTGGGCATGAATAAGGAAAGTGTTTTGATTTTATTGAAATTGTATCTTTAATTAACCAAGTTCTTACTCATATTATAACTTATTCACATGGAAATTATTTAAAATTGGGGCACCTATGTCCATACATACAGATACACGGTACACTGAAAAAAATGATCAACCAAACTGGTGTTAAATATAATCAAACTTTAGTGACTTCCAAACTGTTTTGTAGCATATAAACAAACTTTCGCTATAAATAACGACACGTTTTGCTATTTATAACCAAATGTATGATTATGTGCTACAAAACAGTTTGGAAATCACTAAAGTTTGGTTATATTTAACACTAGTTTAGTTGATCATTTTTTTCCTTGTACACAATACACCACAAGTTCCCAATACGGAGTGTTAGTATGTAGTACTATTAATAGGACATCTTTCTAAAAAAACGAAATGGTTTTCACGTTTGCGTATTTTTTTTATGTAAAATAATCTTTGACGCGTAACTTTTAAAATTGGGGCCACAGTTTTCAGTGCTCTATTGAAAATTACCATTTTAAGTCCTGTTTCCTGTAGCTCACTTATATTTAGTACCTTCTAGAAGGGTGACTTGTATCAGTCAACTGATCTCAATGGAGGTTCGATATTATCTCTCCCGAACCCGGAAATACGGATTCTATTCACTAACGGGCCACATTGAATGTTAATTTGCATCTTTATTTGTGGTTAGGAGATAATTTCGCAGAAATGTGATGAAATGGCTCATTTCGTTTTATAATTATTGTTTTGTATTATGTACCTACTTACTTTTTCTATTATATTGTTATCATTTTTCTATAGTCATACCAACAATAATATGTTTCTAAGATTATTTGTCAAGTACTTTTTTAACAGTCCATTCTGATCGACAATTTATGTGTTCTCTCTTTATGTTTAGATATGTAGCAGTACTCAGACAATAGTCAAATATAAAAATGAGCCATTTCATCACATTTCTGCGAAATTATCTCCTAACCACAAATAAAGATGCAAATGTTTGTATATTTACCAGACGTGATCTACTACATTTTTATCTTTGAAATAATTCCTAGCAACTTCCACGAAGTTCCTCTAAAAGCTCAAACCATTTACCTCGTATTAAAGTCATTTCGCATGCATTCGTTTTATGCATTTCTTAAAACCTATTCATTTTCCCATTAGCTGTTGCTTCTGCATCAATGCAATGCATTTGGACGGGACACGTTCAAAAGTTAAATTGCACTAATTTGTGCACCTTATTGCACCCCCTTCTTTTGAAAGCCAGTGCACAGCGATTTTAATTTAGTGATGTACCAAAAGCTATTATTATACCTTCCTATCGATAAATTATGGCAATGACTATTATTTTTATTTGCTACTAAATCGACCTAAGTACAGTCAACCAATTTAAAATGTAAGCTGACTTAAAATTTTGTCACAATCACTTGTGGCCATTTTTCTTTTTTTCGTATCAATAGTTTTTTTTTAAATTAATTATGGGTTTACTCTTGACCCCAATCCAGTCCTCAAGACGAAGATGGAGTCGTTGATGTAGCGAGCTTACCCAGAAGATGACTCGTACTTTAAAGGAATTCGGGTTGTAAGTACTCGGAAATACTGATGCAGGTAAGTTCTACTATTGCTACATTTTATTGGCCATATATTCGGTTAGCCTGACAGCGTCCAGCTCTATTGAGGTCCTCTCTCGTGCAGGTGTTTGGGCACAACGGGCATTCTAGCAAATGCGCCATCGTCTGGATAGGTTCGCCGCAATTGCACTGCATTAGGCCAGGTCTGTGTACCCCCAGTTGCATAAACTATTGACAAAAATGGTGTTGTAGCCATTGAAAAAATGTTTATAACTTCTAAGACATCTGAGAACTTGTCTCGTTAAATGATCTTATATAAGTTTTCTACATTTTTAACACTTGTTAAAAGCTGATAATTTATCGAAAATTACAAATCAATAAAAAAGTCTTCTTAATAAAAAAGTCGCCAAAAATCCATGTGTTATTCTTTATCATTTGGCTGTTTTCTGCTTAACGCCATCCAATTGTTGTTGTTGGAAAATAATATAATAGAATTTTATCGACATTTGACTCGTCATTGGTTACAACTTCAACCGCACCTAAGCGAATGCGTTCAATTTTTTTCCTCCCTTCCTTTCTATTTACGATGTTATTTGCTTCGTTTTACTTGTGAAAGCGCATCTCCTTTGAACTTTTCTGAATTATTTAATCATTTAATAGAATTACGGTGCCTTCGAACAAGCCCCTATCTGTTGCGCAGTTATATATAAGTTTATTCCTGGAGGTCCCACCAGTCAGACCATTTTCCTAGTTATAACGAAGGCATAAGAGTTACCTCATTGTATTTCGCGAGTGGAATTGACTGTATTCCTACTCTCCCCTAATTGGCTTGCTATGAAAATATTTATCGTTAACTTTTCTTTGATATCACTAAATAGATCATTAAATGTTCCCATTTCAAGGGCGATGTTGCGACTTGATAACTTTAATAGTAGATGTTGTATTTAAAAGATAAATTAAATAATTATTTCACCCCTCCGGTCGGAAAGCGTCAACTTTCGTTCCGTTGCGCTAAACGAAGTTGCCGCTTTCCGACTCTGTCGGGGAGAAAAATAGTGTACTAACCTCGGGCAGTAAATAAGCAAGTCTCGGATCACATGTTTGTTTTGCAATTACATGAGATCTGAGACCTTTCTTACTTTCCGTAATCTACTTACTATTGCAGATAAATACTTCTTATCGTGTGGGCACTCTCCCTGGTGTTAGACTTTTTTCAGACCGCCTTACGGCCTGTGACGTGGTTTTTATGTAACGACTATTACCACCAGAGATAGTAGCCGGGACCGACGGCTTAACGTGCCATCCAGCACGGAATCATTTTTCTTTTCAGACAATCAGGTGATTTAACCTGCAATGTCCTAACCAACTGGGGAAAAATGCACAAAGTGACATATCACTAGGTGTCCCCCGTGGGAATCGAACCCATGTCGAGAGCCCAATGCTCTTAACTATTAGACCACAAAGGCAGATAAATACTTAATTATACAAATTCTACATAACAGTATTACGTCATACTATAAAGTTCATGTTTAGTGTTTTTTTTAATATTTTAACATGATCATCAGTCTATTACGTCCCAGGCACAAGCCTACCCTCAGGGAGGGTGTATGGGCGTTAGTCCACCGCGCGTGCCTAATGCGTACCTATTGGTAGACTTCACATACGCATCAGTTTCTTTTTCAGCGTGTACATGTTTCCTCACCATTTATTTACGCTTCATTTTAATATTAATTTAATTTATATTAATTTAAAAAACCATTATAAAACTGACATCAACCAAAAATTTAATTAAACTCAACGACGCGACGCGACGTAAAATAATAATTTTATCACCATCACCTAATTTTGCATACAATTGTTTGAATTGTCTGCGAAGAGCACAAAGGCACTATTAAGACATTAAAACACATTGACGCGTCCGCTAATTGACACCAAGCAGAGGGAGGTGTGGACAAATTGGCTGTATTAGGGTGACAATAAATTGATATGGGACGAGGAAAATTACCATGAACGTATTTTACAATCGCTTCAATTACCGGTGCCCCTTGGTGGCAAGTGTCAATAATGGGCTTGCAAGCCCTAAGGAAGATAAGCTGTTTAAAGGTTCCTGTGTTTTTTTTAATTGGATGTCTTTGTTTAGGATCGTTACTGTACTCTGTTAATTGCAAATAAGTAAATAAGTTTAATTGCTAAATGGAACCTTATAATTGGACCCTTAACTAGTATTTATTCTGTGCCTTGACAGGTATTATATTTGTATTTTGTAGTTGTAACATAATTTTACCTAACACGAAAGATTACAGTAACTTATAACTTATAACACCCTTCTTGTTTGCGTTTGAAGTTTATAATGCATATAAGTAGGTATGCAGGGAATTTTTATTATTGTTATGGCCAGGTCTACCCAATATCAAACTGTACAAAAACATGTATAGTCATCCCTTACAGCCACACAGAAATTGTCAAAAGAGTGACAAAGATAGATATACGTTCATCTGATACGACTGTTAAACAAATGTCACCACTTTTTTCAAGCGAACCTACCTGCGAACTAGGGTTTGACTTTTACTATCGATGCAAACTATCGATTTCCGCTATTGCAAACTATCGATATCCGTTATTGTTTTATTAGATGTTTTTTCAAAGGATTTATTATAGTTTTTACAATGAGGGTTTTTCTAGCAACTTTCTAGCAAAAATAACTACTAGATAACGTTATTGTTAGCTAGGTATATTTCTTATAAAAGCGTTAGTGAATAGATCCGGTATCGATCATAATTTATAGTTTTAGGGCATGTTTCATCACTTCTGAGTAAGTTCTTGTTAGCTTATCCGACAGATAGTTTGACATATTTTGTATGAAAGATATGTCAAAATATCTGTCGGATAAGCTAACAAGAACTTACTAAGAAGTGGTTCGACTCTGCGCCAGTGGGAATTGAGCCTAACTGTTGGCGATACAGTGCCACTAGCGACACTCTATTATTAGTTTCAATCTACACAGTATAGGTACAACACTTCCGTAAGGAATGAGGGATTTTCCAAAAAAATAAAAAAGCTAGTTCCAAATTTCTCGATAGATGGCGTTGACCAGAGGAGTCGATTAGGTATGAGCGAATATATTTATTAATATTATTAATAAAAAGACACGCAACAAACCCTTTCATATTATTGTTGGTTTATTATTAAAAATCTCGGTGTTATTGTCTGTCAACAACGAATCAAGTATCGGACGTGGCTGTGTGGGCTTCGTATCCATTTTGAATATTCGAACAATAAACGAGAAAAAACAACAAACTACAATAAGACAAAAACCTGACAATTTCAACAAAAATAAAACGGTAAACTTGTAATCGCTACTTCGTCAACGGATACGTCAGATTCCGTGAATGAAAAGATGAAAAGCAAAGCCATAAACGAAAGATTTCGCTCTCAAAGCAAATAAAATTGAAAAGTGAAGTGACCAATTTAAATATTGTTCGTACCTATTATAAAAATAGATAAGAAGCCCATACCGCCATGTCTGATACTTTATTCTTTGTTGACGGACAATAATTGATTGTAAAGATAAGATAACAGATTAAGACTGGTAATAATAAACCAACAACAATAAGAATGAGTTTGTACACACGGTGACATATCAAGCTACGCAAAACCAAAATAAGCTGGTCGCGCGACGTTACACGTTATTCACCCTACGCGCGGTCAGAAGTGCGATTTTTGAAAATCATACGAGCGACTTGGCAGTAGAAAATGTCAAAATTACTATGGAGATTATGCATCTTTCTACTACCAAGTCGCTCGTATGATTTTCAAAAATCGCACTTCAGCTTAAATTATATTGGTTTTGCGTAGCTTGATGTGTCGCCGTGTGTATTTTTATTATGAATATTAATAGATATATTTGCTCATACCTAATCGACCCCTCTCTGGTCAACGCCATCCATCGAGAAATTAGGAACTAACATTTTCTTTTTTTTTGCTTCCGAAAATCCCTCATTATTTTGTCATCTCATTTGATTCTATCGACCAACTTGAGGTGAATGTGGTACATCACTATTTGGTACATCAAATGTCAAATTACCTTATCTTGCAAACAATGTTTTCGATTTCTTATCAACCCAAAATAGTTTACTGAAATGTTTTGTTCGATTTGTTAAACGGATACAAGTGCATTGTTTTTGTGAATTATAAGTGAGGATAGTAAATAGTGAATGATTTATGACCAGATTTGTTGAAATTGAGTTAGCGGTGGAATGAAAGTTTTTGGTTATTTTCTGGAAAGGCACACATTCGGCTATAACAGCCCACAACAGCTCACAATATTGGCATTTTGGGTACGTAGTTTTGTATCGGTACAATTTTTTTTCAAAATGGCTGCCAGATAACAATTCAGTGCAAAGTCTTCCAGCTGGAAGACCGTAGGTACTTAAAGTGGCGCGCGCCCGTTCAAGATGGCATGTGTTTACTATTGACATCTCTTTTACTCAAACGGACGTTCGTCGTAAGTGTGAATAGAAGAAAGGTTGCGTTTTTATGCTGCGCTTTATAATATTAATCTTCCCTATATTTTATCTTTGGTTATGGCAGCTTAGTATGAGCAGGTTTTCTGTTTTATACCGGATAATTTATTTACCATTCTGAAACTTTCACGAGTGGTTCAAACCATCATTCTGAACCACATTTAGGTAGAGAAGTAAACCTGAATTCGAAGAAAACAAACATCCGGTGTATTCTAAATTAAAGTCATTCAAATTCATGCCCAATGAAAAAATTTAAGCCAAATGATAGCTTTTTCATAATTTTTGTTGGAATTGATGTCACCATCATGTAGCTTTCCGTTACATGCTTTTGAGAAATCGATGGTCGTAAATGAATTCTTATTATGAAGAAGGGCCTTAACATAAGTACCTACAGACTATAAAAGCAAAACCTAAACACAGCTATTATATCGAATGGCAGAGCAGGGGTGGAACGGTCCACGAAAATTGGGGTTATTTTGGCTTGACTATAAATTAATTTCGGTGCAGGGCACTGCAGTTAAGCCTCCATACATTTTAATTGCTTCCATTATCGGCTATTCTGCAAAATGGCGACCTGATGACAATGGATCCCCTTCCTAACGTTGTTTTGACAGAAATTAGACCCTACTTTATTAGGATTAATTACTTTTATTTCATTTTTCAATTTAAATACTATTGCTTTCAAATTAGTATTATAATGGTCTCAGTAGCGTACCTAGGGGGGGGGGGGGGGGCAAATTCAGGAAAAATATAGATTGATTAAGCTCTGTCTATAACCAATTCGTAGAACAGAGAAAAGTCGTTCTGTTTTAATAATTGTACATCACGTACGCATAATCTTGAAGAGTTCTAGCTAAGATGTGGTGCTAAAAATTTCGAGTTTGCCAAGCTCGATCCATTAGTGTTCACTTAATCGGTTACTTTGCACATATTGTACATAAAAAGCTCAGGCTCCAACTGATTCGTACTCATCTTGAGAAGAAAGTCGAGCTCGCTTCGCTTGCTCTAAGTTCATATTTAATAACATTTATTAAACAATAGATGTCTGACCACAACTCGAAAAAAGGGGCTAAAAAATTTCATTTAAGTAGCAAAAAGTATATCATTTAGCTTTAGACCCGGACTTCGTCCGCGTATAATTAGAATATCGGAAAATAATTTCTTAGTGCACTTCTATCCTCCGTAGAAGTTGCCCTCGTTGTCGTTAGCTGTCAATCAGTCAGTCACATGTTTTATAATATAATATTTTATAAGTATTAGAACTTTAGCCCCGGGACTTTTTAATTACAAAATGATTACCAATTGCCGTTTTGATATTGTTGTAGGGTACGAAATTACTAATAAGTATAAAAACCCAAGTCTTAAGGTGGTTGCAGAGGGATAAATTTTTTACAAAACTTTGACGCACAATACGCGTAGACGTCATTAATATAAGTAACTTTATGTATATGGATTTTAAAAATCTACAACGTGTTAATGAATTAACGCAAAACTAGAAAGTAGTTTGTTTAGAATCGAGAGCAGAGTCGAATTATCATAGGTAATTTTTTTCAAAATATTAAATAATTTGTCTGCAAAATTAAAAATTTTCTGAACCGAATGTCAACCTACCGCACGGGCACACTCACCCTACTGACTACCAAAACAAGATTATAAAAATGTATCCATGAGTACGTTAACGCTTTCTTTCAGTGCTGAAATGACAACAAATCATTTTTGTCTCAAAACTTAAAATGCGAAGAACTTTCAATCTTAAGTATCAAAATAATTAAATTATTGTTTTAATATAATTATTTTGTTATAAATCAGTTGGGGTGTATGAGGTTTTGCGCTAATTCATTAAACGTTGTAGATGTCGCATCACAAATAACATTTGCAATTTATAATATAATTATGAATGAAGATATGAAGCTTTGACATTTTTATACAAAATTTTAAAAGCTTTATACCTTCGTAATTATATTATAAATTGCAAATGTTATTCGTGACGCGACATCTAGATTTTCTAAACTATTTTTCCATATATAAAATATTTCCTATATTAATACCGTCTACGCGTATTGTGCGTCAAACTTTTGTATGGACTGAAACCACCATAAAGATCACATAATATCAAATAGCCTTGAAATTTAAGACGATTTTTTTGGCAACGGCGGTTTGTGATCTTTAAGCTAGTCTTTAAGACTTGGGTTTTTATATTAGTAATTTCGTACCCTACAACAATATCAATACGGCAATCCGTGATCTTCTTTGTAATTAAAAAGTCCCGGGGCTACAGTACTATATTGAAAGACAAAAATTATGATTTGTGGCCTGACCTATTTCTGCCATCCACGACAATAGTTATTTGTTATGCAAGGCTGCAAAGTTGCTTTTTGGCGCGAGTACTTGTATTGAAACCTGAGCAAGCGAAGGATTCTAGGATTGAATCACGAGCGAAGCGAGTGGTTCAAATATAGAATCCTGAGCGGAGCGAAGGTTTCAAAAGTACGAGACGCAGAATAACTTTGCTGCCGAGCGAAACACACAACTTTTCACCTCACTACAGCGAGGAAAATTTCAATGCGCCAACCTCATTTTTAGAATAATCGCACTGGCCAGCACGAAAACAGCATAAAAAAAAACTTGTTTAGGCTGTTTTTCTTCATTAAATAGAAAGATTCGAATTTTAAAAACTCTTTCCATGCTAGCGGATAAAATACACTTTTGCACTCAGATTTCGAATGATAAACACACAATCTTTCCGAGCTTGTGAGGTGAAAAGAAAATAATTATATGTACTCTAAACGGCGATTGATTCAACACCGTTAAAGGCTTGATGTAATCAACTCTCATATTGGTATTAAATTAACAATGCCAACCATTTAAAAACAACCAAAACCATAAAATTTTAAAATTTTTAATAGCTGCTTTAAGGTTTTCTAGTTTTGAGTTCATAGCGTTGAGCCTTAGAATATATGTGCATTAGAAAAAGATCGTTTTGAAATTAATTCGTTATTTGGTGCATTTTATGCAAAACTGGCAATTATTGATCCGTAACAAATTGAATGAACGCTTTTGTTTATTCAGGAGCCACTTTCGCAAGAACCTAATTTATTCAGTATGATAATTAGCGTTGGTTTAATTTCGTTTCGGTTAACGTGAGTAATGTATCGGAATTATACAGTCATCATACCTAATAAGCAAGTACGTTTTTACTAAAAACGTATTCATTTACAAAAAACATAGTAGGTATTTTCTGGTGCAAATTATTCAAAAACACATTTACTATGCGTAATTGCGTAATCGCTCCCGCGCTACCCTCGCACCTACCTACCTTTTTGACTCATGAGTGTAGTGTAGTAGCGCTACATTAATTTTCGGGTGGATAAATTGAAAAAAATAACAAAGAAAAAAAAAAAAATTTTTATTTTTATGTAATTTTTCTGCTTTCTCATTTTTTTTTAAATAAAAATGTTAATTCCTTATTTAAGTAGATTAAGCAGTCTTTGTGTTGTAAAGTTTGTACTGGCAATAAAATATTTTCTATTCTATTCTATTCTATTCTATTCTAACTGTGCATTTTGTTACTTTCACAAAATCATGTTCGATTTCATGGTACAAAACATTCTAGCTGTAAGTTTTCTACAAACATAAATCTCACCTTATTATCGTGTGATAATAGGCGTAGACAGAGAAGCTCGCTACTACAACTTCAAATCCAACTAGATAGATTTACAATAGATATTCTATCTTCAAATATACTTAAACATGCAAGATTCCTTCAAGTAAAATTTTTGCTCTTCAATATTTATACTACTTATGCAATTTTGTATAATATTATTTACAAGATTAATTTGTATCTTGTATACTATTCAAGATAATATTTAAGCGTTAACATCTCGATACAAGATTATAAATATATTTTATAATTTTTGTTTTAGGGTAAGAATTTGTTATTACAATGTAAACGTTTGGATGTAAAAAATGGTCTCAATAAAACATGTATAATAATGGTACCTACAACAATGTACAGTCAGCTGCAATAAGTTATATACACTTTTGTTCTTCGTCGTAGTACTAAAGTGTTGGTACTTATTGCTGCTGACTGTACCTATATTATTTAACCAACAAAGCGTGGCCGGATTATTCACAAGATAAAAATAAAAAATGTAAATGCAACAAATTAATTTCGGAACCTGAAATATCAATGAACGGCACGGAAACACGTGAAACATTTATAAATTTACATTTATAACGAGCATTTCGTCACAATCGAGATTTAATTTCCGATACACATTGCCTTTGTATAATAATTTTTGGACACGTAGGTACTAAACGATGCAATTATTATTCCATAATGGGATTGATATAACTCAATATAGCCGTTGTGACTGTAAATACTGCAATAAACGGTTGTAACGACTTTCGTCAATTCTATTTTTAACCGACTTCAAAAAAAGGAGGAGGTTCTATGTTCGGATGTACGTATTTTTAGGGTTCCGTACCCAAAGGGTGAAAACGGGACCCTATTACTAAGCCTACGTTGTCCGTCTGTCCGTCCGTCCGTCCGTCCGTCCGTCCGTCTGTCCGTCCGTCTGTCCGTCTGTCCGTCCGTCCGTCCGTCTTTCCTACCTATTTAGGGCTATAACTTTTGAACCGTAATAGCTAGATAGTTGACATTTTCACAGATTATGCGTTATTACGGCGGATTTGTTAACAAATAATAAAAATGTCAAAAAATTTAAAAATTAAGGGGGGTTCTCAACAAGAAACTAGTTTTTATCAACGTTTTTTCTTCACGCTCTATCGTAAAAACGGTTATACATACAAGCGTCAAACTTAGTGTGATTATAGAGCAAACTCTACAAAATAACAACAAATACTAAAAACTAGCGAAGTGTGAGTCGGTCTTGCGCTAAAGTTCTAAGTTAATAATGTTGTGTTCTATGGTGGTGTGGTACGGAACCCTCGGTGCGCGAGTATCTCGACTCGCACTTGACCGGTTTTATTTTTTATGTAGTATGTTCACCGATTTTCCAATGTAAACCAATTTAAAAAAATCTTTTTAGTTTGAATGGGTATGCCGAGGTGGTCCCATTTAAATTTTGTGAAGATCTGGTGACGCGCTTCGGAGCTATACAATAGAAAAGTTAACAGAAAATCATCGGCGATTGAAACATTCGCTTCGTATCAATCTACCCTTTGTGTGTATAACTAATATCTGAGACGAACTAACATATTTAATCACAAAAATTTTTATACAAAAAAAATAAAAACCGACTTTATAAGTAAGTAAAAACTAAATTTTAACAAAAAATAAAACCGCCTTCAAAAATACTAAAAAGTAAATAAATTATATTACAGCCGATGACTTTTCGTTCGCATCATAAGAACATTAATTTGTTTTATCGAAGTAATCAAACCGGTACGATTCGCGAGAGGGCTTGCATTAGTTTTTTGGCTTGGCTTGACACCGACTGCTATAAAACAATGATGCGAACGAAAAGTTATCGGCTGCAATATTATTTTTTAACTTTTTAGTTTTTTTGAAGGCGGTTTCATTTTTTGTTTAAATTTTGTTTCTCGTCAATTCCCTTTTTCGTCAAGTTCGTCTAGTCCCTTTTTTAAACTGTTATTGAAAGCCTAAACGTATTTTACATAGATAATTATAAACTCACGACTGTAATCCCTTTCGAGGTGATCAGAAACATTGCTACAACCACAAACTTTCTTCTGCTTAACACATTCCGGGGCAGTGAATGAGACACAATAGAACTTTTATTGTAATCACGGCTATGGGCGGTCACTGTCCCGGAACGTGTTAAGAATGTAGTTAAGAGAGAGGTGGCTTTATAAAATATAATAATAATAATATATAATTAATAAATAAATAGCTATATATTTATAATTGATTTTATATAATTTATTGTTTGGGCGAAACCCAAACAAAAACTGTATAAGAAACATTTATGAATAACTTTGTTCAAACTAACCCTAAATAATAAACTTGTTTCGGAATTTATTATTTGTTATGTTCACTGTGTAGTGATGTACCTACCTACCTTTTAAGATTTATATCATATTAATATTCTATTTGTATTCTATCAAATCACTTTTTTATGTACCTACCAACTAACGAAGTAAATCTTTGTATTGAATGTAAATGTAACTACCTATACTGTATCTACTTAGTAGTACCTACAAAATTGTGATCTGATTTATGTAACTGTACTGTTTATGTTGCACTTCCGGATAAACCTCCGATGGTTTTTGGAAGTTCAATTGTCAAATCGTTTGTAATTTTTCATACAATAAATAAAAAAAAAAAAAAAAAAAAAATTGCCTTATTTTTCTAATGATATATCATTTAGATTCATCCAAGTGAGCCAGAAACTGTAGCATGTTCGAGTCGCTGTTCTGTACACGTCTTTGATGCTATTCATAAACAAAGTATGTCCAGAGGACTTTCTTTAGCTTAAGCAAGCTCGAGTGCGGTTAGTGACTTCAAAGTTTACAGAAATACTGTTTTGAAATAAAATAAAAACCTTTTCCCAATTAATGTTTCTTTCCATTCATACCGTAGTTGCTACCCCGAGGCTGAGAAAGCAAAAGTCCAATCCTCATTTTCTCATTAAGAGTCCCCTTTGCTGTCTGTTCGCCTTTTGTTTCTGCTGAAGATACATCGGGAAGAAAAAGTATAATCCCTGTCGCAAAATAATTCTAGACTGTGTTTAATAATACCTAACTTGTGTCGTGGAATTCGAATAGAATCGTCTTTGAATTATTTTATAGTCAGTAGATATCTTTGTGGATTTGTCTAATCCGGAAACGTAGGTATTTTAGGTACCTATAAAGATGATATCTAGTAGCATGAAGTAGAATGCTTTACATAATTAAAAGGGTGCTTCAGACCACCAAACAGAACAACTTTCACTATGAGACCAAAACTGAAATCGCGAAAAAAAATTGCTGTTCCATACATTTGGTTTGAGCACAGAATACTGGTTCGAGTAAGCGGGTGACGTTTTCTTTGGAACAGCCGATTTTTTCTTTCTCGAATTCAATGTTGGTACCTTAGTGAAAGTTGCTCTGTTTGTTGTTCTGAACTATTGCCCCTTTAAGTATGTTACACATTTGTTTTCACTGTATACAGGGTCCTTCTTAATTTGCTGACACTTTTTAAGGGGATGATCAGACCATCAAAATGAACAACTTTATCTATGGGACCAACATCTATATCGCGATTAAGAAGGACCCTATATGTAGAAAATGTAGCTAGGGATGCAGAAGCAATTATAGTAAAATAATAATCTAAGATAGTTACTCAGGAAACAGCTTAGAATCCACGCAATGTACGGTACTCAAAGTAATCTTACACAGCGTGATATCATTATATCCATGGAGACACCACAGATTTGTGTATTACTGTATTATATTGCTGTTTCATTGATGATGTCTATTTCACCGCATGAAACGTCTATCTGGCGCCAGCCCCCCACTAATTTCATATGACCAGCCCTCATAACAAACCTTTATGTAGTCCCCTCAGATGCGTTATATTTTTATTTTCTGTCCGAATGTCACATTCAGCGCTGTAACGATCCACTAAAATCTACTTGATCGAAGTGGGCGGAAGAAACCAGATAAAACAGGATTTGGTTTATCTTTTTCCGCCATCCGAAATGTGTCACCGACTAAATGAACCCTTCCTTTGGCAAGACAAACTAAAAAAGATAAAATGTTTCTTAACGGACATTAAAGCGATGTTTCCTTGAAAGAAACCCATAAAAAGGCGGAGTCCTCGAGTCCATTGGGACCTCCAGGTCTCCGCATCTACCCGCTGAGCCAAATTAATGCATAGACCTCACACTTTATCAGAAGTGCCAAGGGTATCTAGTCATTACACAAATACCCTTGGAAATTATGTATGCAAAATTTCATTTAAGTACCTACTCATTAATGTCCATTATTGTGGTGAGAGTGGGAAATATTTTTCAATTCATCTATGACACTTGTTTCGCCGTATTTATTGTTCGTGTACAATTGCGAGTAAATTGAAAGAGTTTTTATTTATATTATAAATAACCTTTTTGTTCTTCTTCTTATCGTGTGGGCAAGCAAGTTTCAGAGTTTTTTCAGACCGCCTTATGGCCTCTGACTTGGTTTTTATTGTAAATAGTTGACGTAACAAATCCTTAAAAGGAGAAGACACGTGTTACAATTTTAAAATCATTTTTCTGGTCTCCGCAAAAAAATACGTTTTATTTGTATAAATAAATATAAGTGTAATATTATTTAACAAAATAAAACGAAGCTAAGCGAAAGCTTTTCATAAGATAAACCTCTTCACCATTACACCAAAATCTAAGTTATTACTTTAAATTATTATCTCAAAATAATGTCTATTCTTGTACCTATTTAGCTCTATGAATTCTTGCAGATATCTGGTTCTACCAAGCCCTCTTCTAAGGTAGTTACACCATTTCAAGCGTGAAATTTTATCGAGAAAATTAATCTTTACAACTTTTGCCCTGCCCTTTTGTTTCTAGATATGTCCACAATAAAATTTATTTGACTACCTAATCGGAAAGAGATACCAAAAGGAAAGAGGAATCCCATGGGAAACATTGAATTTACGCCTCCTTTTTTTCCGTTTTTCTTCAAATCGACGATGATTCTGCGATAATCGCACTCATTTATCAACTGTTATCAAGTCTCGGCAACGTTAATATACAACGTGTTAATGAATTAACGTAAAACCTCGTACACCCCAACTGATTTATAACAAAATAATTAAAATGAAACAATAATTTCATTATTTTTATAGTTAAAATTTAAAGTTATTCACATTTTAGGTTTTGAGGCAAAAATGATTTGTTATCATTTCAGCAATGAGTGAAAGCGCTAACATACTCATGGATACATTTTAATGATCTTGTTTTGGTAGTAAGTAGGGTGAGCGTGCCCGTGCGGTCGTTGACATCGGGTTCAGTAAATTAAAAATTTTAGAAACTAATTACTTAATATTTTGAAAAAAATTACCTATGTTGAAATTATGATAATTCGATTCTGCTCTCGATTCTCAACAAACTACTTTCTAGTTTTGTGTTAATTCATTAACACGTTGTATATCTAACTCATGTGTTCAGTTTGATGGTCTAAACTCTAAAAAAACCCTTTAAACAACCGATTTTAATGCTATGTCAGAATTACGTAACTCGTAATTGATATAATGATTAACTTACCAAATTTTTTCTCCTGGTTACGTCTTCAAATTCAACGACTCTATCAATCTATTTTAATGCAATGTTGTGATATAGTCAGAATTACGTAACTCTACTCAATTCTGACTTTAATTCGTTATGTAGGTGTTTAAAAGTAAGTTTACCTTGTTTTAGAAATAAACCTTTTCTATTTTTCTTTTTATACATCTAGCCAAGTCATTTTACGGAGTTTTGTTAGGAGAGGTGGGAAGTAATTATTAATTGGACTTTTAAACTGTATCGGCACCATTTAGTGACAAAAAGACTATCAGAAAACATATTTAAAAAAAAATCGCTACGCAACATAGAAATCAATATTGTGAGTACCAGTGGGCTTTTAAATTAATAATAATATTAATATCAATGCCCTCATTTGAATTAAATTTAACAATATAAATAATTTCTGAGCAATAAAATACGCATTAAAATTAAAAAAAATAGGGTTTCATTAGAAAATACGAACGTATTTTTCAAAACATTCTATGTAGACAAAAATATTTATGCCATGTTTGAAGTATGTATAATGGTAATGCCTTAAATATGTGGAAAAATAAATTACCCTCCGGTTTTTTATAACGAGATAATAACTAAGTTTTGAATTTGGAACTGTTGCTGACGGGTTTTTTTTTATTTTGGTACATTTCTAAGCAAATATTGGCTCTTAAATACTATACCGAAAAAAAAAAATCAATTACTAATTAGTCCCGGCTCAAACCGTAAAATGACTGGGCTAATTCTGAAAGCTGTCCTAAACCAAAAATGCTCTTGGAAAATGAAAACAAGAATGGAAAATTATTTTTATCCAAATTTTGAAATTTATTTATTGGAATTTTGTCAAAAGCAAAACAAAGTAGCTAAAAAAAATAAACACGTAGCGTAGTATAAACGATTATAAACAACATAAAACCATACTTGGCAAACTTGCTAAAAGGCATCGATTGTATTAAAATTAATTAACGCGGCACATTTAATTGTGAACAACGTTAAAGCGTTGTTGAAATTAAACTCATTATGTGAGCGACGGCACCGCAACAGCGCCTCGTAGCGCAAGCCGCAAGCTTTTTGTAATTTCAGTGACAAATGAACAGCGCGGACTGAGAGCGGCGTGCTCGGATTGGAGAGAGTTGATTTTCAAATGTAGAACGCGGTAGCGCAGAAGCGATAGTGTTTTAAAAGTTACTTTGTCTTTCTGCCTACCGAGCTTTGAAATACACTGACCTGCTAAGTACACTTTAAATATTAATTTTTATTCTGAACTAAGTATAGAAATTATAGATTTAAAATAAAAAACGTTTTATAGCAAATGTTATCAGCTTTCTTTGTAACTATTCTTTGTAAATTAAACTCTTTTTCGAGTCCTTTTAATTTCGAAAGTATATCTTGTGCACTTAAGTACACAAGATAAAAAAGGGGTAATAATTTATTGCAATTTTAAAAGTGTGTTACTTAGTTTTGCAGGCCAGTGTAGTATTTAAGTTAAGGTAGTAAGTAGGTAGAGTGAATTGAAAGGATTATGGTAGACTTTGAACGAAGCCTAATTTCAAACAAAACAAGCAGGTTCAAAATGAAGATTTGTTGGCAATCACCTTTTTTGGTATCATTTTTTGTTGCGTCAGAAACCAAATGTTATTAAACACCAAATCAAACATTTCCGTTGACGTAGGACTCATGAAGTTATTATAGAAATAAGTCTTCTAATATTTTCCACAGAACAGTAGTTACCTACAATACAAACGAAATCCCACCATAGCTTGGTCCCACGTATAGTTACTTCAAGAACATTCATTGATAGCAGACGTTTTTCACTGGTGATGTATTGCCTTTAATAGTACACCGGAATTCTCTGTGTACCTATACGAAACATATTCATACCTACAAATTAACAACATTCACAATCGGCGAAAGATTGAAAACATTTATTTCAATTATTTATGCTATATGTATCATAGGTACACAGATAATTCCGGTGTACTAGGCAATACATAGTCAGTGAAAATCGTTTGGGCTTATTATTTAGTCTATGGCAACAACTGCGAACCGTCGGAGCGCGTTTCCGTACTTAACGCGGAGTTGAGTTAATGCTCTCTTACTGGAGCCTATTCATTTGGAATTTAACATCGTGTTTCGACGCCAACTTATAATTTCTCGCACGTTGTAAATAACGCTATGATTTCATTCCCTTATAACTCGCTAATTCCATGAATATGTTCAGTGAATCAATGGGGCGATTTCAATATTATCTTGTGAGCTAAATGATAAATGGTACAGTTTTTTGTTTGTTTTCAGTAGTACACGTAAATTATACAGGATGTAACAAAAAACCCTAGTAATCTTACGGAGGTGCTTCAGACCAACAAACTGAAGAACTTTCACTATGGAGCCAACATCGAAAAAAAATAAAAAAGTCAGCTTGTGTCATGTCGAGCCGGTATTGCAATGTTGTAAGAAACGGCTGATTTTTATTTTGTGATTTCGTAGTTGGCTCCGTAGTGAAATTTGTTCAGTTTGATGGTCTGAAGCATCCCCTTAAGATTTACTATGCTGTTTTATTGTTTTGAATGCATCAAAACTTTATCGATTTTAGGTAAACATTAGTGGCAGTGTAATTATACGTTAAGCCATGTCTAAAGGCCTATTAATATGGCTTAAGGCGGCCTGAAAATACTTTGGCCACAAGTATACTACTAACTTGCCTCTACCAATCTGCACTGGTAGCGTATATGACTGTTGATGATGAAACCCTAGTTATTAGTGCTCCTCTGTATTAAAAATTGTAGCTTTCGATATGTTGAAGTTACGTAATAATAATACGTAATCATACTTCTGTAGTTGTGTCAGATGTTTCGGGTACCAATTCAGTAACATTTACTTTTCGTCGGCTTACACAATAGCTACAGCAGAAGCCTTTTTCTTCACCAAAACTTTGTCAATGATTCTCGTGATTAGATATCTACAGAAAATAATTTTGGCACTATTCAATCTTTCTTAACAATTATAAACTGTATTTCAGTAAGTCCAAGAAATACCGACGCACTGCCACAAAAGCACCATCCAGATAACAATTTCAAAATCTGTAAGTTTCAAAGACCAAGTTACATAAACTTAAACAAAAGAAACCACCACCAAAGCCTCGGGAGCATTAACAGCGCGTAAACATACATTCTCCCTTAAGTAGCGAAGTCTATCCCAACACTAAAACCCTATCCTACTAACACAACGCAAGCACTTACCATAAAAAAGGTAACAACGTCGCTCTCCGTATTCAGATCACACGTTTACATCTCGCCACTTTCCCGAAATCAAAGTAAAGCTCAGAGCAAACACTCGTTGAAAATGCGGTGTAAATAATAAAAAGGTACCGGTATGGTACCTGGGAGGTTTCTTCGGACGAGGCTGTCATTTTCACCATTGTAGCCAACGATTTTCCCCTTCGCGCGGTTTATTTCAGATTCAATATGCACTAGAGGCGAGGGAAAGCCATGAAATATGTGGAAAATTGACATTCAATAGAGCATATCTCTAAAATGGAGCTGAATAAATTTTATTGTTTTATTGTTATCAAATCCATTTAGATAATGGTCTAGGAAGTACTGAAAGTATTTGAAGAATTACATTTTTATTTTGAAATGCATTTCATTTTCTTCTGCAGACTTTAATTTTGTTGTGTTTTGTTTAACCGCGATTCTAGGAGAACGGTTGCATTTGTGTGAATTAAAATGTTCGTCTCGACATTTGCAGAATGAAAGCTGAAAGCCTGAAAGTAGGGCAAGACCATTTTGAAATGTACCAGCTGAAATTCTTGTAGAGTTTTGCTGCATTTGATATTAATGTAAATAGTTTGTTGGATTTTAAAAGGAAAAAGCCATTATAATAATATCCCATCTGTGTCAAAATAAGACCTGTTTTTCGAGCTGTTTCATGAACCAAAGTAGTTCACATTACATAATTTAAGATTTATCCTGAAACCGTAACTATGTCTCCACCTGAATCTGCTTCAACAATCTAACAAACACAACTGAGCTCATCAATACGTCTGCTACACAAACAATAGGAACCATAAATAATTGAAACGAATAAATAGAATATAGAATCGATGTCTGCGAAGAGCAAATCGATGACTTGTAATCGGCTTTTCTATTCCATTGCTACCGTAGGGAGCTACTCCTAATTGCCATCTTTTCCCACGGGATGCTAACATGTTTTGTCTGGAGGAAAACTTAGAAATTATTTGTGGAATTGTAAACGAAATGCGATGTTCTTCTTAGGAACATGGTTAGTATTTGAAACGATGAAACTAATATTTAAACGGGAAGAACTTTGAGCCAAGCATTACAAAGTTCTTATTACGCAAGAGTTAAAACGAGCAACGAGTAAGTGGTTTAACATTCTAATTAACATTTCTTGTTTATTTAATTTTCAATCCAATTATAATGAAACGTATATTTTAAAAAAAAATTTTTAAAACATACATACATAACGATATAGGTTGTAACAATTTTTCCGAGTCGATTTACATTATTTATAAATTCCTCTTTTTGTAGAGGATAGATGTAATGTCCTAGGCTAGGGTGCGATTAGGGGATGCGATGAAACCACGTAGTCTCTGTAAAAGGGTATATTCAGACTGCCAGATATAATGACAGGCAAGAGGCGCCGCGCATAACTACCCACCACATATTTTTTTTTAATAATTAAATGGACTCTTGCTTGTGCGTTAGCACTGCATTTCTGCCAGTGTCAAGTACTTTATGGGAGAATCTATCCCAATCTCAGGGATTGTTTTTGGACAAGAACAAGAAGAGACTGAGGATTGCGGAGCCCCGTGGCAGGCAAAAACGCGACGCGCGAGACCACGCGTGACGTGTGCTCGGGTCTGCCCTGCAACGTGACTCCACCATATTAATACTAAGTTACCTACACTACAAACTAGTCCACCACGTTGGAACAACAGGCACTTTCCCTCAGCAGTGGGATGATGTCGAAAGAAACAAGACCTCTGAATTATGGTCACAAATCAAATACCTAATTCTACTGCTTTCGAGCTTCGCATGTTCATTTTTGAATGCTCGCAAACGAATTCTTCTAACATGGGCAACTGGCCCACGATAAAAAGATTTGTAGAAAGCTGATCAAAAATGCGTCTTGCTACATCGTCTTTGTCATTTGCAATCCATAAATAAATAAAAGTTTGTCTACAAAGACAATATTAATTCAAACTAAAACAATAACATTAAAAACAGCATAGGGAACCACAAGTAATTCACTTAGCTCCCAAATCCCAAATGAAAAATAAATTTTCAGGCAAAGCACGCTCGTAAATTGAATGAAAACATTATTAGCAAGTACTTTTACGTATTAAATTGTGAATTTATATTCCGTAAAACTACACAATATAGCTATATTCCAGATGATTGGTTTCGTATTAAATATATTTGGACTGGATTTACTCATACAAATTAGGATGTAATTCCTAATTATTATGTTATTTTACCGCTCTCGTTTACCGCAGAGTTTAGATTTGTAAGTTCATTGTAATTATGAATATACCTAATCATAAAACGTTGTTTAGTACAACTTTTGACTTTTTATACTTAATAAGAAGTCAACGGTTACAGCAAACTTATTTATGTAGAGTTTTATTTCCATAAAAGGCTCTCATGTATAGTGAGTGTCCCGCTGGCAAACAAGGAATTAATTTATTTTTGACCTCTGTACCCTTTCATCAACATCATCATTACCAGCATAATTATAAACTACTCTACTGCAGGGCACAGAGAAAAAAAAATAATAATAATAATCATGGAAAAAATTAGTGAGAGAGCGGGTCGGGTTAATTCACCACACGGCCCATTGCAGATCGATGGAAGTAAAGTAAGTGGTCAACCTGCAGACAAAACGTGTGATTTAGATGGTACTAAAACGCCCTATAAATAGCGCATCAAGTCAAAACAATATAGATGAAGGGTCTAAGGTACACGGATGACGCTATTTGTATATGTTATTCAGACGCCATATCATTACGGGTTGTCACAGGTGTTAGATTAGCTACTTTCAGGTAAAGCTCTGTAACCTTACGAGATTAAATCCTTTCTTGACGTAGAAATTAGCTTAAACGATGTTACATAAAATAAATGGCTGAGAAATTACAAGAAATGCAGAACAACTTTCTGTTACCAGCTCTCATTGCGTAAGAACATTAAGCCAATGCCACGTAGGTAGTTTAATTGTGCACATATTCTTGTTATATAATGTATACAGAATCTGAGTTTAGAACAATCTGCATACGGCAACGATTATCACTTCGTGGCTGTAATTTACCAGAGCTTGATATTCATCTCCTGGGACTTGTTCCGCTTTGGCCCCACTTAATCGACGCTGACAATTTGTGTTTCCTATAGTTTACGCTATAACAGTTTCAGTAAATTTCTGTTAGTTACTTAGTTGAAATGTGAAACAAAAGGTTTTTTTTTGTGATTTTAAGAGACCTGTGGTGTTGATTTCATGAACGGAGCTAACAACATCACTTTAAGATGGACAGGACAGATATAGAAAAATAGTTTATTGGGCTCAACGTGACCTCAAGCTGATTCTCAAAAGGATACACAGAGCTAAAATTGAAACCGCCTTCAAAAAAACTAAAAAGTTAAAAAATAATATTGCAGCCGAAGACTTTTTCGTTCGCATCATAAGAACATTAATTTGTTTTATTGAAGTCGCTGTCAAGCCGGTACGATTCGCGACAGGGCTTGCATTTTTTGGCTTGGCTTGACACCGACTTCTATAAAACAAATTAATGTTCTTATGATGCGAACGAAAAAGTCATCGGCTGCAATATTATTTTTTAACTTTTTAGTTTTTTTGAAGGCGGTTTCAATTTTTTGTTAAAATTTTGTTTATTTCACAATTTTCAGTGGTGAATTCATTAGTTCGATTTAATAGTAGTGCTTTAAATTAACAAACGCACTAGTCAGCACTACAATTTTCGAAGGTTTCCCTCGATTTCTCTGGGATCCATCATCAGATCCTGATTTCCTTATCATGGTACCACACATGGGATATCTCCTTTCCAACAAAAAAAGAATCATCAAAATCGGTTCATAAACGACGAAGTTATCCGCGAACAAACATAAAAAAAAAATATATACGGTCGAATTGAGAAACCTCCTCCTTTTTTTGAAGTCGGTTAAAAAGGATTACAGGTTTCATTTGGTACGCCGAGTTTCAATTTGATTGTTCTTGGAACTGTAAAGTTTGTTGTCAATACAAAGATCATTTTAGGTATTTGCAGTTCCATCGCATACCGATATTTCAACTATTATTATAACTCTGGTGAAGCTTCACATCAAGTAGGTACCAGGGCGACGGCGTTTTGCTCTACAAGAACATTATATTTTTGTTGCTCTACCAGTGCTGTCTAGAACGTTACAACGAACGGTAAAACAAGACCTTGCTACGATTTGATGATTAAAAAAAAACTGTTTCATAAACTTAGAAATCGTTAGAGCAAATTACAAAAGTTCATGACCTAGACTACACAAGTACCCAATACATTCATACATGAATTCAAGTCAATAATCCTTTTGGGAGTGGTCAGATTCCTTGCTAGAACCATAGAATTAATTCTTATGTTGCAAATCTATTATATCTCAGGATGTTCTCTTTGAACAACCTCCCTTCAATTCATAAATACAAAAAAAAATTACATCTCCTAATAGTTTTAGCAACGCTTTACCTTTAAAATGGTGACGGACTACACATGAAAAAATACAAGTCCTGGGCATCAGCAACATAGTTCTTTATTGCATCACTATGTGAACCACGATCCGGTCTATGTTTATAACAGAAAAAATCTTATCTCATTTCCGTTCGCAAATCGTACAATAATGTTTCTTTCATTTCCTATCGACATAGTTTTCGCAAATAAAATAAAACCTAAAATAAATAAAAGTTACGTCCTAAGTGGAATAAGCCCCCCTGAAGTGATGACCGTAATGGTAGCGATGATGAGTTCAATAACCGTTATGAGTTTGGAAGTGTAACGAGAGGGAACATCTGTGCCCCAAAGCCTCCGCGTCCTCACCCCACGCCATACACCTACTATAAATACATACGATATGACGACGTGTCATATTTTTGCCATTTTATTTTATACATGATAATAAAATGTTTATAGGTAGCTATATTTTCAGGGGTGGTTCAGGTGATCAAACTGGGATCAAACTTTGAATATAAGGAGCAAACCTGAAATCCTTCGATCAACCTGAAATCGCCAAAAAAACGGTTGTTTCATACATTTGAGTAGGCATTGTTCAGTTTGATGGTGTGAAACACCCATCTATGTAACACTTAAGTTTAAAGGTACCCTGTATTATGTATATTTAGATTTCGCTACAATAGGTAGGTAGAACCTGAGTTTGGAAATATTATTAGTCACTATAAAGAAAAACTGTAGGTAGGTAGGTACATATATAAATATAAAGTTATAATTATTGTTTAATATTACAGCCTTATAATTATAACTTATAACCTAGTGCAGGCAGGACGTACGAAATTATTATTTCATTAAAACCACCTGAGTTGAGTTAATGGAAGGTGATTGATGAACCATATTTTTTGTAGACTTCAAATAAGACGAAAACACAAGAGACTGCTCCGTTTCCATTCATCGTTCAAGCAAATAAAATGAATCCGTAACAAATCGATGAAGACTGATCATTTTTCCCGAAGGACCATCTTTTTATCACGTTGAATAAGTGATAAATGCTACTTTTCATTGATTTGATTATTTACTTTAAAACAGACAGAAATAATAAATAAAGTCTAACAAAATTTGCTGAAACTATTTTAAGGGGATGATCAGACCATCAAACTGAACAACTTTCTCTACAGGACCAATATCGAATTCGCGAAAAAAACAGCTGTCCCGTACAAAACTGCAAACATAACTCGACTCAAATGGTCTGAGAAAAATCCCCTTAAAATAGTTTCAGCTAATTTTGTAAGACATACATTTTGCTACACAGGGTGTAAGTGACAGCCTAGCAAATACTGAAACGGTGAACTCAGACCATCAAACTGAACAACTTTCGCTATGGATCCTACCTCAGGAAACGCGAAAAAAAAATCTGCTGGTAGATACCTACAGCAGTTTTGTATGGGACAGCCGAAAGTGTTCCATAGTGAAAGTTGTTCAGTTTGATGGTCTGAGTTCACCGTTTCAGTATTTGCTAGGCTGTCACTTACCTACACCCTGTATAGTAGTCGTTCTAATTCTAAAAGTATAATTTTTTAAAGTAAAAAGTGTTTTTTTAATCATATTAACTTAAATGTATTTAAACGATGCTCTGATCATCTAATCACAAAGCCGATTAAACCCATAATTTGATATTTATGTTTAAATTTATACTTCTATCGCAATATTACGTAAAACACTCGACGCAACCAGCATATTAAGGTTCATAGGTACTCTTAAAGTTACGAGCGAGCAACAAAGCAAAAAAAGTTGTTACCAAAAACTTTTTAATATGTAACAAGAGCAAAGAGTACTGGGAACAAATGCTGCTGCTCTTAAACATCCCTCAAGAAGAGGTGTTATTCTGGATAATCCATATAACGTTATGAACATTCGAAATTAAAATTTATTTTTAAACGAAATCGAGATACTTAAACTAAATAACCTATCGTTAAGACACACGATAGAAGTGAAACTTCCGTAGCTTTCAAATTTAAATTTCGAACTTCTGTTATACAATAAAAAGGTTGCGGAACCGAATTTCAAAGCCCTCCCATAAAAAGATGCACTTCAAAAACTATACGGTTATGATATTTAAAAGTTTAAAACCATTGCACGACACAATAAAAAAATAATTACGTACAGCCGGTACTAAATATTATACTATAAAATAGTCTGTGGTACAGCGATTTTCATGTTTTTTTTTATTTATAATTAAATGGACTCTTGCTTGTGCGTTAGCACTGCATTTCCGCCAGTGTCAAGTAGTTTATTGGGAGAATCTATCCCAATCTCAGGGATTGTTTTTGGACAAGAACAAGAAGAGATTGAGGAATGTGGAGCCTCGTGGCAGGCACAAACGCGACGCGCGAAACCACGCGGACGCGAAACTCGGGTCAGTTCCAACAACGTGACATTTTAATTATTATTTAAATTATTTAAAATGTTTTGATGTTTTGGTTGCATAAATGTTAGACACAAACGTTACAATCGTTACGATGAAGGCGTTCACCCAAACAGAACAGAATAAGGAGCCATTTCCCGTTATTCCAACCTTTTTCACAAACGCACAATATACCGTGAGCACCTCACCAGTTATTACCTCCACGGTAAGAGGACCTTTGTTAGCACCGAACTCGTCGCTACCCTCATCCCCTCCTGAATTTAAATGGAGAATTATTTTCAAGTATTTTTCGCAAGAGAAGTTTTATTGTATTGTTTGATTGCGTGTCACTCTGATAGATGAAGGAATGGCTTTCAAATGCCACGTCCTTTGTCGCTCGAAGCCTGTACGTAATGTCGTTGAGTACGGATGGATGAATTTATTAAAAAGTTTACCGTGACACTTTCTGTTAAAGTTTAATAGTAGCTTACAAGTTTTCGTGAGTGCTAAAGTTCCTAAAAGTTAGACAATAGGCTGTGTAATGCCTTTCCTTTCGCTTCGTTTACGTAAATGGTTAAGTTTGATTTTGAATAGGCACTTGATTGTTTTGTTTTAATGTTAATTGAGTTAAGTAGCCCCAGTTACATTACATACTTGGTCTAACTGTCGTTCAAAGCAAGTCGTTTGAGTTGAAAGTCCAAAGTTTAGGTTCATATTTTTGGTTACTTATTTACATAATATAACCACTTTGAAATGGTATAAGACGATGATGAATTCTCAACGCCGATTTCGTCGCTTTATTGGAAAAATAGTCAGGTAAGCTGAATATTTTAAAGTGTATATGTATATGTGTAAGTAAGTGTATATGCGCTAAACACAATATTATGCACTCTCTCATCCTTATCTTCCTAAATCTGATGGATCTGATACCGATACGATCAAGAGGTGGGGTCGGATACAGTTGACTACTTGTATAACCGGTTGCCATCAGCCGTGCAGCTGATCGTTAATTTTTTAGACCTTTAATCATCAGTAACTCCTAAACCGACTGGAGTAATGCAGGCAGACCTGGCCCATCCCCATCACAGAGATGCTCTACACCCCATAAACACTGAATCAGCCTTGCTGCTGATGGTTGCAAAAAGTACACTTATCTCTTATACTAGTTCTTATTTAGTGCGCCATAAGAGCGTTACAATCGAACTGGAAGTGTAAAGCTTGATGTGCTCTTGACTGTACATCGAAATCGTTACAATTTTGTACAATGTGTGTGTGTGTCCATATATAATGTACCGATGTGTTACAAACGTGTGGAGGTATATAACAATACAACACCTGTCTGGGTAGGTGCTGTTCGGAATCGGATATCACAATGGGATATTATTACTGCAGTCCCTTATAATATTGATTTTGATTTCATATCTTGAAATTCTGTAAATTTAAATAGATTTATTCTAAAATCAAAAGGTTGTTAGCTTTTCCTTTGCCAGAGACAAAATCCACTGCTATGAAAATTTTAGTCGAAATCGGGTGCGAAAAGCGAACCTCGGAGGGACTTTGAAACGGAATAAGACAAACACAATTTGGGTAACGAGTGTTTACAAACTGCGGAAGGTTATATAAAAATTAAAATTTGCTTTGTAACCGAGTTTGTTTTACTCTTTTAGGGAAAATTGCGCGCTACGATTGTGGTTTTGTGGTTTCTTTGCCTTGAGATGCATATGCAATGAAAACATGAATTTTAATGGAAGTCTGTTGTTGTTGTGTTGCTAATAAAAGTATTTAGAAGCAAAACAATCCAACTGGATATAACTAGGTAGATAAGTATATTGTCTTTAAGTTTGTACTGAATTAATACAAAATGATAAACAACATGCAGAGCATAAAGTTATTATACCTGTCGGAATAGAGTAACTCATGAGTTGTCAAATGAAACCGTTTTTTGTGAATTTGTCGGCACTTATCGGCAACCTAAAACTTCGAGTTCTGTGTATAATTGTGAATCTAACGTGAAATCGTAGGTACCTATATAATGAAATAGTGTTATTATATTTCACAAAATAATCTACGATTTCACTTTAGATTCACTAATTATTCACAGAGCACGAATAATTACCCTGTCGATTGTGCCGACAAGTTCCCAAAAATGGTTCTATTGCCTCGCGTCACGTATCTCTTTCTATTATACAGTAGCGCCGCTAGGTACATCTTGCTATCTCATCTGTCAGTTCCTCTATATAATACCTTTATGATGCAGAGCAACATATTTGTCTACGTCCAGGACATAAATGCGCGGATGCCACTAAGAATCTACGGATTTTATGTTCATTTCTAATTTGGGACTGTCACTGCATCGGCGGTGAAGGAAAAACATTACGAGAAGACCTGCATTATAGTATAAAAAAAAAACACAGTTATGATGTGTAAAAATATAGGTAAGTACATAGTAAGTACAAATATTAGATCAGTATCAGTATCACAAGCTACCGCTCCCCCAAATAATAATAACAAAATAATATAGGTACCTAAGTAAAGCCGAATAGTATCAAATTAGATAAATTTTATGCAGTGCTACGTTACTTTATATTGTTACATTTTCTTCACTAAAAGAAAATCTAAAGTTAGGTATAAACAGTATCGCGTGAAAGTCAAACCAATCACCTTCCCCCGAGTATAAACTTTATTACTTAAAATATTCATATCGTTTTTCGAAACTTAGTTCATAAAAATTATTACAAAATGTCCTGCTATGATTAAATTCGTGAAAGTTTAAAGCGGGAAACTATAAAAGTTTATGGAGCAGGCAACGTCTGGAGAATCACAAATGAGATCAGCATAACGTTGAAAAGAGTTTTATACTCTGTCCATTGGGATGATATATCTTTAAAAGGTTTGCATACGTAAGACAAAAATTTAATTTTAAAGCTACAGGTTTACCTGAGTAGGTTCCTTAGATAGCGGGAGTTGTGGGAGGAGGGGAGGGGATGGGGGGGAATATCCTACTGTAATACCTATGTTTGTGGGAATATCATATTTTTTATAGTACAGTAAAATAAGATATCTATAAATCAGTTTTCCCAATCATAATTTATTTATAGTTTTACTTACTAATTAGCTTACCGTTTACTAACATACCTACTAGGCGTTCACTTCGAGTTGGCCGCTCCCTCCCTTCCCACTTCCTCGCACCTCACACCTAAGAGACCCTATTAAACGCAACCTTTAGCAACGCAACCACGTACGGCACGTCCGTCCCGGTCACTAATATAACTTTTAATTTATAAAATTTATTTGCTTGTTATATTTTTTTTTTTCGACGAAACCAGTTAATGTGCCTGTGACGAAATTTTGTAACGGTCATCGACGGCCAACTCGAAGTGAACGGGTAGTACCTACCTATTATTTTTAATAATGAAGGGTCACGTAGCCATCAAGACCAGATAAAAATCAGAATTTCTTCTTCAGTGTATGCAGGTTTCCTCACGATGTTTTCCTTCACCGTTTGAGAGCAGTCGGTTTTACGTACATAAGTTAGAAAAACTCATTGGTACATGGCACGTTGTCCGTGCGGATTCGAACCCGGACCCCCATAATAATAAATATACCTACTTATTATAGGTACATTTACAACAATTTCTAACACATTCTAAACAAGGCACTGTACGTGAATTATAATCCACATGAGATTTCATTTTAATCCCCACCCCGATATTCTAAATCTCGATATTATATGGCACACTTGGCCTAATTCAACCAACAATGGTTACCGTTCCCAGTTAACCTGAAACTTGGGTCACCATGGGACCAATTGTAACGTTCACTACCCCACCGGCCCAATATACCCACACGAGAGGGGGACGCATAAACGAATTTAAACGAACAGTTTTAACCCGTCCTTAACTTTCACCGGTCGGTGGTGCAATGGGTCCCAGCAGGTGGTATTTTTACCTGTTAACTAGTCGAACATTATTGTTTTAATGAAATAAGTTGTGGTTTAGTTGTCCAAATTTCCCTTGATGCTATGAACTTTTATGTATACAAATTCACTATTAGTTATAGTGACCCAGGATACTATACTCTTTCTTCCGTTGGTTTCGGGTACGAGACATCTAAGGGATAAGCTTTTACTTATCACCACTTGACAGGTAATTTCAACCCCACCCAAACTAACTGACAGTGTTGCCAATGCTATGGCAATTACCATGTTCTACGGCTTTCAGGCCAAAAATTACAAAATCCACGGCCTACGGCTGCAACCCTGTAGCCGTAGCAGTTTCTACGGCTTTTTGCAAATTCCCCAAATTCTACGGCAATTAATTAATAACTAATTCACTTTTAGAGTATTCGACTGTTATGAGAGTATAGTTTGACTGTTGTACAAGTAACCGTTTCCGAATCAGGATGTCAATATAGCAAAGTAGTCTGTGATATGTTAGCTGGGGTTTGTTCCTCTTTCCTGGAGTGCGATTTTTCAACTACACACGTTGTAATCAGCAGTAAAAAATGTCAAAATTGCTATGGATATTATGCATCTTTCTACTGCACGTTTGAACGTGTGATGTTCAAAAATCGCACTCCTGCTCTGTGAGAAAAAAACAAATAAAAAAGCGAGTGACACGGCCCACCGTTGGTCTTTTACCATATAAACACGGCTTTTTTACCTCATGTACACGGCCGCCTAACAATTTGCATTGGCAACACTCTGACTGCTGGTTTAGCAACAATATATTTTACGCTAAGTTAAACCTTGCTTTCTGCACACTTGAAAAGTCCTCAGATCAGTAAAGTTAAAATAAATAAGAGTTTTGTCACCGTTTATCACATCGTCATACCCAAAGGAATGAGAACTAGGTATCACTTCATCATCACAACATCTCATCTCACTAATATTATAAATGTGAAAGTTTGTGAGGTTGTAAGGTTGTATGTTTGTGTTTCAATCACGCATAAACGGCTGAACGGATTTGGATGAAATTTGGCACGCAGATAGAATGTGTTGTGGATTAACATATAGGATACTTTTTATCCCAGTAATGGGTTCCTGTGGGATAAGTGGGAATAATTTACAATGATTTACTACGCTGACTTGTGCTGACATATGTATTTGGATAGATTGTAGTGGTAAATAGAAGTTGCTTTTTTCATCGCTTCGCATAGAAGCCGCGTAGCGCATTTAGAAAATGGTTAGATTTTCATACATTAGGTGAAGGTTCGATTCTTGGTCTAGAATCTAGATGTTTTTTTTTCATTTACGTTTTTTAAATAAAATTACCTACAACTACAATACCATTATCTTTCAGCATTTTTCTTTTTTTAATGCAACAATAGGTAGTCAAACAAGATATTATACACAAAAAAAGGTAAATATTAAAAACGTACAAATAGGAAACCAATCTTAGTGATCGGTAAACAACTATAGATAGAAAGGTATAGCAGAACCCTATCAAAGATCAATAGCTGTAATTTGGACGGATGCCCAGGATGCTTAATACTCTTTGGATGGTGACGCGTTTTCGCTGACTGAGGTACGCGCCAGCCTTCTGGTTACCTGTAGCATCGACTATCCTAGAAACTATTTTCTTTAATAACTAGCTTCCATCTTCCGGGCATCTGGACCCTAGACCTCTACACCAAAAGGCTGTGCCTAAGACCGGTATATAACCTACCTACCTTTTGAGGAGAAGTTTCCCGTTCTGACCAGTACATGTACAGTACACGTATGTAAATTTACGTTTGTAATTACTTTCGGGGTGGTCACGAACATTGCTAAAAGTACCAAAGCATAATTCGGAAGCTTCAGCGAAAGGTAATACGTAGCGATAATAGTTTATTTCCTGATACCTTCGCCGTAGTTGAATCGGCTCTCCCAAACTATACCTAAATTTCTCTTTAAAAAAAAGACATAATACATTACCTGCATTAGGTACTCAAACAAGATATTATACATAAAAATAAGTAAACTATTAAAAGCTAAATAATATGAAACCAATCTTATTGATCAGTGAACCAACTACGCATAGATAGCAGAACCATATCAAAGATCAATGGCTGTCAAGGGGAGGGATGTCCAGAATGCTTTACCTACTCTTTGGATGGCAATGCCTTTTCGCTGACCGAGGTACGCGCTAGCCTTTTGGTCACTTCTAGCGTCGACTAACTTAGAAACTATTTCTTTAATAAACAGATTCCAACTTCCGGGTATCTGGACGCCACAGGCCCATGGTCTCTACACCAAAAGGTGCAAGTATAAGACCTGCATATGATCTAGCTTACTTTTGAGGAGCGGTTTCCCGTTCTGAGCAGGAATGTAGGTACCTACATGCTAAGTACATGCACACGTATGTAAAACAATTGTAATTCCTTTCGGGGTGGTCAGGATCATTGGTACCTAAAGGTACCAATTACCTTTTTAAGCCTGCACCTGCAGTAAAACTTACTTTTAGTATGATGCTGAGGTTTTAGCGAAAGGTAATAATGATAATAGTGTATTACCCATAAAGTTACTATAGAGTGACTAACAGCTCAAAGAGCAAGATGCTATGTGTAATAGAAAGAAGTACGTGATGCGAGGCAATAGAACCGTTTTTGGGGATCTTATCGCAGGGTAAAAATTTGGTTTCTGTGATTATTTGCGAACCTAAAGTGAAATCGTAGATAATTTTGTGAAATACACTAACACTATTTTATTAAATTATCCACTATTTCACGTTAGATTGAGAATTATACAAAGAAATATAATTTTTACCCAGCCGATAATCTCCTGAAAACCTCCAAAAACGGTTTAATTTGACAACTCAAGTCAATTATTCTACTACTGTAAGGTTTAATAACTTTAATGATACAGCTACTGTACTGTAGTCGCTATAGTTGAATCGACTCTCCCAAAATATACTTTTCTCTATAAATTAATGAAAAACTTCTACACCTGTTCATCTTGACGCTTAGGTCAAGATTCAGAGACGTTTATTGAATTAATCGTTTCCTTATCTCAAAATTCATCCATTTTCAACGATACTTGGACTTAACTCAAAACGTCTCTGTTGTGTAAGCTGAATTGGAAAAATACAAAAAAATCCTCTGTCTTTTAACCTTTTCTAGCGTTCTTCTTTTTAGCGTTCTTTAATTTAATTGTAGTATCGTTTTCATCTTAAATTCTTAATAGATGGCGTTAGTCGTATTTTTATAGCAAATGTGCAACAATTATTAATTCCAATGCCACCGACTTTTTTTGTTTTCGCTGAAAAACCTTGAAAGCATGAGCTTAAAAACTTAGTTTATTATCGCGACATTGTCGTTGAAATTTAGATTTAGCTAAAGTTTATTCATAACCTTCTTATTATCTTATCTCATTATGGGGGCTGGCATGCCAGCAACACATCGACCCACTGGTATCTTTTGTGTTTACCCCTACATATTTATTTTCTTCACCCTTAAAAAATTTGGAAAATGAGGGAGACAATAGCATTCAGGGGAAAAAACCTATAATCTTCAGTTTTGAATAACCATCTCTCAGGAGACACATACGTTTAGCCGCGAAAACATCGCAGTCACACAGTATTATGTATGTTCCATGGTTTCCTCCTCATCTCCGCACGCTCGGCAAATGGGATCTAGGGTGAGCTTTATCGTGCCTGTGGCGTACTGCCCGGTGAGGACTCCGATGATGGCACGAGCTTTGCTCCTGCTGTTGTTCAGTATGACCTGTGAGATTCGTGGTGTTATATTGCTGATAGTGTTGCAGACCCAATAGGCTAGACCATTCTAGCCGTGTCTTTTATCAGTCCATTCCTTAATGGCCATTCTAATGTTACATGCCGGGATTCCTAAACTTGGTTCTGACCATGATCTTAGACGAGACATGAAACAAAATCACTTGTCCACGCTGACGAAGTTGCGGGCAACAGCTAGTAGTATATAAAACAAAGTTGCTTCCCGCTGTCTGTCTGTCCCTGCTTAGATCTTTAAAACTACGCAACGATTTTGATGCGTCTTTTTTTTAAATAGATAGATTCAAGAGGAAGCTTTATAGCAGCATTGCACCCGTGCGAAGCCGGGGTGAGTCGCTAGTTAAGTAAAAAATCCCATGAGCACTATTTGTTCAAGAATTAATGTAAACCAAAAAACTTATACAACCTTATTCCAAATAAGTCTTATGCCTGAATTTTCATAAAATTGTCAGTGAATTTTTTTTAACAAAATAAAGAAATGGAAGCGGAGCTACCTACGCATTATACTAACCTATCAGTCAGTGGCACGCGGGGTTCCACATACAAGCAACCCGGGTTCTCTCTTCTGTGGAACCTACCACAGAGAACAATTAAACTTTAACGTAAATCTGACTACAAAGAGGCTTTGAACATAAAAAAGGAGAACGACAAACCTGATTTTCTCAAAGAAAAACTTAAAACAACAAAAATGTATCTCATTGAATTCAAAAACGCACGTTTACATCTAAAATCTTTATCTAAATCAAATGTAATTTCACACCTATAGGAACCTAAATACATTCGCTCAGGGTCTCAGGTGCGTAGAAGGAAGTTTTCAATCAAATCAGTGGAATAAGGAGAAAGCGGAAAAGGAAAATGCGTGGGCCGGCGGCGCGCGGCGCGGCGCGCGGCGTGACTGATTGACAACATTGTAACAGAAAAATGTGCCTACGTTTACGTTCTCAGGAAAAACTTGCGAATTTATTCAATTTATTATTATGACGAATTTCTTGAACTAATTTGGAGTTCAGTGTTATTTTTAAGTACGGTCGCTAAAAAAAAAATCGTTTACTTTGTTAATCACCTTCGTCTTTAGTATTTACGCAGATTATCACATAAAACAATTTGAATTATCATAAACAATCTGTAATTAATCTGTATAGTGGTGACTACGGGCTCACTACCTGTCACACTGGACAAAGTTCAGACACTGCTTATGAAAATGTGGATAATTATTGTTAATTAGGTATGGGATTAGTCTTATATGTACTGAAGGTTTCAAGATGCTAAAAAATATAAATTAAATACAATATAATCATTTATATTTTAAAATAAACATGGTAGGGGTGGGTATACACTAAATGTCATATATAATTATGGTTTACTTATTTATACAATATTAAATTATCCCTACAATTAATTAAATCATAACCATTTCCCATGTGATCTTCGTTACAACTGCCTGCTTGCAAGATATTGTAGCAATGTTATTGCAATACCGTTTGACCACAGAATAGGTAATAGTATATAATTCTACATAGTTCGACTATAATCTTTAATAACAATAATACAATTAATAATGATCAACTGCGGTTAACTGCCTCCGTGGTCTAATGGTTAAGAGCATTGGGCTCTCGACACGGAGGTCGTGGGTTCGAATCCCTCAGGGGACACCTAGTGATACATCACTTTGTGCATTTTTCCCCAGTTGCCAGCCAGCCAGTTGCCAGTTGGCCATTGCCAATAAAAACAAAGAAAAATGATTCCGTGCTTCGGATGGCACGTTAAGCCGTTGGTCCCGGCTACTATCTCTGGTGGTAGTAGTCGTTACATAAAAACCACGTCAGAGGCCGTAAGTCGGTCTGAAAAAACTCTGACACCAGGGTTCTTATCTGCCCACACAATAAGAAGAAGAACCGCGGCTATAGCTTGGTAGTTAGGTACCTATGTTAAATGTACGTACGTAACACTAACAAGCCAGCCATGAAACTTGTAGATGGCGCCACTTGGGCGAAACTTATTGAGTTTGGAGCCGTCCACGACACCACCAGTTTGTGACAAACTTGGCAAACTTTGTGTCCTCACTCCGGGCTCCGTGCCCGTGCTACTTACAACTGTCGCTTATTAGAAAAACTTTTGATTTATTTAAACTTAAACTTACCATTATGACACGTTTTTACCGCATTTTATAATTTATTTTAGTAAGTACTTTTAGTAACCACTCAAATAAGTTATAAATAATTCCAGATCAAACCGTGAGTGCGTTACTTTCAAAAATTATACTAAAATAGTGTTTAATCAGATCAATACCTACCAGTGTATTGCTAGAAGGTCCAAAACGTGCAATACTTAAAACCCGAGGATTTGTCATAAGTACAATAAGTGATGTATTCCATCGTTTATCGGAAGTACCTATACCACAGTATAAGAAAGAGTATCTATTACTAGATACCTATACGCCTATACGTAGTATTTTCACCGCCGCGCACGTAGATATAATGAAAACTGATGCGGAAACAAATGGAAAACCAAAATTGATAACACAATCTAGTATAGTATAGGTAAATTGAAAGTTTATCTAGGTAATTACTATGACACAGAATTATTTAAAATACCTAACAAGAAGTTTTAATTTTCAATATTTAACCTATCTTATGAGTCCTATGAGATGAGTTAATAAATTTAAAAAAAACTGTTAAAAATTAATGTTTTACACACTTTAGTTAGGTATTTAAATTCTCAGTCACTCTCTCAAAGTAATAATTAAACATTGAAATAATTTTCATAATTTTTGTTTTAAACTTTGCCAGTCCGACAACCGGCTCTCTGCTCCCTTAATTAAAATTTCAACACAAAGCCAAAGCCTCTTGACTCTACGTGACTCAGAATAATTCATTTATGGGGATTCCCCTATCTATCATACGCTTTATACGATTATGTATTATGTGGACGTAAGAACTGACAGACGGTGTGGGAAGATTAAAAATAATGAGGTAAATGTAAATCTGCTGCGTATTTTAATGAGGTGCAAACGATATTATATTGTTGAGTCAAAAGATATGTAGATGTTTGGGAGGCAATGTATCTGTGCTTTTAAGAATTTCAAACCAGAAAAACTTTTTTATTTCGGTTATTTGCGACGTACATTTAAACAGGGTGATATGGTAAACAGTTGCATTACTTTAAGGGGTGATTGTACCCATGATACTGAACAACTTTCCCTAAGAAACCTAAAGGAAATTCGTAATAAAAAGTTTAGACTTCCCATACTAAATACGATCGAACTTGATTGCATGAAAAGTCGACATTGGCCTCGATTCGGACTGTGACACGACTTAACTAAACTAAATTTATTCCTGTCACTTTCTAAAATAAGATTAAGAAAAGAGACAGAAAACCAACAGCTGACTTTAGTGCTGTCAAAGTGACGTTAAACGCCCAAAAACGCTTTAAATAAGATGGCGTACATTATGATGGCATCTTATTTTGCGCATTTAACGTCACTTTGACAGCACTAAAGTCAGCTGTTGGTTTTCTGTCTCTTTTCTTAATCTTATTTTAGAAAGTGACAGGAATACATTTAGTTTAGTTAAGTCGTGGTACACTCCGAATCGAGGCCATTTTTTTGCTAATTTCCTATAGATTTCTTTGGGAATGTTGTTGAATATTATAGGTACCCCTTAAAGTAATGCAACTGTTTACCCTAAAACCCTGTACAAATATAGAATTGGGTTACAAAGTCTCCTTATATCTACCATATGACCTACCTAATGTCTTAAGAAGGAAATGAAAAAAGTACCTAACATCACAAAATGCGTATACAAATGTATCGTGAGTGCCCGAGGTTGTTTGAGTCAACAATCGAGAAGGCAAAACCCAATAACTCGATATCAATCCGTTTCTTTACTTTTCCAATATTCTGTCGTTTACATTGGCGGTTTACATATTTTTGCTATCCTTTTTGTTGCTTGTACAAAATGCGAGATAACAATAACCCGGTAAAATCAGTTTTTGTCTACTTTTGTGGAGGATAAACACAGCCTCAAACTTAATTCTCCTGCTCTAGGAGAAACTAATCATCATCATCATCTCAGCCGATGGACGTCCACTGCTGGACATAGGCCTCCGCCAAGGCTCGCCGGTCCTGTGCTGCCCTCATCCAACGGGTTCCCTCCGCCTTCACGAGATCGTCGGTCCACCGTGTGAGGGGCTTACCCACGCAGCGCTTTCCGGTACGCGGTCGCCACTCGAGAACTTTTCAGCCCCAACGGCCATCGGCTCTGCGAGCAATGTGCCCCGCCCACCTTTGGGTTATGTCAGTTACTCTGGTTCTTCTGCGGATCTCTTCATTTCTGATTCGATCTCGCAGGGAAACTCCGAGCACAGCCCTCCATTGCCCTTTGGGTGACTTTCATCCTTTATGAAAGGCCTTGAGAAACCAATAAGTAATCAATATTATACTTGGGCATGCAGTAAATAATTTATTCCAGCACTACTGCCATCCTAATCTCCTAAACCTGGAAAACGATCCATCGAATGACTAATCAAATCTATCTTGTCTGCTATTGTAGTAACGAAGTTTAAATTAAAAGCATTATTATTTTACAATGAATCCAGAGTCATTAATTTTAAGAGTGGATTAATCAGTTCAACTCGGTCATTTTAATCCGGAGCAAAGCAGTCGTATAATTTGTTATACTGCTCCGAAAATGAGAACAATGGATTTTATTAAAACCGCAAATGATGGAGAATTTATAAAATAAATTACTAGTTACATTGGTTTTGTGAAAGATACGCTGTCAAGAGCTTTGTGGTAAACACAATAGATATTTTGTGTGAGATATTTGATGGCTGTAGCGATAATACTTTTTGTGCCGGATGAACATCTGGACGAGTTGTGTTTTTATAAGAAAAATTGTGGATAAGGATAAGATTTTCTTATTGAAACGTGAAAACGAGGCAATAATTTGTTTTGTTACATTGTATCAAATTAAATACGATCAAATAAAAACAAATATAAATAATTCCGTGCTTCGGATGACACGTTAAGCCGTTGGTTCCGGCTACTATCTCTGGTGGTAGTAGTTGTTTCATAAAAACCACGTCAGAGGCCGTAAGGCGGTCTGAAAAAAACTCTGACACCAGGGCTCTGCCCACACGATAAGAAGAAGAAGAATACGAACATACTTAAATAAGACCTTCGATGTCAGTCATTGTGATCTCAAAATTATAATAGCCTACCTATTATAATTTTGAGATCACACTCACACACTCTCTCGAAAATCTCTGTGACAATTCAATCTTTCTTTTTTTTATTTAATTAACTTTTCCTGTACCTATATAGGGTCCTTGATATGCAGACATTTTTTAAAGGGGTGATCAGACCTTCAAACTGAACAACTTTCTCTATGGCACCAACATCGGAATCGAGAAAAAAGTCTGCTCTTCCATACAAAACTGCATACCTACTCGAGCCAAATGTATGGGACCAGCTGATATATTTTTCCGCGATTTCGATGTCTAGTTTAATGATTTGATCATCCTCCTAAACTAGCTGTCACCTTATTAGGTTTAACCCTTTATATTAATTACAACAAACGCAAAGAAAACTTGCCACCACAGATACAGGTTGATTCCGGTAATAAATTTAGAAGGCTTGTTTTATAGACAGATCAAATTACCCACTGCGATGTTAGTATACCCTCATAAACGTCAAACGTGAGCCTGGACATGGGTCCGCATCGGGTTTCTCACTACCGTTATTTTATATTAGAACTACTTACTTAAATGCGGTTCTATTCTGTCTTGGGAGCTCGGGCACCTGAAAATCAAGTTGCTGGGAGAATTTAAGGTGGATATTATTAGAGTAAAGTGTGCTTGAAGGTTGACAGCAGATTAAGAAATTGAAACAAAACACTCTACTAAGATCCTTCCGTACAATTATGCACACGTACATTTGTTTGGTGAGCGAAATGTGATTTAAGAGAAAGGTTACACAGAGGTTCATACAACGCCGCCGGGTTGCCTCGCAAAATCATGCCTCAAGTACATTTACCATTTATGTTTCGTTTTTTTCAGAAATTGCACTTATCTGTTTGGGAAGTATGGGGTATTCGAAATCGACGGACGTGTATGAAGATAATGTATGGATGTAAATGAGGCGAAAGAGATAAGGATCATAGTAGATGGCACGCTCTGGTCTCTGCCTGCTCCACTGAGAAAGAGTCGTGACGTTATAGATAGATATATAGATAGATTATTTATTTGTTCTATTTGAATTGTACAAGAGTATACGATCATTCATTATATACTTTCTACTAGCAATTTTTAACCTAAGTTACATCAACATTGTTGTGTTTCATTTGTTTATTACTTCTTACTTTGATTTGTAAATTTTTTCGTAGACATTATCAAATCATACGTCATTAATACATGTGTCTTCTGATCCGGAACGTGCTGCAGCCGCAGATGGTCATAAGAAACCGACATATAAAATTCCCGAGTGTAAAATAGTCACATCCAAGTCCATGCTACGTTCAATCTTGCCTCGAGTCGCGGTGCTTCATATGTTACGAGCTTAGGCCCTACTAAGGGTTTCAAAATCAACATTCAATTTTACCAACATTCCGAAACAGAAATTCCTTTGTGAGTTACCTAATGTAGTTTTAACGATCGAAACTTTATTTGTTTTAAAATAACATTTTTTAATGTAGACATTAGGTAGCGAGTATTCTACAACGGGGAAGACCTCTTTTCTATTTTTTATAATCCTTTTTGTAGTACGCCGCGTTACACCATGTCTCAAATTGTTGACTTTCCGTCTTTTCTTCTTCTGCTCCGAGGTAAAATGATTTCGACCGTTCGGTAGTTTTACTTTATCTTCTTCGTTGCTTCACTACTCAATCCTGTCTGTAGTGTAGGTAATGTGGACCGCTTGGTTTTCCTTCAGGGTGTCCATCCAGTTTTATAAATACGTGTTGTGACAGCTAAGGCACATTACAGCCAATCTGAAAATTGTTGTTGAAAGCAGGTTCCATTTTATTTGGGGTAAGTATACCTGCCTTCCATCGCTGGTAAATATAAGAATTCTCAATAAAACACTTTTCTGACATAATTTTTTATTCTATTCTCTGATCAAAAAACTTTATTTATTATAATTATTATAAAGAAAATGTCAAAATAAAACTAAAACATCCTAAAACTAAAATATCCTAAAACTAAAACATCCTAAAACTAAAATATCCTAAAACTAAAATATAACTAGGCTAAACAAAATAACTAGATAAAAAGAAAAAGATTATGTTTGAAGGTCGCTTCTGGTCATACCTGGACCAAAAGTGCCCATTATACTGGCGGTGTTTCCCCGCTGCACCGCTAAGGACACTTGTTGGACCAGATATGAACCAGAGCGCACCCTTTTTCTCTTGGGCGACGTCCCAGGTCCCTAAAGAAGACTTTGGCTTCGGATCCCCATGGCCCCGCTATCTCTACGGCGACAGGCACGAACAGGTAGCTCTGTTTCAGCGCCGAATATCTGTCGTGTTTTAGTCTTGCCGCTGCTTCCGCTGCTGACTAATTCTATTCTAATTGTAGATTGTGGCGTCCACCTTAGTGTTGATGATTTTGCCAATGTTTAGTTTATTTAGAAAAAGTGCTTGACGTTGTACGATTAAGTATCTGGTGACTTCAAAGGCTATTTTTCGAACACTGTTTTGAGCCACCTCATAATTGGAGCTTTGTTACAGACCAGGGAGCAGACAACCGACACGTGACCGCCCACTAGCAGACCCACAATGTGACTCACTCACATCCAACCCTTTATCAGTTTGTTTACGAACCGATAGTATGGGAACACGACACTCGCACGCGACTCAATTTGCCAGTTTGGCATGCGAGACATGACGCGCGCAACATTTGCGTTCGGCTCCACGCCACGTAGGTAAGCGAAAAACGTCACACCCACGTTACAAGGAAATCAAGTCAAGTGACAATGTTAACTTCAATTTTGTGAAGTGGAATTTAACGTTGAATATTTTCACTGTTATTACAACGAAGTATACAAAAAAATAAAGAATTATTCAAGAACCCTGCCTGACTGTTATTTTGGAAGCATTCCGTTCTTAGCATTCAGTTCTATGCGTGCGTAAGTCGCTCTGCTTCATAATCTTAATATACAAACTTCTCTCCAAGAAAGTGACCAGTTAGACAATTGGACAGAACTGTGCTTATTCAGAGAAACGATAAAGATATCTCCTCCAATTTCAGTATTTAAGAAAAGGAATCCGAAGAAATCCATCTTCAAGATTCTCATCTGTTACGGTGTAAATTGCATTTGTTATCTGCAAGCTGTCCAGCGTCCACTCTAGCGTTATCTGGATTCAAATAAATGAGGGTAGGTACTTACCGACGAATGTGGTAGTGAAATATTACGCAGAAAACACCGAGATTAAAACAAGAGTTGTTAAAACAATAGACATTAAAACCAATTTTTAGTAGCATTTCGAAAATGAAAAGCTACGTAAAAATGTGGGACAGCAATTTCCAGAAACAATATTGTGAATGTACTTACACGAGCATAAAGTTGTGGAGATTTAAAAAAGGACACTGTAATATCTGTCACCGTTGTGATATACCTACCTATGCCATAAAAAATCTACATTTGATTGGAAGTGTAAGTTAAATGCATTAGACAAGAAAACGTAAAGCACAGTTAGTTAGTACTAAGTTTCATAGTAGGAGACACAGAGTAGGCACTACTATAATTATAAAAAGACATTAAATATCATTCTAGAATGAAGCCTAAATCAAGTCAAGCTAAAGTGTTGAATTTTTTTTTTCTTTTTTTTTTCCGTTGAAGCCATAGGTACGATGTGAACATTATAGCAACATTATTTTTTACATAGCTCGACACATTTTTGTTTTGGGAGAAACGCTTTTTAGCTTTTTTTTAAAGATGTGTGTTGTAGAGTTTCTAGCCACATCTTCTCTACAAAGGAACACCTTTCGACACGGTGGTAGATTTAAAAAAATGACGTCAGACAGGTACCTACATGTGATTTTATTTTGAATAAACATTTAGGTTGACATTTTGGTTGCCTAATAAATAAAGCGATAAGACATGAAGATTATTTGTACAATAATCAGTTTTGTTTCCTGTTGTGTTCAATGTATTTTGCGTTTGGTATAAATAGTACTTTATTACTATGTATTAATTTCATTCAATTTTTATTCGCATTACCTACTATTTACGTTTAGTATGGTTTTATCACATCCAGTACGTTGAAACCTTACAATACCCGGTGTATTCCGTGCACATTCCCGCAAATGAAATGTAAATAAGAATGTGGGACGATAACATTCGCTGCCGGAATGATGCTCTGCTCTGTTTATTTATACTTAACTACTTTAGCTAGTAGCTGAAGTATGTAAAGTTGCCGTGTTATCCAAATATTAATTAATTAATTACAATTGTTCTACAACGGACGAGGGATATATACATATTTGCGCCATTCGGTGTGGAGATCATGGGTTCATGGGGACCGGACGCCCGTCAACTCGTCGAGGAGTTGTCGCGGTTGGTCTGGAGACCGTTGTGATATACCTATGCCATAAAAAATGCCTATGTCTTACCGAAGGGCTGGCGCTTACCAACGCATATAAATTGCCATCCAGCGAGGTAATGCTGCGAGCGTCGTCGGCACACTTCCACAAGACGGCAACCTCGAGCACATCTTCTATATACGTAGCATAAGCCGAGTAGAAGATGTGCTCGATGGAGACTGATTTGGCCTTTATTGTTTTTTTTTTTGTTGTTTCTCTTTTTTTTCATAAAAACTTATGAATATATTTACTCATATTTAAGCCACCTAGTTTAAGTTTTCTTTTGATTACCTGTCGGTTTATTTTGGTTTTTTTTTCTTTGTAATTAATTAAATAAAGTTTAATAATTAAATAAACGATCTAGGTAGGTACTAGTACTACTACTTCTTCCAAGTTGTTTCCATTTTAAGGAAAAATCTTCTGATACAACTAACTTTATAATATACCTAATACTTACATACATACATACATACTTAATATAACATAAGTGCTAATATGACTGGAAGTGTTTGTTGAGGGCGCCCTCGTACGTACTTTGATCGAATCGAGTTACAAAAGGTGAGGTACGGCAAGGGCGGATCCAGGATTTCATAGTGGGGGGGGCCCTCGGCTGACTCAGGCCACGTATTAAGATATAAAAAAATTAAGTTAGAGACACAGACCCGAGACGTCTTGTATACATACATAGAAAACTAAAACAATGAACAATCAGCCCCGGATCTACGATTTTTCCGAGGCGGGGCAAAAACATGAGATTGGCGCTGGGCCCGGGCTTCCTCTACAAGAGTGTAGTAATATTTTATTCTTAGGGAGGCCAGGTCCATGTTGAGTGGTTGCAATAAAACGTTTAACATAGAGCGAGCGAAGCGAGCTCGAGATTTTACTGCAATATGATTAAGTCGAGTCAGAAATTTGCAATATGATCGAATTCTGCAATAGGTAATTTCAATACAACAAAAAAACCAAGAGCGAGCGAAGCGAGCGAGATTTCACTGCAATATAATGAGACCACTGCAATACGATCTTAAACCGAGAGCGAGCGAAGCAAGCTCAGATTTCGTCACTGCAATATAATGAGATGACTGCAATGAGATCTAAAACAAAGAGCGAGCGAAGCGAGCTCGAGATTTTACTGCAATATGATTAGGTCAAGTCAGAAATTCGCAATATGATCGAATTCTGCGATAGGTAATTTCAATACAACAAAAAAACCAAGAGCAACCGAAGCGAGCTCGATATTTCACTGAAATATAATGAGATGACTGCAATAACATCTAAAAGCAAGAGCGAGCGAAGCGAGCTCGAGATTTCACTGCAATATAATGGGATGACTGCAATACGATCTTAAACCAAGAGCGAGCGAAACAAGCTCAGATTTCGTCACTGCAATATAATGAGATGACTGCAATGAGATCTAAAACCAAGAGCGAGCGAAGCGAGCTCGAGATTTTACTGCAATATGATTAGGTCGAGTCAGAAATTTGCAATATGATCGAATTCTGCGATAGATAATTTCAATACAACAAAAAAACCAAGAGCGAGCGAAGCGAGCTCGATATTTCACTGAAATATAATGAGATGACTGCAATAAGATCTAAAATCAAGAGCGAGCGAAGCGAGCTCGAGATTTCACTGCAATATAATGGGATGACTGCAATACGATCTTGAACCAAGAGCGAGCGAAACAAGCTCAGATTTCGTCAATGCAATATAATGAGATGACTGCAATGAGATCTAAAACCAAGAGCTAGCGAAACAAGCTCAGATTTCGTCACTGCAATATAATGAGATGACTGCAATGAGATCTAAAACCAAGAGCGAGCGAAGCGAGCTCGAGATTTTACTTCTATATGATTAGGTCGAGTCAGAAATTCGCAATATGATCGAATTCTGCGATAAGTAATTTCAATACAACAAAAAAAAACCAAGAGCGAGCGAAGCGAGCTCGATATTTCACTGAAATATAATGAGATAACTGCAATGAGATTTTAAACCAAGAGCAAGCGAAGCGAGCTCGAGATTTCACTGCAATGTAATGGGATGACTGCAATACGATCTTAAACCAAGAGCGAGCGAAACAGGCTCGAGATTTCGTCACTGCAATATAATGAGATGTCTGAAATCAGGAGCGAGCGAAGCGAGCACGAGATTTTTTTGCAAAATTCTCAAGTCGATGCAATTTTTTTTTTCCATCTTGATTTTGGCGCCCCCTAAACCTGCCGCCCGGGGCGTGTTCCCCGGTTTGCTGTTAAATCTTTAGGATTAGATTATGTGTATAATCCTAAAGATTTCTGACCACAGCCTTGTTTTAATTATTGTACCTACACAGGTACAATAATTAAAACAGTAACATAGAGCGAGCGAAGCGAGCTCTAATTTTCTCCGCTCTACGAATTGGTTATGGACAGAGCTCAATCTATGCCCTAGTAAAGTGCCGTCATTTCTCAGCCTCGAAATTCAATGCAATCCGCAGAGGTCCGTGGGGGGGGCCATGGCCCCCTGGGCCCCCCCCCTGGATCCGCCCTTGAGGTACGGAGTATTCGAAACCAACGGACATGTAGGAAATAAAGAGATGTATGGATATGAATAAGGCGAATGAGGATCGTAGTAGATCGTATGGAGAGCCCTGGTCTCTGCCTACCCCACTGGGAAGGAGGCGTGACGTTATAGATAACACAGATTTTATTTGTTTGTTTATTTCAATTCTTTTTTTTAGAATGAATTAATTTCCTTTCTATCTAGCAATTTTCAACCGTATGTATGTCTCGAAAATTTGTTTCTTATTAACTCCTAACAACACTTAACATAGTCGACAATTAAGGCTTGTTCTCCTTCAAGACATTTCGACTAAACAACGACTTTCCGTGGGATTAGGAAAAACAGAACGTTTTACAGGAACAATATTAAAATTCCATTTGTTTGTAGCGAATTGCGGAAACGGAAGGGTCTCCTCTAATGAGATAATAACATTTCCCGCACAGGTGGGTAGGGAACATCGTCGGTTTGTTTGTAAATACCTAGCTATTGCAAGTATTATGGACTTAGGTATGTATCTCTATCTTAGAATATTAATCTATACGTAGGTATTTTAAAATATGGTATAAGTAACATTAAACGGGATAGAAGAAAGACAACATAGACATCAAAAGAATTTCTGGTGTTCAAGGAATTATATTAGTTTTTAAACAACCGGCCCAAAATAATGTTTGTATTTTGCTCGAAATGGTCGAAAACTCTGTCGCTTAACCTTAACTACCAAACCCCTTAATACACCTACAATACCTAACCATAATAATATTCAGGCAAATTCTAATGTTAAAATATATCGTACTATTATCTATGTTTCGATACCATTTACTGTTATGATCACGGGGTGACTTTAATTTACCATCATTTCAAAGCCGTGTTTCTTCTTTTCAACAACGTACATATTTCAGTGAACCAATTGCTACACCCTCATTTCTTAACAAAAACCACAACAGCTGTACCTTCAGACCCCAGACCAGACCCCAGACACATTTTGCACAAATAACGTCACCTCACGTCGCCATATTTAACGGCTGCTACGGTACGGCTACGGCACGTAAACCGTATTTCAACCGGCAGGTGCGCCGACAATCCGAAGACAAGGCACCACACAGAAATTTAATAAAACACCCCGAAGGTTTAGTACCTCTGACGCAATCTGCAATTTGTCAAAATTGATGGTTTGAATCGAGATAGGAAATATTGAGTGCCGAAGTTTGGTTGAAGAAGTGGTGGATCGGCGGAAAAATTATGCAAAATTTTAAATCGTTGGGGGCCGGAAATGTACGCCTACGTTTTATAACCAGGAAGGGAATGAAAAAAAAATTGTCGTAATTTTGACACTGTAAATATGTTTAAGTCTTTTAGTCAAAGTAGATGACCTTAATGGAAAATGTATACTTACGTATATATACATTCGTTATTTGCGGTAGTGAGTCTACAACTGCATCATCATCATCATCAGCCTATAAACGTCCCACTGCAGGGCACAGGCCTACCCTCAAGGAGGGTGTTTGGGCATCAGTCCAACACGCATGCCCAATGCGGGTTGGTAGACTTCACATACACATTAGAATTTCTTCTTCAGTGTATGCAGGTTTCCTCACGATATTTTCCTTCACCGTTTAAGAGTAGTCGGTTTTACGTAGGTACATAAGTTAGAAAAACTCATTGGTACATGGCATGCTGTCCGTGCGGATTCGAACCCGAACCCCCATAATTGGGAGTCCATACCTCTCCGCAACGCGCCACCGACGCTCTCTGCATAGCTCGTCTCATCGTCTGCTGTAGCAAAGTTTCTGACCACCCCAGAAGGGATTATGGCCGTGAATTTATGTACGTATACCGTATACGAGTATAATTATGTACTTGGGATAGTTTTAAGATTAAATACCTAGGATTATTCTCTGAAATATGATCTTCAGGATATTCGATACTAATTGAATATATAGGTACCTACTACTAAAACAAGAATATAATATTCGTTTGCTAAAATATTAAATGTTAACATTAAAACCTTTCAACCATATGCCCAAATATACCTTTTAGATATAAAAGAAATACAATACATAAATCGAAATCGAAACCGAAACCGAAATCCATTACGCGCTATAAGATGGCGTGCACAATTTCTTTTTTGTATGAAAGCCTCCAGAGGGCGCCTAATGGAGAAAGTTTTTCCTTTCCGTAATTGTGAGGGCCGATGTGAGGCAATAAATAACCACAGCCTGTGGCCCTGAGGCCCTCTGATTGAACTTGCTAATGAATGAAGGACAAGAAATACGGAAATCGAAACGTTACGGAAGATTTCGTTTGAAAGGGGAAGCTGTTACGTTGAAAAATCATTCAAGTTTTTACGATAGGCTGCTACGAGTTGAACTAGAATTGGAAATGTTCGAAAAAGACATTGCCCAATCCCGTTGCGCCTACAAAACTGGTAAACTTGAATTTGAATTTTATAAGAAACGAGCTTTTACCCGCGACTTCGTCCACATAAATTATATACCAGATTTTAAGTCAGATGTTACGCTACCAAACAAAAAAAGTTACATCAAAATCGGTTCAGTAGTTTTTGCGTGATACTCGAACAAACAAACACACAAACAAACAAACTAAATTCTTTTTTCAAATTTACAGTTTTATATAATAGTCAAGAGTCAAGATGCTACGATAGAAAAGGATAATTTTTATTTCCTAGGAAAGTGTGATATTCCTCCTATTTTGTGTATAATTTTAGCTATCATACTCTTTGTATATTTGTTCTTTGAAATTCAATAAAAGTAATGAACTGCGTTAGTGTATCATAATTTTAAATCATCACATCATTCAGTATCAGGGCTTTCCACTACGAAATTTCGCTATGCATTTTGACCCTATTTTTTTATTTTTCTGATCGCGTTTGTAGAATGGCAAACAAAATTATGAACGTGTCAGACATTGTGTGGTTATAAATTTTCAGTAACGCAGGTTTTATTGTCTTTCTTTTTTACCATTATAAAAATAACCGGTTAAATAATCAGTTTCCCCCGGAGACTTTGACACATACTCTTCAAACTAGTACAAATCCGGGGAAGCCCGGACGGATGGCAGCCCTACCTATACCCAGCAGTGAGTGGATTCAGGCTGTGGATGATGATGATGATGATGATGATGAATTCTCAGTCGCTTCCTTGAACTCTTCTTCGACTCAACATCAATCAAACAAGGCATTATTTAAATTAAATTAATAATTTTATTTACTTTTTTCCTGTTCTTCTTCTTATCGTGTGGGCAGAGCCCTGGTGTCAGAGTTTTTTCAGACCGCCTTTCGGCCTCCGACGTGGTTTTTTATGTAACGACTACTACCACTAGAGATAGTAGCCGGGACCAACGGCTTAACGTGCCATCCGAAGCACGGAATCACTTTTCTTTTCAGACAATCAGGTGATTCAGCCTGCAATGTCCTAACCAACTGGGGAAAAACGCACAAAGTGACATATCACTTGGTGTCCCCCGTGGGAATCGAACCCACGACCTCCGTATCGAGAGCCAATGCTCCTAACCATTAGACCACGTAGGCAGTTTTTTCCTGTTAAAAGTTGGCTTAATGTCTTTACAATTTAGTAAACAAAAAAAAAACAAATTGAGTACCTAATTACTTTTTACCACCTTTTCAAGGTTCGTATAAACAGCTGAAAAACAGGAAACACCAAAAACAAAATATTCCCACTCGAAAAGTCAAAAGAAATCTGTTACCAAACCTTCAATAATTCCGTTCAAAATATGCATTAAAAAAATAGCTATTTGGTATATCAAAGGGCGATCTGTTTTGCTAACAAAGTGAGATCGTGATCCGGTTGCCAATGAGCCGATTGAAGTTAACCCTTGTTTTTCTTTGCAACAACTCTCTTCAGTACCTACAGTCCGAGGACTGCACAGGGGAATCCTGACTTTTTGATATGGAATACAATACTACTTACACGCTTTGGGTGGCACAAAGAGATTTTTCAGTGCTAAAGCTAGCCTAAAATATTTTGGACATTAGATGCAATATGCATAATGTTTAACTCTATATTAGACACTAGTAGTTATATAAACTCTTGATTCCTGCTATAGAACTAATTGTTAGTTTCTTTAGAACCCTTCATTCAACAATTAACAAAAACGGTTAAATATTTCTAGGATTCAAAACAATAGTAAACAAATACCTACTTTAAATTTCCGCTAAAGATGGATACGTAGTCAAAATAAATTCTTATTTTATTATTTGTTGTTTTCAAGAATCATCATCATCATCATCATATCAGCCGATAGACATCCACTTCTGGACATATTATAGGCTTCTCCCAAAGATCGCCACAACGACTGGTCCTTCTCTGTCCTCATCCAATGAGTTCCCATCACCTTCACCAGGTCATCGCTCCACCTTGGGGGACTATCCACGCTGTGCTGTGCTTTTCAAAAATGTTATCTGCAAATTAAGTACATTAAAATACCTATAGGTACTACGTTTATAAGACTATAAAAAGTTATTATTTATAGTCCTTTTCTATCTTTACATAGAATTGATTTCACTTCAAACATTTAGATGAAGGCTTTCGCAAATAGTCTTTGCTAATTGCAATCTTCAAAACTACGCCCCAAATAGCTCTAAAATATCAAAAAGAGCAAACTCTATCCACGAGCTGAACCTTTTACATACCCATAATCGTATCAAATAGAGCATAAAATATTTTGAATTTCAATTAGGTCGGGCTAAACCCTTTGCGGAGTCACGTCATATTACAAAAGGACAACGGAAAATGTCCGTTGTTCCGTGCCCGACCAATTAAATATACGTACCTGTGCTAGTTCTACAGTGGTCCCGGAGTTTTTCAATAACAATCTAGTACTTTCTTGAGAATAAAATAAAACCAAGAATGAATAATACATTTTTGGCTGAGAGAAAATATAATAATATTGAAATTGCCAACTAAATAAATGTTCAAACTATACATTTTGTGAAATGAGAACTTGTAAACAGAAGAAGCTCGCTAGGGCCTAGATACTTGATGCACTAATGCAAGTAAATAAAAGACAGACGCTATACAGTGTTAAGTGACAGCCACGGACCTGAAAAAAAGACGGACGTAATGTCACATTAAAAAGAGGTGAAGCATCTAGGTGCTACAATTTCGTTTGTTCTACAAAGCACCTTCACTCCCACAGACGCACCAGTTCTAGGCGCAGGTGCGACAACCCGCCGCCATTTTGTCCTGCGCAACAGGGCGACAGCACGCACACTCATATAAATGGGTTCTTCACTTTTGATTAGACGAGATTCCGTCCGTCTTTTTTTTAGGTCCGTGGTGACAGCCTAGCAAATACTGAAACGGTGAACGCAGACCATCAAACTGAACAACTTTCACTATGGAGCCTTCCTCAGGAAACGCTAAAAAAATCGGCTGTCCCATACAAAACTGCTGTAGGTACCTACTCGACTAAAATATATGGGACAGCAAATTTTTTTCCTGAGGTAAGCTCCATAGTGAAAGTTGTTCAGTTTCATGATCTGAGTTCATTTCATTATTTGCTAGGCTGTCACTTACACCCTGTAGGTACTTGCATACAAAATGAATAAAATAGGTGAGCCATCGGCCAAGAGTCTAGGGTGTCAAATAAGCTTTTACTCATAAGAACACACGCTGTGCGTTTTTGTAGTAAACTGAACTGAAATCGCAATTCATAATGACTTCACGCTAGACAACTTTCCGCTTGGTGTGAAACCAACTAGATCGCTCTAAACCCCGAACGCTGTAATAAATAGCACCCCTCTTTTTGCGTCAGGGGTTAAAAATGGGCGTATGTATTAAATTTGCCACCACTATGACACACCCGTCCAGTGACTAGATAAAATTGCATCGGATTAATTTACCTGTTCGAGCGATCCGACCCCCTGTCCCTGACATCCTTTGTGCTCTCCAGATATGCCAGAACTTCATTACTAAGCCGTACCTACCCGTTGACGATATCCTGAGCATAAAAATTAATCTCGATTCCATCTGTGTGTGCTCTTTATGTGATTTAACCCTATTAGAGTCGGGATTTTGATTAACTTTCGATTTATTGGCTCTTGAATATTTGTTTTATTTACGATTAAATTAAAACCAGTGATGTTTGCGAACGTGGTCCCGTTGTACAAAAATGCTGAATAATAGTATTGTTTTATTTGGAATGGTATTTTTTTTAAAGAATGTCTTAAATCTGATGATACGATGATGATGATGAACGTGGTCTGTCGTTACATAGATACAGTCGCATTTTAATTAGGTACCTATAATGATGTTTTGAAGTTACTTTTATAGATAACGAGCTTTTACTCGCGACTTCGTCCGCATAAATTATATACCAGATTTTAAGTCTGATGTTACGCTACCAAACAAAAAAAGTTTCATCAAAATCGGTTCAGTAGTTTTTGCGTGATACTCGAACAAACAAACACCCAAACAAACAAACTAAATTCTTTTTTCAAAAATTTACAGTTTTATAATAGTCAAGACGTATAGAAAGTGAAAAGATTGTCAAACATCTGAAAAATTGGACTCATTGTTACCAAATTTTAGATTTGTCCAATTAATTGGTTAATTGACAAACTTCTAACAACAGCAACTAATCGGTAGCAATATAATAGTTTGTCACGACACGACCGCCCATCTCCGTCCACAACAAAAATATCGTCCAACTAAGGCAATAACGAGGGCCGTTAGTTGGCAACTTAGCCAACTTTGCCAACTATTTTTGTCCATCATAATAGCACAAGTTGCACAAGTTGTTCGCGGCGGACAATCTGCCCGCTATTTTCTGCGGTGGCGGTCTTTATTTCTATCGTTTATCGCTGAGAAAACGACAGATTTGAGAAAGTTTCTCTGTACTGTAGAATGGGTCGCAATTTAGCATTACTGCTAGTGCTGTGTTGCTTATGTTTTATGAGAGTTGTTTACTTCATCGGTGAACTCTACGTAGCGGGGTGCTTCGATTTATGGAGAAAACATCCCAGTAGCGAAAGACTCCTATAACTCGGATCCCACCGGCTTACTTTACAGTACCTATGTACCAAAATTATTATACAAAGTCCTGAAGCTGAACAATCAGTTTGAAAAAAAATGTAATGCTTGCTGTAGGTTACTAAATTGCATACCTAGAACTTTTTAAGACGACCGTAGGTAAATCGATACCAGGTTATTCTTAAATTAATTAAAAGGTAAAATCGTTATTATGAGGTGTACAAATAGAAAATATTCTCGTTCCTTTATTCTTAAGCAATAATTATTAAAATGGCATCTGAATAACATAATAATATGACAAAATAAATATAAATGAAGTACATTGTAAAAAATTTGCAAGTGGGGCTGGAGAAGTTTTTTATTGCAATCGACTCGATAGAAGAAGATTGTGAAAAGGTTTTACTGTAATGTGATGCAATACAGGGTCCTTCTTAATATGCTGCCACTTTTTACGGCGATGACCAGACTATGAAACTGAACAACTTTCTCTATGGAATCAACATCGAAATCGCGAAAAAAAAAAACAGTTGTCCCATACGTTTGGCTCCGAGTAGGTTTGCAGTTTTGTATGGAAGTAATGATTTTTTTTTTGCGATTTCGATGTTGGTCCCATAGAGGAAGTTGTTCAGTTTGACGGTCTGATCATCCCCTTAAAAAAGTGTCAGCATATTAAGAAGGACCCTATATATTCAATTAATTGATTTTGGTGAAGCGAAACTTGCGCTCGAATATCGTATTCTTATTTCATGGATATAAGAAATCTATTAAAAACATCTTCGACTTTAATATCGGTCGTAAAACGAACGTAGCAAGAGAAGCGCTGCCGCTTACTTCCATGCAATTGAACTCCTAACATATCGAACTCCAGGAAAACTGGACATTGTTGTCCCTATAAAGACCGCAATCATAATTGATAGCTGTAAGCTATCGATATCGTAGTAATGGAATGGTTTTCAATTTTGTAGTATTATCGGATCGGATAGACGAGTCTGATTCAATTGTAGTCTGAGCTTCAGTTTCAAATGTTATTGTACTTACATTGTTCGTTTTGATCAAATTTTATTTACTAAAAAAACTATAGCATCCTATGAAAACCATATCGTGCTACAAATGGTAAACTATTTTGAATCTTTTCTTTGATTATGTTGACTTCAATACTAAACAATAACTAATACAAGCATGAAAAGCAAGAAGTCCCAAATTAATCAAAAAAACAAAAACCATCATCAAAAAAAAAAACCAAAAACCAAAAACCATCACCATGATGGTTTTGGTTTTATCAAAAACCATCATTGTTAGGTCGGAGTTCTAGAGTGGAAACCACGAACGTAGGCGTAGTGTGGGATGCCCTGCAGCTCGCTGGACTGACGACCTAAAAAATGAAGCGGGGAAGGACTTGATGAGGAAGGCCGAGGATAGTTTTGTGGCGCGCCTGGGGAGAGGCCTATGTTTAGCGGTGGACGATGTTAGGCTGATGATGATGATAATATGATGAGGTTGTTAGTATGAAATTTGTAGTACCGTAGTAGTAAGTTCTACCGCTCAAATAATTCTACAATAAATGTTGCATTCGACACGACGACAAAGCCACAACTCAAGTTTTTGGTACGTGTGAATGACATCACTGTTTTTACACTTTGAATTTAGTAAGTACATAGGTAATTAATGATACAGGGTCCTTCTTAAAATGCTGTCACTTTTTTATGGGGATGATCAGACCATCACACTGAACAACTTTCTCTATAGGACCAATATCGAAAGCGCGAAATAAAAATCACCTGTCCCATACATTTGGCTCGAGTCAGTTTGCAGTTTTGTATTATTTTTTTTTCGCGATTTTAGTGTTGGCCCCAAAGAGAAGGTTGTTTAGTTTGATGGTCTGACTATCCCCTTAAAAAATATAAATATCTTCGACAATGTCACACAAATTATCTAGTCACATTTAAAGTACCAGAATCTAGCCTGGACTTGTATTATGATGACTAGACAACGATATAGATTACATATATAAATACAAACATCCATGACTCGGGTACAAATATTCATATTCATCATACAAATATTTGTCCCTTACGGGATTCGAACCCGCGACCCTCGGCACAGCAGGCAGGTTCACTACCGACTGTGCTACCGGGCTGTCGAAAAAAAGAGTCAGCATATTAAGAAGGACCGTATATATGGTGCTTATAAATTCATTTGATAAATACATTCAAGAAAACCAGCCATAATGCGTGGCACAAAACATAAATTTAAACGCGAAGACCCAAGCAGGCACATCTTAGCTAAGCATTTGATTTATATAACGCTACTATCCTTTCACGACCCGCGTCACTCAATTTGTAATAGATATAAGTAAAGTATTCGTAAGGGATGCTCTTCGGATATTTGTTGTTACTGTGCTCTGAAATGAATTCAGTGAAACAAACTTTATTTATACTAATCACAAAAAAAACTATAGAAGGCAGAACGTAAAAATAATATCTTCACAAATAACGTGGAGAACAATGTCACAAATAACGATAACGTCCTAAGGCAGAAATAGGTAACATAAAGAACACAACAGAGAAAACAACAACTTTAGATACGGAATGAATAAAACAATTTAATTAAGTTTATCTTTAAACAAATATTATTGTTTATTTCTAACCTTTCCAAAATAGCAATGAAAAACAACAAGATTATTATTATTTATTTTATTGGCAGGTACATAATAAATAATCCGTACGTAATAATAATATTTTTCTATCAGAAATATTATTACAGAAAAGAAGCAACTCATCATAATTAGAAATAAACCTCTACGTATATGTATAGTGGACAAGAAACAAGCAGAGTAATTACACGAATACACAGAAAACGCTATCGTGTTGATTGGCATGAGAAAGAAAATAATTACCTACACAAAAATATCCGTCGAAAAAAGAAGATAAAAGAAAAGGTTTTCAAAATCTTTCTTCCATTACTCGTTAGTGGTCTCAGCGGCAAATGAGTAATTATTTCCCCATTACCTCAGCCGGCCGAGAACTGTAAATAAATCGCCACAGAGCGGTCATTATATCTCGTTTACCTGCTCCGCGAACATATAATTTGTTCTCATTTTCTTTTTTCTTAACCTTATTTTCTTTGATCCTCACTTCAGATGTTTGGAAGAAAATAAGCTTTATAACTGTTGGATTTAGTACATACAAACATATACTCACGCCTGTGTTTCTTTTAACTTTTATAATAAAAATAGATCTTGTCATTCGTATATTATTATTATTATGTTGGTACATGAAAGATGCACGGGTCCACTGGGACCCGGTCCTTTGGGAGGCATACATGGGGCCGAAGCCAACACGAAGAGGCCTTATTTGGTACCATTTATTCTAAATGTGAGATGGCGTGCACCTATCGAGGCCTATCTCTAGATACACCATAGGGATGCACTAGAAGATCATTCTCGATGGATGCTGAACTATTGCCAGGAAGGGATACATTTGTCTGGGCTATGGGGATGGGATTCTGTGTACTGGATAACTGGGCTATGGAGTGAGATAACGGACGCCTGCTCTATTATTATTATTATAGAGTGTATCGAAATAGTTCTATCTCCTTAGATCCGCTTTTCGATATAAAGTTTACGTCTCGTATTTTTTACTGTTATCACAAGCGTTTCGTTAATTTGTCATGTATCATTGGAGTCCATTCCAGAAAGAGAAATCTTAATACTTACTTAGATATAACATGGATATAATATAACTCAAGATTAATTCTGATAATATATTGTTGTATGTCTTTTACAACATAATTTTGTCGAATACTTGTACCATCAAAGTAAGCAAATAAACAAAGAACAACTATAGGTATTTTGCGCCATACTATTTTATAGAAAATGCCAGGGATACCATTTCAATCCGAAAAATCTCATTGATCATAAAATGCCATTGAAAACTCAGAGTAATAAATAAAAATAATGCGTACGATGTTACTGTACATTTTCAGTAAACTATGTAATAAGTAATATTTACAAAATACTTTACTAAGGTAGGAAGAACCTTGCTTACCTACCTAGATACATAATAAAATAATAAACTACTTAATCTTTAAAACTTCGCAAAGTTCGCAGACGAGGTTTGTCAGGATTTCCACGAGCCTGGAGCCAGCAAGGAACCATAACAATCATAAGCCAACTATTTTTCTTAGTCACAACTTTACGGGAGGATAAAAGAAAACTTTTGCTTCAACGAACTACAGGAAAATTGCACTTGTTTATGTATTTTTTACTATAAAGCAGCGTCCACATGCAACTTGACAAGGTGGGTGAGCACTTTGAGCAGTAGACTACCACAGTTTGCATTTATATCATGTCATGCATGCATGATAAAAGCTCGAACCTTCAATAATGAGTACCTATATTAAAACGAACACAAGCAATGCTCATTGACGAGCCGAGCATACAGTCAACAAAACGTTATAATGAATTAGCGCAAAACCTCATACATCCCAACTGATTGGTAACAAAATAATTACATTGAAACAATAATTTAAATATTTTGATAGTTAAAATTTAAAGTTATTTGCATTTTAAATTTTGAGGCAAAAATGATTTGTTATCATTTTAGCACTGAAAGAAAGCGCTAACGTACTCTTGGATACATTTTAATAATCTTGTTTTGGTAGTAAGTACTCACCCTGAGTGTGTCCGTGGGGTGGGTTGACATCGGGTTCAGTGAATTTAAAATTTTACGAAAAAATTATTAAATATTTAAAAAAAAATTACCAATGTTGAAACCATGATAATTCGATTCTGCTCTCGATTCTAAACAAACTACTTTCTAGTTTTGAGTTAATTCATTAACACGTTGTATATAGTCAGTTATAGTAAATTCAGTTTTTGATAATAATTTCTTAATTGTTGCGTTAACTCCATCTTATCTTTTATGCGGGCTGGGAAGCCAGCAGCAGCATTTACTTCATGCCCTACCTTGTATATTCTACCAAGTTAAATTTAGTTTATTGCCTGTAGAATCCCACTGCAGGACAAAGGTGTTTGTTAGTTTTGCTAGAGCTTCCGAGTAATCCAAGAAATATTAGGGACCGGCCATAGCTAATTTAATTACATGTAAACATAAAATATGCCTAAATCATTAGAGAGCGAAGTTTTATCCATCCACATTATTTTGAGCATTTGCATACACATATTTCCTGTGATTACCTACTAGCTCGAAATTTGGCAGAGCTTTTATATAAACGAGGAAACCGCACTAAAATTTTAGAACCCCGTCGTTATTTAGTATTAACATCATAATTAAACGTAGATTCACCAGTTCACCACATCATAGAATGAAATGATCGTACCTAACATTTAATTTACGGTAAACCATTTACCTACTACCACTAAATATTAATGAAATTCTGAAATTAATAATTCGCCGTAGATAAACTCAAATATGCTTAAAATCCAGAGTTGTAGGTATCTACTAAGAACGAAAAAGGTTTAGTAGGCCAGACAAATGGGAAAGCCAATTTGAATGCTTTGCTGCGGACTTCTACTTTATACGACTCTAGAACTCGGCATTTTCTAAAGGGATACTAGACACTTCCGGTGCAGATTATGAACTATGGCAAACTCTTTCTTTAAGTGACCCATCCCATAACAGTCACCTAACGCCACTCCATAGGTTAAATGATTTTCTTTAAATGTAGGTGCAATTTAAAAAATAGCACACACACATAGAGCTACTATGTACCACGTAGTAAAGATGACGTTGCACTTCTTCTCTCCCTAGATTTTACTTTTACCCACTAGCGCCTACACTAGCGCTCCTCCTGGTGGATGACATTTGTTTGTCATGTCACCTCTAAGACGTGTCACACACCGGAATTCCGAATCAGTATTGTGATTCTGTATAGGATTTGATACCTCCGAAATCCGAACTGAAATTATGGAGGGGGGAAATCCATACGAAATCGTAATCCTGATTCGGAATTCCGTATGTATGTGGTGGAACTACTAGTCTATATATTATATAGACCTTACAATCAATCAATCAATCAATCAAATATACTACCCATAAAGTTATTATATTATGATACTACCACAACATAACAACAAGAACATAACGACCCCTCTGGCCTCAATTGTCGTAAACGCCATAAAGGACTTTTTACAGGGGAAGCAAAAAACCAAAAATAGAAAAAAGAAAAATTAATATCTTTTTTACTTTTTTAGCTATATTGATGATACTTACATAAAATTACTCGTACTCAAATGTTTCAAAAACTCATAAATATTGCACTGAAGTAGAAAGCAGATTTAAGAAGTTAGCATGGAGATACGCCCTAAAATAAAACTGTTAAATGGTGTTTACTACCCAAAAATAGTATAAAAATGTATTGATGATTAATAATAAAGTAGTAAAAGCATTTTTATAAACAAACAGGCAGTGATTAAGCAGTAAAAGGCTACTTTAATAAACTAATTTTTATGTTTGATTTATTGTGGGCTAAGGTAATTATGTGTTAAGGTAATGTGTTATATTCAGATACTTAGCAAAAACAATTATACCCTATTTCCATAAAAAAGATGTTCAAGAATAGGTGGGTATTAATTAATTTTAGGTAAAGGGTGAATAGCTCATCGTTTATTGTGTCTTTAATAAAAATATTTTATAATCTTTGAATCATTTATTTTCATAATTAAATTGTAGGCACATGTTTCATGTTCATACACTACATTTACATTTTTAACCTTCATAGGATAAGAAAAAGAAAAAATCACGCATAAAATTAAAAAAGGAACTTTTGGTAATTAATTATTAATTTACATGACATTAAAATAATAGCTGCATTTTCATCCTCTTCGTCACTTTCTAACAGGACGTCCAAGACTTGAGCCTCATTTGGAAGTAGTAAATATTCGTTATGGTAATGTTTAAATTCTTTAAATTTATGGATAATTTATTGTTAAGAGGATTGTGTAGTGATACGACAATCAAACAAAATGCAAGCCAAATAGATCAACCAAATGTATAAGCTTTCTTGCGTATCGTCTTTAAGCTTGGCCGGCGGCGTTAACGTTTTTCTCCCCTTTGAAAACAACGCATTTTGATAATTTTTGGCTCATTAATCCAAAGATAGAAAACTAGGTTTGTACGTTTTGATATTTTTGATGTACGTATGTATGTATATTAAATAAAATATAAGCGATTTTAGATTTTCATACATAACATTACATTTTTGCTTACAATTTCGCTGCTATATAAAAAATTTAAAAAAAATCAAAACGTACGAACCTAGTTTTTGATCTCAAGAATAAGTGTATCAAAAATCATCAAAATACGTTATGTTTTAGGGGTTGGGAAAGGTTTTTTTAACCGACTAAAACAAAACAAAAAACGCAGGAGGTTTTCAAGTCTCAATACCTTATGGAACATGCTAATACAAAAATACATACATACACTACACTAGTTACACACTAGGTACACAATACAACGGTTTTCCTATATCCTGTTACTTTTTTTTGTAAATTAACTTTAGCTTTAACTTTTTTATAAATGTACTCCTTACTCCTGGCGGGAGAAGACCTGGTGACTTGAAGTACAGATATGTGTATGCAAGTACACATACTTACCAAGCACCAGTCTCCACTCACAAACTCTTGTACTTCATTTAATATTTTTATTGTTTTTATTAAGTTTGTGTTTGTGGTGAGAAAAAAAATTTTTGTATTGTATTTGTATTTGTAAGTCGACGCATAACTTTTTACAGAGTACCTAATCCGATTTTGATAATTTTTGTTTTATTTAGTAGGTCATAGGTAGTTCAGAGGTGGTCCCATTTTAATTTGGTGAAGATCTGGTAAAAAAATCTATAGCATATCATCGACGATTGAAATAAATGATTCGATAACTTCTTACAGAGTAGTCCGATTTTGATATTTTTTTTTGTTTGGTAGGTCGTACTTCAGAGGTGGTCCCATTTTAATTTGGTGAAGATCTGGTAAAGGACTTCGGAGATAGACAAAAGAACTCTTCAAAAATCATAGCATATCATCGACGATTGAAATAAATGATTCGTGTTCATGTTTACATGTACAACGGATATGTGTCGTAAACGACATTTTAAGTTAACAATTTGTTCGTTTAGGGACGTAAATGACACGATTCAACGTCTGTTCAGGTGACACCGGGTCGTAAACGACATTTTAAGTTAACAATTTGTTCGTTTTGGGACGTAAATGACACGATTCAACGTCTGTTCATGTGACACCAGGTCGTAAACGACATTTTAAGTTATCAATTTGTTCGTTTTGGGACGTAAATGACACGATATAACGTTCCTTTCTTTGCGCATTTGTTAGATAATTGACAGACCAAAATATTTCAAATTCCATTAAATTATACTTATTAATAAAAAGGTAACTTTTTGACTTGAAATCGACAACGAACAACGACGAAGGGTGCTAGTATCTCAAAGGTATGCCATACTAATAATTGTACTTGTTGTACTACTTGTAATACTTGTTTACTAAATAAATGTGGATTAACATGGTTAGTAATTCTGAAAGGTAAGCCGATAAGAGTCGGTATGTAGGTACGGCCACTGGCATTTACGTCACTATATCGTAGAGCGTATTTTGAAAAATCTTTTTTTTTGCTTTTACGACACATATTATGAAATTATGATTAAGGTTTGATTGGGTCGTAAACGACATATTTTGTAATCTTCGAATGAAAATGTCTTTTATGTCTTTTCGATTGGTGTTTACGTCACAGGATCAAATATTTTGTAAATGAAATGTCTTTTACGTTGACTTTTATTTATTTTATACGTTTTAGACAAAAAAAAACAATGGTAGTAAACGACATTTTTTTGGGATTAGAAGAAGTTTAAATACACCGATCGATAGAGCGAAAAAAAATAAACAAAACTGCATTTTTAACTCATTTTGGCCAAAAGTGGCGTTTACGACAATTGAGGCCAGAGGGGTCGATAATATCTATAATAGCTCAATGTTCTAGTCACAGACTTTGTTATACAAACTATTTGAGGGCGTGTTTTCCTATATTTAAAAAAATCAAGGGAAAAAAGATTTATCTGCTCGGTTTATGCATCTTAAGTACAAAGTAGCTGTTTTCTAGTAGTTCTAGTATTCATCATCATCATCACAGCCTGTATTACACGTCCCACTGCAGGGCACAGGCCAACCCTCAAGGAGAGGGTATGGGCAACCACGCGTGTCCAATGGGGATTGGTAAACTTCACATACAACATCAGAATTTCTTCTTCAGTGTACGCAGGTTTCCTCACGATATTTTCCTTCACCGTTTGAGAGCAGTCTGTATTACGTAAGTTAGAAAACTCATTGTTAAATGGCATGTTGTCCGTGCGGATTCGAACCCGGACCCCCATAATTTGGTGTCCACACCTCTCCGCAACGCGCCACCGACGCTCTTTCGAGTTTTAGTAGCTATGAAGAGGAGAAGCAACATTATTCAACTAATTTTTAATCATATTTAAACTGATATACAAATCTTAATAATTCAGTAACTAAATAAATTGTAAAGGAATTGTTTTTCAATAATCAATCGATCGACGAAATTAGTTTTTAATGAGAAAATCATTTTATTTGTACCGACATCATTAGAGTTTTATTCAGTTATTACCGTATTTTTGTGTTAAGCTAAAAGTAGATGTATTTCATTCAGAATGTTGATATACATAGTAATCATTGTCATTTCCTCGCTGCCTAAAACAAATTTCGTACGACAAAACTAAAGTTTTAAAAGTAGAAGAAAAGCAATTGTAGAAGTTTAACCAATTTCCCAGAATAAAGAGAATTTCAATCAAAGTTGCTGGAAACACAAACTAAAAGAGTTGGGACCGTAGCACACCTTTTGGCAAACAAACGCTCCAGTACGCCCTCGTCAGTTTTAAAATCAAACAAAATGGAAAGTTCGTATCACAACCGATCCACCTTGATAGCAGGAAAATCCCAAAGCATGTAAAATCATCGACCTAAACCAGGGCCTCTACCCGCATCGAACTCATTCGAACTTTGCAATTGCTTGAACATTTTCGTTCCAATGTCAACTCTATTCCAATGAAGTGCGGACCGAAACAGTGACGATATAGCGAACATCGAAAGTGCGGGTACAGGGCCAGTAGGTAGAATTCATCGTCGCCTTGAAAAGAAAGATGATTTCGTGCTTCGGATGGCACGTTAAGCCGTTGGTCCCGGCTACTATCTCTGGTGGTAGTAATCGTTACATAAAAACCATGTCAGAGGCCGTCAGGCGGTCTGAAAAACTCAGACACGGCTTGCTGCCCACGCGACAAGAAGAAGTTCATATCATTTCAATCGTAATTTGCTGTCAAGACGAAAAATAACACTATTTTCTGATGCCTGTACATTAATAGTACTAATTGATTAGGAATTATTCATAGACTAAGAATTTTGTATTATTAAATATATATTTTTTCTTTAATTTTCTTTTCAATAAAAGCGTTTGATAGTATATATTTTCCGGCAGTTTTGGCCAGATCAGACTAAACCAGTTTTGTAAGTAAGTATAAAATTTCAAGAAGGTCCAGAAGAGCTTTTGGAGTCTTTTTGGAGCTTAAAAATAATTTACTGCGCTCTACTTTAGGTACTCGTTAAAAAAAACAGTATGTTACCACGGGGTTTACCACACCAACCAATCGGTAGACATAAGAAGTACAGGAAAGGGAACGATGGTATGAGGTAAGTATACAAGAACGAACATGAAAATAAACATAAAACAAGAACATGTAAAAAAACTATGGCAGCAATCGAAAATCATCCCATTGGTGTGGTATGGTATCACCCTAACCCCTAACGCACTTGAAGGGCTAATTGCATGACCGTAATTCTATCGCGCAATATATCATCGCCAAATATTTACACCACATAAAAAACTTGTAAAACAGAGACTTTGCCCAAAGAAACCCATTAGCACAAACAATTTACACAATAACTAATACTATATTAGGACTATAACGTAGACCAAAGACACTGTCGATTCAATATCAGTTACATGCACATGCCCAGTCTCTAATCAATCGTGGAATCGTAGTAATTAATTGAACTGAATTTGACTCTAACCGAGCGCACTTTGATCAGGGATATGTCGGTTGTTAAATCAATATGCATAATTATCCACCTATGTGTCCACCTTATGGATATCTAATGATCATTTGATAAAGTGATTTTATAAGTCATACATAACTTCTAAACTTCGAAAAATCACGGAACATACAATACAAGGGGTATTTTTAGAATTATTTCTACACGTAATAGGTGTACCCGACACAAACGTGTAGAAAAAAATCTGAAAAAAAAAACTCAAAAAATAGGAATATTTAAAAAAAATTGGACGTCATTGTTTGGACCATACTGTTCAAAAATCAATGTCTTTATCCAAGAAAGTTTCAGTCTTAGATTGAATGACCATAAAAAAAATAGATTGAATGAAAAAGAAAAAATTGTTAAACCTATGACAAATAGACTAGTGATAACTAAACGAAATTATAAAAAAATATATTTAATTATTCAAATTCGCAGTCACATAAAATGTAGTAGCATAGTTATTCAGTGTTTATTTTACTAGGATAAAAAAACCAATGATACAAAAGTATTTACTACCTATTAGTGTACCTAAGTACATAGTTAGGTATATTCTTGGTACCTAATGGCTCATTCCCTGCTTGCTTTCATTTGAAGTTTAATACTTGGAGTTACGAATTTTTCGAAGTTTATAGACAAAGAAACCCAGCTTAGATAGACTAGATGTAAGTAGGTATGTCTTAATTTTTTTTATTCGTATAACGTTTAACATTTCGTTTTGACATGATTGGGAAAGTGGCGACTTCCACAAGGTGGAATGGGGACCTTTTAGGACAGCGGCAAAGAAAATATACACGAATGAAACATGCGTGCTGTACAAAATCTATCACATTGCACTTCTTTAAGGTATAGTACCCATGATACTGAACAACTTTCCCAAAGAAACATATAGGAAATTCGCAAAAAAAATATCGTCTTTCCATACTAAATGCAATCAGCTGATCGAACGTTTGTATGAAAAGCTGTTTTTTGTTTCTAATTTACTAAGGTTTCTTAGGGAAAGTTGTTCAGTATCATGGGTACAATCACCCCAACACCCTGTATACAGGGTGTAAGGAAAATGATCATTAACCTTTTAACCACATACTCTACCCATCAAACTGTACAACTTTTACTATGGGAGCAAAGCTGTCAGAACAAAAAAAAACTGCTGGTTCATACGTTTGAATCGAGTAGGCATTGCTGTTTAGTATGGAACAGCTAACTTCTTTTTGCGCTGACTGGTTTGGTCCAAAAGTTGTTCTATTTGATGGATAGAGTAGGTATGTGGTTTAAAGGTTAATGATGGTTTTCCTGACGCGCTGTTATAATTTGTACTCTAAGTACATCACTGACGTCTTTTGGTAGAAATTATGAACGTAACATTAATTTGTTGAATTGCGAAATAAATAAAGTTCCTACGTATTATTATTATTGTTGGCTGGGCTATTATTGCAAGCAAGGTTAATTATGCACCACTGCGATCATTGCTGGTCTATTGTGTTCGTCCCAAGCTCACCCATACATACCTCCGAACTTATGGTCTTTTCTGCATTCTCGGGTATGCAGGTGTCCTCACGATGTTTTCCTTCACCGCCGAGCTAGGATAATGATAAATACAACCGTACATACATTCCGTAGAACTTACTGGTACAGGCTATAATATACTATAGGCTATATTGTATGTTGTAACTTTGCTATTTTTATTGTGCAGGCGTTCTAGTATTTTAATAATTAATTTCTCTCTATTTGAAATAAACCGTCGTTCGTTAGAGACGTGCTTTTTATTAGTGTGCCTGAACTTCATAAATACCTGAAGATTTACGGATATAAGTATTACAGGCAAGGAATCGAATCTCGCTATCGCTATCGAGCTATCACCGCTCTAAAGTTCCTACGTTGCTTTTTGACCAACATTACCCCAAAACAAGCATAACTCTTGATTTCATGAGCTCAAAAAACATTATTAGTAGCTCAACGTGACGTGAAAGTCGCGACGTCCCTTCATTTTCCGCGGCCGGCGCCGTGCGACGTCCGGACGTGTTTATTTTTCATTTCCTCTCGGACCGGCCGAGCCCTCAGGCCCGCGGGCCCGTCCGTCCCTCGGGCTGCAACATGGTGCAAGCCATAAGAAGAAAGAAATTCTAAAAATTTAGTTAAAAAGTATGGAGATCAAAGACATATATCTTGACTATTATAAAACTGTAAATTTTTGAAAAAAGAATTTAGTTTGTTTGTTTGTTTAGGTGTTTGTTTGTTCGAGTATCACGCAAAAACTACTGAACCGATTTTGATGAAACTTTTTTTGTTTGGTAGCGTAACATCTGACTTAAAATCTGATATATAATTTATGCGGACGAAGTCGCGGGTAAAAGCTCGTATTAATATATAAATCTATGATGGAGATTGATTTTTGATTAGAAATAACTAACTGCATCGAAACATTATTCAGATCGACTTAAAATTATTTAAAAAATAGGAAGAATGTATATTAATTGTACTCAATTCGAATCGAAAAAACGTCACTTTTCCCGATCCTGCGCAATCTCTCGCCAGTAGCTGGATTAAAACTCTCACTATAAATAACCACGATTTTGTATTATTATTTCATAAGATAGCCACTTCTTTATCTTGCTCAATCACGTCACGTTAGCCCACTGCTGGACATTATCTTCCTTTCATCGATTAAGAACAAGATGAAATAAGAACCGCGGCGATCGGCTACGATTGCTACGCCGTAGCACATAATTGTAGTACACACTTAGTACACACTACGGCGTAGACGATACCCTAAGCCATCGCTCATTTCTCAACGTTTTTTTAGGGTGGCGCCCCCCTAAACAGCCTAAAAATTTAGGAAATACCTTGCAAACCTCTCAATTAATGTTCAATTTTGTAAGATTCAATTATAATTTACACTTTAATCATCGGACTAAAACGACGTTCAGTGCGCACATGGGTCTTAATCTGTTACATCTAAACGTGAACACAGGATAATAAAACCGGTCAAGTGCGAGTCGGGCTACTCGCGCACCGAGGGTTCCGTACCACACCACCACAGAACACAACATTATTAACTTAGAAAAAAAACTTTTTTTGTCCGGGACCTTTAGCGCGAGACCGACTCACACTTGGCCGGTTTTTAGTATTTCTTGTTATTCTGTAGAGTTTGTTCTATAATCACACTAAGTTTGACGCTTGTATGTATTACCGTTTTTACTATAGAGCGTGAAGAAAAAACGTTGATAAAAACTAGTTTCTTGTTGAAAACCCCCCTTAATTTTTAACTTTCTGCCATTTTTATTATTTGTTAACAAATCCGCCGCAGTAACGCATAATCTGAGAAAATTTCAACTATCTAGCTTTTACGGTTCTAAAGTTACTAAATAAGTAGGACAGATGGACGGACGGACGGACAGACGGACGGACGGATGGACGGACGGACGGACGGACAACGTAGGCTTAGTAATACGGTCCCGTTTTTACCCTTTGGGTATGGAACCCTAAAAAACGATTCCCTGGGCTACACATTAGTTACTTAACAGGCAAGCAAGCTTTTACTATATACCTAAGCAGCGTAATCAGGTTCCTCCATTATCCAATTTAATGTATACCCACCCACACAAAATTGATGCATTAACTGGCCCTGCCCTGCATGACCTGAAGCTGTAACTATTTCATGATACCTGGATACGAAGTTTAATAAAACCGGTCAAGTGCGAGTCGGGCTACTCGCCACCAAGGGTTCCGTACCACACCACAACACAACATATTAACTTACAAAAAAGTTTTGTTTTCTCTGGGACCTTTAGCGCGAGACCGACTCACACCTGGCCGGTTTTTATTATTTGTTGTTATTGACATACTGTTGAGTTTGCGCTGTAATTGCACTAAGTATAAGTTTACGCTTGTATGTATTATCGTTTTTACAATAGAGCGAGATAATAAATAAATAAATATCTTGGACAATGTCACACAAATTATCTAGTCACATTTAAAGTACCAGAATCTAGCCTGGACTTGTATTATGATGACTAGACAAATATTCATATTTATCATACAAATATTTGTCCCTTACGGGATTCGAACCCGCGACCCTCGGCACAGAAGGCAGGTTCACTACCGACTGTGCTACCGGGCCGTCAAAGATGAAAAAACGTTGATATAAACTTGTTTCTTTTATGAGTACTTTGACAGTTTTATTATTTTTTAATAAATCTGCCATAATAACGCACATTCTGTGAAAATTTCGCTATTTTACAGCAACTTACACCAAACTCTACCGTCAATGCAACGAGACCGTCTGTAGAGCTACATAGCGACAGAACGGACTGGAATAATAATTATACAGGTCAGTCCAGAGCGAGCTACATTATTTGTCTAGTGTTTCGGTTCGGGGTTCCTTGTAACAACCCCTGAAATTGAATTAACTTGATTGACTCTTGTATGTTCTTGGGGAGACATACAACGTGTTACCGCTAATTTTATAAGATTACCACAATTTGATCAAAACTAAATGAAACCTAAAGGACATCTGGCACATAATACCCAAAAATGTATAACCGTCCTTCTATTTTTATTATGGACTATGGAACACTAGAAACTAACTGCAGGCATTAGTTTATTTTATAATGATTTATTAGTTTTTATCATTTTTATATAAAAAAAACATTGTGCTTGCAACACCTCCTACCTCCTCCTACTAAACAACATTGACAGCCATGTTGGGGTTGCTGCTTTTTTATAATTTATTAATAATAAATGATTATATAACTCGTTAAATAAAAATAAATGATACTATCTGAGTCGTTTTTATAAAACCTCATAATTTATTACACATTTGACTTCAGTCAAAACTTCTATACATTTTAAGGTATTTGTTCAAGGGAGAGCGGTGGTTGTCCTTTATTTTGATTTTTTTTTTATTAAATTAATAAAAAGAATAAGACTTCGTCTAAGACATTAAGATAAGGGCTTAAAATGTTCTAAATTGTGTGAACTATTATCCCCCTTAGGCTTTGCACCCTTCTTCCAAACACCCTGTATATTACTATTTATATATTTTGTTGTGTTGTTTAGTTTCATCTGAAAATCAACACCCTTACTTTCGAATATGGTATGTGTTAAGCTGGGACCTATTTGCTGTTTGTGTTGCATTGTATTTTTGTTTTGTAAGTATACTTACATTAAATATAAAGTTTGCTTGTTGTGAATTGTAGTTATTATGTGTTACTTATGCATATTAATTGTTTATCTTTCTACCTGTTCATTGATTTATTTTCTCCTTAATGATTAAAAATGTTCTTGTTCAATTCCAGTAGTTTCCGTCGCAAGCTTCGCACCCCTCTTGTAAACTGAAAGTCACTCTTAAAACGTACAAACCTATCTACACGAGTTACATTCCCCACACTGTGGCATATAGTCGTACTAACATCTAGCCACATGCGTGATTTTGCTGAGTTTTACTGCAACACGGCTGAAATTTGAGCGGAAAATGTGTGCGTAGAGATGAGTACAGTCGGCCAAAAAATAGTCTACCACTCTAAAGTTCGTCACGTCATAAAACAGTAAGGTCTATTTTCTAACGTATTGTTTTGAATTTGAATGTAAAACAATTCCAAATTCAACCTTAGCGATATTTTCATTAGCTAGATAGATTTGTAAAAATTGATAGACCACTTCCTTGCCCGTCTGTACCCACATGTGAGTGGGTTGGTACTAGCACCAACAAAAGTACCTACAGACGATGATAGAGAGTAGGTACCAGTAGTAGGGCTATTTTGTAAGTTTCCGATAATATCGTTTACAAGATCTGTAATGTATTATGGATGTAGGTAGCAAGCAATTTTTAAGGAAAGCCCGACCAGAAAAATAAAAAAATCTCGCCATGTTGCAGAAAATTATTGAAACTAATTTTATGGATAGGAGTCCACCACGCATGCCCAATGCGCACGACCACCGCGATATTGTAGGTAAGGCTACCTACTATATACCTAGGGTTGCCAACCTTACTATATAATATAGTATCCTACTATATTTAGGGGCCTAAATTATAGTAGTAGGGCCTACTACTATAATTCTGAGAAAAATATATAGTAGGCAAAACTATTATATCTTGATGAGCAAATAATTTATAGATAATTTAAATATATTGGTACTTAGGTAGGTCCAACAAAAATGACCAATAAATAACTTAACATTATTTCAACAATTTTCTTTCTCTTAATCACATTTCTTCCATAAACAATTTTCTACTAAATATACCTACTACTGAAAAGTGACAACAAGTTTTCCTAAAGTCAGATTAATCTATTTTTTTTTAATTATATTATTTCTGTATCGAATCCAGCGACTGCTGCGTTTACAGGATGCATTATTTTCTATAACGAATACGAAATAGAGAAATGATTGTTCCTTAAAAATAAGAACTTGGTATTCAAACCAAAAAGTTGCAAAAAAATAACTTTTTGAAAAATAATTTACTAACAAATTCGAAAAATACTATATTTTTCTTATTTTTCCCCGATTTTTTCGGGCACTAAGGCTCGAAATACTATATTTGGTCTTAAAAAAGTTGGCAACCCTATATTATATACCTACAGAATTTACCTACTAAATGCAGAAATGCATGGGCATTAATAGGTTTGTTTTCATCGCTCCCCTATACGTGTTTATTTATCTGTGCCCATGACGGGGACGTTATCTCTTTCAACGGCACCTCTTCATTAGTGAGGGGTGTTAATCATTGAATCCCAACATAGTCCCGGGTACCTACCTACTTTCCCTTAACATGTAAGTATACAGGGTCCTTCTTAATATGCTGACACGTTTTTATCAGACCATCAAACTGAACAACTTTCTCTAAGGGACCAACATCGAAATCGCGAAAAAAAAATCTGCTGTCCCATACATTTGGCTTGAGCAGGTTCGCAGTTTTGTATGGAAGAGCAAATTTTTTTTTCGCCATTTCGATGTTGGTGCCATAAAGAAAGTTGTTCCATTAAGAAAGACCCTATACATGGTGTAACAAAACACCCTAGTAATACTTAAGGCTGTGCTTCAGATCATCAAACTGAACAACTTTCACTCGAGTCATTGAAACATCGACCATCAGGTCTGAAGCACCCCCTTAAGTATTACTAGGGTGTTTTGTTACAGCCTGTATAAACAAAAAAAGCAAAACATACAGACATAGCCAAAGTACCTACTTCTCATATTATTCTTGAAAGAATTATTAAAATCAGTTTAGTTTTGGAGGAGGAAACAGGGACTACGAAATGCTGATTTCGTCGATTTTATGTAGGTAGATAAAACCGGTACGAGCTGCAGTTGTCTCTTTCTTATCTTCTTTGTATGGGTGGGGCGGATCGGACAAATACGTACCTATACAGTCAGAAAAGTGACCTATTCTCCAAATTTCCATTTCAGCCCGCCTATCCTCTTAAGAGGGCTAATACAAGCTCAGTGGCGCCCTCATTTCTCAATAAAGAAAGCCTAAATTAAAAAAGTGCCCTACAGATAAACTACAAAAGCCTTCAAACTATTTTCATATAATACTTTTATAGGTTTTTTAAAGGTACCATAACGTAACATACATGAAAAAAGAAAAAAACGGCCGCTTTTGTTTTTATTCGAAATTATCTAAAAGTGGAATGTTAAAAACCTGTAAAAGTATTGTATAACAATTACGCCAGTAACCTTAGACATAAAAATCGCGTTAGGTCGCAATAAATTGCACGGAGCTGATTTTTTGGGATGTTGTTAGGGTAGATACCAGAAGCATAACACCAATTTTGCAGCTTCGAAAGACTTGTGCTAACCAACCTGGTGCTTAAAAAACCTCGAAATTTTTTGACTTTTTTCAGGGGTTGACTTATAACTTCTAAACGGTGCATCTTATATAAACATTATTTAGTACGTTTTTAAAGAAGATAAAATTATCTGTAATTAGAATTTAATTTCAGCTCTGTAAGTTTAGTAAGTCTTGAGATACAATACTTCAAACATTCGCAATTTTTCCCAAAAAGTTCAAAATTGAAGTTTTTTGCGTCTTTCGAACAGGATACCGGCAAAAATACTTATTCTACGAGGAAAATTATAAGAAATGAAATTGTAAAGCAGCTATTATGCTTTAATTTGAGTATATTTTGAATTTTGTACAGCCAACATTAACGAAAAATTAAGGAAATTCATTTTTTTTTTAAATGGAGCTCCTATTGTCAATTCATATTAATACTGCGCAGTTATCTATTTAATGTTATAAAAATGACATTACATTTATAAATTAGATATTTTAAAGCAGGAATGTCAAACATGCATGAGACTTCTCACTACATTTTCTTGCGGCTCTATCAAATTTTAAGAACGGCTTCCTGATGCGGCCCGTGAGCGAACAGAATTTTATCATTTATTAAGTACTCATAATTATGTACCAACACCGTTCCGGAGTCATTTATTAAGCCCGCCCCGCTCTTCTGCCCCCCACCGAAGAGGCCTTACATTCCTAAAGAATCTACCAAGTGCAGAAGTGGTTGGGGATAGAGAAAGAGCCCATGCACTAACTTGGAGTGATCAAAGAGGTGGCAGGGGCTGACCGCTAACCCTTCTGAAATTCCTATCATGCAAGTGCCAGAAAGGGTGCGGACTGCGGAGGAAGATAATGCTCCTGCTAGAGAGCAGTGCTGAAATGCTCGGCTCTCTGCAATGTTTGTCAGGGGAAGACCTGCCTGAATACTACTCCCTTAGCCATGGATGAGACGCATGAAGGAGATGAATTCGACGAATCTTTACTACTAGATCTGACCACAGAAGAGTCTCCGGTGCCCTAAAACAGCCCCTTAGTTTGTAATTTATTACAAGAAACAAAAAATAAATTATAATTTTCATTGTAGGTATTGTGTATTTCTTCCACCATCACATCACGTTCAGGTCCCCCAAACTACCAAAATAATCTATACTATTATGAAACTGCCTCCGTGGTCTAATGGTTAAGAGCATTGGGCTCTCAACACGGAGGTCGTGGGTTCGATTCCCACGGAACACCTAGTGAAATGTCACTTTGTGCGTTTCTCCCCAGTCGATTAAGACATTGCAGGCTGAATCAATTGATTGTCTGAAAAGAAAGATGATTCCGTGCTTCTGATGGCACGTTAAGCCGTTGGTCCCGGCTACTATCACTGGTATAATAGTCGTTACATAAAAACCACGTCAGAAGCCGTAAGGTGGTCTGAAAAAACTCTAACACCAGGGCTCTGCCCACACGATAAGAAGAATTATAAAACTGTAAATGGTTGTTTGTTCGCGCATTACGCGAAAACTACTAAGCCGATTTTGATGAAACTTATTGCATTTGAAAGGTTATGATTAGACCGATCTCTAGTATATAATTTATTTTGCTACAATGACGGGTACCCGTGCGGACGAAGTCGTGGGAGAACTCTCGTTTTTATATACTTTTGTAATTAAGTACTAGTTTCCCCGCGACTTCATCCGCACGGGTTCCCAAGTTCTGAACATCGTAGCAAAATAAATGGTATACCAAATTTTAATTCTAACCATAAGCTTGCAGACAACAAAAGTTTCATCAAAATCGGTCTTTTAGTTTTCGCGTGATGAGCGAACAAACAAACAAACATTTTCAGTTTAATAATAGCACTAGATTTGCCCACGACTTCGTCCGCACCGGCACTCGTCATGGTAGCGAGATCAAATATATATCAGTTTATACGTCTAGTCATAAGGTTTCAAATACAAAAAGTTTAATTAAAATCGGTCTAGTAGTTTTCACGTGATGCGCGAACAAACAAACAAACAAACATTTACAGTTTTATTATAGTATAGATAGATTATTAATTATACTTAATTTCATTTTGGATGATGTAAACCATTTCCTACTAAGTTATGTATTTTTGTCCTTTAAAAAATTCTTGCAATGCCTAAGGCTCCATTTTTTTTTAAACCTATTCCCCTTATATTTAGTTTTTTTTCCTGATAACAAAGGAACTAATCACTGTACAGGGTAAAATTTATTCTTAAATTAAAGCTATATAACTGCTTTTCAAATTAATTTCTTATAATTTACCTCGTAGAATGAGTATTTTAGCCGATATCCTGTTCGGAAGACGGCTAAAACTACAATTTTGAACTTTTTGGGAAAAATTTCCAATGTTTAACGTGCTGTATCTCAAGACTTACTTAACTTACAGAGCTGCAATTGAATTAAATTTATAGAAAATTTTGTCTGCTTTAAACAAGTCTTGAACAATTTTTATGTGAAATGCGCCATTTAGAAGTTATAAGTCAAAACCTGAAAAAAGTCCGAAAAATTCGAGGTTTTTCGAGCACCACTTGGTTAGCACAGGTCTTTCGAAGCTGCAAATTTGGTTTTATATTACTGGTATCTATCCTAACAACCTCCCAAAAAAGCAGCTCCGTAAAATTTATTGCGACCTAAGATGTTTAAAATTACTGGCGTAAATGACTTGAAGGCTTTTGTAATTTATCTGTTGAGCACTTTTTTAATGTAAGTAAACTTTCTTTATTGAGAAATCTTTATTATTGTGACGAGGGCGCCATTGCGTGTTTAAGTATAGCAATAACTTCAGACACAGATCTTTGTACATTGAACTACCAAAACGGTACAAACACAATAGGTACGGGTAGTCGGGTACCCATGTCTCGCGATGTGCGCCGGTTCGTTTATCTCAATATCGCAGACGGACGGCCCCTACGTGCCGCCATGTACGAGACTGAAATAAAATGTACCTTAACTTTTTATGTAGTCTACATTCAACTGAAACTACTGTAGCGGTTAGTTTCAAGGTTTTTATTAATCGTGTCTTGTTTCTGTGTAAATGTTTTACCACATGTAGTCACCAGCAGATATATCGTAGCAAACAAGGTGGTCAAATATTTCTAAGCAGTTCTAATTTTCAATAATTTCTTTACTCATAGTCAATCAAAAATATAGGAACGCCGAGAACATCAAATATATCGACGCAGTCATGGTGGCCATAAACATCTGAACAGTTTCGGAAAAAAACCTTACTCCGTTGTTTTACATTTTAATTTTAAATAACATTATTAAGAAATTATTGAAAATTCGCTGTTCAGATATTTATGACAAAATACAAGTTTTGATATAATTAGAATTTAATGAAACAGCACTGCTCAGAAATATTTGGACACCTTGTACGATACGATGTATCTGATGGTGACGTACCACATAGAGTTATTTCCATGCGGTCTATTTTAAATGTTATTCATATTCCTGATAAAGCGCTCCATACAAGAAAAAGTTACGTTCTAGTTTAGAGTTTGGACGTTTAACTAGTAGCAAAAGTAAAAAAAATTTGTTAACACAATGTAGAAACCAATATCTGTGTCGGTACCTTGTCAGATTTGCCTTTAAATATTTAAGTAGTTCCAAAGTTACGGCTTGAAAGATTTCGATACAAATCTTAAATTAATCGTAGCATTGAAAACTGAAATCTCTCAAGGTATCATCAACACAGATTTTTTTCTAGATTATGTAAACATTTTTTTAATCAAATTTTGTAAACATTTTATTTGCTTTGTTTAATATTGAAAATAGGACGAAACTTCGTATACAGTGCGCTCGGACGAGGATATTTGCATTGACTCTTCTATTTGCATTTGATTCCGATTTTTTTCGAATTAGGGTACAATCTGGGTTATAATTATAACATCATTAATGTATTATCGGATATTTTCGTGCAAAAGTAACAAATGAGTACCTAAAAATAACAGGAGTACGATTTTTGAATCTGCTTCGCTGGGATCAGCAGATGAAAATGCCAAAATTACTATGGAGAATGGAGATACGCATCTTTCTACTGCTGATTTGACCTTCAAAAATCGCACTCCTGAAGTATGATTTTTGAAAGTCAAATCAGCAGTAGAAAGATGCATATCTCCATACATTTTCAACTGCTGAGTTCAACGTATGAGATTCAAAAATCGCACTCCAGGTCTTAGTAGTGTCTCATCTGGCTGCCCCTTCACCCTGTAATATCTTTCATGACGTTGACATGGATATCTAAACTAACTGTAACAGAAATGTGTCTGTACATTGAAGATATTTACAAAAAAAAAATTACGACATTGTTTTTAACCTGTCCCTGATTCCAAATCACCAATTTTTGGATTTAAAATCTGGTAGGTACTCGTATATAATTTATGCCGACGAAATCGCGGGTAGAAGCTCGTACTTACTAGTTTTATAAAATGAAGAAAAATAATGTTAGATTACTTTCATCATCTTTATTAAATTAAAAACAACTTTACTTAACAATGTTAGTAACATATTAATGGTAGTGATACAGAGAGCGAATACAATACCCATATCGGTCACAATTCGCAAACAATAATTTAGAATATTCCAAAAAAATATAAGTTTTATAATAATTTACCTACTCTCTCCTCTATTATCACAGTCCAAAGCTTAAGTTGTGTGTGATATATGTATACTCCAACAATAGTAACAGAATAGTCTTAGATTAGTGCCTATCATACTAATAAAACGACAGAGTAAATACAGGCCAGCTGTAGATACAATTAAGTTCCCCACCAATATAGTAAACCGAAAGGGAATAGGAAACCTAATGCTATGTCTTTAAAAATCACATAATTGTGATGTATAAATCTGTACGCGATAAATCTGCTCCACACTAAACTTGAGGTCTTCAATGTGCATAATTTTCGTAGTAGTTATTCTTATATTCGTAGGTTTTAAACAATGCTACGTTTTTTTTAGGTTTAAACATACTAATTTCAAGAACATATGAAATACACTATTTATTTAGACTTTCTTATATGTGGAATAATTTGAACCTACATAACCGATTACCTGTAGCTTTAAAAAGTTCTATTGCTTCGGAACCGGTCAAAACTACTCAGATTTTCATGATTTTTTTTTAAAACGTCTGTAATCTAAAATACTACAACCTCTATAGTTTAAAAATTGACGCTCTCAGTCAAGTAAAAAGTTGTAACCCAAAAAATACAAAATTTAAGAAAAAATGCTTCACAACTTGCGAATTCATGTAAGAACAGGATATTCTCTTTAAATTGAAGCAATTTTAATTGAGATTGGCTGACGAATAAACCTTGATGAGCGCGCTCCATACAAACGAAATTTGATTATATTTTGAATATTTTTTTTTAACACGATTCTTGTCTGTGGTTTATCGGATTTCCGTTGTTATATAGTTTCAAAGTAACACTGGCTCAAAGATACGAAAAAAAGCGTCAATTTTGAAACTGTAAAGGTTGTAGTATTTTAAATTACCTTCATTAATTTTTTTTTATCGAAATCGGAGTAGTTTTGACGGGTTCCGAAGTAAAAACCTTCAGGAACTCCACTAACAGGTAGGTAGGAACTTTGATAGGTACAGGGTGTCCGGTGGCAGATTTAGGATTTAAATTTCGAATTTCTCCGTAACCGTTGCACGGAGGAGCGGGGAGGGGGCCGCGTTGGCTTCGTCATTCGTGCGGGTTTTTTAGTCGCAATGTCGCAGTGGAGATTACTGTGAGACAATGTTGGAGCGATTTCGCACGGTGAACACTATTTTTTGGAGTGATGAAGCCCACTTTCACTTAAATGGCAGTGTAAACAAGCAGAATTGTCGTTATTGGTCTCCTAAAGGACAAAACCCCCACTTAAAACACCAAAAGCCACTTCACAGTCCCAAAGTGACGGTTTGGTGTGCATTATCAAGCAGGGGAATAATTGGACCCTATTTTTTTGAAAATGGTCAAGGGCACGCAATTTCTGTGACTGGTGTTGCTTATCGGCGAATGCTCAATGATTTTTTTTTTCCAACATTGAGAGACCATCCTTCCTACACTTCACGGACATGGTTTCAGCAAGATGGCGCCACCCCGCACACTGCTAGGGAGACCATGGCGCTACTGCGTGATTTCTTCCCCAACCAACTGATAAGTCGTTTCGGTGACATCCCCTGGCCACCCAGGTCACCGGATCTTACACCCATGGACTTTTTTCTGTGGGGATATCTCAAAAATAAAGTCTACGAAACAAACCCGGCGACTATCTCATCATTAAAAGAAAATATCGTTCGCGAAGTTCATGGCATCTCGGCGGCACTTCTCCAGCGAGTGGCAAGAAATACTGAAGCCAGATTCCATGAATGTATCCGACGTGACGGTCAACATTTAGACGACATAATTTTTAAGAAATAAAACCCGCATTTGTCTTCTTTATAATGATTAAAAATATAAATGTATATTTCACGTAGTTTTTTTGTTATTTATATTTTAAATCCTAATTCTGCCACCGGACACCCTGTATATCAAAGTATTGTACAAAAATATCTTTTAGGGATTTGTAGTAAGTTACATCGTCACTTTTCTATTTTTAGGTTTTCTTGATAGAGAAATTTAATTTTGTGATTAGGATGATAAAGCCACTAAGCGGTGAAAAGCCTCTTTAAAACAAGAAAATTCAGCAATTTTACTATTCACAATACCTTTACAGCAACTGGGGGTTTCAAAATGATGTGTCTGTTCTAACTCGTACCATTAATTTTAGCAAGACAAGACATTGCAATAAAACATTTCAATTTTACTACCTAGTTGTTCGCAATTGCCACGTGGTTTATTAAAACCGATGGAACAAATTTATAACATGGACTAGAAGCTTCTATAATTTATTTTGTGCCTACTCCCTTTTTTAATTTGGACTAAGATTGTTTACATTCGGTCCATATCTGATTATTATTCAATAAGCATTCTTTAAATTTTAGTATTACGATATGTTCCTACCAAAATTTTATTTTTTCAGGAAGACTTAAAAGTAATATTTAAGTGCGCACTATAATTTGCGGTTAAATATTTCACATAAGTATTACAGAATGGTGATGGTGGTGCACTTTACAGGCATAGTGTAAGTGTAAGTACTTATACATAATCATAGCTTACTTTTCTAAACAAAACCTTATTCAGAGAAGATAACTTAAATACTTCCACACTACAAAAATACAAAATTTAAAAGTGAACGAGAGTCTTCAAAGTCTTCAAGCGGCTAATCATGGTCACAAAACAAACTATAGGTATTATAGGTAAGTAAGTATAATGTACAGTAAATACGACATTAAATACTACAGGGTGTAACAAAACACCCTAGTAATACTTAAGGGGGTAGTTCAGACCATCAAACTGAACAACTTTCACTATGGAGCCATGGTCGAGAAAAATAAAAAAAATCTGCTGTCCCATACATTTTAGTCGAGTAGGTACGAAGTTTTGTATGGGAAAGCTGTTTTTTTTTTATTATTTCTCGATGTTGGCTCCATAGTGAAAGTTGTTCAGTTTGATGGTCTGAAGCACCCCTTAAGTATCACTAGGGTGTTTTGTTACATCCTGTATAAGTATTTTAAAATCGTTTTTTTACATATTTTATCTGTACTGTGAAAATATTTTTTTACCCCTCCGGGCAGAAAGCGACAACATTCGACCCGCTACGCTTAACGAAGTTGCCGCTTCCCGCCTCCGTCGAGGAGGAAAATAGTGTACTAACCTCGGGCAGTAACTAAGAAAGCCTAGGATCAGATGTTTGTTGACCGAGGCGAGACTTTTCTTTCTTTCCTGCCCTCGGTGTGTAATCTTCTATTCTTTATTCTGTAGCGGCGTAGAGTGTTACGTGACTCCGTGACTCCGCCGAGTCACGTGACGCTCTACGTGTAGCGGTAATGATATTTTATTTCAAAATAAGTTTCGAGCTTTTTCAGTTCGTTGTCAATTGGCGACTGTGAAGATCATAATGAATTTACACAATGAAATTATTTATTCATTTGTTATTAGATAAGAGCTAAGTACAATCATTGCAACGCATGGAATGGCAGAATTCAAAAATGGCACTTTTTATAAATCCAAATTCAAGAATTTTAAACTACTTAACCAATGTGGGTGTCGACGCAAAAAGGTTCACATACGGGAGTTCGAACTAAATCTTTAAAAACGTCGTCGTGAATACTTAGCATCACTTATCATTATCATACAATAATCACATTTTAACAATCAGACAGACTTTTCATAATTTAATGAAAACGATTACAGGAAGAATGGAAACAGTCAAATATAAAAATATAATAAGAAACTTATTCTACATTAGTTAATATGCAGATCACACCTTAAGTAAATGCCTTTTCATAAAGCATGATAATTACGTTTCGCGTTGCAAAATTAATTGCACGAATTGGAATCAAATCATACTGGAAAGCAATAAAAACTACAGGGTGTTAGGGTAAACAGTTGCATTACTTTAAGGGGTGATTGTACCCATGATACTGAACAACTTTCCCTAAGAAACCCATAGGAAATGCGCAATTTTTTTCTCAACTTTTCATACAAACGTTCGATCAGCTGATTGGATACTTGACAACTAGTCAAATCAGCTACTCTTTATCGGACGTCAAAACATGCGCTTTGTATGAAGATTTGTACTAAATATTGAGTTGTGACGTCATCAACATTTTCATTACTTTTTATAGTTTATCTTGTTATTAAAAATAGTATTCAAGCTAAAAACTCAATGAAAATGGGAGTTTAGCGTTATTTTCTAACCCTTTTTTTATTAAGTAGATAAAAATAAAATATATTGAATGTAGTCAAATACCCAATTGCATTTAGTATGGGATCATAAAGTTATTATACCTGTCGGAATAGAGTAACTGACATGAGTTGTCAAATGAAACCATTTTTTGTGCATTTGTCGGCACTTATCGGCACCCTAAAACTTCGAGTTCTGTGTATAATTGTGAATCTAACGTGAAATCGTAGGTAATTTAATGAAATAGTGTTAGTATATTTCACAAAATAATCTACGACTTCACTTTAGATGCACTAATTATTCACAGAGCACAAATATTTACCCAGTCGATTGTGCTGACAAGTTCCCAAAAACGGTTCTATTGCCTCGCGTCACGTATCTGTTTCTATTACAATATACAGTGGCGCCGCTAGGTACATCTCGCTTTCTCAGCTGTCAGTTCCTCTATATGATACCTTTATGTATGGGATGGGAAGGAAAATTTTTTTTTTAATTTCCTATAGTTTTTTTAGGGAAAATTGTTCAATATCATGTATACAATCACTCCTTAAAGTAAGTAATGCAACTGTTTACCGTAACACCCTGTTAAGGTAAATGAAAACACGGAACTTGGTCTGCAAATGAAAAATTCACGATCGCTTTTCTATCCTATTATTTAGACTATAGGTGTAAAACCATGAACACTGGTACAATGTTATTAAGTATCAAGTCAATACTTTGAATACCTGATTGACGCAAAACCTGAAAACCATTTGTACAAAATCGATAACTGAACAAGATCCACATCTAGAAAATTTGATGTAATGAGAACTTAGACTAATTATATCGGGACGCGTAACCACGTGTCATTCTACTAACAATCTTTCTGCCACTTTTTGCGGGGGGCGAGGTAACATGTTATCCGCTACTTTGGATTTTATTCCCTATGACTTTAGATTCTAATTTTGAATGTTCAAAATCATGAAAAGTAGTCTCGTGTAAACCCCAAACGTTCTAAGTTCAAAATTATTGTTTCGCTATTATAGGCTGTCTCGTTTAGTGATAAGGTATAAAATTGGATGTAAATGCGCTAGATTAATTGATCTAATACCGTGGCACAGGGGAAATGCTACCGCAAGGCCGGTCCGGATATAATTAGTCTAAGAATGAGAATGATCAACATTCATTCTTTGATCTAACTATTTGAAATTTTTATTTAAAATCCCATAGATTCTGTACAAATTTTCAGCTTTTGCATTCATTAGTTATAATTATAACCAACTAAATAGCAATACCAACTAAATTGTAACAGCAACTCAATGAGTTGCAGCAACTAAATAAGTATATAAACAAAACATTGTATAGCAATATTTAGAAGATGTGTAATTGAAAATAATGAAAAAGTTGTATTTGTTAGAATTATAAAGAACTACGGGGAACTTATAGTTAACTCTAAATTAAATCCAGGGTTCTAAATTAAACTGATATTAATAATAAATACACATTATATCCAAAGTTGATAATTAGGTATTTATCTACTACATAGGTAAGTAGGTATATCATTTTAGTATGATAATTCAATCTATTGAAATAATATCAATCATCAAGAATATTTCTTCATGAATGATACTATCAACGAACCCTGCGCCCCATGGAGCTGTATTCATAACAAATCATAGTTTAAAAACATCAATTACTCTAGTGCATCAGAATTTTACATTTGTAATATACGTCATCACATCAGATAAGTGATGTGCCGAGTCGAGTAATCGAATCCAGAGTCTAAAATAGTATTCGATATTCCATATATTCAAGTACTTAATTTTAGAACTTATTACGATGGGTTGTATTTCTTAAAATATTGTGGATATTCGATAATGGCCTCGATTCGGAGTGTACCACGACTTAACTAAACTAAATTTATTCCTGTCACTTTCTAAAATAAGATTAAGAAAAGAGACAGAAAACCAAGAGCTGACTTTAGTGCAGTCAAAGTGACGTTACACGACCAAAAACGCTTTAAATAAGATGGCGTACATTATGATGGCATTTTATTTTGCGCATTTAACGTCACTTTGACAGCACTAAAGTCAGCTGTTGGTTTTCTGTCTCTTTTCTTAATCTTATTTTAGAAAGTGACAGGAATAAATGTAGTTTAGTTAAGTCGTGGTACACTCCGAATCGAGGCCATTGTCCACCTGTCCTACTAACTACAGGGTATTAGGGTAAACAGTTGCATTACTTTAAGGGGTGATTGTACCCATGATACTGAACAAATTTCAATCTTACGTTAGTTTCGGGCATAAAGTTTCAGAATTCTCTGAGGTTTCGGGTCTTGTATTGAACATACTTTTTTAGCATACTCGACTATGCGAGTAGGTATGACTATAAGGTATTCGAATCAGTATTCGAGTGCTACCTGACTCGGCAAATCACTACATGAGATGCTTAACGCTCAGTCACCACATGAGGTCATGTGACTACTACCAAATATAATTTAAAATAAATGCAATATATTTCTAGCATATCTTGTTTACTCCAGAGATCGTTTCTGTAATTACTAAATGAGATAAGGATGTTTGCTTGATAAAGGCCACTGCTAGCCACATCTACATAATCTTAAGTAAATGAGCGAAAACAGAGCTTTGCGTACATTGTGTATTACACAGGAACCAAAATAATAACTATGAATCAATCAATGCATTGTATTGCAATACCAATTCACATGGTTTGAGAGATTATTGCGTAATTCGGAATTAGTCATAGCGTTAATTAATTCATCATGAGTTTGAATTGATGTTCTACTAGTCCACTATGCTTTAGTTGTTATATTCAACAATTGTATGCATAATGATACAAATGATAACTATAGTTAAATACTAAAACAGCCATATAGATTTAGTCTTACAAATCTTTTAGGCCATAACTGTTGAAACTAAAAACATCTTCCTCATTTATATTAAGTTGGTTAAACCTACAATATGCATTTAAGTAGCCAATTGCCATCACATAGCAATACATACAACATAGCAGCATAAAGCATTACAAGACTTCAAATACAAAATATACCATCTGCTTTGTACACACTAACAACTATCTAAATGTAAATTATAATATTGATTTGTTACCGTTATTACTCCAATTGATCAGAGTATCTGAGCCCCCACTCTCAATGTCCAACAAAAGGTTATCTTTATCATTATCTCTACTATTTGGTGTAGAATTCTGAAAGACAAGATCTTCATCGTTTGTTTGAAGATTAACATAAGACAGAGACTTCTTCTTTTGTTCCAGATCGAATATTTCCAGGTCTTCATCGTCGTCCTCGTCTGATTCCATGGTCAATGGGACTCGGGAGAGTTCGAGACTGCCACTCTTGTCTTCGGACTGGAGGACCCCGTAGCGGAATTGGTTTGCATCTATCATGCTGTGGGACCCGTTCATGTTATCGTTCTTGCCGCTTTTCCTCCTGGAAATGTGTACAGTTTATTTTAGTTAAATGAGTACTAATTTACTAATTGATACCTGCCATTTGATACAATGAATAACAGGAAAGAGATAAAAATTACATTAATCTATTTCTAAGAATGTTATCCGGGAAATATTTTAATATAATGTATAAGGTAAATTGACTCATAATTCTACATACATACATATGCTCTCATGACTATATTTCCGGAGGGGATAGTCAGACATATTCTGAAAACTCAAAACGTTTACAAAATATCTCTGAATACCCCCTCGGAGAATCCACAATTATCATTGTATTATCTCATAATTGTAATGTTTATTACATATTTTCAAACTTTATTACATTGTTTTATTCCCAAAACCAACATTTACTACTTTTCATAGGTAAAACCACAGATTATTAAATAGTTACTACGTAAAACCCAGCATGCGCCGAAACTCTAAAGGTAAAAGCCCGAAAAATCTTATAATTTTTATCAAACCTTAAATTTATCAACTGATGTTGGTAAATCCTAAATGTACTTTACGAGTAAAAACTAAGATTTACCTATATTATGGCTTTTACAGTAACATTGTAGTGTCCAGACAATACACAATTTTGTTCAATAACATACTTTGTACATGTTTTTCCATTTGCCCTTGGCTGTACTGGGTATTTATAAAACAAGATTTTAAAAACTTGTTACATAAGTGCAACAAACATAGTCCATGTGTCCAGTGTACTCTAGGACAAACCCAGAATGGGTGTCTAAAAATAAATAAATATCTTGGACATTGTAACACAGATTATGTAGTCCCAATTAAAGTACCAGAATCTAGCAGTCTAGTATAATGATGACTGGACAATGATATCAAATAAATATTTGCCTCTTGCAGGATTCGAACCCGCGACTTGGGTACAAATATTAATATTAATCATACAAATCCGAATACTGACCCCATCTTCCCATAAAGCAGTTTTACGTTGCATCAATTATGTAGGAGGATATTATTATTATTGTTGATTGGGTTATTGCGAGCAAGGTTTAGTATTTAACACTGTAACTATTGCTGTTCTATTGTGTTCGCCCTTAGCTCACCCATATTTTATGCATACCTTCGAACTTATGTTATTTTCTTTTCATTCTCGGGTACGCAGATTTCCTCACGATATTTTCCTTCACCGCTAGTGATAATGATAAATACAACTGTACATAAATTCCGTAGAACTTAATGGTACAGGCCAGGAATCGAACCGCCGCCTATTGATTGAGTTGCTAGCTCTCTTCCGTATGCGCTATCACTGCTCCTAGGAAGGTAAGGATAAGAGAATGCATTTGTGTCTTAAATACATTCTCATATCCAGCTTTTTTATTAAGCAGGCAGCTACTACAATAACTCGAAATCAATCGTGAACATATCATTATCATATTCAACAACAAAGATACACTGATGCAGTCATGCCTCCAATATCTATTACATTTTGAATTTATTATTTTACAAGGTTACACAAGAATACTGGCTGGAAATTTGCATCTTCCATTCAATGCAGGCTGCATAATAATTTTGATTTGATTTTGTGTCCATCCATAATCATAAGTGCATATTATATTAGTGGCTCCAAAAGATGTACTTACTTCTCTAGGCCAATGCAAACTGAGTAGCTATTGTACCATAAAAACTCACCTATAAAATATGAAGTAGGCAAAAGCGAGTAACAGGAATCCACCGAAAACGATGATGCCTCTCTTCACAACTCCAGGGCTGCTTACAGTGGCTGATTTGGGCACTACCTTGTTGACAGCCAGCTTATCGGCAGTCTCATTGTGTGCCAGAGGTGAGAGGGTAGTTAATGATACGGTACTGTTATCATTTGCTTTATCTGCAACTAGAGACCAAATCTAGTGTTATGAACAGTTCTTTATTTCGTGTAAACATGAGCTTATATTACATGACAATTACTCATGTTTAAGTGGAAAGATCAGTCAGTCAGTAATGGTTGTATCGAGGTTGACTGATAAAGGTGGCTCGACAAACTCAAACGACAAACTTTATTAGTCAGGGAGGTTTGCCATACACTCTAATAACTATTGAAATAGTGCACGGAAGGGGGATATTTCATTATCAAAGAGAACTCCTCAATCTAACATACTTACTATACAGGCACATTAACCAGAAGAGGAGGGGGGGGGAGATAGGTGGCATTTACCCCCCCCCCCCCCTAAATCCGAATATTTGTATGGAAAAGTGACTACAGCACTTTCTTTTTCATTGTCAGAGATCCCCCCTCAGGGAATATAGTCATGAGCATGTATATGCTATGCTCTTCTCGCTCGTTTTGCTATGAATATTAACCCCCCCGAAAATTAATATCCCCCCCGAAACCAAAGTCTGGATACATGCTTAAAGCCTGACCGTAAAAATAAAACACCATGTCACTGATAATCAATGAAGCTAATTTTATAATTGAATTGTAATCATCATCATCATCATCATCTCAGCCGATGGACGTCCACTGCTGGACATAGGCCTCCCCCAAGGATCGCCATAACGACCGGTCCTGCGCTGCCCTCATCCTACGTTTTCCCGCCGCCTTCACCAGGTCGTCGGTCCACCGTGTGAGGGGCCTACCCACGCTGCGCTTTCCGGTACGCGGTCGCCACTCGAGAACTTTTCGGCCCCAACGGCCATCGGTTCTGCGAGCAATGTGCCCCGCCCACTGCCACTTAAGTTTAGCAACTCTTTGGGCTATGTCAGTTACCCTGGTTCTTCTGCGGATCTCTTCATTTCTGATTCGATCTCGCAGGGAAACTCCGAGCATAGCCCTCTCCATTGCCCTTTGGGTGACTTTCAGCCTTTTTATGAGGCCTTGAGTGAACGACCACGTCTCTGTTCCATATGTCATCACTGGCAACACACACTGATCGAAGATTTTCGTTTTAAGACACTGCGGTATTTGGGACGTGAAGATACTACGTAGCTTCCTTGAATTGAATTGTAATATGGTCATAAATAGTCATAATTAATGTTACCGCCTCCTAAGCACATTAATTATTTTTCTGGACCAGAACAATGACCAAGAAACTCAGCGGTTGCTGTACTGGAATGGTATGTGTGCAGGTAGGTACCCTCCAGTACTAATAAATAGTACATTACTGCAGTGGCCAGCAACAGAGGCATTGATGGACGAACGTGTAAATGTGGGCCGAGGTGAAGACGAGGCACACATACGTAAGTCCATCAATGCCTAGTTGTGGACAAGGCTTGTATAGTACTTTTTTCAAATAATGCGCGGAAATGAAAACAGTAAATTTTCTCAAATAATTCGTGGAAATTAAAACTCTTTTCAAAATCAATGACGAACAACGAACAACAATTTGTTTTTTTTTTCAATAAACAGCTTTCTATTTGCAAGTTAGTTCTGTTCGAAATTTAAATAAAACCTTTTTTGAGTTACTTCCTTGGTCGCCTTGTTTAGGAGAAAAAGATTGTTCCATTTTTAAATTACACTACAGATATGAGTTTACTATGTAATTTATTTGGCCGCAAAACACGACAGATATGGATTTTCATACAAACATTGCCGGCCGCTGCGCGCATGTAGTTGGCCAGTACAGCAATTTCGATTTATCTCGAAGAAGGTTGTCAAAATAATGCTCACATTTCCAAGCATGTTTGAGAAAAAGTATTTTTAACTTCACTTGTGAAAACAAGGCAAAAAACCAACATCAAGGCAACAGGCATCAAACTTCTTGAGTAAGGCCTCATGGCCTTGGTCTCTGTGCCAATTGGATTCTGACCCCCTCAATTTCTTGAGGGGGTCTGCACAGTAGCACTTTTGCCTGCACATTTTGTTTCTGTGCATATTTGCTCAAGAAGTTTGATGGCCATTATACCTACTAGATACTCTTTCTTTTAGTCCTGGGCTGCCTGTTCACGTGTCCACTGATGCATAACGAGGCTGCGGAGCAGAGAAACAGAGAAATATTACCAATAGGATTGCATAAAATCTCTGCAATTTTATTTTATACAATCTTATTGGTTAACATTTCTCAGATTCTGCACTCTGCAGCCTCAGTCCGCTTCAGTGGACAGGCAGTCTAAGAGAATGTAGAGTCGGTACTCCATACTTAAAACAGGTTGTGACCGATATCCAGAATGTTTGAAACATGTGCTACCGCTCAAAGGAACTTAATAGCATCAGTGCACATTTCATATAACATTTTTTTTGTTAGAGAGTTGCGCAAGCCTTATACTGTGACAACATCAAGCACATTTTCTGTTTATGTCAAAATCATCAACACCACAATAGAGCCACAATTTTAAGATATAATTCGAGAGTGGTCCATGAGAGTATTGTAAACTTGTTGATTCTTAAAAGGTTCATAAAAGACATACCAATTATCTCTGGTTTCTGCTTCTCAGCTTGTTTGTCATCTTTATTTTTATCAAGCACTGGGCCTGGCTGGAGTGGCTGTGTCGGCAAGACTACATGCTGCTCTTCGATAACACCGCCGCCTTCCTGAACCACGGGCTGAATCTGTGCATCTCGCCTACGAAGCCTCATCAACCGCGCCGCATTGTGCATCGACGGCCACAAAGAGTACCTCTGATCGAGCTCGGTGGCACTATTCTCCAAACCATAATCATAAACGTACTGCGTTGTAATCACAGAGTTCAAAAACAGCAACAGTAATCCACAGTGAATGATCATGATGAAATTTATGACGTAAATTTATAAACCGCACCAATAGGACACTTTTCTTAGTGAATTCTAATATTCATTGTAGAGGATCATCCGGAGAAACACTTTAGTCGGATTTCCAAGGAAATTGTGGGGAAAAACTGAAATCTGAATCACAAATTCACATTACAGGATTTAGAGCGAGCGCAGACTAGAGACAAATGAAATGACAGACAAAACAGTTGTAAGTAGGGTTGCCAACCCTACTATATAATATAGTATCCTACTATATTAGGGACCCTACTACTATAATTCTGAGGAAAATATATAGTAGGCAAAACTACTATATTTTGATGAGCAAATAATTTATAGAGAATTTAAATACGTTGATACTTTGGCCCAATAAAAATACCCACTAACTTAAAATTATTTTTTAACAATTTCTCTCTCTTCATCACATTTGTGCCATTTGATCTAGACTGGACCATTTAAAACTGTAGAATACTTCCTATACATTTTTTTAATAAATCTACTGCTGAAAAATGCTAGCAAGTTTTCCTAAAGACAATTATCAAGACCTTATATCAAAGTTTTAATAATTATCTTATTTCTCTATCGACTCCAGCGACTTCTGCGTTTACAGGATGCATTATTTACTATGACAAATACGAAATGGGGAGATGATTGAAGAATAAAGACTTTGGTATTAGTATTTAGAGGTAAATGTTTTCGATTTCTTATCAACCCAAAATAGTTTACTGAAATGTTTTGTTCGATTTGTTAAAAGGATACAAGTGCATTGTTTTTGTGAATTATAAGTGTGAGGATAGTAAATAGTGAATGATTTATGACCAGATTTGTTGAAATTGAGTTAGCGGTGGAATGAAAGTTTTTGGTTATTTTCTGGTAAGGCACACATTCGGCTATAACAGCCCACAACAGCTCACAATATTGGCATTTTGGGTACGTAGTTTTGTATCGGTACAATTTTTTTTCAAAATGGCTGCCAGATAACAATTCAGTGCAAAGTCTTCCAGCTGGAAGACCGTAGGTACTTAAAGTGGCGGGCGCCCGTTCAAGATAGCATGTGTTTACTATTGACATCTCTTTTACTCAAACGGACGTTCGTCGTAAGTGTGAATAGAAGAAAGGTTGCGTTTTTATGCTGCGCTTTATAATATTAATCTTCCCTATATTTTATCTTTGGGTAAAAGTAGCAAAAAAAATTCTTTATGAAAATTTTAAATCAATAAATAATAAATAAAAATGCACTTTATTGCCACACAAAAATACAGAATAGGACACAAAACAATAAACAGATTCATCAAACAGAAAAGTTCAAATAACAACAGATTTATGACATTTTCAATTGACAAGTTCCAAAAATACTATATATTTTCCTTAGACCATATATTTTCTTATTTTTTCCCCAATCTACTATATTTTTTAGGGCTCTCGGCTCAAACTACTATATTTGGGCGAAAAAAAGTTGGCAACCCTAGTCGTAAGTGTTGCCGCCTCGGCCGGTTTCGGACTAAATCTAGCATATTTTTTAACTACTTTAGCCCGAAAAGGGCAATTTACTACAGATAATATTATATAATAATCGAACTCTTTTTGAAAATACAAAGAAAATCTAAAAGGTCGAAGCAAATTTAGTAGGTTTTCAAATTGTTCCATTATATTATATTCCATTTTATAGTTCCTAGCCATAAAATAACTGTCCCTAGAACTTTAAACCGTAGCACAGCACAGGGCGTAGTATTTCCCAAATATAAGTACATCTTTCTTGCCTCTTTTCATCTTATTGATGTGCTCTTCTTGCTCCTCTTCCTTTGCTAGTAACCCAATAATTACCAAATCCCAGTCTATCATACTTTAAAATTGTTGTTATCGCACTTCGATCAACAATTTATCGCACGTCTTTACTATAAAATAAAACACAACAACAAACGTTGCGTGACTTGCGTTGCGTTGTCTTTACAATAGTAAACACAACGCAAAATTCACTACGTCAACTGTAGCAACACGGGAGCATCCGCGAGACTGTTCGAACACGCGCGAGCATGCTCCGCCGCTGCCGCCGGCGGATTTTGCCGCTAGGTGTGCGCGACTGCAAAGAACATGCTCGAGCATGCGCGAGCAGTTCTACGCTGGGTGTGCGCTGACCCTTATCTAGCTAGATAGTACCTAACTGAGACGAGCGAGGATGGATATTCTTATAGTTTTCAGAATATCCTACCCCCTCGGAGAATACAGGGTGTAACAAAACACCCTAGTAATACTTAAGGGGGTGCTTCAGACCATCAATCTGAACAACTTTCAATATGGACCCAACGTCGAGAAAAAATAAAAAAAATCTGCCGTCCCATACATTTGAGTCGAGACGGTAGGTACTGCAGTTTTGTATGAAAGAGCGGTTTTTTTTCGCGATTTCGATGTTGGCTCCATAGCGAAAGTTGTTCAGTTTGATGGTCTGAAGCACCCCCTTAAGTATTACTAGGGTGTTTTGTTACACCCTGTATAGTCATGAGCATTGAGCATTATGTTAGGATAAAATCTTCGATGTAAATTAAACAATTAATTAGCATTATAATGTTTATTAAAAGCATAAGCTAATTACAGAATCCATAGTAAAATAATAAAGAAAATAATTTACACACTACACATTCATACCACTTTACTACACTACATTAATAATTAAGAAATAACCCATGATCAACTTTATCGTCGTAGGTATTAGGACGGCCGCACATTATCAGAAATTTCTGACAGAAAAATTCTGACGCTCGCCGGAACGTACTCGGTGCATACATTTTGTATTAGACCCCGCACCCGGCAGAAAAATTCTGACCGGTCGTCCGCTTCTGATGCACACCGGACGGCACCTCAGCCGGACGTCAGAATTTTTCTGATGGAAGGCGTGTTAGCCATACATTTTGTATTAGGCCCCGCACACTATCAGAAATTCGGATCAGGTATTGCCAGACTTGCGATAATTATCCTAGATCTACGATATTTTTGAGTGTCATGTTCATGTGATAGAAATAAAAGTCAGGTATATTAAATTTCTGTAAACAGGCTATTTACTAAACGTTAATAGTTTCAGAGTTTTAAGCAAAATTCCGAAAAAAAAACAAACAGAATTTTAACTTTTTTTGCGATTTTTTTGATAATTATCAAATCAAATCAAAAATCGTCAAATCAAGTCTTATCTAAGACCACTTTGGTGCGCGAATGAACTTTAATTAAACAAATAAAACACAATATACTACGTCATTAAGTCTAATAAAGGTGCACTTTTTCTTCGTCTATTCGACCTCTTAGGCGTTGCTTTCACATCTTCTACAACGTTAGACTCAACTTCTTGCTGCATTGCAAGAAGATGTGGTTCATTCTTTCTTGTTGATCTTTTAGGTGTTTTATCTTGAACTCCAGTCTCGGTTTCTTGTACTGATTTCTTCTTTCTCGCTGTCTTTCGTGGAGTTTTCCCTGCAATGGATTCTTCAGTTTTTGATTCTGTTTCAATTGAAACAGAAGAATCCATTTCTGGTTTTTGCGCTTGTAGACTCTTGCGGCGACTTCTTGTCATGACGTGGCATTTTACAGCATCTTGTCTCACAAGTCTTGCTTTAGGTTTATTCTCTTTTTGTTCTGTGTCTATGTCCATAGAGAACAAGCCACTATCTGTGTGTAGGTATATGTCTTGTAAACCGTCGATATTAGGATCTGTAGGTTCTTTTGTGTCTAGTTCTTGGTCTGCGTCTATACAGTTGTCGGATTGGTTGAATAAGACAAGTTTGATGGATTTCTTGGCAGATTTGTTCGTAAAGTTTGACGATTTGAGGATACTACGGCCGGGGGTGGCGTATAGGTTGATTGGAGCCATTTGTGGTGTTTGCTGGAAGGAAATAAATTTTACGTACAATTCTTTGTTTGGTATAAAACGGTCATAAATTCAGACACAATGGAAAAATACCAAATGACTCATTTGCGAAGTAAAATGTGAAACAATACAAAAAAAGTTGTATCAATACATCAAAATGAAGTGAAGGAATACATCGTGATAAATCCGATACGTATAAATTTTAGTCACTATCCACTTAAAGTGGCGACGTGCTCACTACCTGTCACATTGAGCAGAGTTAGGGCACTGCTATTGAAATGTGGATATTCTGCATAATGTAGGTATATTTAAAATATCTGGGGAATATAATTCATGAGCTTTAAAGGAAACCGGACGAACGTGGTCTATGAACCAAAAGCGATATTAGTAACAGACCGGTAATGGAGCGATGCCTTCATACTCTACATTCTTGCCCAGCACTGAAGCGCGAAGCATTGCGAATGACGCTGAATTCTGAAAAAAACACGATACAGTCTTGTAAATAAATAAATACCTTGGACATTGATACATAGTATAAGAGCGAGAATCTGGCGCATTGAATTGTATTTTAATGACCAGATAATGATATCAAACCTTGGACATTTCATACAAATGGGAAAAACTGACTAGAGGTAAGCATGTGCGATACTGAGTGAGTGCGAGTGAGACAGGAATAAACCATTGCCCTTAAATTACGCTGAAAGATGGAGCCAAGAAATGAGAGTGAGATAGAAAGTGCTCGCGTCAGAACCTGCAACGTGACTCCAGCAGAAATATAATTTTTTGTTTCGGTCACCGGGCCGGTTTTTGTGTTTGGCAAAATGCTAAACCTATGGAATGTTGACAAACAAATAGTCTTTTAGTATGCAAAAGCACACTATTGCTGTTCAATGTGCGGCCACATTATGGTTTCATTTAGAATATACCTATGCCATTGCATATATTTTCAGCCACGCTTCGTACCAAGAGGTAAAGTATACATATTTTTAGTAGATTATTGTAACCCTGTTTCCCTGCGAGATCGAATCAAAAGTAAAGAGATCCGCAGAAGAACCAGAGTAGCAGACATTGCGCAAAGAATTGGTAAACTAAACTGGCAGTGGGCCATTGCTTGCAGAACCGATGGCCGATAGGGCCGAAGAGTTCTCGAGTGGCGACCGCGTACCGGAAATCGCAGGCCCACCACAAGGTGGACCGACGACCTAGTGAAGGCGGCGAGAACCCGTTGGTGAGGGCAGCGCAGGACCGGTCGGTGTGGCGATCCTTGTGGGAGGCCTATGTCCAGCAGTTGATGTCCTCCGGCTGAGATGATGATGATGAACGTAACAAGATATAAGCAGTTTGATATACATACTCTAGAAGCAGAAGCTTTCTTTGCCTCGCTGGACAGCACAGCCTTCAGCAGAGCGTTGGGTGTCTTCGGCGCGGGAGACTTGACCGGAGAGCGAACTGAGAAGAATCCGGCCTCAAAGGTCTTCGTGCTTAGGCTGTTGGACGCGGTGGACGTGGTTGAGGAAGTGGTCGTCGAGTCAGAGGTGGAAGGTGATGAGTCTAACTCACTTTTTGCTTTTCTTGCAGCTGTAAATATAAATCCAGTTCAAAATCATCATTAGCAATATCAGCATCATGCATTGAATATTATTACGGGGTGCTAATGGTTCTGACCATCAAATAGAAGAACTTTGTTTGTGGGATCCAATCATGAAATCACCTATTCCATACAAAACTGCAAACCGATTTGACTCAAAGAAGATAGGCAGATTTAGACCCAGCCATTTTTACGAAAACTAAAAGGTCTTCAGGACGGCGGTCATAATTATTATAAACAGAAAAAATTAAGGCATTTTTTGAAAAAACTAACACATCTCCAGAAGTCCGGATTCAAAAGTTGAAATTACTAGTAAAATAGACAAATCATCCAAAAAGTAGTAGCCAAACGCTACCACGACAGCTATTTTCATCTAATATTATCACTGAGGTATTTTTTGGTCGTTACGGAATGTATTTGGCTTGGTTGAACTGATAGTTTGTGATTTTGTTTTCTTCCATTATCATAATAGTATATGGCTATCGTGAATTTTCATTAAAATAAACATAATCAATCCGTAGAAGATTGAATGGACTATCTAATAAGAAAGATTATGACTTTCATACACTTGCTACAAAAGGTATCAAAAGGAGAATACCTTTCCCCCAACTTTTACAGGCTACAACCAATTTACTTTTTTGTTAGTTTTGTTTCACTCTACACGTATTACTAAGTTTCATTCATGTACGGGACCTCTTAAGTCTGGGTCTCAAATTACAGGGCCGGCCGCCAAAATTCTTTATGACACAGCTGAATTGTTTGTCCCACAGAGAAAGTTTTATTATTTGATGGTCTGATCTGATCATCCAATTAATAAAACCGGTCAAGTGTGAGTCGGGCTGCTCGCGCACCGAGGGTTCCGTACCACACCACCGCAGAACAAAACATTATTAACTAAGAAAAAAAACTTTTTTGTCCGGGACCTTTAGCGGGAGACCGACTCACACTTGGCCGGTTTTTAGTATTTTTTGTTATTCTGTAGTTTGCTCTAGAATCACACTAAGTTTGACGCTTGTATGTATTACCGTTTTTACGATAGAGCGTGAAGAAAAAACGTTGATAAAAACTAGTTTCTTGTTGAGAACCCCCTTAATTTTTAACTTTTAAATTTAAGAAAATTTCAACTATCTAGCTATTACGGGTCAAAAGTTATAGCCCTAAATAGGTAGGACAGACGGACGGACGGACGGACGGACAGACGGACGGACGGACGGACAGACGGACAGACGGACGGACGGACGGACAACGTAGGCTTAGTAATAGGGTCCCGTTTTCACCCTTCGGGTACGGAACCCTAAAAAGCACTCTATATCTCTATATACCCCACTGCAGGGCGTTGACTTTTCACGACATAAGCATCAGGCTAGACTTCACTAAGCAGAATCAATGGGGAACACAAAAGGGTCAAAATATTACTAAAAAATACACTTAAAATCTTAGCGTAGATCATGTACATTACATTAGTTTTTATTTCACTTCAATACATGCAGTATTTCCAAAGTTATGACGACGAGAAGTTTAAGCGCTTTTTAAAATTTCCGAGTTTACGCGCGCTCACGCTTTGACGTCACACCCCCGCTCAGTCCGCGACCGCGACACAGCGCGACGCTCGCTCGGTCCGGTGCATTTTGTTTCGTTTGTTCGTCAAAAATTCGTTTAATTTCGTTTATATGCTAGTATTTCAAGGAAATAATATTTTTACATTAATTTTATAACCGATTACACTGAAATAAACCGTGTGGTGTGTAGAATGGATGAAGGTTTTCAAAAAGGTGTGTATGTTTTATGTAAGCATTACCTACTGTCGGGTAGGTATTTGGGATCAGCTTTAGTATCCTGTGGCATGAATTTGGGGGAGGGATGGGTGGGGGGTGGGGGGGGGGGCGTAGGGGGGTTTCCCACATGCCCCCCCTAAAGGGAAAAGTGAGGAAACCCCCTTTTTTTTAATATTTGAAGTTATAATTAGCAAAAATGTGAAATTTTTAGTATCCTGCAGTCCAAAAATAGGTGGTAGGGAGCGTGGGAGGAGGGGGAGCCCCCCTCTGCCCCTTCCCCCCCCCCCCACCCACGCTGGGAGGCAAAAAAGAAGTGAATAAACGAAAAATTTTGTTTTCTTTGTAATGGGCAATGAGAGGGCGGGGGGGGTGAGCGAGGGGGTAAGCGAGGGGGTAAGCGAGGGGGTGGGCGAGGTGGTGAGCGAGAGGGTGAGCCATGGGGTGGGCGAGGTGGATAGTGAGGGGGTCGGCGAGGGGGATAGCGAAGGGGAGGGGGAGGGGAGGGCCCCCGTGGGGTCTCCCACAAAAAATCATACAACGAGCATAACCGCAGTGAATGTCAAAAAACCTTTCTGTACCGGCATTGGCACCGGGCCGTAGCGGAGCGGCGGAGGCCCGGCCCCTTTTTGACAGAAGTAAGGGGTGCAATAAATAAGTGCGGAGCGAAGCATAGCGGAGCGGAGCAAACGCGTTTCGACTTGTAACAATGCCTTTTTTGCGCTTCGGGGGGGGGGGGGGGGAATAGAGGGTCCCCCTCCCCCTCCCTTAATATATATATTGTATTTTGCACCCCATTTAAAAGGGGGTTTTGGGGTGGTAAGGGGAGTAACCCTCCACCCCCCCCTCTGGGGTTGTAAGGGGGTTTGCCCCCCACCCCTCCCCCAAATTCGTGCAGCAGGACACCAAAAATTGCACTTTTTTGCTAATTATAACCTCAAACTACAAACATTTAAAAAAAAGGGGGGGTTTCCTCACTTTTTCCCTTTGGGGGGGGGAGGGGAGGGAGGGGGTAGGGGGGGGGGGGGGGTGGGTACCCCCCTACCCCCTCCCTCCCCTCCCCCCCAAATTCGTGCCGCAGGTTACTAAAGCAACCCCGGTATTTGTTCAAGCTTAAACCTTCCTTAAAGTGTGTCTGTGTGTGTTTTATTTAGGACCTACATTATGGACAACGATTTAAAAAATCTAGGTAGGTAATCGCAACCCACATCTTGCTCGTACGAGGTTGTTGTTGTTGATGATTATTTGTGTTTTATTAGTTTAAAAACATCGAAATGGTCTTCACAGCAGTGCGCTTTAGTTTTAGGCCCTATTGCATCTACTCTTTTTATGGCCGTCATCCACTTCTTTCTCATTTTTGGGTCCTCAGGCACATAAAAAAAGAGTTATCGGGTGTTTTCACAGTTGAATTGAAACACTGAGGCACAATACAATACCTTTTTTCCATTTTCACTGAATAGAACTCGATGTTTACTGCACAGCAGCGAGCGTACGAGAGCGCGACTGACGAATGACCGGGGGTGTGACGTCATCGGCTAGTGGGCGCCCGCCCGCGTTTTTAAAAACCTTCGTCCGGAAATACGCAATTTGATCGTTAATATCTCAGCCATTTTTGAAGATATAAAAAAAGTAAAAACACCGTTTTTTTCGTAATTTCTTGAAGATTTATTTGACATGTAAAGTGAAAAACGTTTGTCAGACCCATTGTTTTTAGGGTTCCGTACCCAAAGGGTGAAAATTGGACCCAATCACTAAGTCTATGTTATCCGTCCGTCCGTCTGTCCTACCTATTTAGGGCTGTAACTTTAGAACCATAATAGGTTGAAATTTTCCCAGAATGTGCGTTATTACGGCGGATTTGCAAACAAATAATAATAAAACCGGTCAAGAGCGAGTCGTGCTACTCGCGCACCGAGGGTTCCGTACCACACCACCACAGAGCACAACATTATTAACTTAGAAAAAAACACTTTTTATCCGGGACCTTTAGCGCAAGACCGACTCACACTTGACCGGTTTTTAGTATTTCTTGTTATTCTGTAGAGTTTGCTCTATAATCACACTAAGTTTGACGCTTGTGTGTATTACCGTTTTTACGATAGAACGTGAAGAATAATCGTTGATAAAAACTAGTTTCTTGTTGTGAACCCCCCTTAATTTTTAACTTTTTTGACATTTTTATTATTTGTTAACAAATCCGCCGTAATAACGCATAATCTGAGAAAATTTCAACCTATTACGGTTCTAAAGTTATAGCCCTAAATAGGTAGCACTTTAAATATGTCAAAGGGATTGCACGTTTATCGACTTCCGATTATGTCGATATATTAAATTAACATCACAAACTGAACAGTACATCTTCTTCTTTATAAATAAACTCTGGGTATCTTACTATAACTGCCAGTATCAATAATGATAAGGACCTAACAATCTATTTCAGATTTAATATATCGACACAATCGGAAGTCGATAAACGTGCAATCCCTTTGACATGTTAAAAGTGCTACCAAAATTCCGGACTCTGATCATGACATTGAAAAGGAATGCACGGCATTGTCATTGAGCACCAACATGCTGGCTAGTAGGTTTGCTCGATGCTCGGCCGAGGTAAAAGTTACGCTTTTTAAAGCATACTGACAATCCATTTACCTTTTAATGAATATAGCTCATGCTAACGCGCAAAAAAGAAGAATAAACCAGTGTAAACAAACCGGCGATCATATCCCTGATGCGGCTGCGTGCGGCGGGTGCGGGGCGGCACTTCTTGGCCGCGGCGCCGGCGCCGGGCGGCTTCGCAACCTTGCGCGCCGCCGCGACGGGCTTCTCCTCCACCCAGTTGCGTGCGCGCAGCTCCTCCAGCTTCTTGAATCTCATGTCCACGTTCTCAACCTGTTGTGAGATGATAAATAAATATCTTTGACTTTGTCGTACATCCTGAGAAGTTTTTTGAATGTAGTATTTTAATACTACATTCTTCATTCTTCTTCTTCGTTCTTTAGAACATAAAAACCACCGTAAGGCGGTCTGACTGACACCAGGGCGCCTTACAGGGGTCTGCCCACACGATTACACGATTAGACGAAGAAGAAGAACATGAAAAATCCGAAATTTACAATGTGTTTTTTTTTTCACCAAAAATGAGCGAGATACAATCATTTAAATGTGCCGACTGTTGACGTACTAGGCTGCGACTTGGATGTCACGCGCGCGACCCTTAGACTAATTATATCCGGACCGGCCTTGCGGTAGCATTTCCCCTCTGCCACGGTATTAGATCAATTAATCTTGCGCATTTACATTCAATTTTATAACTTATCACTAAACTAGACAGCCTATTATTGCAAAACAATAATTTTGAACTTAGAACGTTTGGGGTTTACACGAGACTAGTTTTCATGATTTTGAACATTCAAAATTAGAATCTAAAGTCATAGGGAATAAAATCAAAAGTTGCGGATAACATGTTACCTCGCCCCCCCGCAAAAAGTGGCAGAAAGTTTGTTAGTAGAATGACACGTGGTTACGCGTCCCGATATAATTAGTCTAAGGCGCGACCCTTTGGTACCGTGGCGCGGCGGTTGTGAATGTGACGCCGGGGAAGCGACGGCACCGCCTGCCATCAAGAGCGTTGCCATACTGTAAGGCTTATAGTAATACATAGTACTCCGTGGTGTGGTAATACAGTGCTACAGTACCTGCATGAACACCATGTCCCAGAAGCCGTGCAGGTCTGCGGGCGTGACGAGCGCGGTGGCGGGGTCGGGGCGCGCGCACCGCTCCACGAGGCTCGCGAACTGCTGCATCTTCTGCGACATCAGCAGCCGCGCCTGGCCCACCGCCGCCAGCACCGCCTCCTGACAATGCGCACTTAACCTTCACCAACATCCTTAGGTGTATGGGTGCTTCACTTCAGCCCATCAAACTGAACAACTTTCATGGAAAAATTTATCAGGAGATTAAAATGTATGGCACAGTTGTTATTTTTTTGCGATTTCGAAGTTGGCTCCATAGCGAAAGTTGTTCAGGATCATGGTCTGGAGCACCCCCTTAAATATTACTAGGGAGTTTTGTTACACCCTGTATAGCGTATGGTAAATTGGTAATAAGGTAAAATTACACTGACCTGTACCAAAGTAAAAATAAAAAAGTCGATCATCTTTATACAATGGTACCGAAAGCGGCTTGTATGTGTACGTACCTACGCATCGTAGCACGCACTCACTGACTATATCTCAGGATGCCAAGGAGATGCGCCAGTCGGGTTTACGCTCGCCGGCCCTAACGCCTACTTTAGTACTATCCTTACGTAATCTATGCATAATAGCTGTGATCAGTCACTTTCACGGTTATACTTCTCATTTTTACTAATTAACTAACATAAGTAAACTATAAAAAAAAAAAACTAATATTCATTACGTACTTTAAAATTACGGAATAAATAGAGCTTTATTATTATTAACACTCGCGCGCATAACTTTAAATCTAGCGACAAATCTTCCGAATCTACGCGGTGTATATATTTTTTCAAAAAAAAATTCAAAATTCAAAATAATTTTATTTCAGACAAAGTCCATAGATTGTTAGTATACATAACTTAAAAACTATATTAGTACAGTATTGTCAGTATTATCAAATTGTACAACAATAGTCCTATATCTACATAGCCTATTTTCTGATAGAGGGGGCAGCGGAGAGGTGTAGTTTCGTCCAGTGCCTCCAGAAGGGACAGTGTGGCCGATTTGAAATGGTGTTCAGGAGACTCTTGGTGCTACTTTGGACGCGACGCATCAGGGAGGCGACTCTACTGCGTATTATGGCGTGAAAGGAAATCACACTTGCCGCCGCGAACATTCCTGACGCGCTGCAAAACCTCGGAAGCCCCATCAGCATCCTGAACCCATTATTATACTGGACTAGCGGCCCGTCTCGGCTTCGCACGGGTGGAACGCTCTAATCTTTTCTAGCAATAAATATAGCCTATGTTACTTAGGGTGAATGCAGCTTTCTAATGGTGAAAGAATTTTTTAAATCGGCCCAGTACTTTTTGAGCCTATTCATTACAAACATACAAAAATAGGTACAAATCTTTCCTCTTTATAATATTAGTGTAGATACGCAGAGCATTGTAGGCTCTCTGCGTATAGCTAGTTTTTCGCTGCATACATTCATGATTAAGGATAAAAAATTCATCTTACCATTGAACCATGGTGATAGACAGAAGCGACCATGGCTTGCTTTGACAACTAACTTCTGTCGATGCCTTAGCATCGACACGATGACGTTTTAACATCTTAATGTTAAAACGTGTCGATGTGTCGCTTCATTCACCTATTCAAATTCGTAATCCAATACCTTCTTTTGCGTGAAATAGGCGTCAAAACACAAATAAATGTGTGTGTATACCTGCACAGGCTCTGGCAGCGTGGTCTGCTGGGCCACCTTGTCCCACGCCTCGCACATCTCCGTCATGCGCTCGATCTCGGACGCGAGTTGCCGCCTGAAGTGATCCACGTTATCTATGTCACTCGTGTCGTCGTCCAGCATGCCTGCCGACATAATTTGCATTTATTTTAAATTATTGGAGATTTTAAATGGTGTCTCATTAGTCATTAAGTAAACACCTGTATAAGTAAATTAGAATAACTAAGTTAGAGTAGGTAAAATCTAGACATAAGGTACGATGGGACTGACATGTAAAGTGCCTTTTAAAAAAGAAATTTAAAAAACCGGGACGGACGGACGGACGGACGGACAGACGGACAGACGGACAGACGGACGGACGAACGGACGGACAGACGGACGGACGAACGGACGGACGGACGGACGGACGGACAACATAGGCTTAGTAATAGGGTCCCGTTTTCACCCTTTGGGTACAGAACCCTAAAAAAGTATGGTTTCGGTTTTAGCATCACTCATCTGATGGAGCCAAAGTCAACAATAATTTATTCAATATAGGAGCTTGAAGCACACTTATTAAACATCAAATCTTTTTTTGAAGCTACCACCGCGTCGGAACGTGTGGTCGCTGTAGAGAAGATGCGGCCAGAAACTACAACATAACACGACTTAATAACTAAACAATATAAATTCTTATGCTAAGGTTATGTATCCCCCACAGGCCACAACAATCTCTTTTGGGGTGGCCAGAAACTGCAATAACTATTACTACCATTGTAGGCAGAGTCCATTTTAAGCATATTTACAAATCATGATAGATTGGCTTACAAGACCTTTCACCATACTCATAAAACACTTAACCACACCTTGGACACATCATACAAACATGCTCGCAATAACAAGAGATAAGTATGTGTGATACTGAAGTATGTGTGATAGTGAGAAAGAACTAACCCACTGCTTACTTTACTGTCTATCTCATCCTGTACCATAGAGAGGAAGAGGTTGAATATGGTGTTGGAGAGGGGAGAATCTGTACTGTATGTAGTACCAACTTTTCTTATACTGAGACTCAACAGATTCAGAATCAGCCCAGGTTGGGCTGATTTAAACTGGAAATCGGCTAAAAACATAAAATACAAACCTTCATCAATTTTCCACTTCATTTCCTTCCTAGCGTTGTCCTTCCCTCGTGACAGAGTAACGCACGGACTGATCTTCTTAGCCATCTCAATCTGTTCCGGAGTCAGCGACAGATCCACCGGTGACTTCGGGGAACGAAGCTTCTCTTCAGAGCTCGATTCACTTTTAGGAACACGCTTGAACTTATTTGGAGTCGTGTAAGAATCATTTTCACTTGATTTCTCTGATTTATTAAGTGAGATAACTGGTGAAAGGCTTGATGGTACAGATTTCCTCATGTTTGAAATTATTACAGTGTTTTGTTCCGAATTAGTTTGATCAGTGTCGCTACTGAATTTGTTAGAATCAAGTGAATGAGAATTTGATGATGTCGAAGTAATAGACTTTCTTGTTTGTTTATCAGATTCAGAACTTGAACTCTCTGAAGATAATGCTAAAACTTTCGAAGTTTTTTTTTTAACATTTGTAGTTGACTTTCCTGGTCCTGGTGTTTTGATTCTGTTAACAATTCTGGAAGATTCCATATCGCTGCTTGACGAACTGCTCTGAACAGTTTTGATTGCTCGTTTTGGTGTTACTTTTCTTCCGTTTCCTTTTACAGTAGAAATGCTTTGGTTTTCAATTGGTTTACGGGTAGGTTTAGTCACAGTCAGTGTGTTTAAAGTTCTAGATCTGGCGTGTTTGACAGAGTTAGGTAAGACAGGTTCAAAAGCAAGATTAACCTTTTTTTTTGTTTTAGATGGAGGAGCTAAAGCTGGTAGTTTGACGACCTTTTTTAATTCAGGTGGTTTGAAGGAAGCATTTTTAGGGGCAAACGATTTTGTGGTTCGTTGTTTTGGGCTAGTTTTTCGATTGGTTACAGTGTTTTTTGCAGTTTGGGATCTTGTAATACGTCCAGAAGAGCTTGGTTTTGGAGGAGGGGGTGGTGGGACGAACTTTAACGGTGCGTGCGGGACGCCAGCCACGAATGGCTTCTTCTTCTGAGCCGCTGCCTCCTTCTTCTTCTGTTCTTTGGCTTGCTTCCATTTCTCAAGCTGCTGCCTTCTGTGTTCTACTTTTAATTGAGCTTGTGATACTGGGTCAGGCCTAGCAGACGCTGGTAAGTTTCTAATTTTATCGAAAATTGACAGTCTATTGTTTTTTCGATTATTAATGGTGGTCTGTAAACGTTTTTGTACCTGAAAGTAGTTATTAGTTAAGCTTAGTTCAAATCCAATAAATATGACATGGTGTATAACAAAATACCGGAAGATATAGCAGGCCACCTCACAACTTCCACATTCAAGTACAAACTCAAAAAAAAAATTTGGTTGATCAGGTGTTCTATACGGTGTTACAAAAGTAAAAATAAACATTTCAATCTTTTATGGGGGTTGTTGAGACCATCAAACTGAACAACTTTCACTATAGGATCAACATCAAAATCACGAAAAAAAAAAATGTTGTCCCATACATTTAGCTCGAGCAGATGACTGTGTAGTTTAGTATGGAACATCGCAAATGCATCGCATCTTGGCGATTATGGCAAATCTCCCCATTTTGGGGGAGGTGTCATATGTCCAGCAGTGGACGTCTATCTGCTGATATAATGATGATGATGATTGAACAAAAGTTTTTTTTCGCGATTTGGATATTGGTCCCATAGTGAAAGCTGTTCAGTTTGATGGTCTTAACCACCCCCTAAAATGATTATTTGTATTTTTGTAACACCCTGTATAGAATCTATGTTGAACAATAATGTAGTAAATAGGTAATATCAAATTTTTGTTAATCGAATGTACTTAATTTCGAAGGTATTTAATTTAATGAAATAATAACCTATGACATATAACAAAATTGGCCTTAGACAATTTAATAGGGACGAGTTACGCGTGTCATTCTGTGCACGACAGTACATAAATCGATCATTTTGTACATAGTTTTTATCAATTTGCCTTAATTTACATTGTTTTTGTTTATAGGATATGATATGGATTTATTTTATAGGATAAGCTTTTCTTTTAATAAAGTCACAATTTCTTATTAGGATTAGGGCCTAGGATATAAGTAATGTAAATAGTTAGAATAGGGCGTTATATTTCATTTACTAAGTGATTTCCTTTGAGATTCCTACCCCAGCTAGATAGGTACACATTTCCCTAGTAAAATTAACACATAGTTTCAGCAGATTTTAAAGTAAATAACACGATTAGCTTACATAATTCCAGTTAGAATTCACTCTGATTAGACTGAGTATCTCATTACAAGGGGAGGAACTTAAGGGAAATCAACGTTAGAAAGAGACAGTGCAACTGTCCCTGTCGGCGCATACAGGCGAGCGAGGGGGGCCCCGACTCCCGCAAATCCGCGGTATGAGGAAGCGGGGGACGGGGTCATATAAATATTGAAATCTTTCGCGGGCGCTCCTCACTCTGTTTTGCGCCGGCGGCAGACGATGTGAATGATATGTTTAGATATAGAAATTAAGTGTGTAAGTAATGAACATTGTTTCTTTACTGTAAAATGTAGTTTTGACAATGAATTTGAGTCAAGGGGAAGAGTGCGGGGTGAAGGGGGGTGGTCGCTCGAAAACAGTATATAAGAAGCGCCGATTCGGCGCAGAATCATTCCGGATCCAGCACTCGAGAAGAAAACATCTTGAAGAAAGAAGACTCTCTGCGACCACCAGCCCTCTCTACCCCACCCTCCAGCCTGGCTCACATTTGGAAAATTTCATCGGCATTTTTATTCAGAAGAAAGGAAAATCCTACTACAGTCCACGCTCCACACATTCTACTATGAAACATTTCTGCCACTTTTTGCGGGGGGTGAGGTAACATGAAATCCGCAACTTTGGATTTTATTCCCCATAAGTTTAAATTCTAATTTTGAATGTTAAAAATCATGAAAAGTAATCTCGTGTGAACCCCAAACATTCTAAGTTCAAAATTATTGTTTCGCTATTATAGGCTGTCTCGTTTAGTGATAAGGTATAAAATTGGCTGTAAATGCGCAAGATTAATTAATCTTATACCGTGGCAGAGGGGAAATGCTACCGCAAGGCGAGTCCCTATTAAATAGTCTAAGATAATGGAAAATATATTATACGTAAGTATAATAATAATGTTTAGTAAGTATGACATGTAACACTTTCTGTTATCAATAAATTATGTTTATTTGTGTCTATAGCTATACATGCATGTACATGTTTTCTAAATTTTCTGTATTTTTATGTCAGTGTGTACAATAAAGTGTTATAATATAATAATAATAATGCATTTAAAATAATTAAAATCCTGTTAAGGATAAGGGACCCCATAACATGATTTGAATATTTATGTTCATATCAATACCAAAATTGGGATGGAGTATCAATTTATTTTAGCATGATTCTTGCATATCCTTCATCATTATAAATTAAGTCCCTCACCGCGTTTTTCTGTCTGCCTCAGTCTAAACTCAGAAACTACTGTAAGGATTTTGATACGGTTTTCACTAATAGATAGACAGAGTAATTACTTGGAAGGTTTGTGTACCCGTGCAAAGCCGGGGCGAGTCGCTTGTCAAAAATAAGTATTGAAGTTAATGTGTAACCTTCACAAAGAATGATTGACTTGCAAAGAACGAACAAACTATTCAGAAATTAAGTTAATATTTACCCCGCCAGCCACGCTGACAAACTGCGCCGGCTTGCCCTTATGTTTCTTCTCATGGTTCCGCAGCAGAGCCGCTAAATCGAAGCCCTCCTCTAATAAAAACAAATATCATATTTTAGGACATCTTTCAAATGATGCCATACGTAGCTTCAGTTTATTATTTAAGAATAGGTACACACGGCGACAGGTCAGGTTACCCTGTTTGGACTTTGAACTATAAGAAGTAGAACGCTGCGAATCGTGCGAGAGGGTGCGATATGTTGTTGTTGTTTCGTCTCACAGCACGCTGCGCCCGCGCCGGCAGCCACGTCTATGCAGGCTCTCTACCGCACTATTTTCTGTTTTGTACGTAGTGTAGTTATGGGTGCGTAAAATGATGTGTCGCCGTGTGTACCTACTATTAAATCGAACTAATGAATTCACCACTGAAAATTGTGAAATAAACAAAATTTTAAGAAAAAATTAAAACCGCCTTCAAAAAAACTAATAAGTTAAAAAATAATATTGCAGCCAATGACTTTTTCGTTCGCATCATAAGATCATTAATTTGTTTTTCTCAAACATGCTTGGAAATGTGAGCATTATTTTGACAACCTTCTTCGAGATAAATCGAAATTGCAGTACTGGCCAAATACATGCGCGCAGCGGCCGGCAATGTTGTATGAAAATCCATATCTGTCGTGTTTAGCGGCCAAGTAAATAACTCATATCTGTCGTGTAATTTAAAAATGGAACGATCTTTTTCTCCAAAACATGGCGACCAAGGAGGTAACTCATCAAAGGTTTTATTTAAATTTCGAACTGGCTTGCAAATAGAAAGCTGTTTAAAGAAAAAAATACAAATTGTTGTTCGTTGTTCGTCATTGATTTTGAAAAGAGTTTTCATTTCCGCGAATTATTTGAGAAAATTTACTGTTTTAATTTCCGCGCATTGTTTGAGAAAAGTACTATACAAGCCTTGGCCACAACTAGGCATTGATGGACTTACGTATGTGTGCCTCGGCTTCGCCTCGGCCCACATTTACACGTTCGTCCATCAATGCCTCTGTTGCTGGCCGCTGCAGTAATGTACTATTATAGAAGTCGGTGTCAAGCCAAGCCAAAAAACGAATGCAAGCCCTGTCGCGAATCGGCTTGACAGCGGCTTCGATAAAACAAATTAATGATCTTATGATGCGAACGAAAAAGCCATTGGCTGCAATATTATTTATTAACTTTTTAGTTTTTTTGAAGGCGGTTTTGATTTTTTCTTAAAATTTTGTTTTATAAACCACAAGACCAAACAACAAAGAGGAACTACTTAGCTCGGAACAAAATGCTACATCAGGATCAGTCCTTCATTAATAAGAAAAACAAGTTAACTACCCACTTACCCATTAGACCTGAAAAAACACAAATAATTAACAAGAGAATGGAATCACTACGTTTTATAATTAACAAAATAGAAAATATTTGAAATAATCAACTGTCAACGGACGCAAGGCAAACAAGGGTTGCCAGATGCGATTTTCTATTTCTCCCCACATTCGAAATAATTTTTCTCCAAAACGATACTATTTTCTTTAGTTTTACCCAAAGGCCAGACTCGTTTTTTGCTCGTGATCATACCAAAGGCAATGTTTTTTTGTCTGTGATTTTACCAGTAAAACTGTGAACAAATGGCATTAGGTAGGTACCTGAAGTGCGATTTTTGAAAATCATACGAGCGAAATTGGCAGTAGAAAATGTCAAAATTACTATGGAGATTATGCATTTTCTACTGCCAAGTCGCTCGTATGATTTTCAAAAATCGCACTTCTGTAGTTTTACTGGTAGAGTTTTGTATGTGGGATTGACATAAAATAAAACTAAATCGTTTGCAGGAAGTCTATTTTATTCAAATACATTTAATACCTACATCCAATTATTAACATTTTCTTCTCATAGATAGGTATTACAGAATGATCGCGACAATCGACAAACCAAACAAAACTTTACAAAACAAACTCCTCATGTGAAGTGAAGAGGGTAGGGAATGAAGAAAGGAAAGGAAACGAACGTTCGAAAAATAGACGCGTTCGTAAAATGCATTTTCGTTTCATATAAATATCGTTCCAACACTAAAAATTAAATTACCCAAAATTCTCCACATGATTTTTTTTTTCTCCAAACATTTCTCCAAAAGTTCCTTTTCTCCAAAATTTCGCAAGGAGCCAAATTTTTACCCAAAATTGCGAAAAAAATACCCAATCTGGCAACCCTGATTAACCATAAGCCGTAGAGGGAGTTAGTTTTACTCCCTCTACGCCATAAGCAAACCAAAGAGCACAAAGAGCCAGTGTTGCCACCTTAGTTTTAGCAATAGGGGCATTTGAAGAAGCGAAAAAGGGCTAGATCGGGCTCTTTGACTACTTGTCGGGCTAGATGGAGCACAAATTACCAAGAAACCACTTGCTGTAAAAAAAGGCTAAAAAAACACCTGATTTCAATTATGTATTTATTGAATCACAATAACATTTTTCAAAATTAAACAGAATTTGAAGAAAAATTTAACCAATTTATGTTAAGGACTGTAAATAAACGACTGAAAAGATTTGGATAGAAATATAAATATATTGCGTACGGGAACCGTTTTACAGCAACTGTCACAAACAAAGTCAATAACAATGTATCCTAGCAACATAGACTGACACAAAGCCATAGGCAATCTATATGGCCAGTACTTAACATCTTCTCTCTTTGTGAAGTCTGTTCTATTTCTTGCTGCAGCTCAATCCTATGAGTCTGCTCAGATTGGTCAGCCTTGGCTTATAGAGAGGTTTAGTAAGCATGTCGGCGAGTTGACTCTCTGCTACCATGTTAAGGACTGTAAATAAACGACTGAAAAGATTTGGATAGAAATTACGTTAAATCTCTATGGATAGAAATATAAATATATTGCGTACGGGAACCGTTTTACAGCAACTGTCACAAACAAAGTCAATAACAATGTATCCTAGCAACATAGACTGACACAAAGCCATAGGCAATCTATATGGCCAGTACTTAACAATTTAATAGGTTTAAAAATTAAAAATATTATTTAGCTATATACAGGGTGTTTGGTAGAACGATGTAGATATTTTCTGAGCCGATTGAGGGCACATTTATGAACATTTTAAACCACATATAGTATTATGAAAAGTCTCCAAAGACATATATATTACTAGCGTAAGGACATGGCCTATGAGCTTGACTATTGTCCCCAGTTCGTTGGCTCTAAAATGCAAGGAAAAATGTCAATTTAGAGCACTACAAATATATGACACGATCACGGAGTACAGAAGGGAGCGGAGGTGAGGCAAGGCAATTTTTCTATTCAAGTACTACCCGTTCACGACCAGTTGGCCGTCGATGACCGTTATAAAATTTCCTCACAGGCACATTAATTGGTCCCGTCGACAAAAAATAATATAAAAGGCAAATACAAATTTAAAATTAAAAGCGATATTAGTGACCGGAACGGACGTACCGTACGTGATTGCGTTGCTAAAGGTTATAAAATTGCGTTTATTAGGGTCTCTTAGGGGTGCGGTGCGGGGAAGCGGGAAGGGAGGTAGCGGCCAACTCGAAGTGAATGACTAGTAAGTGTCGCCAAAATGCGGGGGACGAGGTAAGAGGTGGGCGTAGGCTCCGCCCCAAAAAGTAAAATCCATCTAGCGGCGAAAGGAGTAACTACAACAAATGCACGGTAACATGACAACCAACTAATTCATCTACTTGTCGCTATTGGCCTCGATTCGGAGTGTACCACGACTAAACTAAACTAAATGTATTCCTGTCACTTTCTAAAATAAGATTAAGAAAAGAGACAGAAAACCAACAGCTGACTTTAGTGCTGTCAAAGTGACGTTAAATGCGCAAAATAAGTCGCCATCATAATATACGCCATCTTATTTAAGTCGTTTTTGGGCGTTTAACGTCACTTTGACAGCACTAAAGTCAGCTGTTGGTTTTCTGTCTCTTTTCTTAATCTTATTTTAGAAAGTGACAGGAATACATTTAGTTTAGTTTAGTCGTGGTACACTCCGAATCGAGGCCATTATCGACCTAGCGCCACTCACGATCACAATACGTACGAAGGCTGCTGCGACGAAGGTCACAACCTTAGACCATTGAACTATTGACGAGTTTCGCGTGTAATTCTACTAACAAACTTTTCTGCCACTTTTTGCGGGGGACGAGGTAGTATCAAATCCCCAACTTTGGATTTTATTTTATTACTTTAGATTCTAATGTTGATTGTTAAAAATAGTATCGTGTGAGAAACGAGACTATTCTTGAAGATATGATAAAATTGATCTCTTAATGTGCTAAAGCGAGGCTGGTCCCTAGTTATATGGTCTAAAATCACAAAAACAACACACAGCAGCTATAATTTATATCGTTGGTTGTATGTATTCTTTTACGCACGCAAGTCGCTCTCTCATATTACACGTGCTTATGTAGTTTTGCACGTGTTTGAAGAGTACAACTATATAATTTAGCTGCCGTCTGTTGTGACCGTTATCTACTCGCCGGTAGATGTCGTTATGGAACATAAAATGTTTTTACGATGTTTTTTTTTGTATTAATTAACCAATTCAACAAAGAATTAAAAGGTAAATCGATATAAACGAGTTAAACACTTTGTTTATATCGTTATTTTCATCTATAATTTACACTTAAGTTTCTAAAATCTTAAAGAGCGGCATCTTGCGGGTAGTAGCAAAACTAATGTTCCTTCTAATTCGAGAATTAATTCAAGAAACAACTCTTATTTAATTAAATTAGACTTACCTATGAAAAGTTATGCCATCTGCAAGCTTTGTCTGTGATCCTGAACAATTTTTACATCCAGGAACAGCGCACTTCATCGTTCTAGATATTTTTTATTGACAAAACACCTCGCAGAAAACGAAATAATTACGTACGAAAACACTGGCGGTCCGATTCGAACTGAGCGGCATAGGCCACGCCCACTGTGACGTCACGACCTCGTCGAATGGCGACTGACCTCACTGCCTTGCCTCAACTCCGTCCCTTCTGTACTCCGTGGACACGATATAGTTCGTAATTTCGTATACGAGTTATGACAGATGGCGCAAATTTTTGTTTCTATGAAGAAGGTTTTTGTAAAATATTCTGACGGGCCTATCCTTACGCTAGTAATATATAAATCTATGCAGGTCTCATAGTTTTTAAGTTATGATCAAAAGTTCGTTTTTTTGTTTATTGAGGGAATCGGTGCGGTTAGAGGTCCATAACATACAAGTTAGTGCCTCAATCAGTTTTATTTTGGTCTTAAATTAATCCTAAGTTCACAGTCTTTTATCACAATAAGTTTAAACAATAATTGGAAAGGCGATCATAAAGAAATCTTGATTTAAACTTGACACAAATGAATTTTATTGTAAAAATGATTTTACTCTACCGATCATTAAAAAAAAACTACACGTAGAAAAGGTCATTGGGCGAAATCTGATCTGACCCAGTTAACTAATTTTTTCCTACAAAAACCAAATTGGTTTAAAAATGTGTAGTATTAACCCACATTTAATTTTATGTTGATATTTTTTTTTAAACCATGGGAATAACATGTAAAAATTAATATTTAAATGTGTACATTAAACAATTTTAGTGAACCCATTATATTAAATAAACAAAATAAACGTTTGTGCGCTAAGAAAACGTGGTCAGCGGCTTGCATACAGGGTGTACAATAAAATGGGACAGCTACTTAAAGGGGTGCTTCAGACCATCAAACTGAACAACTTTCTCTATGGGACCAATATCGAAATCGCGAAAAAAAAATCTGCTGTCCCATACATTTCAGTCGAGTTATGTTTGCAGTTTTGTATGGGTGAGCGGATTTTTTTTTCGCGATTTCGATATTGGTCTCATAGAGAAAGTTGTTCAGTTTGATGGTCTGAAGCACCCCTTTGAGTAGCTGTCCCATTTTATTGTACACCCTGTATACTGTGTCACTCGCACGTTAGACAAGTAAAAACAACGGGGCTGCTAGTACGCCAACCCGCGATTGCTATACGTTATCACATCCCGGGCTATGACAGCTTTAGTTCTGATAGGTCCGTTTTGTCGCTGCAGTCACATTTTCCCTCATGTCATTGTGTTGTGTCAAACTTGAACTAGGACAAAATGAACAACTAGAACAACTTGGACCACATGCACAAATAGAACAACACTAACAAATTCAAAAAATAGAACAACTTGGACAACATGAAAAACTTAGACAACATGCACAACTAGAATAACATAAACATCTTGAACTTCATGAACAACTTGGACAACATGGACAACAAGAACAACTTGAATAACTCTAACAACACGAAAGAACAGGACAACTTGGACAACACGCATATTTTGGACCAATAAACAAGTTAGAAAACTATTTATTTTCATAATTATGTTTTTGTGTACAATAAGGAATCTATTAATCTCATAGATTTATATATTACTAGCGTAAGGATAGGCCCGTCAGAATATTTTACAAAAACCTTCTTCATAGAAACAAAAATTTGCGCCATCTGTCATAACTCGTATACGAACTATATCGTGTCGGGAGTCATATGCAGTTTCGAAGACTGTCGTAGCGAAGTACGCTGGTGCGAAAAACTTTTTGACTGCCTCATACGTTCGAAAACTTGTACGTTCGAATAATGTAGTCGCGAAAACCGTTGTAGCGAAGCACGCTGCTGCGAAAAACTTTTTAATTGCCTCCTCATATATTTGTAGTGCTCTAAAACTGACATTTTTCCTTGCATTTTAGAGCCAACGAACTGGGGACAATAGTCAAGCTCATAGGCCATGTCCTTACGCTAGTAATATATATGTCTTTGATTAATCTATGAACTTTTCATTCTTCGAATCGAATTTCGAATTTTTAGATAATGTAGTTATTCCTATAGACATTGATCAGTGTGTGTTGCCACTTGCCAATGATGACATATGGAACAGAGACGTGGTCGTTCACTCAAGGCCTCATAAAAAGGCTGAAAGTCACCCAAAGGGCAATGGAGAAGGCTATGCTCGGAGTTTCCCTGCAAGATCGAATCAGAAATGAAGAGATCCGCAGAAGGACCACAGTAACTGACATAGCCCAAAGACTTGCTAAACTTAAGTGGCAGCGGGCGGGGCACATTGCTCGCAGAACCGATGACCGGTGGGGCCGAAAAGTTCTCGAGTGGCGACCGCGTACTGGAAAGCGCAGCGTGGGTAGGCCCCTCACGAGGTGGACCGACGACCTGGTGAAGGCGGCGGGAAAACGTTGGATGAGGGCAGCGCAGGACCGGTCGTTATGGCGATCCTTGGGGGAGGCCTATGTCCAGCAGTGGACGTCCATCGGCTGAGATGATGATGATTGATCATGCTGAATGAAATTAAAAAACTTCGCAATACTTGTTTTATTTTTATTTATTTTATATTGTATTATTATATTAATGTGTATTTGGGTCGAGAGAAAGAGAGACGTCGGGGCCGACCCCGCAAAAGATGACGAGATGACTTAGACACCTACAGAGCTGATTGGTGGGAGCAGGGAACTGGGAAGAAGGGGAGGCTTTTGCCCAGCAGTGGGACATTAATGGCGACGAATGTGCGATGGCAATAGGACACCGCCATAGAAAAGAAAGAAATTTTGTATGAAAAATTTTAGCTAAAATGTTTAAAGCTTCAATTATATCTTCGTAATTATAAATAAATAATAAATAATAATAAATAACCCTCACAGGCACATACATTGTAATGATCCCAAGAAAGCACTATTGATAGGCTGTTTATTATGGAAATCATACAACAACGGCACAAACATATAAACATCCATGACCGAACCGGGATTCGAACCCAGGACCCTGGTTTGGCAGTCCGGCGTGGTAACCATTACACCAACCGGGTCGTCAAACTGTCAACTAACATTTTAAAACAATATAATTGTTTTAAAATGTTAGTTGCGACGCGAAATTTAGATTTTCTAAACTATTTTTCCATATATACAAAGTTACTTACATACTAATACCGTCTACGCGTATTGTGCGTCAAACATATGTCTTTGGCGTCAAAGTTTTGTATATAATTTACCTGATCACACACGACACGATGACGCATGACGAACACAGATTACTGATATGTGATGACGAAGCGCCATACGGCAGTCCAAAAGGTTGCTGTTGCCAGATCCATTCTTAAGAATGAGCGTTTTTCTTTTGGTTTTCTAGTGGATCGATAGATGGCGTTACGGTCTGTGCGAATAAAGGTCAAAATTTCAAAAAGTGTTTCTTTAAAATAATAAAGAAGAGAAGATGATCAAAAAGATGCCAACGCATCTTTTGATTGAATATTTCATTATTTACGAATCATTTTAATCGAAAATATGAAACTGATCACGTCTGACATGGTTGTATGGGCTCGATCCCTTGGTGAACTAGCGGGATCAAATCTCCGATTCAAAATTTAGCATATGGGGAATTTAGTACTCCATTTGTACTAAATGTACCCTGAGTTTCAACATTTGTACCTTTACCGCCAAGAAAGTACAATCAAAACTATCTGATCCCGCCACCTTGACGTCAAAGTGGCGGGACCATTGGGAAGCATTGCCCACACGTGGACGACAATTACATGGGTAATTAGTACTATATTTGTACTAAAATATACTCGATTTTCAGCCCAGTACAAATTACTGTTTCAAAGATATATACTATAATAACTGGTCCGCCATTCTGACGAATCGTCCAATTGCTTTTTTTTATACGAAAATCGTAGTTTATAGTAAATATTATAATGTGGAGAATTAGTACCAGGCAGGTACAAAAACATATATTAATATCAGCCTTCTATCTTATTTACGTAAAAAGTTATAGGAAGATACATTTTCCAATCGAAAAATACAGGGTGTAAGAGACAGGCGGCCAAATACTGAAATTGCGTATAACAGACCATCAAACTGACCAACTCGATGGAAAAGCTTCTGTTACAAAGATACATTTATCAAATAAAAATACAGGGTGTAAGGGACAGGCGGCCAAATACCGAAAATCAAACTGACTAATTATCTTAATGGAATCTTAAAAAAACTGCTGCTACCACAGAACATTATAAGAGGGGTTAGAAATGCAAAGTATCGCTTTTGCTTCGGAGACGGCTGTCGCCACTTGTCTTTCCACTCACGCTGCTACAATTACTCTTTCCCTCTCGCTCGCACCACGCCGCGCGCCTTATGGTGTTATGCAAATCATTGCATAACCTGTGGCGATACGTTCCACGCCTAGTTTGCACTTCTAACCCCTCTTATAATGTTCTGTGGCTGTTACAAACAAAACTGCAGTACCCTGACTCAGTATTGGCCCGGCTTTCCCTGACCCTATACAAAAGTTATAACTAACTATTATAAGTATTCAAAAGGTACGCATAGAAGAGAAAACAACAAATTAAAATGCATATTTTTTATTCATCATCATCATCATCTCCGCCGATGGACGTCCACTGCTGGACATAGGCCTCCCCCAAGAATCGCCACAGCGATCGGTCCTGCGCTGCCAACGCTATCTTTTATTTTTGGTTTCTAGAGTAGTACTATAGTAAAAAAATATTTGCCGGTAGTACTACCGGCCGAGGCGGTAGAACCACGGTTAAATGAATTTTCCGTCTTACTACTGGTAATACGACTTGGTAAAAAACGATGTTATTGTTTTAAGCAAATTGGATGGTCCAGTTAAGTCCAGTTCAAAATAAAATTTCGTAAAACACAACTACTTTAGTCACATATTTGTGGAAAATGGCGCTGCACTTCATTTTTTTTGCGGTCCGTGTCTTTGGTTGAGCGCGCAGCTCGAAGAAGAGTCAACGACTTAGCCGACATTCAACCAACAACATTTCATTGCAAACAACCTAATATTAAAAAAGTTATAAACATAATTATTTATTTATAATTAATGAGAAACCCTGGTCTACATGGTCTACAGTGAGATCTCTTAAGAATAATAAAGCAGCTATTACTTTACCCAACATACGTTACGTTTTCATGTGATGCGCGAAAAAACAGACAGATAAAAAATCCAATAATTGGTGACATGCGATTTCGACGTTGCGTTTGTTCCATTGAGATAGTTGGTCAGTTTGATTTTCAGTATTTGGCCGCCTGTCTCTTAAACTCTGTATTTTTATTTGATAAATGTATCTTTGTAACAGAAGATTCTATGCGATTTCGACGTTTCGTTGGTTCCATCGAGATAGTTGGTCAGTTTGATGGTCTGTTATACGCAATTTCAGTATTTGGCCGCCTGTCTCTTACACCCTGTATTTTTATTTGATAAATGTATCTTTGTAACAGAAGATTCTATGCGATTTCGACGTTTCGTTGGTTCCATCGAGATAGTTGGTCAGTTTGATGGTCTGTTATACGCAATTTCAGTATTTGGCCGCCAGTCTCTTACACCCTGTATTTTTCGATTGGAAAATGTATCTTCCTATAACTTTTTACGTAAATAAGATAGAAGGCTGATATTAATATATGTTTTTGTACCTGTCTGGTACTAATTCTCCACATTATAATATATTTACTATAAACTACGATTTTCGTATGAAAAAAGCAATTGGACGAATCGTCAGAATGGCGGACCAGTTATTATCGTATATATCTTTGAAACAGTAATTTGTACTGGGCTAAAAATCGAGTATATTTTAGTACAAATGTAATACTAATTACCCATGTAATTGTCGCCCACGTGTGGGCAATGCTTCCCAATGGTCCCGCCACTTTGACGTCAAGGTGGCGGGATCAGATAGTTTTGATTGTACTTTCTTGGCGGTAAAGGTACAAATGTTGAAACTCAGGGTACATTTAGTACAAATGGAGTACTAAATTCCCCATATGCTAAATTTTGAATCGGAGATTTGATCCCGCTATCTTGATGTTCACGATCCCTTGGCTTTTAAAAAAAAGTCAGGCACAGTCTTGACATGATTTTGACAGGATCTCGCCTACGTCTCTATTGAGCGATAAGCATGTCATCTGTCGAGTTTTTTAGGAACTACAATTAAAAAAGAAAAGAAAAACGCTCATTATCCCAGATTGACTGCAAAATTATCGTGTTTTTATCGCATCACAAATTCCAAAAATTTTCGTATTTTAGAACCTAAATGAGTGTCATTCTTACCCATATTGCATGCCATAATTTAATGTTACCTATTTATAGGTAGGAAAGTACGAGATTTTTAGGGAATTTTAGTAAAAACTCTTGATTGAAACGACACAGTGAGGAAATATTTCTGTCTCAATTTTTCTCATTAGAACTTCAATTTTAGTAATAGGTATTTGTTAACTGTTTTATGCGGTACTTAAACGCTAATAATGATGTATCATTGGTATTTGACGGATAATATGGTTGAAAATAGTGATTTGATACACAGATTTCATGAAATTTAAAAATTATCGTGGATTATCGTGGAATTTTCGTGAATTATCGTGCGATACCTGACTTTTATTTTCTATCGCATGCCTCTCAAAAATATCGTGGATCTAGGATAATTATCGCACGTCTGGCAACACTGTGACAGAACAGATGAGTGCCGTAAAGCACATTATTAAAAAAAAAAAAAAACAGATGAGTGAGATGACACGATCACACGAGACTTCACTTCACGGGAGGAAAGAGAGAGAAGAGGAGATTTCTTTGACTGTCACAGAAGTGCGATTTTTGAAAATCATACGAGCGACTTGGCAGTAGAAAATGACAAAATTACTATGGAGATTATGCATCTTTCTACTGCCAAGTCGCTCGTACGATTTTCAAAAATCGCACTCCTGGACTGTCACTTGTTTGACATTTTCTCTGTTGTTGTTGTTCAATTTAATCTAGAAATTAATTTATACCTTGTGAAAAGAGACAAATAGTTATATAGGCCATGCAGCCAGAGGTCTGTTGTCAGAAGAGAAGAGAGTAAGGCCTTTGTTGGCCTACCCCATAAACACCCCATAACGAATTCTGAGGTGCGATTTTTGAAAATCATACGAGCGACTTGGCAGTAGAAAATGTCATAATTACTATGAAGATTATGCATCTTTCTACTGCCAAGTCGCTCGTATGATTTTCAAAAATCGCACTTCTGAATAGTCTCACGTCACGTTTGTCAGCTGCAAAAGAACGAACGAGAGAAAAAAAGCGCTCGAAATCGGGTGATTGTGGTTATAGCGCGAAAAATCGGGAGAGTGCGGTATTTTGTTGTTTTATATCTGCCGGCCCGCGAAAGCCAGCACTTTTTTGGAGGAGGAGGACTACAGGTAGGTGGTGAGTGAGCGGGCGTCTGAGGGGACGACTGACCAATGCTGCCAGCCGGATCTTGTCAAAAGTAAATCAAATCAAATAATGTATTTGTTGAAATTAGGTACAATGCAACCGGTAACCGGAAATACATGAAAAAGTAACCTTTTGGTGTGAAAAGTAACCTATCATATTTTTCTCAGTAATAAGATAGGTATGAAAAGTTGATAGACAGATGTTGGTTGTATTAATTTACAAAAATAAGTATAATTTTTTTGTAGAGTTTTTCATTTTAAGTTTTCATTTTTATCCGATTGATTGATCGAGCGAGTAAGTAGACGCTCAGAGTCAGTCATTTATGATTTGGTATAAATTAGTGCGAGAGAGAAAAACGTGTTTTTAGGAGTTGCACTCGCTACGCGTTACGAACGTTTTGCATTAAAAAACATTGCAAAATATATGAAAAAGCGTTCAGTTTCATGGAAAAATAATAATTTTAACATTGATTACACAAACGAAAAATACCTAAAAGTAACCTTTTGAATCGTGTAACCAAAAAGTAACCTGACAGAGCAAGAAATCACCTAAAAGGTTACAAAAGTAACCTTCTGGCAACACTGTGACTGACATAAGCCTAGCTATGGGGGGGCAGAAGTGCGATTTTTGAAAATCATACGAGCGACTTGGCAGTAGAAAGATGCATAATCTCCATAGTAATTTTGACATTTTCTGCTGCCAAGTCGCTCGTATGATTTTCAAAAATCGCACTACAGAGGTGACGCCCACTCATAAGGCCCGTTGCCCCTCTTAAGCCGGGTCCGCTGCGCCATGTTATAATGTTTTCTAACATCGTTTTCTAACTTTCCCCTCCCCCGCAGGCGAACGCGGGTGATGTTTTCCGATGCAAATGGATAACATCACCCGCGTTCGCCTGCGGGAGAGGGGAAAGTTAGAAAACAATGTTTGCAAACACGATAACATGGAGCAGCGGACCCCGATTTAGAAAAATGGAAAGTAGTACTCAACTGTTATTGTTTATGAAATAATCGTGTTCTTTCACCTTTATAACGTGTTCTACAACCTCCTTAAAAATACCAAACCATATTCTGGTTACTGGGAGCCTAAAGGGGCCCATTCACTGTAGTCCTACATGTAGGACTGCGAGCCCACACACTGTCCTGCAAGTAGGACTACCATACATTTTGCTCAAGGACGTCGGACGCCATGCAGGACTACAACACCATTCACGATCCGATATTTGTGTAGGACTACATGTAGGACTACTGTGAATGGACCCCTTTAGGAAAATTAACTTTTGGATCCGACCTTGCCACGACATTGCCACTGGCGCAGTAGCTATGAGCTGGCTGGCCGGTTGCCCCCCCCCAGGGAAAATCTCTAGCTACGCCAATGATGACTGAAGGGGTGAGTGAGGGGTGAATGAGTGGTTGTGGTAAGGAGGGCCACCCATGGCGCGAACTTCCAAGATCGATCGCAGATAAGAACGAAAAGAAAAACTCCTGAAAACAACGGCTGTAAGGGCTAGATAGATCCCATTGCCTTTCCGGAAGGAAGAAGAAGAAATTTTAAAAAAGATTAAAGGGGCCCATTCACAGTAGTCCGTCTTGCAGTCCTACACCTATATTGGATCGTGAATGGTGTTGTAGTCTTACAAGGCGTCCGATGACCTTGTGTAGGATGCGTCTCGAGTCCTGCAAATCCTACAAGCTCCGCCCACCGCTTGTAGTCCTACGTGTAGGATTGTCAATGGCTTGCTGTCCTACGTGCCATCCTGCAAGCAGGAGCGTGAATTGGAATGCAGGACTGCAGATCGCCATTTTGTTTGTTTATTTACAATGGACAACGCCGGTTTAGTTGATTGTATTACCGTTTAAAAAGAAAAGAGGTGTTTATGGGATCAGAAATCAAGAAATTATCACGGACTTCGTGGAGATTATAGCAACAAACAATTGCGAAATGCGGCATTGCAACAATTATTAACAATAGTACTAAAAACACGAAACAGTAATGATGTTGGATGGCTTGCAGGACAGTGTGTGGGCTCGTAGTCCTGCATGTCGGACTGCTTGGTAGGATAGTGAATGGGGCCGACGGACGGCTGTGTGTGGGCACATCCTGCATTGTAGTCCTACATGTAGGACTACTGTGAATGGGCCCCTTAAAAAGGTTACAAATGGAGTTTTTGGCGGTATTTCGTTAGCTACTTACCTACGTTTGGAGTCCACATATTTTATTTATAGTGAGTTTTGGTTCATAAAATTGGTGTTGTTTTGCGTAACAAAGTGTCGTGCAAGTGAAAAATATACAGATCTGTGAAATATGATGGTGTATGGGTCGTAAACAGGAAAAGTGTTCCATTATTTGTAGCGCAGCAAAGCGATCGGTTCATCTCTTTCCTGTGGACTTCTTTGCATTTCCTGTGTCTTTGGAGTTTGGAGGACTTTTGGACTTCTTTGGAGTTTTTACTCCAAAGAAGTGTCAAAACGTCGAACACCGACGTTTTAATTGCTGAAAGAACTTTATTGCAGACATCGGTTGTATGGGATATACCCTTTACCTTGAACTGAACCAAAAAAAGAAAAAAAAAGGTTAAAAATGGCGGGAAAAGAAAAAGTTTTGTGAAATTCAACAATAAAACCGATTAAAAATTATAACAAGAACAGAGCGATCTGTGGATGACATAGGTGGATGATGAATATTTTGTCATTTTAATTATAATTTGTGTCATGTAATCGACTGCAATATCGTGAGTAATCTGTATGTAATCTTCACAGCAAAGGGCAATGGAGAGGGCTATGCTCGGAGTTTCCCTGCGAGTTCGAATCAGAAATGAAAAGATCCGCAGAAGAACCAGAGTAACTGACATATTGCTCGCAGAACCGATGGCCGGTGGGGCCGAAAAGTTCTAGAGTGGCGACCGCGTACCGGAAAGCGCAGCTTGTGTAGGCCCCTCACACGGTGGACCGACGACCTGGTGAAGGCGGCGGGAAAACGTTGGATGAGGGCAGCGCAGGACCGGTCGTTATGGCGATCCTTGGGGGAGGCCTATGTCCAGCAGTGGACGTCCATCAGCTGAGATGATGATGATGATGATGAATCTTCACAGCATAACTGCATAGTTATACATAGGTAGCTAACAATTTTACAGCCAGTCCAGTCCACTGCGAGCCAGCTCCTAATACATGGCTGGCGTTCAAAAATCATACTTCTGAAGTGCGATTTTTTAATATCATTCGCTGAGTTCAGCAGTTGAAAATGTCAAAATTACTATGTAGATACGCATCTTTCTACTGCTGATTTGACTTTCAAAAATCGCACTCCTGAAGTATGATTTTTTCAGGTCAAATCAGCAGTAGAAAGATGCATATCTTCACAGTAATTTTGACATTTTCAACTGCTGAATGATTAAAAAATCGCACTCCTGATCATCAGATAAAATTTAAACAAACGGTACACGAGTAGTTTTTAATGATTAGGTATAATAAGAATCACATTGATTCCTGGGTATTTTAGAGCCGCAGATATTAAGAAAAAGAAAATTATTGGTAGTTAAGTACTTAATAATTAGCTCTTTGCTTACCTATTTTATTTCTGGTTGTTCAAATAATTTAATATTTCAGATTGTATGTTTGTTGTATGTGACTCTTTTGCTCTAAACAAAATTGTGTTTCAATAAATATAGTATTAAACATTGATTAAATACCTCGGAACCTAGGTTACGATATGACTATTGAATAATCTGGTAAGTACTTTTTAAATATTAATCTCTATAAATTAAATATACTATGGATAAATTATTTTGCTTGCACATGAATAAAACTAACAATGACATTATTATTTGATTTATTCAAATAGACATTTATATTAATCATATTATTATACTTTAAAGTAGAATTTCCAAATTTTTAATTTTTGGTATCTATTTAACACTGATTGAGTATCCGCATAGGTATGATAATTATGTTTAACCTAAAGATACAAACATCGGTACATTTTGCTCCAAACATTTAGGTACACAGTAAATATCACCTACAAAATTGAACAAGTTAGAAATAGTATAGGTTTTATCAAAGGACTTACTATTATACTGTTGTTAAAAATATCGGCAGTGATAAAACAAGCCAAACACGCATTTGTATCTCTATCATATCTCTATAGAACAATATTTGTTCATTTTAGTCAATAGAGTAGACTCTAGATTACCGAGAGTCTGGTTGTTGGGATACCGCTGGCAATTATTTCATGCTTTCTTTATTTTACAATAAATTACGAAGTTTTATTTTTAACATTAAAATACATAATCATAAACTCACTACATTCACCCGAAATCTCACGAATTTAAGCACACGTTAGCTCTGATTCTAGAGCAATAAAATTACAATTTTACCTTATTAGTTAATTTACAAAATTAATAAATATATTATAAATAATTGAATATGAGCTATTTTATACAAAATCTATAACATCCAAATGATATCACGCGTTAGTGACGCGTACATTAGTAACTCCATATAAATAGGTAGGTAAGTATAAAATACTCAGCCTATAAAAATAGATTGCACATAAAGTTCATTACGAAAATATTTGCAGCGAAAATTTTAATGATAAAGTAACTTCTCCAACATATTACGGTGGTAGATCCTGGTTAATATGTTCAGTTTTCTAATGTCGATCTTTAGACAAAAGATAATGTAAATTCAACTTGAATCAAAGAGACAATTAGGTACCTATAGTATGTTTTCCATTTAATTAAACGTTGGTTCTCATGGGTTCATTACTACATGCTAATTATTTCTTCTGCTACTTTTAGATACATTTACGTCTATTTCTGTATGTATGTACCTATTCATCTACTCTGTTAGGTACACATTCAGCGCTAGTTATAAACTGTGCAAAACGATAAAAAGAATGAGAACTAAGTATAAGAAATATGGCCCCTTCGCAATTAAATTTTTTTCTTTAATGAATTTCTCAAATTAATGGTATCAAGCTGTAGACCGTAACATTAAAATAGCATCATCTACTCTTTTTATCTAGAGTTAAGTACAAGATGTATTTTTTCAGCACTTTAACTACTCTCTTACCACTAACTATATCGTATGTATGTTAAACTTCCAATATACTCCTACTTGCTTAATTCAAATATTATGTTGGCTAATAAATCTTCTGAAACTTTAATATAGCGTTTAATTTTATCTTTAACTCTAACAATATGTTACGGTTTTTAAATACGAAAACACCGTTAGATCACGCATGAGAAAAAAATCTGTCACATTTTTTAAACAGAATACAGATATTTTACAGACTCATTCTAAATAACTAAATGATCCTTAACCACAGCGAAATTATTTATAGCATTTTCACATTCGCTTTCAAGTGAAAAACAGAGAAATGTAAAATATTGTCGAATTTTAATCAAGTCTTAACCCTAAAACCATGGCACACAAATTATTTCTAACAGAGGAGGGAACTCTTCACAACTGGGGGTTAACTTCATTATCTTGTTTCGATCAAAATATTACATTAAATTCTCTCGTCTAAAGATTTAAAAAAATCTCAACTAGAAATTCAAAATCTGAGCAAATTGGGTTTACGTATCTCGAAAGAAATGAGCTGAATAATAGAATAGAGTTTTGGTCACCATAATTTAAGTCTCCACAGTCAGTCTTCCAAGAAACCTAATTTTATTACAGAACTGTTGAAAAGTATATGGAATGTGAAAGAAAAAGAAACGAGGTGTCAATAACTGCAGAACCAACTTAATAAAATCAACATAATTATGCAAGTCATACATCCAGGTGCGTTTAGTGCATGTCTACTACATACGATTCCGGGAGAGCAATTGTGTTTCCATTTCTACGTTTTTTGTTCTGAGTCATCGATCGTACTAAATTCGTTACACGTATTTCTAGAAAACCTTATCAAGTAGCGAGATGATTTTGACACTAGCAACAAATTTATTCGTTCTAACTACAAAATAGCTGTCCCGGACTAGGACGAAATTAGTAGTTATTTTCCTAGTTTCTGTCTAGGAATTCGACAATGTCGACAATGGATTACGGTTCCCTGTAGACTAATGGTCCTCACTCCAAGCGCGCTTTGTAGCTGGTCTTCCATATTTCAGCTAGAGTGACAGCTGAGTGGAAGCGATGGAAAATGCAAAGCGGCAGAGTAAAGCGCTGGACGAGTGACCAAGCAACGTAGCCGTAGAAGTCCAGTTGTACCTGAAATTGAATAATTACCAATTTTATTCTATCATTTTATAATGTTTTAATGAAGTCTACGATTAGAATAATGACTTAGTTGATATTTGACAACATTGCAGGCCGAAGCAGTGTTGATCATGGTGGTTCCCGATATAGAATAGACCGCCCCAGTGACGTCTAAGAAAAACGGTTTCTTTTTCAGCGGGTAGATAGATAAGTGGGCGAAAAGATAGTTATAGGTGGTGACAGTGACAGGCAGATCACCACTGGACTCATCACTGAACAAGTTCATTAACTCCATACTGAAACGCTGATACCATGTAATGAACGCTTGAAGATGGTACTTATTGTGGTAAAGATTCTGCTCAGAACCTGTAAGATGGTCAGCTTGTGCTACGTATTATAAAACATGAAAGTAAACATACCGGGTTAGCAAGAACTTTCTGTGCCTCGAACGTGTAGATAAGCCACATAGTGACGTTGCAAATAAGCAGGAAAGTAACAGCTTGACGAGCGGGCTTGCTGCGCTCTTGTTCGGGAAGGTGGACGCGACGTCGAGATACATCAGCGATGAAAAGTAATTGGAGGATTACCTGAAATTGCACAACGACACTAGTTTATAAATCTGCCTTAAGGTCTGATCAATATGAGAAATAATATGTTCCGTAATTACCTGAAGAACACTTAAACATCCAGTAATCATAACCAAAAGGTTCGGCTCGTGTGTGAACGCACCCATACCACCGGCGATAACGCTGAACACGGCGTATACGAAGAGACCAAACGCAGACACACGGAGCAAGATGTCGTTTAAGTCGGATTGCTCTTCTGCCCGGAACTTCAGTGATTGCACCCTGCGAAGAGGTTCGGTACAGGAAGGAGGATGTGAGCTCCATTTTAAAACTCTACCACTGGTGGATTATTAAGATTGAACCAAAAATGGTAAACAAAAAGGATCAAACATAATTTAAGAAATAAAGTCATATGGAATAAACAACAGTGTGATGAAAACATAATAGGGATAGTGCATTATTATGAATGTACATTTTTATACACAGATCAATGAATGAAAAATGGGCAAAAGCCGGAATAACAAACATTGGAGCAAATTAAAATTGAAAGGAAAGAAACAAATAGGACATGGAAAGGAAATTTGTTAAACGAAAGGTGCGGTGGGGATGAGAAAAAAAGAACAAAATGTATCAACAAAAGAACTAAATGATAAAAAAATTAATCATGTAAAACAATTTTTAACAGTCGAAAAATATTATGTAGTTTTATTACAGATGCAAAGCTTAGGTAATGTGTAATACCAATCCAAAAAATAAAATTGAAATGATGCCTCTACAAATGCATGATCAAAACTGAAACAACATTTCTTTTCTTTAGGTACATTATAAACTGTACCAATTTAGGTACTTACTGGCCTAAAATTTCTGAAATGAAGTATATGTCATAAAACTTCATAAAATTATTACTTTCTTGTATTACTTATTTTATACATATAGTTAATTAAAAAAGAAGTTTGTTTAAAGTTACTTTACTTACCGTATAAATCCAATCAAAATCGCCAGTATTGACAAAACCATCAGAGCGCAATGTGAAACATCAGCCAAATAAATAGACAGTCGCTTCAGCTCTTGGTGTCTTATCAGGACGAAGAAGAGAATCAAGCAGATCAGAGAAGCGACGAGTAGAAGTAGTCCACAGAAAAGCCCTTTGGAAGCGCCGGCGCAGTCGACGCGATTGCCACGCTGAGCCGCTGCTAGCGCTGCCGCCCTGCGGGAGAGAACAGCCTCCAGACGTCTTTCCAGATCTTCGTCGTTGGCCACGCTGTAACCAAACGCGGCACATGTCAGTCGCGTAAGCGACACTTTTCTTCATCCGTTCCACCTTTTTTTTTAATCTCAATGCGTTATGCACATGCATGAGTGAATATTAATTTTACTAAATTTCAATAATATATGTTAATGATGTGAGTTGGATGCTAAGTGAGTGTGGAATTATGCATGTGATATAAGTGGTCAGTATTATTGGATTTTAAGTGCTAAACGCTAATTGCTATTTTATTTATCAATAAATTAATATGTTAAACTACCTATCTAGTTACCTACTAATTATGAAATTTCTTGTTTACCTGGGATAGCGACCAATGTGCTTCCACATCACGTAGATGACCGCAGCGCCGATGAGAGAGTACTCAATGATGAACGGATACAGATAAGGAGCGGAGTCAGCTACGATAGTGCCCATAATTGGGTTCCTTCCGCACACCGTCGAATTATCGATACCAGCGATCAGGGCGGCTGGGTTCAGGGCATCGAAAGACTCGAAGATTTCCGAGTTGTTCAGGGCTGAAAATAGAACAGGAAATATTTTATAATACACAAGACGTTGAATTTTGCTGCTAATTTACTTAAAGTGACATATATCAAAATTAACTGTTCATACTTTTACATAATTATGATCATGCTTAAAAATAATAAGAGGATGGAATAAAAGTTTGTGTGACGAATTGAAAAGGAATGTGCAATTTAACATATAATTAATTCCTACTAATAGCTAACTAGTTGCAACAAAACATAAAAGTTGACGTCAGACAATCCGCAAATAAAAAGTGCATCGGCGTAGAACATAACGTGAAGACTCAATACGACACTCCAACGACAAACCTGGTGAATGTGGTGGTTCATCTACGCGGTATGTTTCGACACTATTTCCCCATTCGTCTTTATCAGTTACAAATGATCCGGTAGTCGTACTTGGCATCAAAGCGGATATCGCGTTTACGATCGGTTTCAAAGTCGAAGAATAAGTAAACTGGAATACTTCCAGCATTGCTGTCTGAGTTTGAGTTACTTTTTCGGCGGTTGTTAGTGGTGCGACAGTGGATGTAGTAGTAAAAGGGTTATCATTGGGCCACGCATCTTTGAATTCACGATTATATCCCATCCCATTATCGTACCCGATGGTACTCTTTATAGTGTCGATGAGTTTTGACTTTGGAAGGAACCCACCATTACCCATATTATAATACGGTGAGGGAGTAGTCGCTGAAAAAATGTTTTCAAAACGTATTTTAATTTACATACATGCAAGATTTTAGTATGAATGCAATTTTCCACAAAACATCGATTGCGTTCAGATGTTAGTGATAATTTAAAGATGATGATTATAGAAACATTCAAACACTAACTTGTGGTAGAGGTTGTGGTAGGAGTGGAAGCAGTAGATGTAACGGCATTCAAAATTTGTTCGCCAGCATTTTTAACAGTGGTCACTGCACTCGCTGCGATGGTAGTGGCGGCCGTAGAAGCAGCACCGAATACTTTGCCCGAGTGCCTCAAGGTATGTTTACGGATGACTTCTGGTGATAAGAAGGGAAATGTGCAAAGATACAAGAGGGGGTTAGGCAAAAAACATCGAACAGTAAATAATGTACTCAAAGTTTGAAAAATCAATCTCTTACTTCCTAATATGCCTTCTCCAGGAACTCCCTGAGGATTCCTCACATGGTAATCGGTGATTTCCTTCAAAGATTCCAGTACTAATGTACGAATCCATACGCAGATGTTCGTGGCAACCACATGCATCAGGCCAAATCGGGCAATCACTTTGAATCGATGGATATTCAACTGCAAATAAAAATTAATTAATTCGATACATTCCTAATACAATTTATTTGCAATGTATAACATCTAGGTTATATTTAAATCCTTACTCGTGAATTCATGAAGATGAAGTACATCTGCATAAAGGTGAAAACCATTTGTAGCACCGGATTGACACCTTTCAAGATGAGATAGCAAGGCGATTCGAAAGGTAATTCGAAAAATGTTCCAAACTCTAAGCCATTGTAAATCATTGTACCGAGACCGAAGGCTGTGGAAAACGGAACAGAATCAGAACAAATCTTAAGTTAATGCTTAATGCTAAAAGTATTGGGGCTAACACAAAAGATCCCACTGGGTCGAAGTGTTGCTGGCTTGCCTGCTTGCCTGCCCCCACAACAAGATAAGATAATGCTTATGTACCATTATAATTATTACCAAATAAAAGCAACTTACCAATAGCACCAATCCGAAGAAAGAAGCTGCCATGACTGTGATCATTCTGTGAAGTTTTGCGCCTGCGCATTGGTCTGACTACCGGTGCAGCTTCCATTTCTACCACGTCTTGTTGCTGAACAAGTAAATTTAATAGTATAAATTGGGAGTGCTACTAAAAATGTACGCCCTGTGCCTAGCACCTACCTACTGTGTTGATATTTCATCTCGGACTAGCAAAGGAATTAAATAGAATATAGAATAGAATAAAAATTTTGTTTCATACCTACATATTATTATAATGCTTAGCTTTGGCGCTCAAATTGTAAATATAAGTTTTTAAAATTAAAATTATAAGTGTGAAACCACTTGGTGATTTTAAAGGAATGAGCAATTAGACACAGGGTGTCGCTATTATACATCTACATAAAATTGTTACCCTGCAGCAGGTGAGAGTATAATATTATTACTTTGTCAAATACCTAAATGTTTGAGAGGTATAAGTAAGTACCTATATTGATAATTCCATAAACATTATGAAACAAATTTATCGTAGCTCAATGCGAATTAGTAGTTCTACGACCTGTGAAAATGCCTCCTAGGTTAACCATGACGTGCATCTATGATGCCAGTACTGCAACTGTTCAATCAAGATTTCAATAATTTAATGTAAAACACAGTGATACACAAAGCCTACAGGCGATATTTGAAGAAGCAAGGTGGAGAAGTAGCAGAGAAATCAAGCACCAAATGCGAACAAAATGAATACAGACACTACAACAGCACATCCAAAGCACTCCGCAATGATATGATACACGAGTGTTCAAGCGAGTTCCGACAGTTATGTGTCTCACCTGTTCAGACGCATACAATTGCGCCATTTGAATTTGCAATTGCTGCTGACGAACTTTATCGCGCATCTTACGTGGATACACCTCCTGCCCAAATGATATGAAAAAACAAAAAAGTACGCAGCGTAAAAAAAAGGTCATGCGGCTTGTTACGTCCCTCACGAAGCACTCACGTAATACGTGACATCTTTTGCGTGAAAGGCGAAATAATAAAACTGGACAAAATGTGCGAATAATCACAAAACATTAAAATGACAAGATTTAAATTAATAATAACAAATATGTGGTTAACTAACACAAGACGACACGCGAAAGCGACAAGACGGTGGTGTAAAATAATGTTAAATACAATAAAAATGGATGTGCTGGCTGTCTGAGATGCTAAACTTCACTCACCTGAAATTGGCTTTGTTTCTTCGATTCTTTCGTTGCCTTCTCCTTCCCAGCGTCCTTTTCCTTGTCCTTATCCTTGGATTTACCGTCTTTCTTTCCATCCTTCTTTCCGTCCTTGCCATCCTTGCCATCTTTACCTTCTTTTGTTTCTTTGTCTTTGGTTTTCTTTTCTTTTTCCTTCTTGGGTTTCTTCTCCTTTGGCGGTGGTTTCGGTTTCGGGGGACTTCCGTTGCAGCATGCGCTTTCTAAACCAAAAAGGGTATTTTGATTAAATAGAACTATAATTTGAATTATATTGTGCTTCTCCCTGTTTACGTTCTATGAGTCATACTGACCTTGAAGCAGGAAGCAGAAGACGTATAACAAAAACAATATGCTCATGCCATACAGGTATGTGAAGAAACCCTCGTAGTAGTAAAGGGGCAGGTTGTGGGTAATGACGTCGCTGATGACGTAAGCAATGCATACCACTACTAAAAGCTTCGCGTAGATGAAACTCGAGATTATGAAGAGCGATGTTCTGTAATAGAAACAAAAGACACGGTTATGTGACGCTGGGAAATAGTTTCTTACGTTAAAGTTACAGATACGTTCATGAGCCGATGTTATATGAAATTGGGTGTTTAGCTTATGCTTGCGAGTCTCGCACTTCATCCGCGTGGATTTATAATGCTTATACCTACTTACTACTCAATGATAGTGTAGCTTTCTATTAGTGAAAGAATTTATAGAATCGGTTCACTAGCTCTAGAGATTACCCTATGTTACAAATATACTTCTTTATAATATTGGTGAAGGAGTAGACTAAAGAGGTAAGTATGGTTACTATGAGAAGCATTGACGATATCGCACCTTGGTCATAAGAATAGATAACGGTGTCCTATTATTAACTATTCTTCTGTCTAGGTGGCTGTTCTGCATTACCTACCGATCTAAAATAAGTAAGCAGGAAAGTATTACAAATAAAATACTTAATTAGGTAATTGGAAAGGTAATTGCCACCCCGAATCGGATTATAGTCTTATTTTTAGTGTACGTATGTAAAATGTTATCTCTACTAATAGGTTTGTTAGTCATTCCGAGACAACTTGACAATACACCTAAATACAGGATGTAACTATACAAAACTGCAGTTCTGTCTCGATTCAAATTGTATGGGACGGCACATTTTTTTTATTTTTCTCGATGTTGGCTCAATAGTGAAAGTTATTCAGATTGATGGTCTGAAGTTCCCCCTTAAGTATTACTAGGGTGTTTTGTTACACCCTGTATATTATCATTTCATCGTAGGCAAGAAGTAGGTACAACATTATAGCTAATCTACGACCTGCCTAAACTTTGACAATCGCTTCGCTTGGTAAGGTACAAATTCAAACATTTATCAGCCGTGTCTCGAAGTTACCAAATAGCAAAAAGGCGATACCGTATCTAAATTTTATTGTCACCGTAACTTCACCCCAGACAGAAACGCTTTTGTTCCGAGGACATTCCTTTGTAAAACGCCCTAGTTCAATTATTAATCTGAAATCGTAATTTGTGTAGCTAGAACAAATTTGAAAAAAAAAACTATATCGTGAACAAAGGTTTAAGGAAATTAAAATACGTTATATTAGTTAAAAACTATGCCAGGTTTCAGCTTCCTATGTCTTACGTTACGGTCTAAGAAAGTGACAGATGGACGGACAGGCATATACCGATATAAGTGTTAGGTTTTGCTATTTCTGCTATGGAACCAATGTTCCTGAGCCTGAAGCCGGAAGAGCCTAAACAAAAGCATTTAGGTCTTCAAAATAACAAAGTGTGCTGAATAATTTAAACTATGGGTGGACTGGAATTAACGAAATCATTCAAAAACAATGTCCGAAGTTTTCGTTGTCGCCACAATTTTTTTTGGTCAGAAAGAGATACTTATACCTTTTTTTTATTATTTTTACTAGCGGCCCGCCCCGGCTTCACACGGGTGCAATGCTGATGTATTATACATACATATAAACCTTCCTCTTGAATCACTCTATCTATTTAAAAAAAGCCGCATCAAAATCCGTTGCGTAGTTGTAAAGATCTAAGCATAAATAGGGACAGACAGACGGCGGGAAGCGGCATTGTCATGACTTGGAGGATTATGAACATAAAGAAGTAATTATAACAAATTTTTTTGAATGAAAATGTAACGCTTTATTCATACTAAAAACAAAAAAATATAATAAAAATAAGATAAAGTGACATACGACGCATAAATGTGACTGTCTTATTATCATTAAAAAGCGATTTCTTCCACGCAACCATAGGTACTTTAGATTTTATTATTTTTTAGTATTATTCTTTATTATATTGTTGGTATTTCGTCTTAATTAGTAGTGATGATGATGATGATGATCCTATAGGCACGTAACCTTGAACGTAATAATATACCTAGGTTGATACCTACCACCGTGGCGGTACTGTTACAAATAAGTATGTAGAATACCTACTAAAAAATAGGTACAATGGTAGAAGAAGAAATTGTAGAGAGAAACCATTATTGTTCATTGTCCTTTTAATGACTTTTTAAAAGTTGTTAAAACAAGCACCTTTTATGTAGAGAAGGTATATCGATCGGTTAAGACATAATTTTCAATAACTGTTTAAAACTGACTTTAACACAGATAAGTTTTAGGTATCTCTACCTTCTACGATTTAAAATCTCAGTTTAAATGTATCTTAGACCTACTTCTTCGAAGGCTTCGGCTGGACGCATTTGAGCTCCATCTCTTTGTTAGCCGTGTTATGTTTCTCGGCAATCGCGATGTCGCTCCCCTGCTGCCGGTGCTGGCCCACCGGAAGCGTAGCCATGTTGTCCACTGATTCCAGGTCCACAGTAGCCACCTTCACTTCAGCCTCAGTCGGCTGATGCCTGTCCTTCCCCATCACGACACTTAACACTTCACTTGAGGGTAAGGGTAAGGGAGTTTACAGGGTACCCATAGTGGTGCTTCAGGGTTAAGGACGAAGGTAAGGGCAGGGCCACAAGGAGCTCTTACAAGGCAAAAGGCTCCGGAAGCGATGAGGTGCGGCAACGGGACCGTGCCTCCGATCCGGCTTGAGTGCGCAGGGAGTTGCGCAGAACTGGATGCTGCGCGAGTGCTCCCGTAGGGACGGCAACGACCCTCCGAAATGGCACCCTATTCTGTTTTAAATTGCACTCCCAAATAGAGAGAGGGTCGTAATTTTTTGTATGGTATTGCTTTTGTGCAGTTATTGGGAACGATGGAGAAATACAATTTAGTTGTCGTTTGCTGCGATTTTTCACTGATATAGGTAATGATAAAATTTCACTTTAATAGATTTCACAAATTATAAGTTCATCACTTATAGGTACATATTATTATTTATTAGCAATACTTGGGTCTGAGTGATCTTATAGTACTCTGTATAGTATCAATTATTTTATTAAATACTTATACTATGTATTATTGTATACATAATCTTAGCATAAGAATTTATATTGTTTTGTTATTAAGTCGTGTTATGTTGTAGAGTTTCTAGCCGCATCTTGTCTACAGCGACAACACGTTCCGACGCGGTGGTAGCTTCAAAAAAGATTTGACGTTTAGTGTGCTTCAAGCTCCGAATAAATTATGTTGACTTTGACTTTGAAAACATAATACACATTTTAGATTTTTATTAGGAAATTCAATTATGTACCTTTATAACTATATACCTAACATAACTAACTAAAATATAAATAAGTAAAAAAAAAAATTGTGTAAATTGTCGTTTTAGTTATTTAGTTATATTTTAGTTAGTTATATGTTAGGTATATAGTTATATTTTATTGTTATTTCTGATAATTTATTAGGAAATGTATACCTGTTTCATATTAGTAGGTATGACGAAATTAATGTAGATTTTTTTTTTTATTAAATATTATTTTCCATGATACGAGTATCATTGAAGAATATAACAATAAATTCGTTTAGTTATTCTAATCAGAGTAATATTAGATTTTATTACTTATTGACTCCCGATTAAAATGAATTTTGATGACATTGAATCGCCAACCCTAATCCAGCGTCACGCGGTCGATAGAGGCGCGTCTCTCCCGGTGAGCATTTGGGAGGCTGCGCGAGCGACCCACTGACCCGGCCCGTCCCCCCCACCTCACCATTACACACCCTAACAAACTACGCACCATACTTGACAACCCTAAAGCACAAGAAGATCTTTACAAAATGTAGTGTAAAAAGACGTATTCAAAGAGGATATTAAATGAATAACTAGGTCCAAAGGATGAAAGCGGACGCGCATGCTCGATCTCATTTCAATGCTCGGCCTTCTTGCATCGGGGTGGATGACCTCTCGGTAGGATTGTGTGATGCCATTGTACTCTTAAATCCTTTGGCCCTGACTTTCGTGATACCTACCTATACCTACAGGTAGGCACTTACCTACTATTTTATTCCATAGGTAGTCGAATAATCTAGATAGGTCTATATACCTATCTCTCTGCTAAAACTATACCAATTAATATAATATTTTCAATCTACAAAAACCGGCCAAAAGCGTGTCGGAATCACCCATGATGGTTCCGTAGCCATTCTACTCGTAGAAGTAGAATTTTTTGGCGCTACAGCATCTGTTATAAATGTAATTGAAAGTACAAAGAAGTTTCAGATTTTTCACTCCAGTATTTCAAAAGTTAGAGGGGGGGGGGGGGGGAGAGAAGCAATAGTGAGCGAGAAATTGAGGCGGGGCATACAGACAGACAGAATGGACGAAAGTATAAGGGCTCCTTGTATGACTACGGAACCCTAAAAAGACGTTATATTGAGTATTAGGTACGTAATTTCTTGTTATTGTCTCTGATCTATTGCAAAATAAAAGAAGCAGCTACTGTTAATTGCTTTGCAAAACGGTCTACAATACTAATGGTCCGTTTAGTTGCATATTGAGACATAATAATTAGTAGTACTGTGCTGTTGTCAGACCTACTTATGTTAAAATTGTCACACGCATTCTAAACAGTTAACAATTACGTAACATCTACATTTAGTTTAACTCTAACTGCTCTCCTTTCAAGTCCAGTATAACACGGATATCTTGGTGTGTGAAAAAGCTCTTTGAAATTGTACGCTGTATAGACTGATACTATTTTCTTTGTTAGTAATAAGATAAATTGGCTTTTGGCACATCGCATGGAGTTCAGTAATAAAAATTTCTTATCTAGGTACCTACCTACCTAATTTCCTCCGTGATTCGATGGTGGAATGTACGTTAAGGAGTTTCTGATAATTTCGTCAGATGGCGGTAAAACTAACTTTTTAAGAAGGCTTGAAAATTATCTAACAACATGTTGATCACTAACTATTGACTCCATCAATACGCACTGGGTCCGCGTGGTGGAGTATGGCCCACTCCCTCTCTCCATTATTCCTGAGAGGAGGCCTTTGACCAGCAGTGGGATCCTACAGGCTATAACTTAACTTACTTTTACATAATTCAATATTAAAAAGACAAGAGCGCAAGCTGAAGTCTCTTAAATAAGCTGATAATGATGATCATCATCATCATCAGCCTATCATCGTCCACTGCTGAACACAGGCCTCTCCCAAGGCGCGCCACAAAACTCTGTCCTTGGCCTTCCTCATCCAGTCGCTCGCCGCTACCTTTTTTAGGTCGTCTCTCCAGCGGGCAGCAGGGCGTCCCACACTACGCCTACCAGTTCGCGGTCTCCACTCTAGAACTCTGACACCCCACCGGTTGTCAGTTCTTCGGCAGATATGACCAGCCCATTGCCACTTCAGGTTGCTAATTTTCTGAGCTATGTCAACCACTTTAGTTCTCTGACGTATCACTTCATTTCTAATGTGATAATGATGATGGTAATCAATATTAAAATGTTAAGAGACTTAATTTGATACGGATTCATAAAAAAAAATTATATAGTGTATGATGTGTCGTTAGATTCATAAAAATGGGTATATTATTTGAATATGGCGTCTGCGAATTATGGCGTAGGGGGGCGAGGTGAACCCCCCGAGGTGAGAAAAAAATATTTTCGGGTGGACTGTACACGTGTACAGTAGCGATTCGGTTCTGGCACTCGCCGGCCGCTGCCGCGGCGCGCTCGCTGCGCTCGCTCGGCTCGTGCGCTGTGGTCGCAAGAAAGCTAACATGCTTGTTGCTTCGCTCCTCGCTAACCTGACCGATTGAGTTAGATCTACAAACGAGTTTTTCGAAGTTATGGATTTTCATCTATAGTTTTTCAAATTATGGATTTTCATTATTATGTCAAATAGTGCTATATATTATCATATTAAGCATTTTATTTGTTATGTGAATTAGCGTTATGTCATGTCTGTTATGGATTTTCAAAATATGATTATTAAAGTTATGGAACATAAGGGACACCCCTCTACACGACCTTACTTTATCGGAACTATTTTTACTGCAGAAGACCCTCAGTTATACAGTATTAGCAACATACAAAATATCCTCACAACCGTATGACTAAGCTAGCGACATATTATTACGACTGAAGTTCTATTTTAATACACAAACTTCATACTGTTTAGATAACTACCTGATTTCAACGTGCACGCTTCAATTTCGAGGCATGTATTGTACCTACTGTCCATTACAAGTGGCGACGGGCTCACTCCCCGTCACACTGGACAGAGTATAAGGACATATACTGGACAAAGATAGAGGGGAAGAGAGGCAGAGGAAGACCCAGACAGAGTTATCTAGCCCAAATGAAGGAAAAGGTTGATGTCGTGTCGTATCAGGAACTCAAGACACCAGCTGAAAGTAGACAGGATTGGCGAATACTCCACCGACAAGAGCGTAGCTCTTAAATAGGATGATGAGTGAAACGTGGATGTTTTGAGGTTTCAGAATATCTCTGACTACCTCCTCGGGGAATATAGTCGTGAGCATATGCTTATGCGTGTGACTATCAAAAATCGCACTCCTGTTCTCTCAAACTAACATACCTCTAGTCGCTTTGTGAATTCATTAATTTAATTCTGAGTCAGTCAACGTAATATGATGCAAACACTAATTATTCTTGACAGATCACACCAACTAGTTACAAGACTAATTAAGAAACAGTCTATCATCCAATCAATAGATGCGTCTACAAGTGGTGAGATCGACTTAGCAATATCAATTAAATGTTACGCATGCTGTCATACTGATGGTTTATAACAACTCGTGGCCTTGGTTACTGCACACAATGCATACTTACATAACGTTATGGATGCCTGGCTTTAGGGTATCCATAAATGGATCTTCCAAATTGAAGTCAAAAGCGTATAGTATAGACTAGACCGTTTCGAATTGCGTTTCAATTAGCCCCTCATTGTTAGTTAAAGATTTTATAGATCTAGACATGATATCGTTTAGGATTAGGACCATGCCATAACAACGGCAATGGCCTATTTATTTTACTTACTTGTGTCGTGTTACGTTGTGTCTATTAAGGGATCAGGATTACTTTAGTGCCATCAAATAGTTCCTAAATAGTGCATAAATCAAATAAATAGTGCCTATGTAGTTAACGCAATTTTACGCTAGCTGGAAGCCACGCTAGCCTAGCGTACACATTTTTCATCTCAAAAACTATAGGTAACATAAAATAGTTTCCTTAGTGCCCTCGCTACTACTTGTGCTTCAATGTTATGTAAATATTGACGTTTTTATGGAAATATACCTATTCTATGGAGGATTTAGGGGTGCGTTAGGAAAGTATTTTTCGAAAATCAACCCCTTTAGGATGCAACGGGGTGTTGAAGTTTCCTATATCGACACGGACGAAGTCACATCCCATAAAATGTTTAGACATCATATATTTTCTCTAGCGAGTGCGTCATAAGGGCATCTAAAAAGGTCGAGCATGGAAGAGGTTATTTTTAATCCTTACGTACCTACCTTCTATCCTTCCAACATCAAGGGACTCTACTGTTGTAACGGGCTAACGCCTTTTGACCACATTTACCTTTACCTGTGACTTTAGACCTTATTACTAAACTATAATGCTTAGTTTTGAGTCTGCTAATACCACGTGCGGCTTCACAGACGTGTATTTATAAAGGTATGCGTACTGGAGCCATTTAATCGATTGTCCATCCATGCGACATGGAAGTGCTTTGATTACAGCTTCCTCCCCTTTATTTATTTTTAAATTGTTCGTTGTAGCTTTTGTCATGTTACGGTGACGTTATTTGTCCCTTTATTGGTTTAATAGACCTACAAACGTAGGTAGGATTATACCCGAGTTGGATTATCCATTGTTAGACGTTTACGTGTGCAATATCCCGTTTATTGATACATCAGCCTCAAGTTCCTTATAAATGCCTTTAAGCGTTTTATTATGTAGTATCGTTTATACTTCCAATGCAGTGATTTATTACAGGAACAAAGTATAAATTATTCATAGACAGATCTTCAAGCCATACATTTATTCATGGTTAGGCGTTTGTGAGGCCGGCCGCTACGATTGTTTTGCAAGAACGTTTTCAAACGTCCCGTCCACCTTTTTCAGTAGGTATTGTATCTAACAGTTATAAAAAATCAGAGGACTTCCTAGAACCTGAAGAATCTGACTTCATTCATTCATAATGCATTAATAATATAAGGTAAGTATTTAACGTCAGCATGTTGGTTTAGGGTTTTAGTCTCCTAGTAGGTTCTAGTGCCATTTCGTCCAAATATGAGTAGGTTGATAGATAGGTAGATAGATAAACAATTTATACCAAGTAGGTACCTACTAATAAATTTACAGGCTATTCTATAAACGAAGTTTTAAATCTTAGTTTGCTTTACCCTCAGTTGCAAAAACATTCATTAAAGATAATCCTCCTTTAAATCTCTTGCTAGCTTTTACTACGTCATCAAGACAAAAGTGACAGCAAGAGATTTAATGGAGTATTAACTTTACTGAGCGTTTCTGCAACTGACACTTAACCCTTAATTTGACTTTGTTCGTCGTACCGAACAGCATAGAAAAAAAAACTGTGCGAGCTGTCTTTTAAATTTGCGTTACCATTTTTACTACAATTGGTAGTTTTATATTTCTGCTATGGGGAGCAAATATAAAATTCACTGTGGCAACACTAGACAGTCAGTAGCAGTGTTCCCGAACCTCCCGATTTTACGGGAGATCTACCGATTTCCGACCCTATCTCCCGATCTACCGTAACATGGTCAATTTCTCCCGATTTTTATGATTATCTGAATAATTCATAATAAAAACCAACATTCTACTAAAAAATGTAATAATTTTAATGCATCCATTGATTTTTAAATAAGTTTTCATTAATGCATTTAGTTGTTTTCTGTCAGTAAGAAAGTTTAAGGTATTTTTCTGGTAATGATAAATTAAAATACAATATTAAACAAAAAAACTTAGGATTTAGTTAGGTAGGTACGTACGGTAGAAGTGGTGAAATTATTGCAATACGGATTAAGTTACAAGTTATTAAAGAAAGAAGACAAAATACTTCAAATTGTAAGAAAATACCTTTTGCTCTATGAAAAAATAAAATATTATATGTCTAAATTAAGTTTTACAGATTTTTAACTGGTATATTAAACTGTAGTCTTTGATTTTTAATTAGTTTTTAATTACATCTAATTTGATCTAATAATATTTTTTATGAGAATCTGTACAAAAAAAACCTTAAATTAGCTTATTTACTACCAATTTCAAAATCTCCCGATTTCTCCCGATTTTTTGACCACACTTCTACCGATTTCTAATTTTTTGTCTCGGGAACAGTGGTCAGAGTACATATGTTCCTTGCTGGTCAGTAGTGTCAACAACAAGGAACATATGTACTCTCTGTCAACAAAATGGTGCCGAAGAGACGTGGTTGTGCGCTGTCCAAGGTATTTATTATTTTTTATGTGATTTTAATTACTTTTCTTTGGTTTCTCTGTGATTTTAAATTGATAGCAATGTAATGTAATCAAATACAACACATTTTTGTCGGTGCATGTCAGTAATATTGGGTAAAAGTGCTCTTGAATGCGTGTTCGTCGTGCCGAACACTGCTAAGTATATAACAAAACACCTTGTTGCTTGTTTGTTCGGTGTGGTGAACGTTACCTAGTTATATGTAACTAACTCTTCTGCATTATTTTGTTTATGTGTGTGGCTGTTTTTCTTACTGTGGTTTTCCTTTTGCTTCCTAACAGCGCAAGATACCTGGGCGAAATCACCCTTCAAATCGCGACGTTGGTATTTGGGCATTTTCGCGCAGATGCTTGATATAAGCATAAACAATGCTTGGCTGTTACAGCGACGTGTTGGCAACAGGAACCTGTCCCTAAAAGAGTTTAGATTTGAAATATACCTAGGGCTGTTGAAGATAAAGAGGACACCTCGTGGCATTTCTGATACCAAGACCAAAACCGTAGATTCGGTACGTTATGACAACGTGGGTCATTTTGTGTCCACGAAATCAGAAGGGCGTTGTGTGTTGTGCAGAAAAAACACTACGGTCTTCTGCATTAAATGCGACAAAAGGCTTTGCTTTGTTACGGGCAAATCTCCCCGAAATTGTCATTTAGAATTCCACAGTGTAAAGCCCTGATTGTATTTATTAATTTTTTCATAAAAAGTTACATTATTTCATTAAAATTTTCTAATTGACATATAATCTTTTATTTCCTAATTTTCCGTTCATACATTGGCAGTGTTCGCCGCAGCGAACATGTATATTCCTCAATTTTCCGTTACTTAATTGGCAATGTTCGCCGCAGCGAACATATATTTTCCTGGAATCTGAAAGTTTCACATTTTCTTCAATAATTTTTAGGGGCTCCTAAACACCCCATAAACCAGTATTTAAAATTATATCAGTATACTCGAACTTTTTTTTTCTGTCAAATTAAGGGTTAATCTACCTATAAGCATAGCTACATAATAATAAAATTGTATTCTTGACGGGTCTAGTACATTGAAATAATAACCCACAAACATTTTTTTACAAAAATATTAATTATAAGAACACGTCCTACCTGGAATGATCGTTTTTGGAATTTTATATGCATTATCTCTGTTTGTTTGTGTACGTCGTTCTAGACGTTCACGTACTTATTACTTTAGTATATATTCGAATGGCTTGACCAATCCAGCGTAGGTACGGGACGGTACGATTTCAGAAAAGTATTATTATAGGGCTGAGAATATAAAACGATGATCGGCTCATCAACGGTTAGGTTCATGAATGAGTATCTCCTATTTACTACTGTAGTACTTTGTGCTTTGTGCTTCTAATTGTGTACGTATTTCAGTGATCCACACGCACAAAGTTGTCGGAGCCTCTGGTACCCTACCTAGGTAGGCCGACCTACTTAGGTCCCATACAGTACCAGTGTGGCAGTACTTATAAGTACTGTAACTATTTTACATCGGCAGTAGCTAAGTAATCATTCTTGTTTATGTAAGGTATAGGTATACTTAATTAGTTCAATCGTAGCAAACTAATAATAACAACCAATAGATTTTGGGTGCTTACTTGGCATTTTTAGGCTTAGTTTCAGGTTGACAACATGTCCTATAACGTATGATGGCCTCCGTAGGTGTGAGGGCATCGGTCTCGTCTGCCGGCGCATCACACTCGTCCGTGACGAGCGGCGCGCGCGCCGGCGATGTGTGGTACCCGTCCGAATTCAGCTGAAAAAACAGTCAAACTTTTAGAAGAATTTCGCTTCGAAGTTTTGTAAGTCATGAATACATGAATGATAGTGTATAGTATACTTAGTGATTCATTTTCCTGAATTTATATAGGTACGTTAATTAAGGTGCCAGTCAGTGAGTTTAGTTTGATAATAATATATACATACATGTCTCACGCCTGTTTCCCACTGGGGTAGGCAGAGACAACGGAACGCCACCTGCTACGATCCTGACAAACCTACACACACCACCACCACCTACTCTAGCTTCCTCCACATTAATTAGTCCTTTTATGCATGCTCGTCGGTTTCGGGTAGATCTAACCTGGCTCTTTTTCGGTACGTCGCCAATTTGTTCCGTATATGTATGTCTAGGCCGGTCCCTTAACACATTTCCACTTACGCTTACCTTATAGATTGCACTCCTCAATCTGCTCTCATCCATTCATTCCATATGACCAAACTATCTCAACATACCTACCTTTCTCTATCTTTGTTTCTACATCCTCTTTTAGACCACAACGTTATCTAATTAAACTATTTTTCAATTTGTCTATCACAGTTACACCACACATACTTCTCAATGAGCGCACGGTGTTAATCCTACTTTTGTGCGTCTTCTGCCATACCCAAAATTCACTTCCATACCTACATCAATGTGAGGACTAACACTCCATATTATGAACTGCCATCAGTGCCTTTTACCCTTCTTGTTCCATTTACCTTAATTCCTATACTTTCACTCTTCTCTCGATATCACCCTCACACTTACCGTCTCTCAATACTCCAATTTTTCATCACCTATCATAATACTGCATATACAGGGTGTAACAAAACACCCATGTAATACTTAAGGAGGTGCTTCAGACCATCAAACTGAACAACTTTCACTATGGGGCCAACATCGAGAAAAAATAAAAAAAATCCGCTGTCCCATACAAAAGTGCAGTACCGACTCGACTAAATTGTATGGGACAGCATTTTTTTTTTAATTTTTTCTCGATGTTGGCCCCAAAGTGAAAGTTGTTCAGTTTGATGGTCTGAAGCACCCCCTTAAGTATTACTAGGGTGTTTTGTTACACCCTGTAGTATACGTTCGTCATCATCATTCCTCTCTAGCAACATAACTTTTGTCTGGCAACAAAAACCTTTACTGTTTAGTGCTTTTTACACTGCAGTTTGGTGCGATCATGGATCAGGAAATTATTTTATTTAGCAATAGCTATACTGAGGAAACAGCGTTGCCTTTTGCATAAGCAATAACATTAAGTCACCGTAGTCCTATCCGCTATCTCCCCTTCGTATATTTTGTATGTTAAAATTGCTTAATACTACTAAATATCCCACTTAATACCGGCTCCCTTCCTAATTTAAATAAATTATGATCCACCGAGACCCAAATTGCAGTTTCATGAATTGCGCAGTAGCGGTTACTGTTTGTTCTCTCTCTGAAAGGACTTTGGTCTACATTCGTTGCGGAATACCATGTTTTGTATGTTATTGTTTGCTTTATTCAGATAGCGTTAAAATTAAACCTATGAAGACTGCAGAAGTTGGTATTTTGTTTTAATAAAATGTTGATTATGGTGATGTTTCTGACCTCCCTGAAAGGGATAACATAAAATTTATGTATGTATGTACCTATGTAATAAATAGACATCGCCATCAGATTTTAACAGGATGGTCAGACCATCAAACTAAGCAACTTTTTCTATGGGACCAACATCGAAATAAAATCAGCTGTCCCATACATTTGGGTCGAGTAGGATTGCAGTTTTGTATGGAACAGCAAAATTTTCTTTCAATTTCGTTATTGGTCCCATACAGTAAATTGTTCAGTTTTGTGGTCTGATCATCTCCATAAAAAATCGTCAGAATATTAAAAAGAACCCTATATGTAAAATGCTACAGATGAAAATTAAATCGACGGATCCCTTGAACCATGAATGTGGGTAATGAATGAGATGATGCGACTCACTTTGACTATAGTGCCGACCTGTGAGTCCTGAACGTAGTCGGGGTGGGGAGCGCGGTCGCGCGGAGGCTGGGGCTCCCGCGCCTGCTCCCGGGGCTCCGCCCCCTCCACCGGCGCGCCGAGCAGCCGCTCCTTCATCTCGTGGATGTAAGGGCAACGCTGCATCCCGATGTAGAACTCGCGGACGCGCACCTGGCCGAAAACACAACCTTTTTAATGGAGGGAAAAGCAAAGTCCTTATAAAGTCTAGAAACGTCAAGCCCTTGCTCTATTGTGACGGGCAACTACGGAACCCTATCCTGCGCGTGGTCCGACACGCACTTGGCCAGTTTTTATAAATCATTTTGTAACGATCGATGTTGTGGAAATTCGACTGTACCTATAAAAATGAGATATCATACTATCTATCTGCATACCCTACCACTATCCTACTCGGAAAGAGATTATGATCATGAATTTATACTTAAGTACCTACCTACAAGTAGGTAATTTACTCTCTTTCTTATTTATGTATTCTTAAAAAAGCTTCACTGGTACCTTTAACATAGCGCGAACCTACGTTCAAGTTTAACGTACAAAAAATTCAGAAATGATGAGATGCAATACTTAGGTTACCTACTACTTATAATAGGTAGGTACTTGGTCACGGTTATCATGTCATGTCACAAAATAGACGTTTCGCCGAACCTGACCGAAATACATTTGGACGCGATCTAATAGTGAAGAAACAGGGCGCAGCCAATAAACATGTAGGAACACACACAACACAAATAATATAATAAAGACAATTTCATTCGATTTGATCATCATTAAATTGATTCGATAAGTCAAATCAAACTTTGTGGTATCTACACTACAGGGTGCTAGGTAAACAGTTGCATTATAATCCCCGCAAGTTGATATTGCGATGGAACCTTGTCACAATAACCGCTGAGTGACGTCATCAAGCACGGGCTAACCTTGCGAACGGTACTGATGGTGCACAGTCGACTACGTCAAAATTACGTCACCAAGATGGCCGCCAGTCGCAATATCAACTTGCGGGGATTATACTTTATATGTGGTGATTGTACCCATGATACTGAACAACTTTCCCTTGGAAACCAATAGAAAATTCGAAAAGAAATCTGGGACTTTCCATACTAAACTTTTGTATGAAAAGTCGATTTTTTTTTGTGTAGAATTTCTGTATGTTTCATAAGGAAAGTTGTTCAGTATCATGGGTACAAACACCCCTTAAAGTAATGCAACTGTTTACCCTAACACCCTGTAGTATACCTACATATAGGGAATTTTAAAAATGCGTTTGTTTACATGTTTATGACGCGTACGTGCACACATTCGTGTCAATAGCTCTGTGGAGTGGTGTAATGGACTGTCGATTCGACTACTTGACCGGTTGCATGTTTTGTTAGACTTATGTATGTTACCTAATTCATGAGCTAATTTTGCGGTAGCTGATAATTATCACGAACAACATGATTCTGAAAACAATACAACTGTTTTATCAATTGACGAGCTTTTACCCGCGACTTCGTCCGCATAAATTATATACCAGATTTTAAGTCAGATCATAAGCTATCAAACAAAAAAAGTTTCATCAAAATCGGTTCAGTAGTTTTTGCGTGATACTCGAACAAACAAACACCCAAACAAACAAACAAATAAACAAACAAACAAACAAACGAACAAACAAACAGACAAAAAATCCAAAAATTGGTGATTTGGAATCAGGGACAGGTAAAAACCATGTCGTAATTTTTTTTTTGCAAATATCTTCAATGTACAGACACACTTCTGTTACAGTTTTATAATAGTTTAGATATACGGAACTTTAAAGTGAACTTTTAAGTAGATTAGACAAGTCAGCAGACCGTATAATAGATAAATAAATAATTCTCAATTTTCCTTATAATGGAATTCCAGAAAAAGTCAATGACAACAAAAAGCACTCGGCACATTTCTAACCATCCATCGCATTGCATTATGGGAATTAATTCAGCGCTCGAAGGCTGTGCGGTCGGAAAGTCGGTGAATGCGGAACGTTTTTTGTTGAGTGAAACGTTTCTATTATGTGGAGACATACTGGTGCAGTGGTTCAGTCCGTCTCGATGTGGGTGGTTTGACTTGTCTTGTCCGGCAACAAGTAGGTACCATAAACTGGTTGAATCCCGAACATGACTTTTGTACCAACTGGAATGAGATACGTCAAACTTCATCGATTAGGTACCTAATTACCTAACCATATAGATTTACAAACTCACGATCTAATAATAGTTATAATGTGTTTGTGTTTCATGAATAGAAATTACCGGAGGAATATCCTTATAAATGGTAGAATGAAAAGCTTACTTATTTAAAGTGGAAGGCAACACCACCACTCAAAATAATGTTGGCTTTCAAAAGCGGTACCAATTTTGAAGAAAGTCGACAGTCACTAAAGATTATTTGGAAAAAAAAATTGTCTACAACACCAATGCATTTTAAACGGACAGACAGCATAAAAAGCATTTCGTGAATGCATTGCACCGCGTACTCAGTAAAGGACAACTTGCGTACAATCGATTCTTTCGAACCAGGCCATCAGGTCAGTGGACGCGGTAGAAATGAAGCTTGAGTATTCGCAGTGACAGTTTTATGATCCAAATTAGATTAGTGGTCAAGGTTTGGTTCAGTTCTTCGAAACTTTATCTAATAATAAGTCATCATCATCAATTCTCTAATACTATATTGTCCGTGTGGTGTCGGCTACGAATAGCACCACCTCATTTCCTCCCGTGTGGGTCGTAAAAGGCGACTAAGGGATCTACCGGAGGATGGGCAGCAGCATCCTCTGAGTACACACATTCAATCCAACTACGATCGCCAACCCGCCTGCCAAGCGTGGCGATTATGGCAAATCCCCCCAATTTTGGGGGAGGCCTATGTCCAGCAGTGGACGTCTATCGGCTGATATGATGATGATGATGATGATCAACTCTCTAACATTTTCACATGAAATATACGATAAAGTCAGCTAGAGATCCTATAACTTTATAAAGGCGTTCTTGAGAGCCGGAAGCTTTTAGTCAGTGTCTCGTTTTCAGCACGAGTGTGTTACAATTACAAATGATGGGCCACTTTGCAGTTAAGAAGTGTTGGGCCTTTTCTCTGTTGAATTATGATTATATTTTAACCTACCTAAATATTATTAATAACTTGTTTGTTAAATGTCATATCATATCTTCTTAACGTGTGGGTAGGAAGTAGGGCTTGAATATCGGACGCTTTTTCAATTCCGGAATTGGGTTTCGATATTCAGTATTTCAATTCCGGAATTCCGGAATTCCGGAACTCAAAAGTGTCTTTTTGTATAAAGTTGTGATACGTAAAAGTTTACATTGACTCTAAGTGTAAAAAAATTGCAAAAATATCATACCTAATATTATTAAGTATAATTTAAATGTATGTTTTCTATCAAATACCATTAATTTTATGGATTTACTTTCTTAGTAGGTTTTAGAAATATGATCATATAAAACAAATAAAATGATGAAGTACTTGAATTACATTTATAAAAGAGAAATCAGAAATTATTAAACTTTGTAGTAATTAAAGTTAATTAAATCGCATAAGAAGCTCACTAACGGACGACAGCTGTTGATGATTTATAATCCACATTTTTGTTTATAATGAAATTTTTATAACGTTAGCGCGTTTAAACTGTCGTCATTGAGTGAGCTTCGTATTCGTGTGTAAGAAGGACCCTGTATAGGTGTGTGACCGCCGAAAAAGCTCTTTCTGTTTTTACGCTCCTTGGCGGTATTGTTTTTAAATATTGGAAACATTTTTGCAAGTTTGTACTGTCTTCTAACGCCACCGTTTTCATAAACTGCCATCTCTACTCTTATTAAACTTTCTAAATCTAAAACGTTCGTCTTCCTTCTCCTTTTTTCGTTATAATTCTTTTTTCATGTCTTTTTTTCCATGTTCTGTATTTGTTTCTATTTCAGTATTTCACCTCGTGCCTCAAACCGCGTAGTAAAATATTATTTAATTCCGGAATTGGCGATATCAATATCGAAATTTCGATATTGATATCGCCAATTCCGGAATTGAAAACGATATTAGATTCTATCGGAATTCCGGAATTATGCCAATTCCGGAATTCCGGAGCTCAAGCCCTAGTAGGAAGCCCGTGTCAGATTCTTCAAACCGCCTTACGGCATCTGACGTGGTTTTATCATAATAAATTATTATCATTAAACAACGTGAATAGTGTAAGGGGATTCGTAATTTCTTCAAAGGTAACTTAACTACCTACCTAGATATTTTACTTTATCACAGTTAAGGAAAAAGCTCGACCGTGGTATCTAAATATAAAAGTAGGTAAGTACATTAACTATTTATAATTTTTACGATTTAAGCATAACTCTTACATCAAAATGGGAGCTAATAAAAGTGTACGATAAACAATAAAGAAAGTAGGCCAGACACGAGCACCAGTAGGTAATTAATGAAGCTAGTTCGCCGCATTGGAAACATTCGGTTAAATACCAACCCACTGTTGTAATGGGGAACTTGAACAGATTTATATTTTTAGTTTATTTTAAAGATTTAAGGCTTACATAAATATACCAAAAACAAAAATGTTAAAATATGCACAAGTCAATTATTTATTGCAAATCAAAAGTTGACTATTCAAACTCCGCGCCAAAACGTTCACTATGACGTGACGTCACTCCTTAATCATGACGCGTGCAGCTCATCACAAACGTTAGAAGAGTACAGCAATATAAAATTATATTGCTGTACTCTTCTAACTAACTACTAATTGACAACCTGGCTTAAGGAGTGACGTCACTTTGCGCTGACAGGTGTTTTAAATTGCGTTCCGATCCACGTAACTTCTAATTGAAATATTTCGTAAAAAATAAAATCTGTACAATAAATCTTTTAGTAATGTTATATTCACAACTCTTATTATTGAATTATTAAGGTAATTTCTGATTATAATTTTGGTGCAAGTTCCCCATTTTAACACGTTGATGTCGGCTGCTCAGTGGCTATCAACAGAATAATGACGAAACAGGAATTGCTTATAAATATTATGGAATAGATTTATAAAAACCGGTCAAGTGCAAGTCGGACTAGTCGCGCACCGAGGGTTCCGCGGACCACACCACCACACAAAATATTAACTCACAAAAAAGTTTTGTTTTCTACGGGACCTTTAGCGCAAGACCGACTCACACTTGGCCGGTTTTTATTATTTGTTGATATACTGTAGAGTTTGCTCTATAATCACACCAACTTTGACGCTTGTATGTATTACCGTTTTTACGATAGAGCAAACGGAAAAACTAGTTGTTAAAAAACTAGTTTCTTGTATGAAGACCTCTCAATTTATATCTTTTTTGACATTTTGGTTAATACCAATCCGCCGTAATAACGCATATTCTGTGAAAATTTGAACTGTCTAGCTATTACGGTTCAAAAGTTACAGTCCTGAATAGGTAGGACGGATAGGACGGAAGGACAACGTAGGCTTAGTAATAGGGTCCCGTTTTCGCACTTTGGGTACGGAACACCAATTTAACTTTTTTATTACTTATCTGGATATCTAAGTAGGTACCTAGTGCAAATGTTAAAATAACCTAGGTACCTTCAGTGGAATCAAAACCGGTCATGCATGACACTCAGTCATCACATCATCCATGCACTCTGATCCCAACTATTCGTATGTTAGCATCGGCAAGAATTATTTTTTCAATCGATCTTTTTGAATTTACACTCTTTCATCATACGCGCGAATAGCACAAGGCAATACCAACCGGAAACTACAACTGGGTTTGTTTTTCAATCTGTACTCGTTGAAAGAGACACGAAGTTCCCGTTCGCCTACAGATGTTTGGAAGGAAAATAGATTTTTATTTTACATTATGTTATGATGAACATTTAATTTGTTTGATCTGGTAACTAGGTTTCCGGTTAGGTTACCTACCTATCTAATTAGTTTCTTCCTGTTAAGGTATTAGGTATTACTAATATATTTCATATTTCATATATTTATTGCAATCACATGGTACAGTTAGGTCTTAAATGTAACAACTTTTGATCTACATATGATACCCTCTGGGCACGGCAACATAAACAATAGGTACATAAGATGTATTTTAAGTAGGTACATATTATGTTTGAACGCACGTATAGAAAAAAAAATTAGAAAATATCAAAATGATCGTTGAATTTAGCTCAAAAAATAACATAATAATAATAATAATAAATTGCTTGCATTTAACTAAATTAAATCTAGTAGGTACAATAATAAAAATAAGTTACCTAATTAATTAATGGTTTTTGAAGTTGACAGCTGTAATTAACGCAATAAAATATTATTAATCATACATAATCAATCAATAATTATAAACAATACTAATATCAAATAAAATCAAATCAAATAAAATCAATCAAATAAAATATCAAATAAAATCAAATCAAATAAAATAGTTTATCAATTAACATAAATTGGGTCCGTGAGGTTGAAGAAGAAAATAGTAGGTATAGTATAAGTAGGTATGTAGGTATTATTATTTGAGTAGCTAATCAGATCTCAGAAAGAAAGTCTTCAATTTTATAATATGATTTATTAATTAGGATATGTTTTAATTTTTGTGTAAATAGGTGATCTTTTTTTTCGTCTTTTACATGTTCCGGTATTTTATTATATATTTTCGTAGCGGTGAAGAACGGGCTTTTGTGGTACATTTCCATTGTTGTTGTGGGGAGGGCAAGCTGGTTTTTTGATCGAAGATTATGTTTGAGGTACGATTTATTAATAAATAAGTGAGTATTTTTTCGGACAAATGTCGCCATTTCTAATATGTAGATTGATGGCAGAGTTAGAATTTCGAAATTAATAAAATGTGGTTTACAACTGCACCGGTTTGATATGCGCGCTAGTATGCGAATGCATTTTTTCTGCATTACGAATACCTCGTGTGCATCCGTGCTATGGCCCCACAAGATTATCCCATACCTTATCAGTGATTCCACGTGACCGTAATACTTAGTGATCAACTGATCACTGACTGACTAAGTAGCCGTAGTAGTAGTAGTAAGTTGAATCGCTTAGATACTAAGCTTGGATAGATAGCGATAAAAGTAGAAATAACTACCGATTGATCTAGAGTTCTGGTGCACAAATAGGTAAACGTTTTAAAAGGAAAAGATTTCCGAACTGTAGTTTATTTCAGGACGCAAATAAGTGACTAGTTTTGACATCAATTATCACGAACTCCTCTAAGTGCAGTATGACATCTTCCACATTAATCTGATCTATATGAGGACATCTTCCCTTTCTGAGACACTTTCCCCAACCTAAAACTACCAGGAAGTCATAAAATAAAAAATGTGAAGATCACTAAAACAGTAACAACAAACGATCCAGATATAGCCGCAACGCAACGGTACCACAGAGTACAAACTCGTACAGAGTTGGTACCTACAGAGCAACAATCGGATCGAAATGGCTGTTTGTTACCGATAATGTAATTCATGACGTACCGATGGATCGAACCCCGAAGCATTTGCATAATAACGAGATCGAATATGCCATAATTTGTGTTCCCGATCGTGTAGCCACATAATGTTCCCGTATAGTAATTTGAAACGCATTTGAAAGCAATACCTTCTGAAACGATGAAACGAATGTTGTTTTGTTTATCTTTTTGTTTGTCTGCGATGGATGCATTCTTTTTTTTTGTAATCCGTTTGAGGCAGGAGCTTATTAATATTTATAAGTTCATTGTACAATAATAGGTATTAAAATAAGACTTAACTTTTTCTTAGCATCCCAACATTTAATTACCAGGTATACAGGGTGTGACAAAACACCCTAGTAATACTTAAGGGGGTGCTTCAGACCATCAATCTCAAACAACATTCAATATGGGGCCAACGTCGAGAAAAAAAAAAATCTGCCGTCCCATACATTTGAGTCGAGAGCGCGACGGTACTGCAGTTTTGTATGAAAGAGCGGATTTTTTTTTTCGTGATTTCAATGTTGGCTCCATAGTGAAAGTTGTTCAGTTTGATGGTCTGAAGCACCCCCTTAAGTATTACTATGGTGTTTTGTTATACCCTGTATATGTACCTAACCCACGGATTCAATTTGTTTTCTTCGGTCCCAGTTGCTAGGTCAGCTGGTATTGCTCATTTTATCCTTCGATAGCCGAAAACCCACCTTAATTCCTACCCGTGTTGAATATTGACGGTTTTCTTTCATATTGTTTGGCTTGTGCAGGAATTTTCCCTAAATTGCTTCTTTGTTTTGATTTTTGCAGTAGGTAGTTTGGTTTGTAGTGTCAAGGATATGGGTACTCAGCTTGGTTTATGTAGTAAAAGTTTATTAGTAAACGTCTTTTAAAACGTCTGCCTGAACATAATTTCAAAATGGTGAACCATCCTATAAAAGAACAACTTTTTATTATATTTAAAGGTAGAGAGATTCATATTACAGCAAATGCGTAATATGTTTCATGTTTAGCGTTGCTAATGGCCTAATTTAGACGGCCCGGTAGCACAGTCGGTAGTGAATTTGCCTGCCGTGCCGAGGGTCGCGGGTTCGAATCCCGTAAGGGGCAAATATTTGTATGATGAATATGAATATTTGTACCCGAGTCATGGATGTTTGTATTTATATATGTATTCTATATCGTTGTCTAGTCATCATAATACAAGTCCAGGCTAGATTCTGGTACTTAAAATGTGACTAGTTAATTTGTGTGACATTGTCCAAGATATTTATTTATTAATTTACACGGTAAAGTTTTGTTAATGGTTTTTGACTCACATCTAAACTATTATAAAACTGTAACAGAAGTGTGTCTGTACATTGAAGATATTTACAAAAAAAAGATTACGATATGATTTTTAGATGTCCCTGATTCCAAATCACCAATTTTTGGATTTTTTTGTCTGTCTGTTTGTTTGTTTGTTTGCTTAGTTTGTTTGTTTGTTTGTTCGTTTGTTTGTTTGTTTGGGTGTTTGTTTGTTCGAGTATCACGCAAAAACTACTAAACGGATTTTGATGAAACTTTTTTTGTTTGATAGCTTATCATCTGACTTAAAATCTGGTATATAATTTATGTGGACGAAGTCGCGGGTAAAAGCTCGTCGATTTATAAAAATAAAGCGGCTGAAAGATGATACCTTTACTCTAACCCTTTTATGTTAAAACTCTCTGAAGCCGGGTACCTTCAAAGGTTTATACGTATTACTTAGCTGGGTGTATTATCTATTAATAGCATATCTATAATTATTAATTACCCATAATTTTGTCCGAGTTTTAAACATTTTCAATTGAATAAAAAAAAAAATTCTGTTAATTTACGAGCATCAGGGCATGTTTCACCACTTCTGTGTAAGTTCTTGTTACCTTATCCTACAGATAGTTTGACATACTTTGTACTAGCTGTTGCCCGCGACTTCGTCTGCGTTACCCGGATAATAAGGAGTACCCTATGTGTTAATCCAGGCCATGGTCTATCTGTATGCCAAATTTCATCAAAATCCGTTCAGCGGTTTTTGCGTGAAAGCGGAACAAACATCCATCCATCCATCCATACTTACAAACTTTCGCGTTTATAATATTAGTAGGATCGTAGGATGAAAGATATATCAAAATATCTGTCGGATAAGCTAACAAGAACTTGCTAAGAAGTGGTGAAACAGGCCCTCAAAATTATAATCTACTTACTCTACTGTTTTTGTATGTGTTGTAAGTAATAAATTATGGATTTGTATTAAAATTATACCTACAAAGTTATCTCTTTCGGTCTTAATTTTCTATAAAATTTTCAATTCACCTGCCTGTTGCTCTCTTCATATGGATTCTTTATGTTGGATGAACCTTTATACTCTGCGGTAAATGGGCACAGGTTGATGCTAGTGATCATTATCAAAACAAACATGATATAACGTAAGGGGCACCTTAATAGTTAATACTTTATTAGCAAGTAATAACAGAACGTGTTTGTAAACTTGATAGAGTCGTAAACGATTGACACCCTCAAGGCTACTTTTCCATCGTTTAGTAGTACAGCCAGTGGCGTTGTTTGTCAGGCTTTGTGGAAAACTGATACTCCACAAGCAATAAATTAAAACGATTGGATGCCATCACATTATTTTATTACGCTCGTTACAAATTAGCGTAATTGGATAGATGTTTTTACTTTGTTAATTATTCTTTGCTATTAGTAAAATTATGTTTAATTTCACCTAATTTCCAAGCGCCACCGTTTATTATGACATAAAATTAGCTGCTGCTAATCTGTCCCTAAGTGCATGTTTATTTTTTCTTTTAGATAGGTACATAATTATATCAGTCGATACTTAGGTACATATTTGTACCTGTATTTTTATACACCCATCATGGGAAGTTACTCAGGATGCTATGACCAATTACCAATTTGGTTCCAGAGTTAAATGCTCATAGCAATCATTTTATCATTAATCATCTACCTACATTATGACTTGCCGCACTCGACTCGGTTGAACGCAGAGCCAGGAGGCTCATTGGCGATAGTAAGCTGGTGGAGACCAAGCTTCATAGCCTAGCCCACCGCCGCAGAGCCTGGCCTACTTGTCGGTTTTCTACAGATTGTACTTCGGTGAGTGTGCCCAAGAGCTGCATGAGCTCATCCCACCTTCCTCTTTCTACGATCGGACTTCCAGACAGATATCAACCCTTCTTGGTTGACATCCCACTTATCCGCACCAAGCGCCTTTCTGAATCTTTTATAATGCGCACAGCCAAGGAGTGGAATGCCTTACCTGCGTCAGTATTTCCGAGTACTTACAAACCGAATTCCTTTTAAGTACGAGTGAATAGGCATCTTCTGGGTAAGCTCGCTACATCTACGACCCCATCTTCGTCCCGAGGACTTGAGGTCAAGAGCAAACCCATAGTTAATAAAAAAAAAAAATGACTGCCCAATAGATCTGGAGGTAGTGAACCTGCATATCTGCGTAAGGGGCATTTGTACTACCTATATTGGTATGTAAGTAGGTAGGTATAGTAGTTAAATTGTAAACAATTCCTCTATGGTTTTAAGTGTTTTCTCACATCTAATCTTTAGATTGTTCGAAAACAACGACTTAAACCTTTTAACACTTTGGATGCCAATCGGCGCGGCACCGTGGAGGTGTGTGTGGCCGAACACACGGCGGGCGCCGTGGAGGGGTGCGGGGCCGGCTACACGGCGCCGTGGTTTGCGCTCGAACATTTTGCATGTGTTAGTATTCTGTCGGCTCTTGCGAACGCGTACGTTTCTTTTGAAAATATATAATTTTCGCGGGAAAATGAGTGATAAGCCGGGGCCTTCAAAGCGCTCTAGTAGACCAAGTATTTTGACTTCTCGTGCTAAAAAAAGCCGGATAAGTAATTTTTTTTCTGACGAAAGCGATTGCTCTAGTGAAGAAGCAGTTTTCTCGCAATGTGGTGATGAGGAGGTAGAAGAGGAAGACGAAGAAGAGGTGGGATCGAGTGATGAGAGTATTTTTAGCAGTCACACATCGTCTTGGACCTGCAACGGTACCTTGAAGACCATAGATTTTACTAAAACTCAAGAGTTATTAGTTCCAGCTCCATCAAACCCATTTGATGCGTTTCAGTTACTTTTGGACGACGGTTATTTGGATATGATTGTGCATGAAACAAACCTCAATGCAGTAAGAGTTTTAACACAGCCTGGTGTAACCGAGCAATCCAGAATAACTCAATGGAAAAATTTAGACCGCGAGGAGCTCATGATATTTTTGGGGTTACTGCTTCACACAGGCACAATTCACCTCAACAGACTCAACGATTATTGGAAGAAGCATTGGCTATTCAATTTAACTTGTTTTAGTCAATATATGTCCCGGAATCGATTCATGCTAATATTACGGTGTCTACATTTTACATCAGAACCAAGCGATGAAGATAGGCTGGCTAAAATTCGTCCAATCATGGACCATTTCAACAACATGATGAATTCTATTTACTATCCAGGAAAACAGTTGGCTTTGGACGAATCGATGGTGTTATGGCGCGGTAGGCTACTGTTCCGTGAGTTCATCAAAAATAAGAGACACAAATACGGCATAAAATTGTACGTTCTTGCCGAGCCTGATGGTACAGTGATAAAATTGCAGATATATGCTGGTGCAGGTGATGAGACCGATGGAGTCGGACAGACTCAAAAAATTGTTCTGAAGTTGCTGGAAGAAAAACTAGATTCTGGTCACAGTGTTTATATGGACAACTATTATAATTCGTACGGTTTAGCAGTGAAATTGTTGGATCGTCAGACTTATTGCACTGGTACTCTTGGTAAAACACGGAAAGGAAATCCTACGGAACTTGGCACTGTTACATTGAAGAAAGGAGAGAACAAATCTTTTTTTATGAATAACGTACACATCGGCAAGTGGAGAGATAAGCGATATGTGCTTTATTTATCAACGGAGCATGAAAATGAAATGCTTGAAGTTACAAATAAAAGGGGCCAAGTTACAGAAAAGCCTTCAGCAATCGTGCATTACAACAACTTTATGTCAGGAGTAGATCTCCAGGACCAAATGCTGTCCTACTATCCCTGCGAAAGGCAGACCTTGCGCTGGTATAAAAAGATATTTGTACATTCACTGCAAATGAGCCTAAGCAACACATTTTATTTATATAACAAGTTTGTTGCAACACGAAAGATGAATTTATATGATTACCGTCTTTCAATTTTGGAGAAGATGTTACCAAAACAAACCGTCTTAGCAAAGTCGCTGGCCATGGAGCACAAGCTAACCAAGATAGAAAATGTGAAGATACGTGAAAAAAGGGAAGGGAATCGTACAAGAACAATAAGAGAAGTAGTGAGGAAAGAATGTAAAGGTTGCAGAGGAAAAAAAAAAAGAACAGCAACGCTCTTTGAATGTAGAGGTTGCCCAGACACCCCAGGGTATTGTACAGAATGTTTTTGCGAAGCTCATTCATAAGTAGGATATTTATAAATTACTGTCTTTTTAGTAAGAGAACAAAACGAGATTATCGGTTTGAATTTCAAGAAGTCTATACTTATGGTTAATTTTTGCTAGAAGTTTGTTTTTCGAAGAAGTTTTTTTGGTTTATTTTTTCAAAAAGTTTTATTTTTTATTTTATTGATTTGTAATACAGTTTTTGAGAGTTACGCGGTTATTATTTAATCTAGAATTAAACATGCCCGTTAAAATGTTTAATTCTAGATTTGTCTTGCCAGAAGTTTTTAAATTTTGGTAAGACATTTTAGTTTTTTATTTGTTTTTCTATAAATTTATTGATTATGATATGATTTTGCTCGATTTTGATTAGGTTTGCCATTTTTGTAATATACCTAACCAAAGAAATATAAGGGGCTTTTGATAAATTTTTGGATAATTTTTGTAATAAAACTGTCAAACAAACATATTTATTTTATTTTTATTGGCCCTCAAAGTGAACTGTAAGAATAATATAAAAAATTGCTAACAATTTATCCTGTACACGGCACCGTGTACACGGCCACACGGTGTTCTGTACGCCGACTACACGGCACCGTGAATTTAATTTTTTTTTTATGATATTCGGTCCTGATTTTTTTTCTACCATGGTTTTAGCTTCATATCATCTTACACTAGCTATAGATAAAATTATCGGAAAAGGCGTTCAATGTTTTAACATATTCTAATTTCCTCGACAAACATTTAGGCAAATTCAAATTTACTTTTACCACAAAACCATTCAAAAATAAAGATTATTACCATCGGTTGTCTCATTCCGTATGTCACTTCTACTTTTGCATTTAGTTGGATGATCTCATCGATTTGGGTATCGCATACGCAGCATTAGAATTCCTATTATATTTCTGGGGCATGACATATTCCCTTGGCGTGATTTGGTTGAATTGGCTCGTAATTTATACACTTCCACAGAACACATTACCGCAATCTAATTTCGGTTTAAGATGCGAAATGTAGGTCACAATTTTCTCTTTATTCTAGTCCTAGATTACTCAGTTATTATGTGTAGGTAATCGCCTAGAATAACTTGCAGATGTAGAAATTTGTCTTTTTCAATTACATTTGGTGATCGTTTACACTTGTAAATATTTGAACCTAAATAAGGGGTTTGTTTAACAGTCATCGTAACGTACTAGGAACAACCTTCCAAGTTCTTTTTAAAGCAGACTAATTAAATATCTAGAACATCATGATATGTTTTGTCAGTTCTCTACCTACCTTGTAATGATAATTTTATTCCTATTAGTTTTTCACAAACTACAATGGCAATGGCAAATCTTTGCAAAAACCTCTTAGTTCCTCATTGCGGTCATAGGTAGGTACTAAACCACTCTACCAAGCTTTGCGTTCTTTATTTTTAATATCGTCAGGAACGTTCAGTTTTTCACAATCCACCACTAAACAATCAATTAACATTGAAACAGCAGGTGCCGAGCTACGAGTTGATACATTCGACATCCAATAGAATAGAGTATACGTTTGACATTTGCGACGCACGAGGAAATTACGGCGATCTTTTGCAGCTTCCAGCGGATGTCACTGGTTCGAAAGAAAGAAAAGCGAGCTTTACTACCCCTGCCTTTGGGTTGATTTTTTGGTACGCAGCAATGGGGTCACCAACCTTTTGACACTGAATTTCAGTCACGGTGGCAGTGTTGCCGTCAGCGGTCGATTCGGAAAACGTAACGCCGCGGCGAGCGGCGCGCGTGGCGGCGTGCGCCAGGGCGCAAGCGTCGCGGGGTGCTTCGGCGCGCGGCCGGTCACGCTCGCGGCCCTAGACTGCCGGCCGAGCGGTTCGCGCGCGTTTTCCCTCCCGCGCTTTCCCAGCGGCCGGCGTGCGCACATCAAGCCTGCATTGTTCTGCAAATAGCGAGCGGTAGAGGGCTGGGCCGCTATTCAACCGAGATGAGCGCGCGCCTTTCAGCGACCGCGTACACTGGACTGCTGGCGCTCGCTACTAGAGATGAGTGTCGACAACTTCGCTGGGCTCATAAAAAAGAAGTTTAGTCTCGCTCGTTACACAATCACAGGTTTTTACGCTGGTGTAGCTAGGTGGTCGAGAAATGTAGGCTTCTTTCATTTACAGTGTAAAATTGTTTTCTCAATACCATTGATGAACAGATGTTACTTTCCTTTCTTTTTAAGCTTTAAAACCCATCAAAAGATTTATCCATTTCTATGTATCTTGGGCTATAGGTACTGAGGGTTTATTTCCGCCCTAAAACGCCCAATTACTGGCTTCAGCACCTATCAATCTTGATGGGCTTGATGGGACTTGATGTGCCACCTTGATCTTTTTGAACCTCCTTCAGATTTCCAATTTAATACCATTTTGGGTACTCGGGTAGTACATACATGATCGCTTCACCTCAGTGTGTGATTAATTTAACGCCTTTTCCTCATTTAATACCAACTTACTTAGTCGGCAGGTATTTTGTTCATGGTTAACCCCCGCTTAGTATCTGAGGGTGGTGTCCTTGATATACTAGAAGAGGATTTCACGTTATTAGAGTTAACAGATGGCAAATTATACACTCTCTCTTCTATGGAGTCGGCAATGCGTCTTTGACTCTACATCATGGTGAAGAGATATCAAAATATACTCTGATAATCAGGTCAACACTACTGGTATCCACTTATTGCTATTTCAGGAACGTAAAAAGGGTGCAGCCGCAAACGGATTCGTTTGTAAACATTGGCATGTCGAGCCGACATCACAACTGTCGATCGGCGCAAACAATCGACTTTCCGAGTAATGGTGTCACTACCTGCCCCCATTGCACGTTAATGCGTTTACTTACACACCCGGGAACACACACCCACACTGCTATAGGCTACGCTATAGGTATCTATAGTAGTAAGTAGTAGGCCGTCATGTGGACGCCGCCAGGTCCTGTCGCCCACCCCGTGGTCAATCAGCATTTTGTGCTTCGATCAAAGTTAAATGAAGCTTTATGATATAGGTAAATTCTTCTATGCGATTATTCCAGCTTTATTCGTTTTTGTCGTCCAAAGCGAAACAAATTAATAAGGTACCTTTTCATTTTCATTCTAACATTTAAGAAGCATTTAAGTATAGATAGTTGTATAGATTATTTTAATATCATACTAAAAGTACGATTTTTTTATGTTATGAGAATTCGATATTTCCTAAAATAACATGATATTATAATGTAGAAATCTGAGGCACCATAAATTTTCTTTATGCGTAGGTTGGTCGGTAGTTTAACTACCTACGTTGCTCTCATAAAGTAGGTAACGCAAGATATCCATCTTCTATAAAATAAGATTCCATCAAGCATCGAATTCGAATAACTTATCGCGACCGCGGCACATAGACTACAATAAGAATAAATTGTCTGTCATTTCATTAAATTCGGTGTACCTACCTACTACTAGTACCAAGTACCAACATAGGAAAGCGGAGATAGAGCAAGCATAGAGTTAACTGGGTACGTAATTATGTTATCTGGTGGCAGGCTAAACTGCAGACAAAGTTGGTTTTCTACCAAATTGCTCCAATTAGTGAAATGATTTGTTATTTTCCAGTTAAATCATTATTATTATCATACTGATGCCATAATAGGTAGTATCTTTTGTAAAATCTTAAAATTGTATTCTACTTGGTTCAAGATCAAGAAAAAATTAATATCGTGGTCTTGGACTCTTGGACCATTCCTGAAATAAAACTGGTAGGTTGCTCTACCCACAGCTAGAGTCCAGTTATTGAGATTTCTATGGTCTAAAATCAATTCTTATTTATTTTGTGACCAGATTAAAACCAATGAAATCGTGCCTAGGTAAAAGGGAATCGACATAATTTCAGAGTAAAATACTATATATTTTTTTAATTTACCTATGAACTTAGGTACAGGAGTGCTATTTTAGAAATTCACGCATCCCATTTACTTAAGTAAGTATACAAAATTGAATCAAAACTCTATGGATTTTATGCGTTATTTGTAATTTAGTATACGCAATAGGATGTGTGACTTTCAAAAATCCCACACCTACTTAAGCGAAAATACAAACTAAGTAGGTATTATTTTTTCCCTGTAGTTATTAATAAAATAAGTTTTAACTGCAATGATTTATAACAAACTAAATTTAATATCCGCATTATAACGATTCCTCGTTAGCGAGAAATTATTGTCTAAGTTGTCGAAGGGTGTAAATTACGACTTCGTTTTAATTAAGATGTCGGCAGAGGTCGTCTGTAGCCATTAATTTTGTTCCTATGCACTTCTATTCAATTTGTTACGGTTTGATAGATATTAGGTAGGTAAGTCGAAATTCTTAAATATTCTGGTGACTTATTCTTGAATAATGCATAGAGCGAAATGGTAAATTAACTAATGTATTCAGAGATTCTTTATTGTACCTACACAAAAACAAGAAACTATGAAAAAAATTACAATAAGTCATGATGTGCATTTATTAATTATAGTATGAAAATAAATCACTACTTTATAAGTAAGTAGGTAGGTAAGGTACTTAATTGCTATTCCAATATTTAATTAGTCTTATCTTGTGTCATAAAAGTAGGTAAGTACTTCAATATTATTAACTATATTTTTAACTAATGATCAATCAATCAATCAAAATCTTTATTTGTGACACACAGGTACAGTTGTTGTAAGTACAAAATATAAAAGTTCTCTGTGATCTTGATCTACCATTAGGCATACAAATAATCTACACTAATATTATAAAGAGGAAAGATTTGTACCTATTTTTGTATGTTTGTATGTTTGTAATGAATAGGCTCAAAAAGTACTTAACCGATTTAAAAAATTCTTTCACCATTAGAAAGCTGCATTCACCCTGAGTAACATAGGCTATATTTATTGCTAGAAAAGATTAGACGTCCACCCGTGCGAAGCCGGGACGGGCCGCTAGTGTGTGATAAAATTATAGGAAGTAACAAAGGTTTAGATAGAGACGTGCAAAGTTATTAAATGTCAAGTTAGATTTAGTAAATAGAAATGTCAGTAAATTAATTATAATTACCGTCTAGAAATTCATTAAATGTGTAAAATGTTTTGTCAATAAGAAATTTAAATAGATTAGTTTTGAATAAATGATATATGATTTTGAATGAATGATACTATTTGTCTGTAAATGTTCCTGAAAGCAAATCTAAACTATTATAAAACTTTTTTGAGAGTTACGCGGTTATTATTTAATCTAGAATTAAACATTTTAACGGGATGAATGTCATCCCGTGATCATGGCAGTTGTAACACTGCCGAAATATCGGGAACTCACAATTACCAAAACGCGGTAAGAACCCGTTAAAATGTTTAATTCTAGATTATTATAAAACTGTAACAGAAGTGTGTCTGTACATTGAAGATATTTACAAAAAAAGATTACGATATGATTTTTGATGTCTCTGATTCCAAATCACACATTTTTGGATTTTTTGTCTGTCTGTTTGTTTGTTTGTTTGTTTGTTTGTTTGTTCGTTTGTTTGGGTGTTTGTTTGTTCGAGCATCACGCAAAAACTACTGAACCGATTTTGATGAAACTTTTTTGTTTGATAGCTTATCATCTGACTTAAAATCTGGTATATATTTTATGCGGACGAAGTCGCGGGTAAAAGCTCGTAAATAAATAAAATAAAATATTATAGCCTATATGTAGGTATAGCCTATGTAGTTAACTCTCATAATTTTACAAATATTACAACCTTACAGGAATGTTAAAATCCATCAAGCCGTTTAGCGCTCTCACAGACGAGCGACACTTTGCTGTCGCCGGGTGGCGTCTTTACAAACCCTATACCATTTCAGTTCTGATCGGTACCATAATCGATAAGGGTTTTTTTACGCAAAATCGTGAAAAAACCTAGTCCGTTACAGTACGAAATCGGACTGAAATCGCATAGGGTTTCTCATCGACTGCGCAAGGTAAATTACGACTGCAAAAGCTAGTCTATTATGGTCTGATTCCCATTATTAAAATTGCGAGTATGTATATTGTCACACTGTATTTGCGTGTAGGTGCTGTTGTATGTATTACATAAAAATAAATAGAGTTATAATTTTATTATGATATGAATTTATATACATTGTGTTATGGTAAACAGTTGCATTACTTTAAGGGATGATTATACCCATGATACTGAATAACTCTCCCTAAGAAACCTACAGTGTGTAAGTGACAGCCTAGCAAATACTGAAACGGTGAACTCAGACCATCAAACTGAACAACGTTCACTATGGAGCCTACCTCAGGAAACGCGAAAAAAATCAGCTGTCCCATACATTTTAGACGGGTAGGAGTAGCAGCTTTGTATGGAACAGCTGATTTTTTTCGCGTTTTCTGAGGTAGGCTCCATAGTGAACGTTGTTCAGTTTGATGGTCTGAGTTCACCGTATTTGCTAGGCTGTCACTTACACACTGTAGGTTTCTTAGGGAGAGTTATTCAGTATCATGCCAATACTAAACAATGAATCATACAATCGCGATAAGATTAACCACGAATAACGATCGCAGACACATTATTGAATTAGGTTTTATTCAATCACGATCAGCGCAATAATCACCAAAGGCGAAGAATACTTTATTCGACTAGTTTTTTTTTTTGACGTTTTACGTTTTAAAATATAATAATAATTATCTAATCTATTTGAGTCAACCGAGCTAGGGTTTATGACTACTAAATGTACCGCAATTAATACGCACAAACCCTAAACTGTTAGAGTGCCAGTTTTGACTGAAATGGGATAGGGTTTTTGAAGCATTTATCGACAATAAAACCTACTCTATTATAGTCGGATTGGTGACTCAAACAGTAGGTATGGGGTTTGTAAAGACGCCGCCGGGTGTCGCGAAGGGTCCATACAATGTATGAGCGCGACGACGCTCTGCGACCCACCGCGACAGCAAAGTGTCGCTTATCAAAGAAATGGACATTCCTACGTCTAAACTATTATAAAACTGTAACAGAAGTGTGTCTGTACATTGAAGATATTAACAAAAAAAAGTTACGATGTGGTTTTTAGGATCCAAAAATTTGTGATTTGGAATCATGATTCCAAATCACCAATTTTTGGATTTTTTATCTGTCTGTTTGTGTGTTTGTTTGTTTGAACGAGCATCACGCAAAAACTAATGAACCGATTTTGATGAAACTTTTTTTATTTGATAGCTTATGATCTGACTTAAAATCTGGTATATAATTTGTGCGGACGAAGTCGCGGGTTAACTCTAATACCTACATAATATGTATATATAAACTCGAAAAACATAACCCTTCTTTTGGGGCAGACGGGTAAAAAGTAATTTTTATTAGGTACGTTTCAACTTTAGAAAGAGAGTTTTATTTAAAGTTTGGTTTTAGATGAAATTCCTTAAAACAAAAAGTAAAACTTACATGTTTCCGTTCATATATCCATCTTAATTCTCAAACACGAACCACCTGACTATACTAATTGTTCAAAGTTTCAGCAACAATAACAAACTAGAACACCCGGCAAGTTTCAATAAATTACTAAAACAACACTAGAAACAATCCACAAATAAATCGCAACATTGTTGATAACATTTAATAACATAAACAAGAGAGAAACGTTCGAAACACGTTCGCGTTCCGACACACCATACTTGAAAGCTACGTTCACGTTCGAGCTTTGAGCTATGGCTATGGTGTTTTTGTCGGCGAAAGAGAGAGATAGAACAAAAAACAACATGAAGTTTCGGCCGACTTCGGACTGTTCCGTATCGCTCGCCTGTTGAATTCAAACATTGGAATAGAGTAGATACGATGTCTCAGGATTTAGTTAGATAATCTATTAAGCTGTATGTACGAGGTAGTAAAAAAACATATAAGTACAAACGTTAGGTAGATAGAGTCACAGACTACATTAACACATAAAATGCACCAAATTTTAAGCAAGAGTCAGCAAAACTAAATCGGTTCCCACCATAAATTAAAGCCTAAAGGAATTTTCTTATGAAAAAAAACGTAGCCATTGTGTCGAAAACTATAAAATGTCATTCATCATATTAGCATAGTCTTGAGTTTCCAAAGCAGACAGAAAAAATTATACAGTTTTTAAACGCTACATCAAAGAGGGAAATGATGCCAAATAAAATGATAGCACCTTTAAATCCATTTCTATAGACAACTATCGAATAAAGTGGACATGTTACGTACTCGTACACGACCCATTATGACAAAATATTTTCAACCAAGTCACGTCCGTCTCTACACCCCCGCTAATACCCCTATTGTAACTCCCTGATTGTGCAGCATGATACGACGATCGTCGAGGGGTAGATTAAATAGGTACTTTAAATTTATAATGATTCCTATTTGTAGAGCGTTAAAGTCGTTTTTAGTAGGGTCTAGGAGCAGATTTAATCGCTCTTTTTCGACGCTTATGATTTTCTTAGTCGGTAAAAGGTGTACCTAATGTTTTAAGATCATAATAATAATTTGAATAAGCGAAGGTATTTATTGTTGGATTCAGAACTCCTTTAAAATGCATACTATAAAATACATTTATACCTACTCAATTTAATTAATGTGAAAAAGCTATGTTTCCACGGCATCATTTATCAAACTCTAAAGATGAATACTTACTAATGGAGCATAATATCAATTCAAATACGTTTACGTCCCATTTAGCGTTTGATGCATTACCATAATAATTGTATGACAATAAGTGATCATCGACAAACTGCTATCGATCCATACTATTCACACGTCTATAAGACGTTGAATGGCCGCATAGGAAACAGATGGGGGCGGTCGCCGGGCGCACAGTGAATGGTGTGGGGTTCCAATTGTCCCAGACATTTGTGGTATTTCACACTATTGGGCTATAAATATGAGTTGACGTCATAATATATCTTCATCTGGATATTATGAAATCTGTTACTAGAGGAACAAAACGGAAGTTGTTCTCGATGTTGAGCGCATTTGTCAATATAGGGTCCTTCTTAATATGCTGACACTTTTTTAACGGGATGATCAAACCGTCAAACTGAACAACTTCCTATATGGGACCAACATCGAAATCGTGAAAAAAAAAAATCATCACTTCCATACAAAACTGCAAACCTACTCGGAGCCAAACGTATCGGAAACTGTTATTTTTTTCGCGATTTCGATATTGATTCCATAGAGAAAGTTGTTCAGTTTCATAGTCTGGTCATCGCCTTAAAAAAGTGTCAGCATATTAAGAAGGACCCTGTATAACAATATTATGTATAGATAGATACCTACCTATTTGTAATTTTTCTTGTAATATAAGTAGGAATGGTTTTTAGTCATCATCACAAGCCTTTATAGGCTTGCCATACATGTTCCACTGCAGGGAACATGAAAAAGCATGGAGGGCCAAACTCTACGCAAGCCTAGTGCGGATTGGTAATAGAGCCAAGCCAAGCAAATGGTCAACTTGCAGTCAAGAGTATTTCCCAGCCCCCTCGATTGACACGGTTACCCATTCAAAGCATGGGTTAACTGGGCGTTGTTTAACTTCGGTGATCGATTCCCATAAAATTGCACTCTTACTAACACTAACAAACGCCTCGGATGTAGTCATGAGTGCGTTTTAGTCACTATAAATAAACATTTCGTTTCAGAAGTATACCTACCTAATCAATACTCTTAGTAGAGTAGGTAACTATAAAATTATGTATTGGGTATTTTAAAAAGAAATTAATATTTTTATTCTTTATTTTACTGATTTGTCCGGTTCTTGATGATAAAATCGACGGGCGAGATACTTTTTTGACTTATGATATCGAAAAATGTGTGGTGGTAATGTAAGTTTTTCATTCATTAATTTTTAGTTACATTTGTATAACAAAAGATCTAAAAACCGGAGCAGTTGGTTTTGGCATAGAGAAGATAAAGCTTATTTTCGGAAACTTGCATTCCATCCAAAGTGCCTTTTGCATACCTTAATATTGCCTCTTATTCACGATTCTATCGGCAGCAAAGCCTGACTCCATCTCAACATCCCCATCACTCTTTCTCAGAAGCAGCTCTGATAGCGCAAAGGCGGTAGATATCCAAACAAACATAATAGCGGCGCGTGCGCACGTCTCATACTGTTTACGTGACCGGCAGCTGCCATAACAACAGTAGCTCTGCTTATAAGTTAGTTGCTTCACTACAACCTCTCGCATTTGTTTAAAATACGGTTTCAAATATGAAAAGAATTCGGGAGTGTTATACCAAGGCCAGTTAAGGCTGATTAAGTACAGTACCTATCTCTTACCTACAAGTGTGTATTCTGTGTTCCAGTAATACGACAATCAGCACGGACAATCAATCCAGTTCCATACAGATTGAAATTTTAGGTATCATCATCATTCTCTTGCCCATTTACCATTATTTGGGGTCGGAGCAATATGTCATCCTCCGCCATTCAGCTCTCTTAGCCGTCGTTTCAGCACTAACTCCTTTCTTACACATATCATCCTTCACACAATCCATCCATCTATATTCTTCCTACCACAGCCATCCACGTTCATACACATTAACACTTGTCTCATAACATGACACTCATCTCTCCGCATTACATGCCCATACCACGATAATCTATTACCATGCAATTTTTCCGTCATAGGTGCTACTTTTTAACTTCCTCTAATATACTCATTCCTTATGTTGTCCATTCTAGTTATACATATACACCACACATCCATCTCAACATTCGCATCGCAGCTGTATGCAGTCGTTTCTCATCCGTCCCTTTTGTGGCCCAACACTCTGATCCGTAGGTACATGACGAAAGGTCTTATAATGGTTTTATATATTTTCCCCTTCACTCGGGATTCAGGAGTCGCAGATCGTTCCCGTAACCTGCCGCCGCACTTCATCCACCCGAGTTCATTCGGGCTTCACGTCCCGATCTATTTCTCCATCTCCTTGTATGCGTGAGCCGAGGTACCTACCGAAAGTCGGAGTAGACTGGCAGAATGAAATTTTAGGTATATTAACTAGGGATGCAACGATTCGGCCATTACGATTACGATTACGATTACGATATTAATCGTTATTTATTACGATAACCGATGCATTACGATTATTTAAACAAATTTAGTAGAGATTATCCTCAGAATGAGTTCTCACAGTGTTTCTTTGCATTCCAATGAAAGTAAAATCATTAAAAAAAATGTTTCAATTTTCCAAGATTTTTGTAACTTTTAACTCCTAATTTGAGATCGAAGTCAAAGATACACTTGGCCAGGATTCTGACTCGTTGATGCGTGGAGGCTAATTCGCTTTGAAAAACACAATATTGAACATGATTCTGAGGTATAATCTCGTTAAATAAACCGATATCTCGTCCGATTGACGTGGGAGATTGATCTTTTGAAATTAATGTGGATGAGATATCGCGAGAACGAAAATGTATGTAATACTTCAAACCCAAAATCAAATCAAAGACATCAGTAGAATAAAAAAAAAGAGAGTCAAGTCTGAACAATAAAAAAATCAGAATTTGGTCAAAATGAGCTAAAATGGCAGCGAAAGATACGATTTTTCTAAAGTTGTTTTTCGGCTCTGGAATCTAGTATTCAGGTCTGGTATTTGTGAACAAATGCAATCTGATTAACGTTTTTAATTCATTTTAATAATCGTACGATTCTTAATACGGTGCATTGCATCGTTATTAATCGTGATTATTACGATTACAGATGCAAAACGATGCACCGCTTCGTAATCGTTGCATCCCTAATATTAACGTATATTAGATAAGTAGGTAATTAGCTTAACTATGAACTGGATGGACAGAAGAGCCCGTACACCGATTGTACTTATTATTAAAGAAAAAGAAAATACAAACTTACTGAAACGATAAAATAACCTAAATTCTGAAGAAAATTGGCAAATAAGATAAAATCTAACACTTTTCGTGCAAATTAGGGTCGCGAAACCTCGTTACTAAAATGCTAAGTTATTACCGTCGCCAGTTATGGAGGAATCTCGTTACACTGGGGACTGGGGAACGATATGACAACGGATTAACGGGTTCTTATGCCTTGTATGTCTTGACGCCTTCCTGTGAACCGTCAACCGCCTATCATAATGTTAATTTATAAGTTGAATTAACATTATGATAGGCAACTTGTTTGTTAGCATAATCCTGAGTATGTTTCCTTTAGTCTTAAATTAAAGTCTTTTTATTATTAAAAGCGGTTTGAATTTGTTTTTACCTACCCATAATTGTGTATTAATCAATAATTGAACCTAAAATATTAGCCCACGGAAGTAATAATAATTGTCTTCGGGATATATTTGTAAATTTTTTACTGGTTTTGTTTATTCCCATTTTCCCATATAGTCCGAGATCCGACCCTAAAATTATGCACCTATTTAATAGGCGAACCAGTTTTACCAGTTTTTTAGATCATTCTCCTTCCGATGTCACCTCATTTACTTCCCTAATAGACAGGAGGAAAAAGTTATGCCAAAAATTATAATGGAAAAGGTACTTGCGGCTGGATTTTTCTAGGCAACTTGGCGGAGTTGAATTAACCCCTGTGTAAACATACACTAGAATCACATTTTGTTCACCTATTAAATAGGTGTATAATTTTACGGTCGGATCTCGGACTAATATATCTGTTGATCAGTAGGTACCATTATACAAACTTTTAGGTCTGTTCTCTCGATTTGGCTTAGCGTCCTCGACCAATGACTGCGTCGCGTCGTCTAGACAAATTCTACATTTTAGTACTTCCGCATGACATCATTCTCACGCTCACAGATTTCGATTAATTTAATTGTTATCTATGACTTAGGCACAGACTTTGGTAGGTAAGATGACGATGAAAATGGAATCACTAATTCTATTCACGTAGGGTAACTACTAACTAGCTAGGGTACGAAAGTCGTTGAACATATGAAAAATAAACACGTTTGTTTCTTTTATTTATCGGTGAATTCTGTGATCATATTTTGACTTCTAGCAATCGGACATAAGTTATCTAAAATTACATGGAACTTTACTAGATCCGACTTGCACCAGTTGCACCGGAAGCGAGTTCAGTGCCCGTTTAATGTAATCACAATGCAAGGCGTTGCTTACGATGCTGATAATTTCGTTCACCGCCTCGTAATTATAGTTCACTAACTTTAGCAAAACATTCGGTTTTCTAATATTAAAAACTAATCAAGTATGTAGTTTTAGTTGGTTTCATTAAATTCTAAAGGCATTATAAGCCAAACCAGTGCGTGATTTAAGAGGGGGGTCATTCCTATTTTGTCTGTTTTCGAACCGATTTTTGATAACCAAATTATTACATTGAATATGTATAGTTCACATAACATTGTAGATACGTTCTTTCTGCAGGTCATCTAACCGTTGAAAACACGATTCTATTAAATTTTCTCGATAGAAAAGAGGAGCAAAGTAAGCTCGATTTCAGATTTATAACCAGTTTTACAAGAATCACCCTACACCATTTCTTCTGAATATACCATCATTTGAAAGGTAAATAATTATAGCAGAGCTTCTACCCGATGGATTTTTCCCCAAACACCCAAGAGAAAAGATATTGATGAAAAATACGTTTTTTTGCGATCTTACTTTCAATTGAAGCGGGATGTCTAATTGCAAAAGTTTGTTTGTTAGAAAGAGAGGCTTGCTCTACTAATACCAAGCCTTAAGTTACCCATAAATCGAGTGTCAAAAGTCACCAGTACTTTTTTGTAAGGAAATAAAAAAATATAGAACAAGAATAGCTACAAATAAGTATAAAGGAAGAACCCGAAACTAACATAGGTACCTAACTAAAGTATATTTAGCTAAAGTATGCTATTAATATGGGTTGGATCTTGGTTGGAGACTTTGAAAATTGCGATGTTGTAGACAGTGGCTATAAGCTGGTCTCCAAAACTGCATTTAACTGTGATTTAACGCAATAAATTGCCTGTTATTTGTATCGACGACCTTAAATTTTCATACTGTGTAATATTTGTTTATGATTGAAAATTAGCTAACACCGTAAACAATCACAAAGCAATAAAACAGCGGCTAAATCGGTAGCAATAAAACTGTGTTGGCGTCTGGACTCTGGCTGATTTTACCTCAATCCATATTGCATAATGGAGAACCTAAATTCTGACCCGCATTGTTCTCTAATTATACTCATTTTCTCCACGTCAAATATATAGCACATCCACAGAGAATCATTGCTTTCCCATAAATGTCCTCAAGTAAAATATGAAAGGTATAATAAATAAAAGCGGTCAAGTGCGAGTCGGGCTACTCCCGCACCGAGGGTTCCGTAACACACAACTACAAAACACAACATTATTAACATAGAAAAAAAACCTTTTTTTGTCCGGGACCTATAGCGCGAGACCGACTCACACATGGCCGGTTTTTAGTATTTGTTGTTATTCTGTAGGGTATTATACTCTATAATCACACTAAGTTTGATGCTTGTATGTATTACCGTTTTTACGATAGAGCGTGAAGAAAAAACGTTAATAAAAAATAGTTTCTTGTTGAGAACCCCCCTTAATATATAACTTTTTGAAATTTTTATTATTTGTTAACAAATCCGCCGCAATAATTCATAATCTGAGAAAATTTCAACTATCTAGCTATTACGGTTCAAAAGTTACAGCCCTAAATAGGTAGGACAGACGGACGGACGGACAGACGGACAGACGGACAGACGGACAGACGGACAGACGGACAGACGGACAGACGGACAGATAGACGGACGGACGGACGGACGGACGGACGGACGGACGGACGGACGCACGGACAACGTAGGCTTAGTAATAGGGTCCCGTTTTTACCCTTTGGGTACGGAACCCTAAAAAAGCGCCTGTAGGTAGGTACCTCGTACCCTAAACCTTTCCATCAAAAGGCACATTCATTATGCAATACGTACGTTTCGGAAACGCCCACACCGGATATTGTGAAGAGATATACACCTACATGCATCTGTATTCTACTTACTACTTTTCTGTTTAGGACGTGGTATGGTCACATGGTGATATTTACATCCTATTCCATTAGAACTGCCTAAATCTAAAACCTATATGTATACGAGTATATTATACTCATAAGTATGATGTAAGAAATATAACATTTACATATTATGTAAATGTTATATTTCACAAATCAAACACTTAATCTAAATAGATACCTACCTAGGTAATTAAATAGCATAAAATCATAAGACGTAGTATGTGGAATATATTATAGAGCTGTCAATAATTGACAAAACTACAGAAAAACTTTGAAATCTAGGTAATGTCGAAGCCACTTCAATAGTCTAATTTATTATCTATTCGTATGGCGAATTTCGTTTGTAGGCATAAAGTTCATAAGTCCACATCAAGCGTCTGAAGCCATCGGAGGGCCTCAAAAAAATAGTCTAATATTGAATAAGTATTCTTTATCTTAAAGAAATAGAATATAAACGCATTTGAAATCCTATCAAGCTTAATTCTAAACATTTGTAAATAGTTACCACTAGGTCCTAGAATAAAGGCCTGTTTCACCACTTCTGGATAAGTCGTGGTGGCATCGTGGTGAAACAGACTCGTAACTTGAAAAGCAGTGAACCATCATTTTAGAATTCCTTTTTAAGTAAAAAAGCAAAACCAATCGGAACGATACCCCGTGGTTATTATTTGCTGTTCGCGTGGCAGGAACCCTTCAACTTAGGTACATCAAAAGCTTTTTGTGCATTTGCATTAAAAATTTCGAGTCTCATCTTGGCGCATGCTCGTGTGTTGAGGAAGGGTGCGGCAGACGGCCTGACGCCCTTCCCTTCCTGGGGTGGATCGGGTCGATGAACGCACCAAAACAAAGGCTTTGTATACCACCTGTAGCCCCACACTATCCTATGGTATTTCAATCGATAACTAGCTGGATACCGTGTTTCTGTTCTGAATGGACGTCTCGTTTCTATCAAAATACAACGCAGGTAAAATATTTTTTTTTTTGCAAATCATTCCCGACCCATTTGATTTGTCTTCGATATAAATGCAAATGTTTGGCCTCACGAATAGAGATGCAAGTTTACGAGGACACTTCTATAAATTCGTTGTCTTTTTTCGTACAGTCGAATTGACCTCTATGTTGTTCGTTTACAAACGCGGTGTTAAGGCTAACTTAAAAATATTTATTTGAACAATTTCATTATTTTTAAGCTCTGTGTTCAGAACGTTTATTGCTTGCTACAAACACAAGTTATTACGGTCACAACTTTTCTTTATCACGCCATTGTTCAGTTTTGAGAACTTGTACGTTTTCTGTACCTTGAAATATTATTTGTTTTCAAATATAGATTATCGTATTACAGAAACCTTAGTATTAAATCTGCTCAGAGGCCAAAATGTTAATCTTGTATTTAGTGTGCCGTTCGATACAAATGCAACGTCGTTAGTTAGAAATACTTAGAACTTCTATTATTTTAACTGCGCGTCTCATATAAGAAAAATAATTAGGTAGTTATAATCTTAATTTCAATGTGCATTATTAATATAAAATAGAACGGTGAACGTGAACACATGTCTATAAATACATTAAATCTACAAGAAGGCCTCTATTTTAAAACAAAACAACATGAAATAGATTCCCCAGTGAACTGAGTTTCGAAGTGCAGCCAGATTAATTAGATGGCTTCCTGAGATCGTCACGGGGCGCTCCATGGTATAATGGCCTGCACTTGCATTGATGAGGGGAGTCTTTTAATTTGTTTTATTTAACCATTGCCGTTTCAACTGTATAACAACAAGATAGAGTACACATTTTCGCAGCAAAGCAGACGAATTGAGTGTTACCTACCTTTTTGAAATTATGAAAAACGATAAGCCCAATTAAATGCAAATTCACTACGAGTTGCTTGACACAGACACTTTAGGAGAAAAATAACAATTTGAACCTTGTGTGTACCACTAAAAGTTATAAATAAAATTTTCTCAAGCAATTTCTCAACTTTACAAACCGATAGATAACTAGGTGCGTTTCGAATAGCCAGAACCCGGATAAGGCTGTGATTAAACTGACCTCTAGTCGCGAATCGCGGGCTTATCGCGTAATATTACTGTCATTATGTCATCCATCGAGCCTTGAACTCTGTCTCTTATTATGTAAATAGCAATCTCAGGTCTTGTAATGAAGGCCTTGTAAACGAGTCTGTCTTGCAATTTGCAATGCTATTCAATGAAATTCAAATGAGATAAATACGCGACAAGGCAATACAAATCGTTTACCTAGTGTATTTTATTTACCTATAATACTTACTTAGACTATGACAGGTATGATTGTGTAGATCTCAATAATCGTTGATGTCGTTAAGGAGGTAGATAAAGTATGGCTTGGAGCATAATATAATTGTTTGGTACCTTCATTTTATGAGTTAGCACATTATAAGAAAGAGCATCTATTACAACATTGGTACCTTTAGGTTATATCAGCCCTATTGTGCCTTAACCGACTCTACATACGAGTAATAATGAAAACCCAACACTTCGTAACTAAAATAAAACTAAACAAGGTAGGTACTATAAATAAAAAGGTGCATAGCCTCTCACGAAGTAGGGGTTAAAATGGCGACAAAAGAGCGTACATTAAAATATGCAATAGATTTTCGAAAGTAGGTAAATGCTTTGGAATGTTATGTTCCCGAATTGGTAAATAAATTTAAGTCACCGCAGAACAGAATTTACATTCGGTCTACTTATATCGAAGTCTATATAAAAATAATAGAATCGAAAACATTAGCTCCTTCTACAGGGTGTAACAAAACACCCTAGTAATACTTCAGGAGGTGCTTCAGTCCATCAAACTGAACAACTTTCACTATGGAGCCAACATCGAGAAAAAATTAAAAAATCTGCTGTCCCTGTCCCATACATTGAGTCGAGCCGGTATTGCAGTTTTGTATGAAACAGAGGATTTATATTTCGCGATTTCGAAGTTGGCTCCATAGTGAAAATTGTTCAGTTTGATGGTCTGAAGCACCCCCTTAAGTATTACTCGTGTGTTTTGTTACAACCTGTATAAGCCGCTAAATGAATCTTAATAAACAGTTATGCATTAAACAAACAATAGTCGGAAACTCCCGCGCATCGACGCAGAATTTTGTTTAACGAGAAACCAGAATAATTAGTCATGTGGGAACATCAATGACAATCGCTAAACGATTATGTTATGTGCAACAGACCTTGAATTCACACAATGTGTCGTTTTAACTTTAAATGTTTGGAAGGTTGAGACTAAGGATTCGTTAATTACGAATAATAAAAAAGTAATAAAAATCTTTATTTGCAGATAAGAGCCCTATTACAATGTGTTCTTTTAGCATATTTAAATTATTATCACATACCTACCTATACTTTTAACTAAGCCTTCATTCGTTTCATTAATCGGCATGTCTGTTTGTCTGTCATAGGCACCACAGACCGTATAGGTAAGAATATCAAATGATATTTGTTTTAATCTTTTGCCAAATGGCTGATGGATGCATTTCTATAAAATGATGACTGAAGATGCAGCATAATCAGAAAAAAAAATCGGTCAAGTGTGAGTCGGACTACTCGCGCACCGAGGGTTCCGTACCACACCACCACAGAACACAACTTTATTAATTTAGAAAAAAAAACTTTTTTTGTCCGGGACCTCTAGCGCAAGACCGACTCACACTTGGCCGGTTTTTAGTATTTGTTGTTATTCTGTAGAGTTTGCTCTATAATCACACTAAGTTTGACGCTTGTATGTATTAAAAACGTTGATAAAAACTAGTTTCTTGTTGAGAACCCCCCTTAATTTTTAACTTTTTGACATTTTTATTATTTGTTAACAAATCCGCCGTAATAACGCATAATCTGAGAAAATTTCAACTATCTGGCTATTACAGTTCAAAAGTTACAACCCTAAATAGGTAGGACAGACGGACGGACGGACAGACGGACGGACGGACGGACGGACAACGTAGGCTTAGTAATAGGGTGCCGTTTTCACCCTTTGGGTACGGAACCCTAAAAAACCAAACGGAAATACCACTAAGGTCAGCTCCAACCGAGGATTTTTTTTTATAACTTATTTACAAATACAGGGTCCTTCTTAATATGCTGACACTTTTTTTCAGATCATTATACTGAACCACTTTATATGGGAGTTGGGACCGACATCGAAATCACGAAAAAAAATAAGTTTTCTCATTTGGCTCAAGGAAGGTGTGTAGTTTTCTATGGAACAGCTGATTTTTTTTCGCGATTTCGATGTTGGTGCCCTAGAGAAAGTTGTTCAACTTGACGAAGTGTCAGCATATTAAGAAGGACCCTGTATATAGGTACAATAAGGTTAACACCTTCAATATTAGATAAGTAGTATAATCGTAAGGCCTATGTTATGTATGTTGGTTATGATATGCGGTAAGTAGAGCGGGCGTTCAATGTTCATGTGCACTTCGGTAAGCCAACCACGCAATCCGAGCCTGAATATCAACTAAATATTTATTACCTACTTAGGTACCCATATAATATTAGACGGACTTAGACGGCCCGGTAGCACAGTCGGTAGTGAACCTACCTGCTGTGCCGAGGGTCGCGGGTTCGAATCCCGTAAGGGACAAATATTTGTATGATGAATATGAATATTTGTACCCGAGTCATGGATGTTTGTATCTATATATGTATTCTATATCGTTGTCTAGTCATCATAATACAAGTCCAGGCTAGATTCTGGTACTTTAAATGTGACTAGATAATTTGTGTGACATTGTCCAAGATATTTATTTATTTATTTATTTAATATTAAAACATTGATTTATTTACAATATTACTTATACATCAATGGCAGCCAAAGTGAATTTAACGCAAATACTAAGATAGGTACCTATACCTTAAAAACCATATCGTAATCTTTTTCTTGTAAATATCTTATTGTACAGACACACTTCTGTTACAGTTTTAAAATAGTTTAGATTATTAGTGTAGTGAAGATATACCATGTTAATCTTAAATTATTACTGCACTTCGTTTGCCCATGTCCCTGTGATAATCTTGTAATTTTTTATTCACTTAACATTTTTCTATGTAAATATGACCACTAGGTACCTATTTTATATCATAGAGTGGTATAAAACAGTACCTACCTACGATGTAGAGATGTAATTATATCACCATGCGGTTAAACTGCAGTCGTTAGACGTCTACTTTTTCCCTTTCTGAGATAATTGTTAAGCGATTATGGACTTACCTAGCCGGTAATAAGTAATTAACTACACGTTAAAGTAAATGCGTTTAAAAGTAGCGAGTAAAATAACTTTCTAGAAAACATAACGTTAAGATTTATTCTAGTGTTTACTCAATTTCTTTGACAGTTCTTAAAACGCATTCTTAATCAAAACAACAAAGCGCAGTGCTTACGGTCTCATTTTCTCGTGACGAAGATTACCAGCAGAGAAGTTCCATTGTGTCCATTCAGCAAAGGGCTGTTGTAAAGTCAAGAACTCACTGCCTGTCCACAAAAAACGTCCTCAGATCGCGGTACAATTTTATTTAAACTTCAACAACACTTTTAAAATCATTCGAATAAACTTGGCTCGAATATCCGCCCGGCTTAAAAAAATTCGAAACAAAAATATTATCGCTCGAATTTTAAACGCGAACGCGCGATCAAGACCAAAGCCCGGCGCAAACTCGCCGACCACCAACGCCACGTTCGCTCAGTATACAGCCATAACTATGGACAAACCACGGGGTCTATTGTACGGTAGTTCGCCAGACATGCCAACCCCCCTCGTAGATATACCTCTACCTAAAAAGCTATAGGCACTCTGTTTACATTTCGACTGTATTTTCCATGACAATTTTCCTTCGCATCTTGTTATTTCGGCTGTTTATTTAATCAACATCTGTCTAGACAGTCGGACAGTCTCCTTTATTATGTGTGTAATCAATCTCTACCAACGAAGGCTGAACAAAATCGATACCGTTGTTTCTTAATCTGTATTTGTTGTGGGTGCTATGTGGGTGGGTAGATATTTCAATAAAAGCAGCTCAAAGTTAGTAGGTGGTATTGACATAAATTGTATAATCTGTTGGACAAATTAAAACGTAGGACAATATAATTATTATAGCATAATTTATACACAGCTTGAATACGTATAAAGCAGTACCGTATTCCGCGACAGTAATTAACATATGAATGTATTAGGGGTCCACTTTCTATGGACATATGCTAAAAATACATCAGTCGAAACGACATACAAATCGTCAAGTGAAAGTGTTAATGGCATTGGTTCGCTATAGTACCTACAAAGTGGACAATAGTCATTAACGAGATGTAGAAGGTGTTATTGATTGTAGAAATAGGTCGCGGTTGGTGAAAATATTCGAATTAGTAATACGCTACGAATAAAAATGTATAGAAATGTAAATCAAGCTCAAAAAATGGCACCAAAAAAGTACACAGTGTTCTTTTGTTCTTTACAAACTCTACCTTTGCGCCAAAACTCATAAAACTTGACATTTTTCAAGAGGTGCCAAAAATTATATTGATTTTGTTTAGAGTTATTCTTTCTTATTCGTAGGTAATACGCTGCGATCAAATATATTGCCTCAACTCTCAATTTAACCAAAAAATTCGGATATTGATCCCTTGTCCTTAGATTTGGTATTCTGTAGCAATGGAGGTTTTGAGTACTCCTCCTAGGCTAGTTAATTAGTTTTCTGTTGGTAGGGTAGACTCTGCCGCACGCCACGCCAGCCCAGTCCCGGCTAGCCTAGCATGGTATCATATGAAATTTAATAACCCACGATTGCCCACGAGCTTCTCTTGTTGTTAGTAGAAACAGTAGAAGAATAACACGAAGGTATACAGAAGGGTAGATAGAACGATATTTATAATAAGAAGGGTAGTTAGCTAAATCCTGTTAATGGTATGACAGTGGTTGTCAAAATTCACTAAAAATCAACTAAAAAAATAGACAATATTTAATCGTCGGTGAATAAAACTTGTTTTGACTTAGAATATCGTTTTGAAAAGTGGGTTTATTCAATAAAAAATGTGAGGTACAATTGGCTACTTGACAACTAGTCAAATCAGCTACTCTTTATCGGACGTCAAAACATGCGCTTTGTATGAAGATTTGTACTAAATATTGAGTTGTGACGTCATCAACATTTTTATTACTTTTTATAGTTTATCTTGTTATTAAAAATAGTATTCAAGCTAAAAACTCAATGAAGATGGGAGTTTAGCGTTATTTTCTAACCCTTTTTTTATTGAGTAGATAAAAATAAAATATATTGAATGTAGTCAAATACCCAATTGAAAAGTACAATTTAATAATTTGCTGCTATTAGTTTATCTAGGTTGGCAAAACTTAACTGTAATTTATTACTCCAAGCAAAGATTTTTTTTGGTATAGACCAAAAAAAATCTTTCGACTCCAAGCATAAAATAAAACTTTACCGTCCTCTGTTTCCTTGAAGGCAGTGTGAGCCCCTGGCCCCTGTGAGACCCAGTGTAATAAAGAGATCTTTTTTTTCGTTCCCATAATGGCGTTTTCGACCCATGACTTACTTCTTAACGTAACTCCTTAGATTTCGATATTGGTCCCATAATGAAAGATGTTCAGTTTGATGGTCTAACTAAAGCACCATCTAACTAAAAGTACGTAATAGCATAATAGAAAACTTTATTTTCGATCAACTGAGACCACAATTTTGTTAGTAACACACTTAGCCAATTGTTTCTTTAATATACACAATTACACACACAGCATATCGTAGAATGAATCAATGATCAATGAATTTAGGTTTACATTCTGTATATTCAAAAATGTGCAATACAACTATGTATCGCTATGGCACTAGGTTGTAAAAGTTTGACTATCACAGCACTGTAGCCCCCATGCATTAGTAACATCGCCCCCACACTAACACGCCGAGGGGTGCCTCAGATCAAAATACTGTGCAGTTTTGGTTTGGGAAGCATTGTAGGATGCACCGGAACTACCTAGATGCTTGAGCAACATCGTCGATGGCCTTCTATGGCATAGAAAATCAGGGCTGCCGATTCCGGGGAATTTCCCCGATTTTCGGGGAATGAGGGGTGCGTGCGGGGAGAGCGCGGGGAATGATTCAAATCGGGGAATTTCGGGGAATCGCCTATTTGTAATAAATGTCGAGCAAAGGATGTCTTAAGAAGAGGAATTGCTAAAATTAGAACTGAATCGGACTATCCTTAGTCCGATAGTGTGGGAGAAATATAAATAATAAATAAAACTTATTGCATTCTAAATATTTATGTAGATTTTTTGATAAAAATTAGAAGACAAAGAAGTTGATAAGCTAATTTTTGAAACATTTAACTACATTTTGCATGAAAAAATGCTTTATTTCTTGCATGTTACAGTGTCGGGGAATTTTCGGGGAATGCATGATTGGAAATCGGGGAAATTCGGGGAATTGAGCCTACTTAAGCGGGGAATCAAGAAAGAAATTTACATTGGCAGCACTGTAGAAAATGCGAGTTTTACCATCTATTAGTTGTATTTTACATTAAACGGTCCCAGCACGCTTCGAAGAGGGGTGGTCCAGATCAAAACACGGTAGGAACTGTGTGGGGTACCATCGTGTGATGTTCAAGAGAATCGAACTTTCGTTGGTGCACCACCGATGGCTAGATGTATCGTGGCACGTGAACACTTTACGGATTGTCTGCCCCTACAAATGTCCCACTACCATCCCACCTAATATATTATTTTCCGATTTCTAATGTTGACTTTTCACAGAAACCTATGGTAGGTACTTTATTTTCCATTCTATAAGTGAAATTAATAATATAATTATCTAATCTAAAGAGTTCATTTCAATTCTGTTTCATTTAGGCTTGTTTTACCCCTCCTCTATAGAGTCTAGAGTCAAATTAGGCCAGTTTGACAGCAACTGGTCTGCCTTGAGGCAACTGATTCTAAGTAGAAATTATCGGGAAAATAACCAAATATAATGTTGAAAATCTTGACGAGTTTTAGGCCATTAAAACTCAACTAAGTCCTCTCTAACACTGAAACGTTTACCAGCTTCTCTCTTGAGTCCTTTTATTTTCTTCATAGCTCCAGTTTATTCTTAGGTAGGTATGTGTCGTCGTGCATCGTATGCATTTCCCGTGCATTGCAATGCACAAATGCATCGATCGATACCAAAGCGAGGGCAAACCTCCTGAGGGGTAGCTACGTCTTCCGTTAGTTGCCACTATTGAAACTCTGATGTTTGTTATCTATTTATATACAAAAATGTATAAGCATAAGATAACACACTAGTGCATTACGCATATACCTACATACATACATATTATGTTAGTTTAATTTCTTTTTAATAATATTGATAAGCTGCAAAAGCTTAGGTGAGACCTTTGCCCAATAATAGGACGAAACATGTTCAAAAATATTATACAGGGTGTAACAAAACACCCTAGTAATATTTAAATGGGTGGTTCAGTCCATCAAACTGAATAATTTTCACTATACAGACAAAATCGAGAAAAAAAAAACGCTGTTTCATAAAAAACTACATTACCGACTTGACTCAAATTTATGGAACAGCCGTTTTTTTATCGACTTTGTCTCCACAAAGTAGTACCTATATGCAATGAATGGTGTATTTATTTACAATATTTACAGTATAGGTACATTAACAATAATCTTAATAGCCTAGCCTAGTCAAACTGAGAAAAAACTTAAAAAAAAAATTATAAAATAGAAAAAATAAGACATTAAGGCAAAGGAGCACAGGGTCCCGGGAGGGTCTTCGTCGAGCACATCTTCTACCTACAAGTACTACCTACCTATAAAAGTTGTTCAGTTTGAATTTGAAGGTCTAAACCTAAACTAAGCCACCCTTTAAAATATAACTGGGATGTTTCGTTCCACATTGTATTTGTACTTAAAATGAGTAACAAGAAAAATAAAATATGTTGATTTTGACAACTAACTCGTTCAGTGAATAAACATTTCATTGAGAATTTTTATATTTTTATGTGAATTAAGTTTATCTTTTTTTCAGTCACTTAAGTACGTTGATATTGAGTTACCTACATTGTCTTTGTACGACATTCAATTCAGAAGAGGTTGATGGTAATGAAATGACATCATAATATTAACGTGGCATTAATGCATCTTAATAACCTGTTTGATCATGGAATGCACAGCGTATCATTACTAATTATATCATGTATTTCCACTTAATTGTGTTTCAACACATTATCCATGTCGTAATTAATGTACCATTTAATTGAACAAAGTATTACTTCACTGGCAAAAATAGATGTCTCGTCATAGAATCATTCTGATTCTAGGCAAATAGTACGTGAATATCATACAGAAGAATAGAGGATTTAATAGTCTATTGTGTACCGTTTTGGTGAATGTTAATTAACTAAAGAAAAACAAGGGAACAAAAAACATTCAGTTGAATAAATTAAAAACCGGTCAAGTGCGAGTCAGGCTACTCGCGCACCGAGGGTTCCGTACCACACAATATTAACTTACAAAAACGTTTTGTTTTTTCCGGGACCGGGCGCCAGACTCACACTTGACCGATTTTTAATATTTGTTGTTAACTTGTAGAGTTTGCTCTATAATCACACCAAGTTTGACGCTTGTATGTATTACCTTTTTTACGATAGAGCGAGAAGAAAAAACTTTGATAGAAAGTAGAAACTAGTTTCTAGTATTAGGAGCCCCCCTTAATTTGTAGATTTTTGTAATTTTTATTATTTGTTAGCAAATCCGCCGTAATAACGCACATTCTGTGAAAATTTCATCGGTTCTGTTCTATTACCGTTCAAAACTTACAGCCCTAAATCGGTAGGACAGACGGACGGACGGACAACGTAGACCTATGAATAGGGTCAATTTTTCACCCTCTCTGGGTACGGAGCCCTAAAAAAAAACTAGAAAAAACACTGTTCACAATTATTCGATCCAATTAAATCGATTTTATTTGACCCTCTCGCAGCGATCGAAAGATAAATTCCTTCGTACCGAGAACTTACAATTAATGAGAATGGAGAGATCATTTCGCTCGTTTCTCGAGCACCGTTAAGTAGACATTAATCGTTGGCCGTCTATAATTGCATCACGTACTCGTATCTGATTCACCTACAGACCAGCTTTCTATGACGAGACTTACATTGACTCCATCCTGTTTATTTATAAAAGATACCTATACTTATCTCATAGATGCTATTACAGGCCTACAGGGTGTTAAGGAGTTGACGTACATGATACTGATCAACGTTCGCCAAGGAACCTAAGAATAATTCGCAAAAACAATTAAACTTTTCATGCAAACGTTTGATCAGCTGATTGCGTTTAGTATGGCAAGTCCACTTCTTCTTTTTTTTTCGCTTATTTTAAAATTATGTTCCTTGGGGAAAGTTATTCAGTATAATGAGAACCAATCTGCAACTGACTACACTAACAGCATGTTACTATACATACCTATCATGAGCATAGGCATTAGAATAGATAATAATAGTTACATTATTATCTATTCTTATAGCATAGGCACAGTGGTGTAAGAAAAAGTATCATTAACTCTAAGACCACATATTCTATCCATTAAACTCAACAACCTTTACCATTTTGGAACAAAACTGTTAGCCCAGTCATTTTACGATTTGAGCCGGGACTAATTATTAATTGATATTTTTTTTCGTTATGATATTTAAGAGCCAATGCTTAGAAATGTACAAAAATTACAAAAAAATTACGTCAGCAACAGCCTCAAATATAAAATTTAGCATTTATATCTCGTTCTAAAGAACCAGCAGATGGTAAATTTGTTTTTGCAGATTTTTAATGCTTTACCATTATACATACTTCAAACATGGTGTTAATATTTTTTTCTACTTAGGAGGCTTTGAAAAATACACTAGTATTTTCTAATTAATATCTTATTTTTAAAATTTCAATGCTTATTTTATTGCTCTAAAATTATTTATATTGTTAAATCTAATTAAAAAGAGTGTAATAATATTAAATAGTTAAAAGCCTTCTGGGAGATACAATTTTGATTTTATATGTTGCGTAGAATTTTTTTTATATCTTTTCAGATCGTCTTTTTGTCACTAAATGGTACCGGTTACAGTTTAAAAGTCCCATTAATAAAATTACTCCCCACTCCTCCTAACAAAACTCCGTAAAATGACTGGGCTACGTCAGATCAAAACAAAATCAGCTTTTCCCTGCAATACTTACTCTATTCAAACGTATGGGACAGCAGATTTTTTTGTTCTGATAGGTTTTTCCCATAGTAAAAGTTTGTGGGGACTTGCTACAGATGTCAGCACCCACAAGTTATAGCAAAGATGCCAACAGATGGCGATACCGTTGCTCTCGGAAATATGCTCCATACAAAGACAACGTTCATCGTAAATACGTAACTCGTAACCTACTACACATAAAGTTCACAATAGAATGCGAGACATAAATCGCGCAAGAGAAATAATCACTGAGATTCGATATACCTATACAGGGTGTACAATAAAATGGGACAGCTACTCAAAGGGGTGCTTCAGACCATCAAACTGAACAACTTTCTCTATGGGACCAATATCGAAATCGCGAAAAAAAAATCCACTCTCCCATACAAAACTGCAAACATAACTCGACTGAAATGTATGGGGCAGCAGATTTTTTTTTCGTGATTTCGATATTGGTCCCATAGAGAAAGTTGTTCAGTTTGATGGTCTGAAGCACCCCTTTAAGTAGCTGTCCCATTTTATTGTACACCCTGTATACAAGGTCCAACTAAGAACTGTTGGACCACGGCCGGTCCCCAGGCTTCACACATAGCCTGGTGGAAGATCTTCCCTTTTCAATGGAGGAACATTCCCAGTAGCACCTCTATAAGTTGTTCAATTTGATGGGTAGAGTATTGTGGTTTAAAGTTTAGTTATACTTTTCCTTACACCCTGTATAGGAACCTACTTATTTCATCTGAAAAGCAAAATATTTATATTTCTATATCTCCCAGTTGAATAGGTACCTATGACGGTTCTATAATTTATATTGAACCATAACTGCGAAGTCGATGTTAAAGTTTTTTTTACACGGGTCAATTAGAAATAACAATTATGTCTCCCGACCTACATGGTTGATTTAACCAAGTAACTGGTAGATTTAACTAAGTAGCTACATGGTAGATTTAACTAAGTAACTGGTAGATGTAACTAACTACATGGTAGATTTAACAAAGTTCATGGTAGATTTTACAAAGTTCATGGTAGATATAACTAAGTACCTGGTAGGTATATTTAACTAACTACATGGTAGATTTATCAAAGTAACTAGCAGATTTAACCAAACTACATGGTAGATTTAACAAGCTTCATGGTAGATTTGCTAAACTAAAGTGGCAGTGGGCGGGGCACATTGCTCGCAGAACCGATGGCCGATGGGGCCGAAAAGTTCTCGAGTGGCGACCGCGTACCGGAAAGCGCAGCGTGGGTAGGCCCTCCACACGGTGGACCGACGACCTGGTGAAGGCGGCGGGAAAACGATGGATGAGGGCAGCGCAGGACCGGTCGTTATGGCGATCCTTGGGGGAGGCCTATGTCCAGCAGTGGACGTCCGTCGGCTGAGATGATGATGATGATGATGATGGTAGATTTAACTAAGTACATATCTGGTAGATTTAACTAACTACATGGTAGATTTAACAAACTATATGGTAGATATGAGCGCCGATGATAAATAATGATTTTAGGGGTCGGCGTCGGCGGCGTGACCTTGAAAAAAACTACCTTATTTTAAGAAAAATTAAAAACCATGGTTTTTAGTATCTTATGCTGTCCAGGATAGTAAAAAGAAACCAAAATGTAGGAAAAAAAGATTCCTTCATTCTGTCTTTCTGTAACATATTTAACCTCTTGTAAAGATATTGTTACGGATACAACATTTAAAATTCAATCGTGTCTGGAATGAAGCTATACGAAGGGTATAATAATAATAATTATAAATATGTACATTTTTGTATCAGTTTCATCCCTAGCAACACGTAGGTAAGTTATATTATTAGCTGTGCAGTAGCTGAATAAAGGAAATTAACATCATTCATCTACTTTATACAACTTACGTGTTGCTTGGGATACCTATCGTGAACCTTCTTTAAAATGTAATAAACTAACTGAACGGTCGAATCTTTGTGTACGGTTTTATACGGTCGCTCTGATTCTTGGTTCGTAGGTACCAAGAACGCCATACGCTAAGTAATCTAGAAGGTATATTTTCAAAAAGAAATAGGTTTTCTTTTTGAAAATATATACCTTCTGGATTACTTAGCGTATGGCGTTCATGGTATGAACCAAGAAACATCAAATAAAGTGATCATAAACATGTGCGCAGCTCATGGTGTAGAATCAGATAACTACTGCACTACGCCTGCGCCTGCGCAATGGTGAGAGTTGCCGTACATGCTGTCACTTAATATGGACAAGTGCTGCTTATCTAGAAGAGATCATATAAGGCAACTACAAATTACCTACCCAACAAACTGTTTTCACTTGACTGTGGATGAACCGAATGAGATTTATATATATTTTTTAAATATTATACACTATACAGGCAGGGTGTTCGGGTAATCAGTTGCATTACTTAAAGGCGTGATTGTACCAATATAAAATATACTGAACAAATTTCCCAAAGATACCTATAGGAAAAAAGCAAAAAAAGTTTTGGAGTTCCCATACTAAATGCAAAAAAGTTAAGATTTTTTTTTTCATCTTCCTTTGGCATAGTTGTTCAGCATCATAATATTAAGTACAATCACCCATTAAATTAATGTAACGCAACTGTCTGCCCTAAAACCCTGTATAAAAGGTCATCGTTAAAGATAAACTTTGGGGGCAACTATTTAGTTAACTATTATTATTTGTGATAAGAAGTGGTAGTAGGAACTAATATTATTTTATCGACCGAATTACTTTCTTTTCCCATATATTTTTAGTGAATGAAATAACAGTATGATTGATTAATGATTATCTATTAAAATCTTATTAAAAAAGAACAGAGTATTGTAAACTGTTAACATATCGAACAGGGTGATTCAGGCCATCAAACTAAACAACTTTTACTATGGGAAGAATATTGAAATAAAGAAAAAAGAACTGCTGATTCATAAATTTTTGTCTAGTAGCTATTGGCATTTTCTATGAAACAGCAGATTGTTTTTTCGATCTTGACCCCATCATAATGAAAGATGTTCAGTTTCATGGTCTGAAGCATCCTTACAGTTACTTGTATGACGTTGAATGCCACCCCAAAATTTTAACTGGCTATCTATGTGTATAAGACAGAGATAGGGTTTCAATATTCAATAGTACTTTTTATTCCCATCATATTTCTCCTTCAGTTTATAGTGCGCGACTTAGAATATCACCAATCTAGACAAGGGTCGTAAAAGCTATGCCAATTAATCAACATAATTATGTGACCCCCCGTGTCTAGTTGTCAATAAATCAATCAATCAATCAAACGAACGTTGTCAATCATCTAGTTGTCTCTCTAGTTCCTAGTCTTCGAAATCATCCCTATTGGACGCCCCGTACCGCCTCTACATATTATATAAACCCATATAAATAAATAATTATGGTACTAAAGTATTTGAATGAAAGGGTAACGGTAATAAAATACATGTCGTAGGAGAGTTTCAAGAAGGTTTATTTGATTGTAAACATTAAACATCCAAGAAGATAATCTTAGAACTATCCACAATCTCGCCTAATAAATAAATAGTTCACAAATATGTATAGAATCAAAACATTACTCTAGTATCACTATGTATTTTACAAAAATGACATAATAATATACTTGCCTTATAAAAGGCATTAACAAATATTTGGTATGTATGACGGTTACCTGCTCAAGAGCCTGATGCAAATTTAGAGTAAATCTTAATTTTACTTACAAGATCGTGTCAGAAATAAAGCATCACTTTTGCTCTGATCGTACCAATTAAATCTAAATTTTTAAACAAATTTTACACAAAAATAAATATGTAACGGAAGTAATAAAATATTTATGCAGAACGTAATGTTTGAGCTGATAGTCAAGATCAATTCTAAGTTCAATTTCACTCTCTCATTCATCTTCATCACAAACACAATAGGTTCAAATTTTGGTATTACACAAATTCCATCGTAATTTTATTTTAAAGCTAAAATTGTCATAATATTTGAGTATTTATGTTCTTATACTTATTAATTATTATTATACACGTAATTTTTACATTATAGTAATAAAAATGTATAAAGAACTACATCTATTATGTATAATAGGTTCCTTAATATGAAAACGTACCAAATTAATTCGTTTTCTGAAACCATCAAAAAACTGGGATATTAAAGCAAAATAATTTTTAATAACTAACCTTCTACAGAATTATGTTGACTCATGCGAAATGAATGATAAAAGTTTAAAAAATTATCATTGTGTTCAACAAAATATGTTACTATCACGAGGTAGATATCTACGAAAATTCCTTGACTGTTGTAATAAGTATTATATTTTTGAGTTAGGTACCTCAGGACGCTTTAACTTGAGCAGTAAATAAATTGATACTAATTTATTATACTTTGTAGCATTAAATATTATATAAATTTTAAAAAGCATTTTAAACAAATATGTTCAATATAAATATCTGCATACTAAAAACTTTATAATTATGCATGAATTATGCTCAAATATACCTAAATATGTTCAAAAATTTTACAGCACTATTGGCTGGCAGTGGTGTCCAGTCTGGTATTCATCTAATGATACTTTATAAATATGTAGTTTCAGATTATCAAACTGTTACTTCGTAGGTTTGTATAAATATAAAATTTCTATGTATAAATAAAGTTGCATGTGAAATCAAAATTATTGTTAATACTCTGGACGAAATAGCTAAGTCTATCAACAATCATAGTTATCATGCACTGGATGTACTTATGTTTGTGTCCGATGTCCATTCGGACAACCTACGAGTAAACTATGGACACTATTACGTTATAAGCTCCGAAAATTTCCTACTCATAATATAAAACTTTGGTGTCACTTTTTGCCTAACTACTGGGTCCTCGGTACTTAATATAATGCTAAAGTTTATAAATTTTATCCAAAATACTGACACTACATTTTTATCGCAAAAATATCGCTACAAAATCTCTAAAAATTCTGTTCAGACTATGCTTTTACGCGACTTTTAGTTAAAAATATTATAAGTATAATAGTTTCACAAAATTATGGTCTCATGTTCAAAAAGTTTAGACAATCTATGATTAGGTCGATATTAATGTTCCCGCTAAATCTTAAGAGAAGACTATCAATATATCGTAGCGTTGCGGTTTTATAAATGACAAAATGCTGTAACTAAAAATGTAACCTATTGGAAGACATTTTGTTTCAATCAAAATATTTCAAGTTAATAGAGTGTATCAAAAAGTGGAATGTAGACATTAACTTTACTCTGCTAAAAGTTTCTTTCTAAAACTATAGATAGATACGTACTTAAATAGGATGAAAAATATGAACACAAGAACTTACGTAATATTAGATTCACATTTTTTTAACAATAGTATAAGGCTAAATTGAAGAAAAGTAACCACTAAATATTAAGCGCTAAAATAATAAAAAATCCAACCCGTCTAATTGAGAAATACTGTTAAATATTATCAACGTATCAGTTTCACTATGATAGTTAAAGCGTACGATAAAGCTACAAATAAATAACACTTTAAAATATTTAAATACAATAACTTAACATTAAAGCAGTCAACTTCAAAACTAACACGGACAAGTGCACACCGGATAGACAAATAAAATCATTGAATGTAAATGTATCAGCTAAAGTTGGTATAATCCTTTACACGTTAGTTAATATACAATCTAGTTGATAGATGTTTTAAATCCGGTATCCACTCAGTTTATCTATGGCACTATTTAACACCCAACTACCACTTCTACTTTAATCTCAAGAGTACCATTATGATAGTTCATGCTCCCATGACAGTGCGATGCACTTCAATATCTACGAGCCGGTCGCTACATGTAAGCGGGCTTCATTTTGTAGGCACGTTTCCATATTTCACATAAGCACACCGTTGAATGGAATCTGTAGAATATAGCCAATGGCATGGAGACGTGAGTGATTATGGTCCAAGCCCACAATCCATAAAAGTGGAGTTGTACTGGATGCGACTCTGCTCTGGATTTCTCAAGAGTGTTGATAGCCCACATCGCAAGATTGGTCACTAAAAGAAACGTTACTATTTCCCTTCCAGGTTTTTTCCTCAGCTGATCTGGAGTCTTGGCTGATCTTCGACTGGCATCTAAAATGAACATGGTCTGACATGTCGTTTGTATCAGTGATGACAACGCTGTGATCAGTATGAGGATGGTGTTTTTCTCGATTGTGAAATGTCCTCCGATGATGGTGAAGGTTCCGTAGATGAACATTCCGGTCTGTGCTCCAACCAGCAGTATATTGTCCAGCTCCAAGTTACGATTGCCATCATACTTCAGATTTCTCACGCATACCATTCCAGCTAGACTTGCAAATGTAGTCATTGCGTATAATGCCAATTCACACACGTTTACCTCAACTACTGCTAGAGTCGCATATTCTTTCTTTGATATAAGGACGAAGAATAATATAAGTGATATTATGGTTAGAACTAAGACTAGAATTCCGAAGAAGAGACCTTTGTGTGCCCGAGCGCAATCGACACTGTATAGATGTGGTGATTTCTTGTAAGCCAAACCTTCAAGTAAACGCGCCTTGGCTATTGCTGCAGCAACATCCTTTGATGGGTATTTAGAAATATTCTTCCACATAACATACAGAATAGCAGCGCAGATGAGGGAATACTCAATAGTACAAGGAAATAGGAACGGTGATGCGTCTTGTACTAAAGAGCCCATGATGTTGGTTCGACGACACTCGAAGATGTGATGAGGACCTTTCAGTCCTCGTGGAACACGGAGATGGGCTGCTGCTGGGTGCGACGCTGGCACTTCCGTAGCAAATGAACCGAACGCTTTTTGGAACGCTGAAAATATAAAAATAACAAATATTTAGGAAGGTACATATAGTTCAAGAAACGATTATTCTTAACAACTGATAAAGGGATTGACTGCATAATGATAGCTGAACGGAAATCGAATGGTAATTAATCCGCAATAGACTTTCAGTCGGAATGTTCCAGTATTTGGGTCAAAATACCTTCAGGGGTTGATCGCAAGATAGGAACGCAATCGGCATAACTTCGTGACGTGCCCCGACACGCCCTAACAAGGGACACGCTAAATTAGAGCTCATTAATTTAATTCCACCCAAAAACAAAATTTGATAAAGCCACATAAACACATATTGGATTAAAAAGGGGTCAAGCTGAGAATAAATTTGAATTTGGGGTTTTTGTGATTCAAATTATGCGGGCTGGGGTTAGGGTGTAAAAAGGAATAAACTCATCAGAGAATAGAATACTGTTTTGCTTTGAAATATAAACCAGCCTAGATAGAAAATTGATTGCGTGAAATGAGAACGTTTCAGGGTTTTCTTTAGAAATTCGATGCTGAAAAATAACTTTACCTAAATAGATAAGTATTAGTAGGTATGCACTCAATGTAATAGTACGAACATTTCCTTCCCAAATGATAAACACAGGAAATGGGTATGCAGGTGACCCAAATACAACGTATCTGCTACGGCTAACAACTTTTCAATCGACCCAGTAACCTAGTATAAATATATGTATAAGCTCAATTCTCGTCAAAACCAGTAAAGTAGATTATAGCGATGACGGAAGCTTTACCACAATATCTACTTATCTAGCTTTGTCCCAATTCAACCAATATTCAGTCACAATATTAATCCAATCAGTTGAGCACAAAGGAAGTCGGGAAACAGAGAGGAAGACGAATATTGCGGCTTTTGCTTGCCCTATGTAGAGAAAATACCTAACCTATAGTTAGGCCTTATAATGTTTTCACACGGATTTTCTTATTATACTACTTCTAAAGTTTGATTGAAAATTAATAGCGCTTAGTAGGCTCAGTAACAAAGAGCTAAAACAACATGATACAATATCGATTGGTCACGAGGACAGTGCGTAAGCATGTTGCATTGCAGGGCGCTATTTCATTAGTTTTGAATAAACGCGATATCAAAAGTATAAAATAATGATCAGCGCCTGATCAGAGCTTTTAAATTTTACGAGCATTTACCCGCGACTTCGTCCGCATAAATTAAATACCAGATTTTAAGTCAGATCATAAGCTATCAAACAAAAAAAGTTTCATCAAAATCGGTTCAGTAGTTTTTGCGTGATGCTCGAACAAACAAACACACAAACAAACAAACAGACAGACAAAAAATAAAAAAAAAATTGATTTGAAATCAGAGACATCTAAAAACCATATTGTAATCTTTTTTTTGTAAATATCATCAATGTACAGACACACTTCTGTTACAGTTTTATAATACAGTTTTTTAGAGTTACGCGGTTATTATTTAATCTAAAATTAAACATTTTAACGGGTTCTTACCGCGTTTTGGTGTTTGTGAGTTCCCGATATTTCGGCAGTGTTACAACTACCATGATCACGGCCATCACGGGATGACATCATGACATCCCGTGATCATGGTAGTTGTAACACACTGCCGAAATATCGGGAACTCACAAACACCAAAACGCGGTAAGAACCCGTTAAAATGTTTAATTCTAGTTTTATAATAGTTTAGATGTAGTTATTGCATAGAAATATGGGAGTTATTGAAGAACAAATTCGGAAGGCAAACGATCAAACTAAACCTGTGGTAAACAAGTACCTATTTGCTGCAAAATTTATTGCTTTATAAGAACTCAGGATTAAATATATTCTTTGATAAGAACAAAATAGTAATTAAGTACAACATAGGTAGCCTTACCTTTCAAAAAGTACCTACTTTTTTAAGTAGGTAGGTACCTAAGTATAATTTTAAACAGAATGTCTGTTCGATCAACAAAGTTTTGGTCCTTTTTATTATATAATTTAAGATCAAAATAGCTTACCTAATCGATGTGAGATGCCGATAGTCTTGTTCTCCGGGTCGTAGAATGTGAGGATCTCGTGCTTGGTCTCCTGCACCAGGACATTCAGCCACACGCTGAGATTTGTACCAACCATGTGCATCAGACCAAATCGCGCTACTATTTTGTGCTTGTATACTTTCATCTGGAAGGCAACAAAAAAAAACTTTTTTATAATGCTAGTGAGATATGAGGATTTTACTGAATAGTAACCACCTTAGGTATGGGTGATTTTAAATCAAATATTAACAAAATGTTATGTAATTAAATTACAAATATTACAATCACAACCGAATATAAGTAGTATTTAGGGTTCCGAAGTCAACAAGGAACCCTTATAGTTTCGCCATGTCCGTCCGTCTGTCCGCGGCTTAGCTCAGAGACGCTTAGTACTAGAAAGCTGCAATTTGGAATGAAGTGGTAAAATAAAATCATGAAAAAAAAATTTTTTTTAGGGTACCTCCACTACATGCGAAGTGGGAATGGTTTTTTTTTTCTCGTCTACCCCTTAGTTATATACATCGTTAGATAGTTAATTTAAAAATATAATGGGTGTGGGAAAACCATTTTTCAATTTAGGGATCCGTTAGCGAAATATTAAGCTTTATTGTTTCAATCAAAATATTTTGTTATAAATCAGTTGAGGTGTATGAGGTTTTGCGCTAATTCATTAACACGTTGTATAAATGAAACCGACACTGAAAAATATGCGAGCCAACTAAGAAGTATAATTTCTCGTAATTAGCACCAAAATAATTGATATGACGTTATTATTGTTTACTAAAAACAAAAGATGGTTAGTTGTAACAACAAGCCCTGAACAAGCCGAATTCGTTTAACAAAGTTCCCTTAGTCGGAGAAGTCATGATGTTGAAAGGCTCATATGGATTCATATTGTTGGTTGAAGTAAACAATTTTTTTTTCATTGGACATAATATCAATCAACATGCTTCAGAAAATAAGGTAGGTTTTCTTCTCACCTCATTATTCAGAAAGATGAAGTACATCTGTATGAAGATGAATGCCATTCTCGTGGCTGGAGTCAAGGCGAGTAGTACATTGTGGCAGTTTGTGTTCCTCTCCAGCTCCCAATATTGACCGAATTCTAGTCCAGAGTATATCATGGAGCCGATCCCGAACGCTGGAAAAATAAAGGATTCGATACACAAGAAGAAATATAGGTCGAGATTGCAAAGAAGTGGTGTCTTATTTATAATTATACCATCAATAAATGGCAAAGAATCGGGTTAAAGACAACGTATTTAAGCTTTATTTACATTCAGGTGTTATATCCGAAAAATTAAATCCTAGCAAAAACGTCAACATTCATTCGTATTCTCTTTCAGCAAGCTTGGGGCTAAAATCAAATGCAAATAAGTCAAAAAACGCTTGAGGCCATAGATTTATATATTATATATATATGTCTTTGCTTGAGGCACACGCCAAATGCATGTTTTTGGCACAGTGCCATTCATTGAAACGTTTTGCTGCCCAACACTCCATAAGATGCAGATCTTCTGATTTTTCCTTCTAGTAGTTGAGTCCTGAAATATTTTTATTAAAATAGCAAACGACCATTGAAAAATGTTTCGTTGAAATTAGTTAGTTCACAGGATTTTAATGAATCTAATTTTCAACTTATTTAGATACCTATGACGTTGGCATTTAGTTACAGCAATAACAAAAAATAGCTTACCTATTTGAATACATTAGTCATGTCGAATGCGTGTATGCGTTGTCCGTGTGGTGTCGGCTAAGAATTGTCCGTGTGGTGTCGGCTAAGAATAGCATCACCCCATTTCCTCCCGTGGGTGTCGTAAAAGGCGACTAAGGGATCTACAGGAGGATGGGCAGCAGCATCCTCTGAGTACACACATTCAATCCAACTGTGATCGCCAACCCGCCTGCCAAGCGTGGCGATTATGGCAAATCCTATTTTGGGGGAGGCCTATGTCCAGCAGTGGGCGTCTACCGGCTGATATGATGATGATGATGATGAATGCGTGTATATTAGATATCCTCACCTACATGGATGGTTTGATTTTGATGTTATACACATAGATACGATGACGAAACCACAAACAGAGCCTTTTCCAAATTTGATATCCATTGCTATGTAAATCTTCGATTGACTAGTATCAAACAGAACGAGATTCAGTAGGTAAATATTCAGAACGAATAAGAGGATTATCCGAAGATGGTCGAATAGACCGAATTACTGAGGCGTGCCCCTCTTAAAACTTTGTTAGAAAGTAAACTCGTGGCTGTCAAGTATATCAATATTTGTATGTTCCTTCCAATAATGTAGGTTGAGTTATCTCCAAGCGCCTGGTAAATTCGACAGGGACCCAAGGGCGGATTCCTTGCTCGACGGATCAGCATAGCTATTCATGGAGAAAATGTCGCCTTGTGCCCAAGGAACCAACCCGCACCACATCCAACTTTCGCTAAATCGCGAAAAACTAAGCGGCGGCTATGGGACCAACAGCTTCGCTATCGCAAAAAAAAAAACACAGCTGATTCCATAGAAAATTTCAATAGCTTCTCGACAAAAATGTATGAAATAGACAAACCGGTTGGTGTGATGGTTACCACGCCGGACTGCCAAACCAGGGTCCTGGGTTCGAATCCCGGTTTGGTCATGGATGTGACCGTTGTGTGTGTGTGTGTGTGTGTGTGTCATGTGTGTGTTTGTTTGTTTATGTTTGTGCCGTCGTTGTGTGGTTCCCATAACAAAAAGCCTGAGGCTTACTTGGGATCATAACAATGTACTTATGTGCCTGTGAGCGTTATTTTTTTCATATTTTTTTTTTCATTTTAAGTTACACCCTGTATAAGTTGATGAAGTTTAGGAGTATCGTTCGCAAGTAAGTACCTATTTATAATGCTAATGAGTAATGACTCACCAACAGCGCCCATCCTCAGATAAAAGCTGCCGTAGTGATGCGAGCGTGGTGCGTGTTGCCAGCGCGAACCCGAGCGAGTGCAGCTTGGCTGCCAGATGAGCGGGGAAGTGCGGGACCGTGGCGACACTGCGCTCCGTTCTCGACGAGCCCGAGGCTGATAATACGAATGACTCACCAACAGCGCCCATCCTCAGATAAAAGCTGCCGTAGTGATGCGTGCGTGTTGCCAGCGCGAACCCGAGCGAGAGCCGCTTGGCTGCCAGATAAGCGGGGAAGTGCGGGACCGTCGCGACACTGCGCTCCGTTCTCGAAGAGCCCGAGGCTGATAATATGAATGACTCACCAACAGCGCCCATCCTCAGATAAAAGCTGCCGTAGTGATGCGTGCGTGTTGCCAGCGCGAACCCGAGCGAGAGCCGCTTGGCTGCCAGATAAGCGGGGAAGTGCGGGACCGTCGCGACACTGCGCTCCGTTCTCGAAGAGCCCGAGGCTGATAATATGAATGACTCACCAACAGCGCCCATCCTCAGATAAAAGCTGCCGTAGTGATGCGTGCGTGTTGCCAGCGCGAACCCGAGCGAGAGCCGCTTGGCTGCCAGATGAGCGGGGAAGTGCGGGACCGTCGCGACACTGCGCTCCGTTCTCGACGAGCACGAGTCTGATTCCGAAGGTGATGAACTGGAGTCTGATTCTAGAAATAAGATGCACTACTTATTCTATATTCTGAATAGATGACAGAGTTTTTTGTACTGCTAAAAAAATAATGTGACCTTACTTAATTTCAAAAGTAGTTAAGTAATTCCGTTTCACTGCAAGCCAATAACGTGTTGCCTGGTATTTGATTTGCAAAGAAATTAAAATATTCAGAGCTTATGTAAAGCAATATGTATTTTCTAAATTTACAGCTGCATTTTATATACAGCACGGAAAGCACTGAATTTTAATTTCTCTTTGCTAGGAAAGTGTTAGCTGGCTCTTCGCGCGCACCTACCCGCTGGGCTTTCCGCGTAATTTAAATAACAAATTGTACATTTGCGCAGTTGAAAAAGAAAAATTGCCCGGCTATTTCCAGAACTCGACCAGAAACGCCCTTTTAGTAAAAAAATACAAATACACGCGAATAAAAAACACAAATACACGCGAATTTTCACTCATCTAAGCTTATTCAGGTAAAAACAGGGGTTTAGTTGGATCGGCTTTAACGTTTTATTCCTCAGCCGTCTCAGAACACGAGGAAATCTTCTTTGATGAAAACACGGGATTGAATTTGAATAAACAATTCATGTTGAGCCTTATTTATACAGGATATAACAGCAAATATTACAATATAAAAAGAAGGAAAACACACCCGCTCCCTAGACACTGTGGTAAAACTTTCACCGGTCGTGCATCCCTGACTTCTTCCAGTTTTATAGGGAAGAAAATCAAGAAACATGTCCCTGGAACGACTGAAACGTTGAAGTCATCTCGGACTTCGTATTACACTTGGAAACTTCCGCGATCTTTGTAATGCAGATTCCTTTCCATTCCTTTAAAACGGACTTGAAGAAAAGTATCAAAGGGAATAAGACATTTCGTAAAACTCCGTTTTTGCAGCAGTGCCCGAGAGGACCGGTTGGTAAACGAAAAATTAAAACTGATTTCGTTGAGTTTAAAAATAAAATAATTTTTACGTCCCGAGGGCGAAATGTTCAAAATGAAAGCCTTACGAATGAAAAGGTTTTTTAAAGAACGGGCGCTTCCTTAGAAATGTCTCGCGGTTGAGATTAATAAACTGGTGTTACGACTTACGAATGTAGGTTTATTTGTAGCGATGACTTTGATAAAATTAATATACAGGGTGTACAATAAAATGGGACAGCTACTTAAAGGGGTGCTTCAGACCATCAAACTGATCAACTTTCTCTACGGGACCAATATCGAAATCGCGAAAAAAAATTCCGCTCTCCCATACAAAACTGCAAACATAACTCGACTGAAATGTATGGGACAGCAGATTTTTTTTTCGCGATTTCGATATTGGTCCCATAGAGAAAGTTGTTCAGTTTGATGGTCTGAAGCACCTCTTTAAGTAGCTGTCCTATTTTAATTTACACCCTGTATACCTAGGTAGCGGAAGATAGGTGATGTGGTAGGAGGTGTGGTGTCTTGCATTACGTACTCGAACAATGGATCTGCTTTTCATATTACAAGTGAAAAGTAATTGTTTTGTGATTTGTTTTTTCTGATTCGTACGTGTAAGCACACGATGGCATTGTTCCTTACCTTTATTCCGCCTAAAATAAAAAAAGGATTTCAATCACGCAATGCCGCTTGGATTGCGAATAAATAAATTAAGCGACGGGGGCTCAATTTATGCAGTCCATGCGCTATATGCTAGTCACCCATAGTCTAAAAAAACAAGGTCTTCTATTCCCAGAGTGACACAAGCCTACGTCACAAAAAAATGGCCGCTAAACATGGTAAAAGGGTAAGATGACGTAGGCTTGTGTCAGTCACGTCGTCAGTCACGTGATCGGAAGAGAATACCAGGCGCAGTATATTATTGTACCATGCTATTCACCTATCATACGCTATTTTAATTTAATCAAAGAGCCATGATTTTTAGTGAGATTTTTAAGTTATGGTACTCACTGGCTACAACTGTGGTGTCGGCTGCGGAACGAGACCTGTCCCGTAGGAGAGCTGCATACATATACAGCAGGAACACCATGCTGCCGATGTATAGGTATAAATAGAAGCCCTGTGTAATGAAAAAAAGACAACAGATTAATTACAAAACATTGATGACATTTGACCTTATCTCCAAACTATAAACCAACCTTATAATTTTACAGAACTTTAGAGACAGGACTAGACAACTCTTAATGACCAAAAACTTTTGAACAAGATGGCAAAGTTTCAAGGTGTCTGGTAATAAATATGTCACCTCGTAAAATGAGGGTGGAATGTATGTGGAGATAACTTCCGCCATGGGGAAAGCCACCCCCATCACGACTAGCAGCTTCCCGTAGAGGGCTGACAGAGTTGTAGCAAGGGCATCACTCCTGTTGACAAATAAAAATATACAAGTTAATAATAGTTAAGAAGAAAGAAAGATAGTCTCGTCACAAAGATTACAAATCAAATTCAATGAGTAATGAAAAATGATCGACTACACAAAAGAATATAATAAAGAAGAACAATACATACTCGTAGAACCCAATTAAATACTTTCCTGACAAATATTTTATAGATTCAAACCGAAGTTGAAATCAAATTTTAATCTTGATTTGGAATTTTTTTGTTTTTCTGTACTGGAGTGCATAAATTATTCAAATGAATATAAAAATCACAGATTGAACGGAATAAAACTTAAAATACAGATGACAATCCTCTAATATTATTTCAATAATATTATTTATAACAATAACAGATAATATAAATAACCTATAGCCAAGATCAAAACAATAGTTTCCGTAGACAATGCGATCCAACGAGACATTTCTCATTTATTATTACAAGCCGATGGCCAGCTGGTCCTGTAGGGAGCAGCGGGATATATTGTGTTATCGGGTGTCGAGATCGTACAATATCGTCTCTATACGGTCGTAAACTAGATCCGGTTTATTTCACTGTAAAACATTGTTTGTATTTGTGTTATAAAACAAAACATGATCAACAAAAATTTCAGTTAGGTATTTCTCGTTACTTTTTAAATCAGTCGTGAATCTACTACTTTGTACCGGCCACAGAAAAATATGAGTACTGAATTGTTCTTTAACTCCCTCGTAACACTCCTGCAAATATTATCTTCGAAAATGTTTTTAAAAAACCAAATTATTGGGCGCTGACTTAAATATAAGTATTCAAGAAATAAAATCTTAATCACGTTCGAAGATCTAATTTGTATAAAACATATATGTCAGATGTTCTTCAGGATTGATAAAATGCCTACTACAAAGTTAAGAACGTTTTTCATATTCATCACCATTGTTAGGTAGGTTTTATACATTAACAGTTGTCTACGATTCAGGGTTACTAGTTCAAAAGGTCGTGTAGCAACTCTATCGTACCTAAAACCCAACAAATCCGAGTAGATCCTATTAAATTCAGTGCGTGAATATAAACATGGAATGGAACAGATGAATGAACCTCGGGGTGACGGTGTCAGTGAGATCTCGTTAATCTACGCTACGGGGATAGTGCTCCTCCCGACTCAACGGCCTTTGTTCCAGCTTTACGATATCTGTAGGACCATTTGTATTCTCACAGAGAGAGTATTTTTATGTAATCCGTATTGCTAGTTTGATTCGGTAGCGCGGTAGGCATTGAATCTACCTTCAGGAGAGCGATTTTTGAACAAACGTTGAACTCAGCAGTTGAAAATGTATGGAGATAAGTACGCATCTTTCTACTGCTGATTTGACTTTCAAAAATCGAACTACTGAAGTGCGATTTTTGAAAATCATACGAGCGACTTGGCAGTAGAAAGATGCATAATCTCCATAGTAATTTTGACATTTTCTACTGTCAAGTCGCTCGTATGATTTTCAAAAATCGCACTTCTGGAGTATGATTTTTTAATGGCAAATCAGCAGTAGAAAGATGCACGTCTCCATCCATCGTTATATTTACATTTTCAAATGGTGAGTTCAAAGAATGAGTTTCAAAAATCGCACTCCAGTTGTACTTTTCTATGATTTTTATTGCGTAAAAATTTAACAAACGTTGTGTATTATTTAGATTTTAGAGGACTGAAAAAAGGATGCTCTATTCCAAATTTAATATAGGGTCCTTCTTAATATGCTGACGGTTTTAACGCGATGATCATACCATTAGACCTACCACATACCTACATGCGGAATTCCGAATCATGATTAAGATTTCGTAAGGACTTCAGGACCTCCAGAATATCAAATCCTATACAAAATCACAGTTCTGATTCGAATTTCCGTATGTATGTGGTGGACCTTAAAGAAAACAACATTGAAATCGCGAGAAAAAAATCAACTGTTCCATACAAAACTGCAATCCTACTCGACCCAAATGTGTGGTACAGACGACTTTTCTGGTGATTTCGATGTTGGTGCTATATAGACAAAGTAGTTCAAGTTTGATGATCTGAGCATCCTGTTAAAAACTGTCAGCTTATTAAGTTGTACACTGTATAATTAATCACATAAGCTCCCGAAAACCACACCAAGCATTCAGTCTAAATAGCCACCGAAAAATTTTCTTTTCATTCTTGGGCAGGTAAGTATGCAGGTTTCCTCACGATGTTTTCCTTCACTGAGCCAAAAATATACTACACCACCACCTTTCAGCAACTTGTTTAAAAAAATCCAAAAAGTATTTTTAAAACATACCAAGTTTGCACTCCTCCAGTTAGGAAACTGCTGAGTAAACTTTTGTTAATCATACGCCAAATGTCTCGTAATATATCAATAATATAATAGTCAATAAATACATTTAAAAAAAAATTTGAATATGTGTAGCTAGAGGCACTTACCCCGTAGATGCACTTGCCCTGACTGACCTACATGTAGTTGTAGGTAGTATTGGTTTTCCTGTCATGTCTATGCTTTGTTTAGCAATCAGCGTTTGCAAGTGGGCATTCAGTCAGAGGGTATAACTTCATTTAGCGTTAATTAGGGGGCTCTGTAACTGACAGGCAACCGCCGCGCCGCTTGTTATGTATCTACGTAATCAATCTTGTTAAAATTCTGCTTTCATCCGCTCAGCCAAATTTTTGACACGAATTAATTTTGTACGGTTCAATACCTTGGATTTCCAAGTTCGTTCACGTTTTAATTCCTATTTAAAAGCCCAGTGGTTCCGGCTTAGAATGGACCACCCCATTTCTTCCCGTGAATTTCGTACAAGGCAACTAAGGGATAAGGGCTTGGATAAAGGTTTCTTTTTAAGAGTTTTTGTGTATTGGTGGGTTGTCAAAAGGCTAGCCCCCTATCAATAAGCGAAAAAATGTTTGTCTATGACAACACATCATTTCATCGTGAAACCTTCATTGTGCTAAAAACAAGACAGTGAGCCTTGCTAAAACTGCATGCTTAAAAATTTTGTCAGTAGTTGTAACGGGGCTTCTGACTACCCTGGCATACATACATGCAGTATGTATGTATGTCCTATTTAAAATTAAGTTTCGTAGAAGCGAATAGCCGGGTGAGTAGGTTAACACTTAGACCTGTCTGTGTCCCGTCTAAAGTTACTATTTACCTGTCACATACAGAATAATGATCGTAGCAATACAGAGACTCGTCTAGTCGTTCCAATATTTCACACAACAATCACTTTTAGTGATAAGACCACCATTTGTACCCTTACGTTCTTTTTATTCTATTTTTGTTGCTGTATGTTTTTGGTGTGCAAATAAGAATAATTTATGTTATGTTAACTGTCGGTGTCAGACCGTTGAAGTCATCCAGAGGGCGACTACCATTAATAAAGTCAGAAGAACGAACGTGATCTCTGAAAGCATCAGGTAGCGGGCGTCATAAGTATTTTGCCCATTTGATCGATTGACCTATGGATGCCCTCCTTATTTCTTCTCTTTGATGGACGTCTGATAACAACCACTTCGCCACAAAAAAAAATATATTTCTGCTCTGACAATGACAATACTTAAGGCCCTCTTAGACTCAATTTTTTTAAATGTCCAACCATTTTAGCCTGTATTTCCTTGACACAATAACTGACGCTTACGATCCAGAAATGTGATGTGAAACTGACATTAGGTACATCCTACTTGGAGCATTTTTATCTAAAGAAGAGGATTTTTATCCTCGAAGAGAATAATCTAAAGTATTCCGAGTTTCATTAATACTTTGAATTTTGTTCTAGGAAACTAGGTGATTTTACACAGAAAAGTTGATATGAGAACCGCAAAACAAATCTATGATTTCGGCTTCTGGAGTGCGATTATTGAATCTCATTCGCTGAGTTCAGCAGTTGTAAATGTCTAAATAACTTTGGAGATATGCATCTTTCTAATTCTGATTTGACTTTCAAAAATCATACTTCAGGAGTGCGATTTTTGAAAGTCAAATCAGAAATAGAAAGATGCGTATCTCCGTAGTTATTTTGACATTTAAAACGGCTGAACTCACCGAATGAGTTTCAAAAATCGCACTCCTATTATGCTTTTCGCCGTGTATTATTCCGTGAAGCCCAATCAGGCACAGAGTAATCAAGCAAACGATCCACCGTTTCCAAGACGTTTAATAAAATGAAACGTGGAAAAGGGAAAATCTATCCGGTGATTTTGTTGAATACCTTTGGGAGGAAAGAGAAGGAATACGGAGGAAGAATATAGGATGTAAGTAGGTATGTTATTTATTTATGTTGGTCATAAAAGGTTCATAATAGGAATCATTCTCCTCTTAATGTAGAGATATCTATTCTGTTAGCGTAATTGCTCTGGGAAAGACTGACAAAAAAAAACGGTCAGGAAATCTAAACGCAATAAAATGCATTATTTCACGTCGTCATTCAAGTTCACTTTAATGTGTTCCAGATAATATTAGAAGTGGCATTGAAGTAATAATAATTTCAATAGTAGTTTAATAGCTCTACATTTCTTAGCTACATAACATTTATATTATATTACGAGCTTTTACCCGCGACTTCGTCCGCATAAATTAAATACCAGATTTTAATTAAGATGATAAGCTATCAAACAAAAAAGTTTCATCAAAATCGGTTCAGTAGTTTTTTCGTGATACTCGAACAAACAAACAAACAAATAAACAAACAAACAAACAGACGGACAAAAAATCCAAAAATTGGTGTTTTGGAATCAGGGACAGGTAAAAACCATGTCGTAATTATTTTTTTTGTAAATATCTTCAATGTACAGACACATTTCTGTTACAGTTTTATAATAGTTTAGATAAGTATTCTTCAAGAGATGGAGTGCGATTTTTGAAAGTTGAATGTGTGACTTTCAAATATCGCACTCCCGGATGTTTCTGCTCAAGGATTTTCTTGGATCAAGTTTTTACGGGTATCCTTTCGATTGGTTCCAACGACTGAACTCGTATGGCACCCTAGGGCCCTAGGGCTATTATAGTAGCTTCAGCACGATTCAGTTCCCCCTGACTTGTCAATATTTTTACTTACGGGCAGGGTTTCGTATTCGAATACTCCTGCGGCCAAATAAACATCATATTTTTATAATAACAATATCAATAACATTTTGTATTTAAACAAGCAGGATTAATTGATCGTACACAATCCACGAATAACAGCACACAAGTAATTAAAAGGGAGAGCCTTAAGTGTTCCCAGCGCCAGTGCGATACCCGTCAAAACCAATAAACAGTTTAACTAATTGATATCTGTAAAATATCAAAAGGTACTGTTCAAGGAAGGACGTACTACCCACTGAGCACTAAATAACCAACGTCCAAATAATGTTGATCTTCCGGATCAGCTTCGTATTCATAGCATTGTCCAAACAGATTCGACATTAGAGGTGTCTCTACTTCTGGTTTCAGTAAGCCCTCAGAGCTCCCTCTAGGGAAGGGACCCCTCGTGCTCCGTTGCCATAGTAACCGCGTGCTATTGGCTCCCCACAGTAGATATAACGATACCTACTTACAGTTGCTACAGGACCTGGTTCCCTGCAACGATATGCCTCGTGTTAAAAGACTATCTTATGACGTCATACATTCAATGGAGATGTTTGAACTTTGGGGTGGTATTGCGTGCTTCGAAACTCAATGGGTTCAACTTTATTTATAGAACTCGTCGAGCTAACCTACATACGTTGTAGGTAGGTAGGTACGTGCGTTAACACTTACACTTAGCATTTCCAATAAACCACTTTTCAGTTATGTACATGAATAATGCAAGGCTTTATAGAATGTTAGGCATTTGTAAATGACTTATGCAGACTTGTGTAACTTGGTTTAACTTGTCTTTGTAAGTCAGGAGTTGGGAGTATAATTACCAAACTTTACCCAACACCCTCCAAAGTCCCGACTCAGGATTTGTGGTCGCGCCCCGGGGAACAATATGCTATGCAGAGAAATCTTTTGTTGTAGTTTACAACTTATTTTTGTTGACATCCGGCCGAATTATGAATTGCTCTTTATAAAACCCTATTTTCAGTATAAAAACTCCACTTACAATGTAATAACTTCAGTATTTGCGTTTTCATCGAAGTTTTGCAAAATAGAGTCATCTTAAAGTGAATACTGCTGGGACAGTGCCTCATATTAACGAACCAGTTTAGAGAGCCTTGTAATTTTGTACTTGCCTTTGTACACAAATGACGTAATAATTTCTACGCCATTGACGTCACCTTCAAAACAAAAGTCAGTTCCACCCAATGTTCCACCACGATGTAATTTTAAGACGACAAAAGCTTAATTCCGAAGCTAAAAATATGAATGAGGGATTTTCCAAAAGCAAAAAAAAGTAAAAAGTTAGTTCCAATTTTCTCGACAGATGGCGTTGACAAGAGAGGGGTCGATTAGGTATGACCAGCACTGGTAGCATGCACACCCGTTATAGCCGTGATGCGGCTTTATCACGTCTTTTATGTCGTTCTTTCACGCGCAAAAGAACGAGATAAAAGACGTGATAAAGCCGTATCACGGCTATCGCGGGTGTGCATGCTACCAGTGCAGCACTGGTACCTAGCATGCCAACCCGGGATAGCCGTGTTACGGCTTTATCACGTCTTTTATCTCGTTCGTTCGCGCGCAAAAGAACGATACTGGCATGCTACCAGTGCTGGTCTACCCAATATCAAACTGTACAAAAACATGTATAGTCATTCCTTACAGTCGCACACAGATTGCCATAAGAGTGACAGAGCTAGATTAGACGTAAATCTGTTAAACAAATGTCACCACTTTTTAAGCAAATTCAAGCAAAATTCGTTCTTAACGTAAGGAAATAGCGGAGTCTTCCAGCTGGAGGTCTGGTGACAAAATGGTTCAAGACGGTATCTGTTTACTATTGACATTTCACTTATTCTAATGGGCGGTTGTCATAAGTGTGAATAGATGTCAAGTAGCGTTTCTATGTCTTGCTTTATATTATTTATCTACCCCTATATTTTATCTTTGAGTATGACCAATATAAGCTGACCGCGCGCAGGGTGAATAACGTATAACGTCGCGCGACCACCTTATTTTGGTTATGCTTAGCTTGATCTGTCGCCTTGTGTACAAACAAACCCTTTCTTATCGTTGTTGGTTTATTATAAACTATCTGCGGGGCTAGTATGCCAACCCACTATAGCGTGATATATCGCTATCACGCTTCCGCTCTCTTTCTATTTTCGCACGAACGAACAAGATAAAAGATTTGACAGATGGATGTGTTAAATATCGCAATCGCGGGTTAGCGTGCGTACTAGCCCCGCTGTTGATGAAGTAGCGATTACAAGTTTCCCGGTTTATTTGTGTTTTTCTGTTAAGCCGGGTCCGCTGCGCCATGTTTTCGTGTTACGATGTTAGCAAACACGAAAACATGGCGCAGCGGACCCGGCTTTAGGTTTTTGTAGTTTGTTATTGTCGTTATATTCAAAATGGATACAAAGCCCTAGGCCATACAGTCACGTCAGATACTTGATTCATTGTTGACAGACAATAACGCCGAGATTGTTAATAATAAACCGACAATAATATCAAAGGGTTTATACTGCGTCTTTTTATTAATAATATTCATAAATATACCATAGGTACCTAATCGACCCCTCTCTGTTCAACGCCATCTATCGAGAAATTATGAACTAGCTTTTTTTTTTCTCTGGAAAATCCCCCATTAACTGAGACCGCAGGCTTTTGCGCTAACATAAACACTGGTTACTATTATACCAGAGGAAAGTATGTTCATACAAAACGATACAATGGCCGTTGTTGCAGTAGCGAGCGGTATTATTACGCTTTGCATTTACTGCGGAGCGCAGGCTCTCCAACATTCATAGTGTTTGTTAGTCCGAGTTAGTCGACTGCAAAATGGAAATATACCTTCAAGATGCTGAGACAGCACTGTCTAGTCGTTAAGGGTGCTATGCTGAGGAGTTTCGTTTCAAATTTTATCGTAGCCAGGGTATTTTTTAAACATGGCACAGATTTGGAACAGATATTTTGGAAGTTTATCGAAACACAATAAAAGTAGTTAAACTTCCGGATAAAACTATGATAGTTTTTGGAACTTAAATTGTTTGTCATTTTTCTTTCAAAAAATAAGTAAAACAAATTTCAATGTGCCACGGTTTTGCTATTGCAGTCTTCCGTTTGCAATGGAGGGAAGTCTGATGTTAACTTTTTCCAACTCCTCCTGTCCTGTCTTCTTTGATTAAATTCTTTGCAGATTCCAAGACAGATTAGAGTTATCCCCAGGCTCGCTGGACTCCATTGTCTAGTGTCATGAAAGGTCACCGCTATTGATCCTGGTTTACAGGAGTTACAGTGGATTATGTACACCAGGCATGTCAAACATGCGGCCCGCGCATTATCTTGCGGCCCTATCAAATTTTAAAGTCAGGATCCTGATGCGGCCCGCGAGCGTGCATAGTTTTAGAAGTAGGTACTTAGATACTCATATTATGTAGGTACTATAGGGTGAAGACGTAGCCAGAGGCCGAATTAAACGCCTGTATCACTATTATTTGGATTTTTATTGTATTTTAAAATATGTGGCACTCGCTTGGCAGCTGATCGTCTTATGAATTAATAAAAGAACAACGAGCCTAGGGTTCCGCGTTTCAAATTCCGAATCCAAAACCAGCCAGTAGTAGCGTATACGATCTCCATGCTACAGTACCGCCACTGCATCGAGTCACGATGTGAAAAATTTCGAGCTCGTTTCGCTTGCGCTCTTTTTATATGGTGGTAGCGCTTTTTACAAGGATCCTGCAAATTTTTCCTTTAAAATATAAGTACCGTCTTGTTTGAATCGTCCTGTTCTACGATAGATGCAATGGGTTTTGTTTCTTTATGTTCTTTGCGGCCCACTGATTCTACTATCGTTATGCATGCGGCCCACCAATGTCTTTGAGTTTGACATGCCTGATGTACACCATTATAATTGGAGCAACTGGACAGTTAGTAATCAAACTTTGATAATATTGTTCTTGTTTATTGCTTGTTAAAAGTCACTATATTATAAAATTATTTAGTATAAGTAGGTATACTATCAAAAAGATGGATGAACATTGCAATTTTTTGGAACATGAAAATTTTTTCATTCTACCTGTTAAAAACAAGAGTACTAGAATCTGGATGGTACTAGACTACATTGCATTGTTTCACCGAACTGAGAGCTTTTCATTAAAAAGTGCATATTCACTGAGGAAAATGCAATTTCCTGTCTGAGTGCGAATTCTGACACTATAGGGATGTCACCGCTTATTCAATATTGATATCCTTTGCATATAAGCTAGAAAACTGGATTAATATTTGAGATACATTTTAAGTGTACAGGGTGTAACAAAACACCCTACCTAGTAATATTTAAGGGGGTGCTTCAGACCACCAAACTAAACAACTTTCACTATGGGGCCGGAAAAAATAAAACTGATATCCCATACATTTTAGTCGAGTCGGTACTGCAGTTTTGTATGGGACAGCAGATTTTTTTTATTTTTTCCCGATGTTGGCCCCATAGTGAAAGTTGTTCAGTTTGGTGGTCTGAAGCACCCCCTTAAGTATTACTAGGGTGTTTTGTTACACCTTGTATAGGTGGAAAGGTAAGCAGGTAAGTACCTCAACTACCTCATAAATTTGATCAGCATTACCTATGCTAACCCTAGAAATCCTAGAGTATAATTATGAGATCAAGCCCTTAATTCATCAGAATCAGGTTAATAGGCTACTTGACAACTAGTCAAATCAGCTACTCTTTATCGGACGTCAAAACGTGCGTTTTGTATGAAGATTTGTACTAAATAATGAGTTGTGACGTCATCAACATTTCATTATTTTTTAAAGTTTTTGTATCTTGTAGTACCTAATGTTTAGGAATTTGACCGAAATTCACCCGGTTGGTTATAATGGTGGTGATAATGGAGTGGGAGCGTGTAATTTATCTACGGTTTAGCCAGAGCGCAGTGAGTCGCGTTCAGTGGTGCGATTTTTTTATGTCACCGGTGAGCTTGAACGATTTTTGAATCTCATACAAAAGCCTTCTCATACAGCTATGAGTTCAATACGAGTGGGAAGGGTCACTCGCATTGAACTCATGATTTGGAAATTTTAGTCACCGGTGAGATTCAAAAATGAGAACTTTGAGAAATCGGTGAATATCTGCCATTTTACTTAGCCGGTGACTTTCAAAAATCGCACTCCTGCGTTGAAAAATATATAACTAAAATACATTAGGTATGATTAATCTTTTACTCCTTTATTATCAGCAAGGAAAATACGTAGAATAAATAGTATTCTATAAATTACTTCTTTCGCCTAATAAAACCGTCATCCCAAGTCAATCTCATTATACCTGAATTCGTCTGCACTCAGCTTCACAAGAGGGGAGCCTGAACTTTGTGTTGCAAGCTTTTACGTTTTCTTGTAATTTATTACACCGTCCCGTCGCGTTTGCAGAGCAGGCGCATTTTTCACTCTAGCAATTTTACCGCCCGACCAATGGCAATGATTGGCCGGAGTACATTTTTTCGCGAACTCCACCATTCCAATTGCCATTTATTTGAATCCGAAACGTGCTGTACATAACAATTTAGATGAAACGGAAAACGATAATAAATTCTGAATATTCATTATGCTATGCAGGAAAGAAATAAAGTCGATTTAAACATTTACTCTTTCCATATTTTCCCTCTATTACTCCATATTTAAAATTTTTGCTATCTAGATTTTGCTGGTGAAAATTTCTTTAGAGAAGATTTCTTTAGTTTACTTTTCTTTTCTAAACCAATGTTCAATTAATAAACCGACAAGAACGAAAATCATTGCATTGACTTCAGAGACAACAACAATAGCGTCGAAGATTAATATACAGTGTCAATGTCAATTATCAATAGAAACTCGACCAAAATGCTTAGCAAAATGTACGAAACAGCAAAATTTTGCGATTTGAAGTTGGTCCCGTAGTAAAAGTTGTTCAGTTTGATGGTCTAAAGCACACCATAAAGTACCTATCGCATTAAAGTTTACACCCTGTATACTTGTGCTTAATGTGCTTACATAAATAGGTGTATCCCATTCCGATGAAACTGGCTTAGGCTGGCTTTCAACCAGAGCAAGTGCAAAGTGAGCAAGTAAGCAAGAGCACCAGTGCGTGGTAGCAAGGGATAATTTAACCGATAGAATAAACCTTATGTACCTTATGTATAAAACTAGAAAGTAGTTTGTTAAGAATCGAGAGCACAGTCGAATTATCATGGTTTCAACATAGGTGATTTTGTTTAAAATATTAAATAAGTAATTTCTTTGCAAAATTTTAAATTTTCTGAACCCGATGTCAACCCACCGCACGGACACACTCACCCTACTTAATACCAAAACAGGTTATAAAAATGTATGCATGAGTACGTTAGCGCTTTCTTTCAGTGCTGAAATGATAACAAATCATTTTCGCCTCAAGACTTAAAATGCTAATAACTTTAAATTTTAGCTATCAAAATAATGAAATTATTGTTTCAATCTAATTATTTTGTTATAAATCAGTTTGGGTGTATGAGGTTTTGCGCTAATTTATTAACACGTTGTATAAAGAATATCGATTGATGGATAATCAAAATCATTACTGTATTCCCATTTCAGAGTGGTCGGAAGCCTTGCTTCAACTATCAACCTTCTATGGCGTAGCTTAGCATGGTGTGGTTCACATTTAGCATATTACTGATACTGAAATTCGTAATATATTCCCCACCCTTCATACGAAAGCGGGGCGAAGATAAAATTATGCGCCCGAGTGATAAGCCCGATAAATTGCTTTACTTTCTCATGTAAGCCAGTTTTCCTCTCAACATGAAAAGTGAAGGAAGGGCGCACTTGACATTATCACACAATATTACATTAACTGCATTGCTTACTACTAAACTGGCAAAATGCCAACTAGCATCCTCTGAAAGGATAGCTTGTATTTACACTACAAATAAATGCGGTATATTCTGGAGACACAAGTTTTGTTTTGTCGTTGTTGTGATTCTGATATTGACAGAAAAGATATAGTATAGGTACGCAAATGACTTCGTGTTTGTATTTGGCATTCTTCTACCAAAATCATAGAACATGTCTGTTGCTATCTGGGAGGTATCTTTACCTATTATCGGTAGGAAGGTAGGTACTGTAGTACAGATTGAGTTTATCTTTTACCTATCATCGGTACTAATTAAATATCTTGGACAATGTCACACAAATTATCTAGTCACATTTAAAGTACCAGAATCTAGCCTTGACTTGTATTATGATGACTAGACAACGATATAGAATACATATATAGATACAAACATCCATGACTCGGGTACAAATATTCATATTCATCATACAAATATTTGTCCCTTACGGGATTCGAACCCGCGACCCTCGGCACAGCAGCAACGACAGCAGGCAGATTCACTACCGACTGTGCTACCGGGCTGTCGAAATTAAACGCATAATGCGTTAATCGGAATCGGAAAACAATCTATAATTCGGTGTTTTATTACATTATCAATTCATTCATAATTACTTGTTATACTACTGGTCATACATTTTGTATGATAGGTACCTTACCAATAAAGTTTAGTAGTCAGTGCATTATAGTTAAAGTAATTATTTTATCTTGCTATTCTGGCTTTACTTTGGCGTAGTAGAATAGAAACCATTGACCATAGTAGGTAGGTATTCGATGACAGAAAATCTCATCAAGAAATTCTAAGTACCTATTAGTTAGGTAAGTATATCAAAATTCATTATTAGAATTGCGAAAAGCTTTAGACTTTAGTTAGACTAAAAGACTTCATTTTCTAGTTACTCAGATCAATTTTAATACGAACCAATGATCAATGGTTGTTTATTATGTGAAGATAACGTACCACTGTTTACTGAGTGCCTGGCTGTCATTAGTGCGGTGATTGAAAGCAATAGTGAAGAAAATGTGATATGTGTTGGTGACTTTAATGCGGATGTGTTAAAAGTGCATCACATATTTGGACGAGAGCTAACTGCATACTGTGAGGACCAGGACTGGGTATGTGTTGACATTTCTATCTTAGGAGCGGCTTCTAATACATATACGTATCGCAGTGACGCACACCATACGACTAGCTGGATAGACCACTGTGTCGTAACGCAGGCAGCTTGTCGCATGTTTACGGGTGCTCGCGTTCTGAATGATGTTTACGGTTCTGATCACTTTCCTCTTGTACTTGACTTTAATATAGATGTAGTTCTGCCGAAAATTGTAAATCAGAGTGAACAGAGTGTGAACAGGATAATATGGGGCGATAGATCATCAGACCAGATACGTTGTTACGCTGAGCTATGTGATAAATATATCAAATCACACACATGGCCTGTGTTATCGTGTTCACAGGGTGACTGCACAAACTCTTACCATAAAAAAGCAATAGATGAAATGTATACTCTGATGATTGAATGTATAACCAAGGCCGCCATTCGATCCTATGTGGGTAAGGATAAAAAATGTAAAAGGTATGTTACAGGCTGGAACTACCATGTAAGGGACTGCCATGTGGCTGCTAGGCAGGCCTACCAGACCTGGCTCCTATATGGTAGCCCCTCGCAGGGTACATTGTTTGATGAAATGTGTAAAACAAGAAAAGACTTCAAAAATAAACTTAAATGGTGCCAATCCAATGAGAATAAAATTAAAATGAATATAATAGCTATGTACAGATATCGAAAGGATTTTGCTAATTTCTGGAAAGAAACTAACAAGCTTAATTATAAAACAAAAATACCGGTATCAATAAACGGTAGTCAGAATCATTTCGATATTGCTAACATGTTTTCCAGTCAATTTAAATCTGTAAGTCGGCTAGATAAGCCTAGCGGTAGTGATAAAACGAGTGTGGAGTCACCGGGGCCGGGAGAAGCGGCCGCCGCTGCCCCCGCCGCGCTCCCCCCCTGCGCCGCCGCCGCCGCCGGCGCACTGCATCTGCACGTGACCGCGGATCAGCTGTTCAAGTGTGTAAAGAGCATGAAGCGCGGCAAGTCTCCCGGCCACGACGGCCTCAGTGTTGAACACATATTGTATGGCAGCCGTTTATTATATGAGAAATGTACTCTTCTTTTCAACTCATGTATAGATCATGGTTACTTACCCGGGGAACTTATGAAAACGATTGTAGTTCCGATCATAAAGAATAGGACTGGTGATGCTTCTAGTATGTCTAACTATAGGCCTATATCGTTGGCAACAATAATTTCAAAAATTTTTGAAAGAATTTTAAATGTACACCTAAACGAAGACAATATTCCATTGCATTCCGCTCAGTTTGGCTTTCGTAAATGTCATTCTACTGACATGGCAATCTTTAGTCTGAAAAACACCGTTCAATATTATGTCTCAAAAAACACAACAGTATACGCATGTTTTTTAGACCTAAGTCGCGCATTTGACACTATAGACTACAACTTGCTGTGGGGTAAACTTAGGGTCAGCGCACACCCAGCGTAAATCTGCTCGCGCATGCTCGAGCATGTTCTTTGCAGTCGCGCACACCTAGCGGCAAAATCCGCCGGCGGCAGAGGCGAAATCCGCCGGCGGCAGCGGCGGATGCTCGAGCATGCGCGAGCAGTTTGTTTAGAATCGAGAGCAGAGTCGAATTATCATGTTTTCAACATAGGTAATTTTTTTCAAAATATTAAATAATTTGTTTGCAAAATTTAAAATTTTCTGAGCCTGATGTCAACCCACCGCACGGGCACACTCACCCTACTTAATACCAAAACAAGATTATAAAAATGTACTCATGGGTACGTTAGCGCTTTCTTTCAGTGTTGAAATGATAACAAATCATTTTTGCCTCAAAACTTAAAATGCGAATAACTTTAAATTTTAATTATCAAAATAATTAAATTATTGTTTCAATCTAATTATTTTCTTATAAATCAGTTGGGGTGTATGAGGTTTTGCGTTAATTCATTAACACGTTGTATAAAATGGAATATGAACAATTTGAAAACCTACTAAATCTGCTTCGACCTTTCAGATTTTCTTTGTATTTTCAAAAAGAGTTCGATTATTATACAACGTGTTAATAAATTAGCGCAAAACCTCATAGACCCCAACTTATTTATAACAAAAGAATTAGATTGAAACAATAATTTCATTATTTTGATACTTAAAATTTAAAGTTATTCGCATTTTAAGTTCGGAGGCAAAAATGATTTGTTATCATTTCAGCACTGAAAGAAAGCGCTAACGTACTCATGGATACATTTTTATAATCTTGTTTTGGTAGTAAGTAGGGTGAGTGTGCCCGTGGGGTGGGTTGACATCGGGTTTAGTAAATTAAAAATTTTATGAAAAAAAAAATTAAAATTTTGAAAAAAATTACCTATGTTGAAACCATGATAATTCGATTCTGCTATCGATTCTAAACAAACTACTTTCTAGTTTTGCGTTAATTCATTAACACGTTGTATAATATTATCTGTAGTAAATTGCCCTTTTCGGGCTAAAGTAGTTAAAAAATATGCTAGATTTAGTACGAAACCGGCCGAGGTGGCAACACTTACGACGGATCGCAAACATCGACACGGGCGTATGCTCGAACATGCTCGAGCATGCGCGAGCATCCGCGCGCATGCTCGCGACTGCTCCCGTCGCCGCGAGGAGCATACGCGAGCATACTCGAACAGACGCTGAAGGGATTTAATCACTTGCAAGCTATTTTCAACTTTATTTCAATGGGAATAGAGTTCATTATCAATTGATTCAATGAAATCTGCTCGCGCATGCTCGAACAGTTTTACGCTGGGTGTGCGCTGACCCTTAGTCTAAAAACCAAAGTTCCGCAGAAAGTTATTAATCTACTACAGTATTGGTACGATAACCAGGCAAATCAGGTTAGGTGGGGAAACTCGCTTTCACACACATACACGCTTAATTGCGGCGTAAGACAGGGTGGACTTACGTCACCAGTCCTATTCAACCTTTACATGGACGAACTGATCGAGGAGCTCAGCAATACCAGGGTCGGATGCCACGTGGGTGGCGTGTGCGTCAATAACATGAGCTACGCGGATGACATGGTATTGCTGAGTCCCTCTATCTCAGGTCTCCAAAAACTCCTGTCAATATGCGAAAGGTATGCGTGTGTACACGGCCTAACTTACAACGTTAAGAAAACCGAAGTTATGATTTTTAAATCCGGGAACGGACCTATAAGTACCATACCGCTAAAACTCTGTGGTAGCCAGCTAGCAGTAGTCGATAAATTTAAATATTTAGGTCACTTTCTAACGAGTAATCTCAAAGATGACGATGACTTGGAAAGGCAGCGGCGTGCCCTAGTCATCAGAAGTAACATGTTGGCGAGGCGGTTTACACACTGCTCCACTCAAGTAAAGGTGACCTTATTCAAGGCGTACTGCCAGGCGTTCTACACCAGCCAGCTGTGGAGTAGCTACACGAGGGGTACCTTCAATACCCTTCGTGTACAGTACAACAACTCCCTCAGAGCTATGCTCGGTCTACCATGGCGGTGTAGTGCGTCTGGCATGTTCGCTGAGAATGGGGTCGCTGACATTAACGTGTTATTAAAAAGGATAAGATCCTCTTTTCATAAACGGCTATACTCCTCGACAAACCCAATTGTACAAGTTGTATATAGACATATATATCACTTTGAGACGGGCTATGCTACTTATGTACCATAGCGGGTCTCAAATTGATGTACTTAACATACAATATATAGAATGAACATAGAACTATGTTAATATTTTATAATATTAATCAGTGTACCTATAATTATAATAATTGACGAATTGCATTGCAAGGATATATATGGGTCGCCTGTACTTATAGGTTTTATGTGCCTGAAATAAACAATTTTTATTTATTTTATTTTATTTATTTATTATTAACTTGACAGGGAAAAAATCGGCCAAGTGCGAGTCAGACTCGCGCAATAATATACAATAAGAATACCAAAATTTTTGTTTTGTCCGGGATCCTTTGCACAAGCCCGACACACACTTGACCGGTTTTATTATTTATTGTCTTACCATAGAGTTCGCTCTACAATCATACCAAGTTCGACGGTTGTGGGTGTGGGCCAAAAACAAAAAAAACTTTCTTGAAAAACGTTTCTTGTATCGGGGACTCCCCGAAATTTATGCTTTTTGTATTTTTTATTATTTGTCATCAAATCCAATATATTGATTAATGAGACATATTCTGTGAAAATTTCAATCTGCTACCTATTACGGTTCAGAATATACAGCCCGCTGAAGCTAGGACGGACGGACAGCAGCGTAGGCTTATGAATAGGGTCCCGTTTTCACCCTTTGGGTACGGATTACGGAACCGTTAAAACTATGAAATGTAATGTAACTCACGCGCTGATGAAATGCACCGGCTGTACGGAGACAGGGCGGGAGGGGCGCCTCGCAGGCGGCAACGGCGCGTGCGCAGAGCCTCCGCCCGCGTGACCATACAACACTGGTTGCAGCGACAGCGACCCGCCCAGCGATAGTGATGGTGGACTGGACAGCCTGCAGACAAGATTTGAGTTATCACATGTATGTTGCTCAGATAGGTAGGTAATCACAATCAGACATAATTCTAAATATAACAAATTCAATTCAAATTATCCACACATTTCACTATAATAGTAGTACCGAAAATCTGTCCAGTGTAACAAATAAGAAGTCTCTAACTTAATGCTATATGTAGTTACGTAGGTCTAGGTAGGTACTCTTTCTTATACCTACTGTACTTGTGCAAATATAATTTATTTATGTAGGGTCTACTTAGTTAAAAACGGTCTTAGTTTAAAAGTGTAGACTTTTAAACCAAGATAAGAGTTGTTCAGTTTGATTTGTAGACTCTGCACATCAAACTGAACAACTTTTATCAAGGGAGAAAATCTGAAAGCGCAAAAGAGAACAGATTTCATACATTTTGCAGATTTTTTTTAAGGATTTAGGTTTGCTCTCATAGTTAAAGTTGTTCAGTTGCATCTATACGATTGATGCACCTATACGATTTCAATTTCGCACTGGACTGGGGGTCTTGCAGCATACTATGACTAGTAGTACACAAAAATACTGTTGTCCCTCGACCCTCGTCGTTACACCAACCGTCTCGGTAACACAAACCTAAACGTTCAATGAAGCTTCTTAACTTAAACTTTGTGTTGATGTTACGGATAAAAGACTGATAAGTAGAAAATAAATAACGATAATAAATAGTTATGAATCGTAATAATATTACCACGTACCCAAGTGACAAAAACAGCGATGTATCAAGGTAGAACTAATTATCTACTACGGGTCCAAAGCTGTTCCGGCTTAGGACCGTAAATCTGACGCTGAAATACGACTTCCAGCTTTAATCCGGAATCCGGACCGGGAAACTACGCCTAGTGTATACTTTTAGTGAAAATGATGAAGATGTTATTTAAATTGGTTATTGTTTTTTGCGGTTTAACTTTTACCTATTTAATTAAAACAAGTTAGGCGTGTCATAAATAGGTAAATAAAACCTGTGGCTTTTAATCAATGCAGGTTGATGTGTGATAATTTGATAAATTGAAAATATTAAACCATTTACCACATTAGCACGATCGCGCCTGACTGCCAAACTAAGGTCCACACTATAGCTATAGGTACGAATCCCGGTCATAGTGAGATCGCGAGTCAAAGATGTATCGTCGTACCCGTAGAGCGTCACGGGCGTCACGTGACTCCCGTAGTCGCTGACGGGAGTCACGTGACGCTCTAGTAACGATCGTTCGTTGGTAGGTACTCAATTTGATCACAATAAGAACACATGAATCTGTGTTGTGAGTTAAAAAAAATATTATAATAACTTTGAGAGTTTTTTTAGCTATTTTTAGAACGACTCAGTAGGTTCTTACAATTAGGACAAATTATAAAATAAAATAGAATTCAGTGTTTGTTGGTAAAGCAAACAAAATGACAAAGACAATATCATTAGAGCAACAGCGAGCGCCTCGAATGCGTTCTGAATGCAGAGGGGTTGTAGGTATGTACTCTCCTCAGAGTTTAGGTGTCGCAATTTAGTTTTTCCGTTTCCCCGGGGACCTGTTCAAAGTTCATTACCTGTTGGTGTGTTTGTACGTACAACGAAATTGCCACATTCAAATAAACAAGGCCTCCATTTGGATGTGTCCAATTTTCTTTTCCCTCCATTTTCTCCCGTTTTATTCGTTGTAATTTGATTTTAACGATACTTGTTAGTACATTGGAACCGTACGCGTACCAATAAAAACTTTCCTAACTTGTAATCAAAATCGAATAGAATCAGATACATTTCATCAAGAAAATTCTGATTAACAAATAACAATGGAGAAGCTTGAAAACAAACGTATTTTTGATTGAGATAACTCAAGATTTCGATAAACGTTGTCGCCTTAACTAATAAGCAAATACAATGCTACATCGAAGCAAAAGTAATGCTACGGGACAGGAGAGCAGAAGTTTGCCAATTTATTGGGAAAGTTAAGTTTTGGAGATTAAAACCTTACAAGCCAGTGAATTATGAACACACGTTGACACGTTGTACCTACAGCAAACCCTTAATCTCTTTTAGCTTAAAGACCACAGATCACAAAAACTAAAGGGAGATGTGAAAAGGGGCCGGGGCCAGTGTCGCAGTAATATGCGCAAAACCGGAACACACTGCTCGCGACGGTAATTATTCAATATATTATGAGGCTCAAAGTCAGTCGAGATATTAGGTTTAAATATTTTACAATGCTTGCGTAGACTAAAGATTATTCGAACGTTGAGTTCTGATACCGCAATGGACAATGAGCACATTCAAGCTAACAAAATACTTTCTATAGCGTGGTACTTGTGGTAATGCGACTCTAGGTTTCGTACTCAGCGCGTTGGTTGGCATCTCTCTAGATCTCTATGTTAAAGACTAACCGTAAGGGTGACTCCATGTGTACCCGATGCGATGAACACGACGGTGCCGGCAGTTGATGCTGTGGATGAGCAGGCAGGGGCGGCGGGCTACTGTGCCGGCTCAGGGTCTCCGGGGACACCAGCGCAGCCCCAGCGGAGGCCGGGCTCGGCAGCGGGGGAGCACTGCCCCCCGATATCTCGGACTCCGCCCCACCAAACGTGCCGCGGGAGACATGAGAGCCTCCCGACATATTGTTGGCAGGGATCGAGTAGCAGCTGGAACAAGGAGAATATTTATTAGGACAATAATTTACATTGTTTTTAGAAATTTTGACAGGCTTTCAAATACAACGCGATTCTAATATTTAGAATACGTCAGTGAAAGATGCTCGCTACATGACTTGTAAATAACTAAAGTAAAATTGTATGGGAATTAAAAATGCATGTTGAAACATTCAATACTTTGTAATCTCTTACAGAAAAGTCACTTCGCTACAAATGTACCTAAGTAGCTTCCATCATAAGTATCATAACATAACTAACAAATAGATCCAAAGTCTCAGACAAATTTTACCTAAAGTGAGCCATTGTATATAGTGAGTCAGCGATACAGCCTAGCCGTTCTCTTGTATATACACTGAGTGCTGGTAAATAGGTACTGAAGAATTCATTAAAAAGGAAACATATTGAATAAATACTTTAATGAAATCAAATAAACTAAATAATTTCTTCAATTAAGGTATCTTGAAATCCGAATTCGCAGGCTTAAAAAGGTAGGTATAGTTTGTAGTGGTAGCAAAGCTGTGTGTAGTTGCCTACCTATCTAAGTTTATACCAAAAACTTTTGAAGAAAACTCTATTAAACGGAGTTGTGGTTGTCGTCTAGTAAAACTAAAACCAGTGAAAAGTAATTAATTAATTCCACTAGTGGTCCAACAAGCTTGCGCTAAGAACATTTTAATTAAAAATGTCTGTCCATTCTTCCCCCTCTCCGAACTTCAGTCTAAAGAAAATGCTTCTTCTGTAGAGTCAATCGTGGTGAAGAAAACCAACCAATATACCTAACAAAGATTCCAATCATATTTGTTTGCATAGTAGCATTAGTAGCGAATCACCACCTATAAATACATTTTTAATTACAAGAACCTGTCTTTATCATTATTAAAACCAATTACTATAAGTTTAATTCTTAGTATCTCTAGACAAATATACCTGTAGGTGATTTATAAATAAAAAGCATTAGCTGCTCCCTGAGAAAAGCTGTATCTGCCATTATGAAAAAAAAAAATCATTCATGAAGTGCGATTTTTGAAAATCATACGAGCGAATTGACAGTAGAAAGATGCATAATCTCCATAGCAATTTTGATATTTTCTACTGCCAAGTCGCTCGTATGATTTAAAAAAATCGCACTTATGGACATTTATTACTATGTTATGGGGTAATCTATGACAAAATATTCAAGTTATACTCGAAAGGTACAATTCTTGTATTTTGTCAAAAGTAGTTAGGTAAGGAGCAAAATTTTCCAAGTACTCTTTATAACGTCGTCGCCTACTTACACGGGCTCAAATTATCTTTCATTCATCATACCGCCATCATTATGCCTCGACGGATTCGAACGAACTCTCAAACTGTGAGGGTGCGGAATTACTGCTAAAATTGATAGCCACCTGTCTTTTCCACGCCCCGGGAATCATGCTGACTCCACATTTCAATAAGATAACTTTTATAAGGAACTGACAAGATTTGCAAATGTTCGCCGTAGCGTTGCTTGAGTGGATCGGAAGTGCTGCTCTACCTAAAATATTATTTTTAATGTTGAAATGGAAAGTCATGCTTCATGAAATTAAAATGCCTATCTACTTTTTTTATTAATTTTTAGGGTATCGTCCCCAGGGTTCCAACGAGATCCCATTTTCCCCCCTAGGTATTAAATCTCCGTCCGTCTGTTTGTACACCAATCCGTTCTCAAACTCAAACGCAAAATCATCATCTCAGCCGATGGACGTCCACTGCTGGACATAGGCCTCCCCCAAGGATCGCCATAACGACCGGTCCTGCGCTGCCCTCATCCAACGTTTTCCCGCCGCCCCTTCACCAGGTCGTCGGTCCACCGTGTGAGGGGCCTACCCACGCTGCGCTTTCCGGTACGCGGTCGCCACTCGAGAACTTTTCGGCCCCAACGGCCATCGGTTCTGCGAGCAATGTGCCCCGCCCACTGCCACTTAAGTTTAGCAACTCTTTGGGCTATGTCAGTTACCCTGGTTCTTCTGCGGATCTCTTCATTTCTGATTCGATCTCGCAGGGAAACTCCGAGCATAGCCCTCTCCATTGCCCTTTGGGTGACTTTCAGCCTTTTTATGAGGCCTTGAGTGAACGACCACGTCTCTGTTCCATATGTCATCACTGGCAACACACACAAACGCAAAATGTTTTGTTCAAAATAATATCACATGGATAGCTTTCAGATGTCATTTTTGACTCTACCACCGCGTCGGAAGGTGTTCCGTTGTAAAGAAGATGCGGCCAGAAACTCTACAACACACATCTTAAAAAAAAAACATAATATACAAAGAAAATTTACAAATACAATATTGACTTACATAGTGTAATAACATTGTCAAGACCAGGCCAGACCAGACCAATAATTTTGGTCATTCATATAATCAGTTTATAGTAACCTACTCGTAGATCTTCGTATCTTTATTTAATGCAAATTAATTCATCGCTTGTTTTCGAGCTACTGAACCTGAAAACACGAACACGTAATAAGTACCTAAGTAATATTTCCATAATATTCAATTCATAGTTTCAGAACCTATCGGTTATCGCAGTTGAATTGCTCACGATGGCTTTCAAACTATTTCAGTGACTATAACTACGGGATCGTGACCGAAATGCTAACGAAAAGTGAACGAAGAAATTGGATTCTAGTTGCACAAAGGCTTTGATACTAACTTCTGGGTTTGTCAAAGCCATAGCATAAATCCTTTGCCACTTTTCATCGTTGTTGTTTTTTCCAATAAAGTCTTAAATGGGTAAAAACTACTGAAATGAAATTCCTAATAATGAGAAAGAAGAAACACACAAATTGCACTCTTAATATCGCACAATTTTACAAAGAAAGCAACAGATCGTACAACAGACAATATTTCAGTTATATAATTTAAAAAAATAAGCTAAGTTAAGCTCGCCTTTGTACATCACGACTTATTGTAATTTTTTTCATAACTATGTTTTTGTGTACAATAAAGAATCTATGAATCTATGAAAAATTATTTTTATAAAAATTGGTTTGCATAATTCGGAAAAACCGAAAATGGACATTGACGTAACCATCACGTACAGGGTGTCCCAAACTCAACGTCAGTTATTTCAAAACATGGCCCATTTACCTAATTAAGATTTCAAAGATGTGTCAAGATTTCAAAACAAGTGGTAGGTACACGTACACTTGTTTCATCTGTAGAAATGGTACCTAAATTATATCTATAGTAGTCGTACCTACCAATCTTTCGGACCACCCCAAATGGAATTATGGTCGTGAGCCTATGTATGTGTATGTATTTATATCTTTATTAGAATACAAAGTAGTATGGATCCAATGCGGACAGACGGACGTACGGACTAGAACTAGATGTTTTATAAGGCTTCCTTATCGGTGTATGTAACCCTAAAATGAGCATTGGAATCATGAACCCCTGTCTGAACTGCAAGCTGCGCACTTTCTTATGCATCTTACGTGTGCTATTGCACCGTAGGCAGTATACGGTAGTTTTCATGAAATATTAGTCTGAAACTTTCCTTAAAACAAAGTGCAAATTAGTGAAGTTTGATCAAAAGTTTCACGGAGCAATTATATCGCTGTATCATCTTACGGTGTGCTAAAGTTATGTAGTATCTACTCTTTCTTATAGATTTGTTAGCTAGTAGTTGGTATTGTTTCATTCATCATCTCAGCCGATGGTCGTCCACTGCTGGATATAGGCCTCCCCCAAGGATCTCCTTATCCGTTAGTCGCCTCATCCGACACCCGATTGGAAGAAATTGGGTGGTCCATTCTAAATCGGAACTACGGTACCTACATGGCTTGGGGAATTTCATAACATGTTATAGTTAAATTAAAAATAGAAATGACTTCCCTATTGCTTGAAAGAAATGTGTCTTATTGGAATACAATCAGACTCTTCGCAGAAATAACTGGCTCTACACAGTATTGGGTTCCACAAATCAAATAACAAAATCGGTCGACAGGGGCCGAAGCGCCATTTCCGCATCCAATATGGCGGCGTTCGATTTCCGGTGCCGTCTCTCGCGTAGTAGGTAAACCGTTTACGTTGGATTACATGCAGCGTTTATTTTAATCAGCTCAAACCTCGCTTGTGCAGAGATCATGGGATTAAATGCCTGAATCGAATTGTTTTAACTCTGAATTACGATGTCAGCATAGATAGCTGTTAATGACGTAGAAACGAATAATAAACTAAAGGGTTTACGTACATTTAATAATTCTCGATAGGTATCCACATGACTAGTGATCGGTAACTATTGTGCAACTCGCGGCAAACTCTAGGGGTGACAATTATAACACATATCAATGGTTAAGAATTAAATGTTATTACTTATCTCGTTTTCTTTTAGTTTTTTTCTAATACGGCCCCAAATTCTCTAATTTGGGGCCGTATTACAAAAAAACTAAAAGTAACTGTGTATTATTTTCACGTTTCTCATTGTTTTATTTTTTCCTATTTGTGAAAGGCAAAGGGAACTTACCCATACAGCCATGTGCAGTCAAGACCATTTCAAGCTTGAGATTTGAAGTGCGATATTGTTTTTTATACGAACGGCATAAGAACAGTACGAAGATCAAGGTGTCGAACTTGACGTGTTCTCTACTGTATCTAATAATAATCCAAATATATATTATATCATAATATAATCCAAATGGCACACCGATTAGAACATTACCTGTAAGAATAATAATACAAACTCAAGGCCACAAAAAACTCGCCTATTACCAACCCTGAAAATGCCGCGAATCGCACAATAGTTACCGATCTATACACATGACACATTGCTTATGTACCTATTGTGTCTAGTATATTATGTGCTAAACTGGGTAAATACACTCGACAGCAATGAAAATGGTTCACCACGGGTTACCAACAACATAAACCTTAATATCTCGGAAACTAAGAATGATAGTTTATTCAAACAAAAAGAATTTTATAGACAATTTAATACTTCTTAAATTAATTGATGACATTTTTAGTTTTCATTTGTTTGACTTAATTAAAATATATTAATACTAATGCGTCAATTCTATCGCAGATCAAAAATTTAAAATATTCATTTTTGTCACAGATTATAACATTTCCCCATATTTTAGTATACGTGAGTATAAAATGTGTAAAGTGTAAAAGAGTGTAAAATAGGTAAATTCTAAATAAAATGTACAATTCTTTAGAAGACTAAACAAATTAAGAGAGTCGTAGGTAATCCGAAATGCGAAAAACATTTCAGCAAAACGACTGTTAATTTATTCAGGAAAATTGTCCAATCGGACGATATATACGGAACCCCCAACGCTTCGTTCTAGTTTTCATGTAAATATCGAGTTTGAGTTTCCTTAGAGCTAGCATGCCACTCAGGACAAAGCGACAAAACGAGAAGCTTATTTTTATATTCTCTTGCTTGATTATTTGCTTTTCAAAGAAAAAATGGCTCAGCTTATTGATTAGGTACAACAAATTACGCTATACGACACAGGAACGCGGTTGCATAGTAGGCAGGTATACATTCATACCTACATGCTACATGCTACTACTGTTATAGAATAGGACAATAACGATGTCAAACAAAGCAAAGTTCAACCAATATCCAGGTAACTTCATTTGTCATCAACTGATTTGTAGCATCGGCTTTTATTCTTTGATGTTCTCTGATAGAATCCTATATTCTCTTTGCACAATATTTCAATTGAAGATGAAGTAATTCAATCGTCGTTTCTGTTTTTTTTATTGTTAGGTAGGTTATTATGGTACCTACTTATAGTAGATTTACCTATATAGAGATATTTTAGTGATTGACACCTCTTTTTAACGTGATACCTTACAATTCAATTTTGTAACACAATTTGTAACTTTGTTCGATTACTTCGTAAGCAAATATTTGAGGACGATTGAACAAGTGGAAGTGTTACAAATTAGATCCGATGAAAATACCTACAATAATTATCTTATCTCGACCTTTTGCTGAGCTCAGGATAGTGATCAAACTCAATTAAATCAATCAATTAGTTAATTATGTATCGTCAGTTATAGCGCTCGATTCACGTGATGATACCTGGAATACTAACAAACTCCTCAACGAAGTATTAAGGTAAATCTTAATATATGTATCAAAAAGAAGAAACTGACTATGACTGAGTGACTGACTGACAGACTGACATATCAACGCACAGCCCAAACCGCTGGGTCTAGATAGATTCTAAATTTGGCACGTAGGTTTCTTATGAGGTCTAGGGGTGCACTAAGAAAGGATTTTTCAAAATTCACCCCCTAAGGGAGTGAAACGGGGGTCCAAGGTTTGTATGTGTAAATGTACTGTTTTGTGAGAAAATAAATAATAAGAAAAAAAATTATGGGTAAACAAGGTTAGTCGACAGCTAGTATTAATATTAGGACCATTAGTAGGTACAGATAAGATTATAGTTAAAAACAGCAACGTGTAGTACCTACCTGCCTACGAAAAGGGTAGTGCTAGTTGCCCGCAAACATTCCTAATGACCATGCTCATTAACAGGCAGAATTTCACGCAATTACACGCGCGGCTGGGCGAGGTGTCTGAAATTATTCGCTCTCTCACCATTCAAACGTTTCTATGGTTACCCAGTCTACCTAACTGCAACGTAGTCATCGAGTATACCTATATTTCTTCTGTAAACCGTAGTGAGAATAGAAGATTGAGACAATTTGCATTCAGAAAACAATTCAATAACAAAACAAAGAAATCTACAGCAAAATGCCAAACAAAACCTAATCTTTGATCGTAGTACTAGACATCGTACGGCTTGTGTACGAAAAATCCTGAAAAGTGAAAAGACTAAAGCGCCTCGGTTTTATAATTGGAATACGAACTCAATTTCCTAGTGTTAGAATTGAGTTTAGTCTGTAGATGCAATGCTAGGTAGTTTGTAGGTAGTGTCAAAATGTCTGGTTTGTAGCATTCGCTTTCGTTGGCACTGACGGCGGCCCGCCGTCGCCGCTAGTGATCAATGGACGTCTGTACTAGAGAGTAGGTAGGTACTTTCACGCTAGACGGCATTTTTGGACTGTTTTTCTGTCATACCACCAGCTTCGTCTAGCGAAGTTGACATATCTAGTTATGCTACAGGATGAGATTTAAGAGGATATACCCTTGAGCGCGCTCCAAGTCTCTATTTTGAATATATCTAGCGAAACAATTATCGTTGTCTGTGGTTTGTCAGATTTTCGTTAAAATGTTAAGTTTCAAAGTTAAAGCGGCTCAAAGATTTTCTTTCATACAAATCTTAAATTAATAGTAGGATTGAAAATTGGTGGTTTATCAGATTTGAATTTGACGGAAATCTAACAAATCACAGACAGATTTTAGTTTATAGATCGTGTTCCAAAAACATTGAATTAAATTGGTTAATTAATATTGAATTTAATTCAATGACACGATCCAGCAAAACTAATGTCTGCGACTCTGTGTCTGTGGTTTGTCAGATTTTCGTTAAAATGTTAAGTTTCAAAGTTACAGTGGCCCAAAGATTTTTTCATGCAAATCTTAAATTAATCCTATAGGATTGAAACTTGGTGATGTGGTTGGTTCAGATTTGACTGAAATTGGAAACCACCGACAGAGAAATTAGTTTATAGATCGTGCCTCCAAAATTTTAATGAATTAAAATGGTTAATATTTAAAATAGAATCTAATTTCGTTTGTAAGGCCCGGCCCGGTGTTAATTTTATTTGCGGTGGTAAACCAGTTGCCAATACTATTAGTATTAACGATAGGTATCAATAACACTTGTCATTTATTGCCTTAGTGAAGACAAATAGGTATAGATACGATCTTGATACAATAGCTAATCTATAACAACGGGTTTTCAATAGATAGAAGGATTAAAAAAATATTGTACAAGTACAAAACGCTTTTATTTTGTGCCGTCTCTGGAATTCTGGAAAGAAATGTTGTGGAAATAAACCAAGTGATGTAAACAAGCTGTGTATAAACACAGATGACAAGGAACTCTTGTCTTGTCAACACGTAGGTGTACTCAGAGTTTCACACATTCTTTTCAGCCTTTTCTTTTACAAAAACTTTCCTTTCAAAGCCTGAAGAGAAATTCCGCGTCTTTTTTCTCGCAATGATGCTACAAAGAAATTGTTTGTTGAAAAAAACAGTAAGTACCTATCTACACCTACAAAGATACATTTTGACATACTTACTTAGTTAATTTCAAACAACTTTTAATAAAAGTGTTTTTACAGAAGCTCAAAGGTCTGAATTCGTAGCAAAAAGTTCGTAGCATTTCGATACATTATAAAAACCCTACCTATTATTAATACTTTGTCGCCTGTGGAAAGTGGAGTGGACAGGTTATTGCGAGTAACTTGTCCACTCGTAAATAAGATGTGTCGGCGAGACGCTACGGCATGGAAGAACTCATTCGTAGCAAAAAAGTTCGTAGCATTTCGTTAAGATGGGAATAATTTAGATTGGTATAGAAACCGTACCTAATAATACTTGTCGCCGTGGACATAGGAGTGGAGTGGACAGGTTGTCGCGAGTGGCTTGTCCTCTCTTAAATGTTAATTCTTTAACCGACATCGGCATATACATTTGTGTCGGCGAGACGCTACGGCAAGGAAGAATTCTATAGACCACACCTGTGACTAAGTATTAAAATTTGGAGCTGTCTCCAGTCGCCTGTGTTGCCATTTGCGTAGCAAGGGGCGGCAGAGGTGGGCGACGCCCACCTCAGAAACCTCGTTGCCCCCCTTAGAAAAATAGAAAGTAGTGAAGAAATAATTAAATAGTTTCACAATCATGATCTTGTGAAATTCTAGCCAAAACTCAGAGGCAATACTGCAAAATTTCGAGCTCGCTTCGCTCGCTTCAGATGTATAGGCATGCAAGGGCTGAAGCACTCATACCACAACTCTTATTGTTTCTGAAATAATCGCGTTCTTTCACCTTTATAACATGTTCTACAACCTCCTTACAAATCCCAAGCTAAATTCTGGTTACGGGGAGCTTTAGGAAAATGAACTTTTGGATCTAACCTTGCCGCGAGAAATGTAAGTCTTGCCACTGGGGCCGTAGCATATGAGCTGGGTGGCCAGTTGAACAGGGAAAATCTCTAGCTACACCAATGTGTGTTGCACATAATACAGAACAGTTGTTAAAAAGATAACACAATTTATTTATAAGGTAGCTAAGTTTTTAATCAGTTTTTAATTGTAGATTTAGGTATATTGTAATTTTGGCAGTTTTATATTACCTATCAATAATTAAATCTAATCGAATTATTCGTTCAATGTCTATTCACTCGATAACGTTTTAAACTTATTACTTAAGTTAATCGATTATCAGCTAATTAGATGTCAAAGCGATGTCGTACGATTTGATAAAGCTAATGTTATTAAAACAACAGTAATCCTGTTTTATCTAATCTATGGCATCCGTTTAAATTTTTATCAATCAATGTATCGACATGTTAAACAATCGAACGGAGATGCGACGGTATTATTATGGATTTAATTATGTGAATAATATTAGTATCTAGGCACAGGGTTTAACCTAAGTACTCATATGTATGTGTAATTAATTATACTCACATAATTCTTTTCAATGGCTACAATATCGTATCCAAACAATAGGATATTAAAACAACCCAATCGTCCGTGTAAACGAAAAAAGTGTGACGCGTGTTAAACAATGCACGCCTCGAAACACCTTTCATTAGAATCGCGTGAGGGATTCACATTCCGCTACATTTTATAATTAATATAGCGGTAAAGCCTCCCCTGTCAACGGGCATTCTAAACCGCGGTTACCGGTCAACGAACCCAGATATTTAGGACGGCAGGACGACCAGTAGCCCAGTCATTTTACGGTTTGAGCCGGAACTAATTAATGACTGATATTTTTTTTAGAAATGTACCAAAATTTAAAAATATTACGTCAGCAACAGCCCCAAATTTAAAATTTTAATTTAAAAAACCAGCTAATAATTTTTTTCACATTTATAAGGCTTTACCATTTATACATACTTACTTCAAACATGGTGTTAATATTTTTTGCATACATAAAAAATTTCAGTGTCTATTTTATTGCTCAGAAATAATTTATATTGTTAAATCTAATTAAAACGTTGGTTGGTTGATCTAATTAAAGCATTGGTAATAATATTAATTAGTTAAAAGCCTTGTGGGAGATACAATTTTGATTTCTGTGTTGCGTAGCGATTTTTTTTTAAATATGTTTTCAGATCGTCTTTTTGTCACTAAAGTGCCAGTTACAGTTTAAAAGTCCCATTGATAATTTTTTGCTCTCCACCTCTCCTAACAAAACTCCGTAAAATGACTGGGCTACAGTGTTTTCGGCTTTCAAGGAAAACAAGGGAAGGAGAGAGGGGCCGAGACCGATGAGTACCAGCCCCACGCGCGAATGGAATGGCTCGCTTATCCGTCACTTCCTGAGCGATTACACCTTGTCATTTAGCTATTAATGTCAGATATTTTAAGGGTCGGTACAACAAGTGTTGAATACTGAATGTAAAAAAATCCAAAGGGTACATCAATCATGTTGTCATTAGGACCGATGTTTTATTTCCCTGCTGACTTTTACGATTATGCTATCGTTTGTCTTGTCAAAGGTATGATATTTCAGTCAGAAAGTCAAAGAAGATAATTTCTCCAGATATGGGAAAAAGGCCCCCAAAAAATGATAGAGTATAGTTGACGTTTAGTTATGGAACTCATGTCAATTTGTTTCTCATAATCTCTAGACTATAGTGGTAATATTACCTATACCTCATCTAAACGGAGTGTCGCATAATCACAATTGGCGCACATCTTTTCTTGGTAAGATATTTTGGTTTTTTGTTTTTATTTTTGTATTAACATCTGAGATCATCCTATCCACGCATTGCTTTACATGTGCCGTTTTAATAGGAAAAAAGAATCTTAGCAAAAAAAGTCTAAACGGTGAATTTTTTATATTTGTTTCATAATTCCGTTTGCACTTTTACCTAGTCTTTCGTCCGATTACTATAATAAATTAAATTATGTTTTTATAGGGCAATATTATCAATAAACGTAACTGTTTGTGGGCCTACAGTAAATTGACTCCTTTTTAAACGCAAATGTATCAACCAATAGCAAAACATTTTACCTCTGCTCAACGTCTACAACTGCCTCACCGTTCACCGCAGTCGTTTCCATGATTTTCATCTTTACCACTTTCTTTATAAAACTGCACTTTACTTTCTTAACTTTCTAAATCTTCGATTGTCTGAAAAAGTTCATTTTGAAGAACATTATACTCTATTTTTATATGCAAAAGAGACCGGAAGCGTCATGCGCGCTGATCACAGGGACACTGAACAAGTTCGCCAACGCTTGGGGGATCCGCTAACTCGATGATACCCGACTGGATTGCTACAATTTCATACAACTATTATTGCAGCATGAGGGCGGGACAGGAGACTGGCTCTTGAGATAAATTGCTATAATAAGCTTTTGATCTTCCTTAATAGACATGACAATTGATAATGTCTATGTTAAAATAGTCTTGAAAAAGTTGCCAAAGATCTGTTTAAAAGACATTGTAATGTCATCCGAAATATCTTCCGCTTTTGTCTTATTCTTGAAAAAGAGGGAATGAAAAAGAAAGGAGGATCTTCCTTTCAAAACGGAAACTTATGTCGTGATAGGTATACAAATAATACAATGCCAGTCTCTGTCAGGTAACACTGTACCTATAAAACCTACCTACAGATAGGGTCTAGCAAAGTCTGTGGACTATTCGTCTTCACGTGTAGTAAGCTCTAAGGTACATAAACATACATCATCCATTATATCCTATCACAACAATATAACTACAATCAACTCCCCTGCACACCACACCCAAGGCTAGGGACACACTTATAATAAAAATAACATATATTATATAGGATTATAATATTTGATATAATTATAATCCTTATGCTATTTTCATAAGTGTGTCCCTATAGCTTTTTAAACAAATATTATTTAGGATGTAATCTTCTGCATTTATCGCTTTATTGTGGAAATTCGAACAAACTCGGTCTCGCCAATTTTCTTCAGGACTTAGTGTGGAACCACAGACCGTCTTGGGACCTATTTATGACACTTTTATTATTTTTATCTGTAATATATTTTATTCTTTCTCCTTTTATTTTCGTCGATTTTTACGCTTGGTCGAATATAGTAACACGCTTTCTTGCAGTATACAAGCAGCAATATAACTTAAAGTATAAAGCATTTCTTGTTTTCCTTAATAATAAAATAATATAACACCCCAAAAATATGTTTCGACAGGTAAGTCAAGATCTTTAATAATATTTTCCACGATGGCTTTCATTCCTTTTCAACTAATTTTTTTTCCAAACCTATTTAGTCAATTAATTGATGAATAAATCAATTGCATCCTACTACTATAACATTATGGTGTCTACTATGTCTTACCCCAGGATGTCAGACAATATGAATGCAGCCTGAACGCTGGAGCACGGAGGGGAACTGTCTGTGGGAGGATATTGGCTATTGCACTGCGCCCGCGCAAGCGACAGTGCACAATTTGTGTTGGGACTGATGAATTGATGATGGATGGGAGTTGCGGGATTTTATGTATGTTTATTTTTATACGCTTGCTTGTAATTGGCTTGCGTTAGACCTCAGTCATGCCTTTGGTAAATCATGCTAGATGCATATAAGACATATCAAATTTTAGCAAATTTTTCGGAACTATCATGTTTACTGTAGATGAAGCAATACCTTAGTATGCCTCCGAAAGTACCCTCAGATATTCGATTCGACTCTGCAAATTTTTGGAGCGTTAATTGTCTAATTTTTTTTCTTGATCTAAGGGCATAAATTAATAATTAGTAGTTTTAATCTAGTATTGTTGACTGCGGAACCCTAAAAAGGTACCTTCTTAAATTATATGTTAGTAGTAATTACGGAATTATTGCGTCTATCAGAATTAGGTAATATTTTTAATAATAAATTAAATAGGCATGCCTTATCTTGTACGGAATCATAAAAAAATTATTATCGTGTAGGTAAATTAATAATGCCTTTAGATTTCAAAGTAATTCAGTTTTCAAGGATAGTTTGTTACTATTTGATATGAAATTGGTGCCGACTGCAAAACCGCCGATGCGTCTGAACCGGAGGAGTGTGCATTCTCCATTCTCCCCTTGTAATTTAACTGTCAATGTCAATTTATTTTACAATCTCATCCTGTAGCTCACGTGGTCGGTAGAGATTTGCAGTTATTCAATTTATTTATATATTGTTAGAGTAGGTAAATAGAATTTATATTGATAGAGTAGTCGGTAGAGTTTGACTTATATTCCAGTGCCGATTTAATAAATGATAACCTTCAAAATTTCCACGAATCACAGCTATCAATAGATGTGAGAAGCCACCAAAACTTTTCAAAAATACTTTCCTGTAACTAATACTACTTTAACTCATAATACTTCGTTGGCATTTTACTGCAGCGGCAACGGCTCATAAGCTTGTAACCACACTTTTCGCAGTAAGTAAATGTTATAGACTGGACTATAAAGTAACCATTTTATTCTTCTAATTTTTTACATTTTTATATTTTTTATGCGAACATTTTAACACGAAACTACAATGTTAAATCAAACATTTTCTAAAGACACGAGAAATAGAACTAACAACACGTTTTGCGATAATATTTTCTGTGATTTGGCGTTTAAATATAATCTACCTACTGATGATGATTATGGATTAGTTGATTAGAGGTGAATGGATTTCTATTATTTATGTTCTACTTACTCTGTAAATGCATGTGTTTTGGAAAATAAATGTTTTTTTTTATGTTTTTTTTTTTTTTTTATCGATGTTAATAAACGAGTGCAAATAAAGTAACATAATTTTTTTTTATTATGGTACTCAGTGGTATGAATCTATGGAGGTGCTACTTGGGAATGTTCCTCCATTGAAAAGGGATGATCTTCCACCAGGCTATGTGTGAAGCCTGGGGACCGGCCGTGGTCCAACAGTTCTTAGTTGGACTTTGTATATATATCGAATCTCTGTGATAATTTCTCTTGCGCGATTTATGTCTCGCATTCGATTGTGAACCTTATGTGTAGTAGGTTAGGAGTTACGTATTTACGATGAACTTTGTCTTTGTATGGAGCATATTTCCGTGAGCGACGGTATCGCCATCTGTTGGCATCTTTGCTATAACTTGTGGGTGCTGACATCTGTAGCAAGTCCCCACAAATCTAAAAAAATGTTCTGCATCTTTTGCAGTCATGTGCGGAAAAACTTAGGCGACGCCTTTGCCCACCAAAAGGGATGGATCGGAAAAAACTTCAATGGCCGTTCCATTTCGAATTACGTATTTAGGATAGCTATTTATTTGTGAGTACCTATAGATATACGGGTACATGTTGGAAATCCAGTCCAATTACCTATTAGGTTTGTGTAGCCGACCAGGCGACACGCAGTCTCGCTTGTCCGCCCGCGCAAGTCTTATTTCACTGCCCAATTACGAACCCTGAATCACTAGACTATAAGGGCCATATTAGGATGTAAAGAAGTAATGTATATTTCTGCTAAGGTCTCCATAAATCGTACATTACGTGCCGGAACAGACGGATATATTCGTTGGAACTTAAACTGCTTCATATTGCATAACATCCCACGAATGTAGCTTGTCACGAGCCTTATCTAAGTATTGAGCGACACATCTAGTGTGATGGGAATATTACACATCAATTTTTTTCAGAGTTACGTGGTTTTCGGCAACGAGTAGCCCAGTCATTTTACGGTTCGAGCCGGGACTAATTAGTAATTGGTATTTTTTTCGGCCTATTTAAGAGCCAATTTGAGCTTAGAAATGTTACAAAATTAAAAAAAAATCTCGTCAGTAAAAGTTCCAAATATTTTTTCGTTATAAAAAACCTGATGGTAATTTTTTTTTGTACGTATTTAAGGCATTATCATTATACATACTCAACATGTTGTAAATATTTATGTCTGCTTAGAAGGTTTTGAAAAAAACATTCGACTTTTCATAAAAACCTCATTTTTTAAATTTACATGCCTATTTCATTACTCAAAAATAATTTATATTGTAAAATCTTATTCAAATGAGTGCATGGTATTAATTATTAATTTAAAAGCCTTTTGGGACTCACAATTTTGATTCCTATGTTGCGTAGCGATTTTTTTTTTAAGTTTTCAAATAGTCTTTTTGTCACTTAATAGTGCCGATAACAATTTAAAAGTCCAATTAATAATTACTTCCCACCTCTCCTAACAAAACTCTGTAAAATGACTGGGCTAGAGGTACAGATTAGCAAATCAGTGATCCCGTGACCATGGCAGATTTTACACCGAAATATCGGGAACTTAGTCACACCGCATTCCCTTTCGGGATGACCAGAATTTTTGCTACGACTACAAACTATCTATAATCGAGCAGATATAACAAAGCCCACCAAGCATAATGTAAGGCTTGGATGAACAACGACATGCCCATTTCTTCGAAAAGGACCAGTATTGTCGTACGAAGCGAAAAGAATGAGATTACCTGCTTTTGCAGTGACCGTGGAAAGCCTATCTAACACCAACTTCTTCATTCCATCCTGAAACCTTACAGAGTGGGTAAAGTATATCCGAACCCCTGACCCTGTACCCGGACTTTCGATGTCTGATATATCGCCACTGTTTCGGTCCGCACTTCATTGTAATAGAGTTGACATTGGAACGAAAATGGTCACGCAATTGCGTAGTTCGAATGTGCGGGTAGAGGCCCTGACATTTTGCAAACAAAAAACGTGACGCGAACACGTGACGTGAACCCCATAAGGAAAAGTACCTATAGATATAGAGCCACTAAACTGCGTAGTCGACACGTCAAGTGCTGCCGGAGTCAGTTGCAGAGCCCTTCGCACTGTACCCTGCGTCGGAGAGAGGCTCTAGTAGAGCCTACCCATGATATTGACAGTACAGTAGCCTTACTCCTATTTTAATTTAATCAATGCTTTAGCATAATAATAAAGCATTTGATTGATGACCCGGTTGGCACGACATCGACAGTTACGTCATAGTGTAAATAAAATAAGTGATGAAGCTCAGCGATCGCAGCGGGTCTTTGCCCGTGCGGCGTGCGGGGTACAGCGGGGAACGGGCGTACCCTAACTCAATTCGCTGTTACGGTACGCGCGCAGGCAGCGTGGACCGGGACGGGACGCACTCCTTCCGGCACCCGCACGCCCCGCACGATTGGCCTGCCGCGACCGCTGAGCTTCACCACTTATGGTTACGTGAAGGAAGAAACGATGGATACCACGATGGATGACTGCCAAACCAGCACAGGTCCTTTTTTCATTTCATTATACTAGTATTTGTTTGGTTTCTATAATTAAAAGAAGCTTTTATTTGGGATTAGAATAATACATTGTATGTGCCTGAGAGCGTTAGTTACAAGTATATTGATTGTAAAATCAATTTTGCGTAGAAATAATAAAATGTGAACACAGTGAACAGATATGTGAACCCCACACGGCGAGGTAGAGGGCCTCTACCTGCATAGTTGATACATCAAGTACCGCCGAAGACAGTTGCGGAGCCAGCAGCACAGTACCAGGCAAGTGCCTAATCTCATCTCAACATTATCATCGTTCTATTAAAAAAATTTATCAGCTGTTCCATACTAAACTGCAATGCCTACTCGACTCAAATGTATGCAGCAGCAGATTTTTTTTTGCTCCGATCGGTTTGCTCCCGTAGTAAAAGTTGTTCAGTTTGATGGGTAGACTCTTAGTTAAACAGGATGCTAATGATATCAATTTTACCCTGTAGTGGTTGAACTTTTTATATTATTCGGTGGTAGTGGGTGGACATCAGCGGAATTGTGCCAGATGTGCAAATTAAGGCTTCGTCATGAGTATTGCGCCCTCCCTTATTTTCTTTTTCCATCCTCCTACTTTGTGTAAATTGTGTCAAAGTTTACTCATAAAGATATAAACATTGCAGTGATGTTTTGTAACAATGACCTAAAAAATATATTATAGATCAACTCTGAATTCATATTTACTCAACGCACTGATCAGGTGAATGATGAAAGCCATGGCACCCCTGAATCTTCAAGCAGTGTTAAAAAATAGTGTAGCCCCTGCATGTCTGCGTGCGCCACGGTCTTTTATTCGTGTGAAGTAGGCCTACTGTGGTTTCGCTACATTGTTCTTTAGACCAGACTACTTCTAGTCTAGTACCTATAAAACTAAACATTAAGAGCTAATAAACTGTAGCACCCTCTCGCTAATTAATGTTCATCTTATGTACAAAAGCTGAAAGGTCGGACAGGTTAAGGTGATATTATACAAAGGGTTTATGCAAGGGTCGCTTTAATTAAAAGACGCGTTAATTATAAAACTTTTATGTGTTTAACGTAAAATGCATTAAGGTGGGTATTGTACGAAGAAGAAACTAATCAAACAAAACAACAATCAAGTATCTACCAACTTCCTACCAACACACTATTAGTAGTGAGGCATATAATACCCTGCAATGGGACGTATACAGGGTGTAACAAAACACCCTAGTAAAACTTGAGAGGGTGTTTCAGACCATCAAACTGAACAACTTTCACTATGGAGCCAATATCGAGAAATAATAAAAAAAAATCTGCTGTCCCATACAAAACTTCGTACCGACTCGATGACCAAACTGTATGGGACAGATGATTTTTTTAATTTTTTCTCGATGTTGGCTCCATAGTGAAAGTTGTTCAGTTTGATGGTCTGAAGCACCCCCTCAAGTATTACTAGGGTGTTTTGTTACACCCTGCATACAAAGGCTGATGATGAAAGTGATGTCGAAAAAAGAACCGTTGCTCATCTTGTCTAAACTATTATAAAACTGTAACAGAAATGTGTCTGTACATTGAAGATACCATTCACCGTTCATTGTAGATATTTTTTTACTCTTTATATTTTGGTGTAAAATAAAGTATATTTGATTTGATTTGATTTGAAGATATTTACAAAAAAAATATTACGGTATGATTTTTAGATGTCCCTGATTCCAAATCACCAATTTTTGGATTTTTTGTCTGTCTGTTTGTTTGTTTGTTTGGGTGTTTGTTTGTTCGAGTATCACGCAAAAACTACTGAACCGATTTTGATGAAACTTTTTTTGTTTGATAGCTTATCATCTGACTTAAAATCTGGTATATAATTTATGCGGACGAAGTCGCGGGTAAAAGCTCGTTATTTATAAAATCCTCACTATTAGCCTTTACATATTAACTTCCGAATTAGTAAACAAAGAAAGTGCTCAATTAAGAATACGCACTTTAACTACGCACTTTAACTGTCCATATGTCTTAGTAAGTTATTGTTTTCACACTGGCTCCGAAAACATTCCAAAATAGATACACCCCATTAGTTCTCATTTCTCTCGGGACCCTGTATCTATCAACTATGAAGGAAGTTTCCACGATATCACCCTTATGTATTCGTCGTGAGTATTATAATAGCTTGATTTTGGGACTTCCTTCTTTGAAACTAGCAGTTAACTCTATTTTCTCACGTGAACACGCGACAAGTCGTAATAGCTGTCTCACACTCACATCTGTGTCCAATTAATCTAAGAAGGAAGAAAATAAAACCAGTATCACTGGCTATGCTGAAAAACAAACAAAAAATGTTATCGTAGAGATTTATCACACTGTTACATTCAATTTTCTATTGTTGATATTATTACCTACTTATTAATATTACGAGTCATAATTTTCATCATTTTTTTTTCCCTATTTCGATATTGGCTCCATATACAGGGTGTAGCAAAACACCCTAGTAATACTTAAGAGAATTCTACTCGGAGCGCGCTCCATACAAACGTAGTATGGTGATATTTTCAATACTATCTAATTAAAGTCAATGTAATTTTTCAAAAACAATCAAGTAACTAATCTCTATGTCGGTATGAAGTCAGATTTTCATTATAATATACAGTTTCAATGCTAGGATTAATTTAAGATTTGTATGGAAATATTTGTGGCACTGTAACTTTAAAACTATAAATTTTATCGAAAATCTGACTTCATACCGACATAGAAATTAGTTACTAGATTGTTTTTGAAAAATTTCATTGACTTTAATTGGATAGTATTGAAAATATCACCATACTACGTTTGTATGGAGCGCGCCAACGGTAGAATAGCCTTAAGGAGGTGCTTCAGACCACCAAACGGAACAACTTTCACTATGGAGTCAACATCGAGAAAAAATAAAAAAAAATAGCTGTACCACACATTTGAGTCGAGCCGGTTCTGCAATTTTGTATGAAACAGTTGATTTTTATTTCGCGATTTCGAAGTTGGCTCCGTCGTGAAAGTTGTTCAGTTTGATGGGCTGAAGCACCCCTTAAGTATTACTAGGGTGTTTTGTTACACCCTGTAGTGAAAGTGCATTCGTCGTAGAGAGGTACCTACCAAGAGTTCACTACTACTATACTACTTACTTTGAATTTTAGTCCGAACCGCGATTTCTTATTCAATTTAAAGACAATTTAAAGCACACCTTAGCAGAGTACCTCAAGACGCGTCGTGTCGCGCAAATAGTCCCGCCACAACATTAGCATAAAATGAGCCTTTACAGAGCTAAGGCTTGCCGCAGACTATGCAGATGGCGCGTTATGCAATATTATAGTGCCTTCTGCCCATAATGTGTCTTGTGATCGTATTTTAGTGAGTCGGGAGGTATCTCAGGCCCGCAGAGCTAAGGCATGTGGTGGCCACAGCTGTTGTTATAATATGCTAGATACATGGTTAAATTATTGTGTATAGCTCAAGCAATAATTCAGCGTAGCAGTCCTATAGTATAGGATAGTTTGTAAGAGGTCGCCTTAAAGATTTAGGTCCTGTTTCACCACTTCTGGATAGGTTCTTAATAGCTTATCTGACAGATCATTATTGAAATATTATGTATGACAAATAATATGTCAAACTAACTGTCAGATAAGCTATTAGGAACTTATTCAGATGTTGTGAAACAGGCCCTAAAGTACTTATAAAGTGAACCTGATAGGAGTGATGTTTGATTATTTAATTGTAGCTAAATGTTTTTTCACTTTACTGACTAGAACCGTTTTGACAGAGTAAAAATTGATTATCCAGGTACAAAGAAATGATTGCAAGACAGATAGTTAAAATCAACAGAAAACTTGCCTACTAGTAATGCATATTTCCTTCCTGTGAACTCATTTCATATTTCCAATGCGTTGCAGGTATACAGAAAGAGTGTATAAACACATTCACAACGTAGTCTGAACTCTAAATCATAGTAGGTAGGTTTACTCCGCTCTACCCCAAATGTTGACACCACGCCATAATATTTTAGTCAATGGCCATCGCGCCTCATAAATCAAACATTTTAATGCTACAGAGCTTAAAGTGGGGAAGTCGTCTATTTATACAACGTGATTCAGCAGGATCGTCTCCTTTACGTTACATTTGACGCCCTCACGAATCATTCATTAACTGATGAATATATTTGGGCCAAGATATGATTTTATATTTGTGGATTTTATATTTGAAAATTCAGTATAAATACAGATTGGTAATAGAAACCCTACTGGTTCGGTAGACCTACCAGGAGTGCGATTTTTGAATCTCATTCGTTGAGTTGAAAATGTCGTAATTATTATGGAGATATGCATCTTTTTACTGCTGATTTGACTTGCAAAAATCATACTTCAGGAGTGCGATTTTTGAAAGTCAAATCAGCAGTAGAAAGATGCGTATTTCCATAGTAATTTTGACATTTTCAACTGCTGAACTCAGCGAACGAGATTCAAAAATAGCACTCCAGGGCGCTTCGTCGTCACTGGTGTGGTCCCCCATAGTCCGCTGTAATAAGCAGTCGATGCTCCATGAGTACCTAATGCTGTATTGGTCAATTCGAAAAAAAAAAAAAAGCGGTCAACTGCGAGTCGGGCTACTCGCGCACCGAGGGTTCCGTACCACACCACTACAAAACACAACATTATTAACTTAGAAAAAAAAACTTTTTTTGTTCGGGACCTTTAGCGCGCGACCGACTCACACTTGGCCGGTTTTTAGTATTTGTTGTTATTCTGTAGAGTATGTTCTATAATCACACTAAGTTGACGCTTGTATGTATTACCGTTTTTACGATAGAGCGTGAAGAAAAAACGTTGATAAAAACTAATTTCTTGTTGAGAACCCCCCTAAATTTTTAACTTTTTGACATTTTCATCATTTGTTAACAAATCCGCCGCAATAACGCATAATCTGAGAAAATTTCAACTATATAGCTATTACGGTTCAAAAGTTACAGCCCTAAATAGGTAGGACAGAAGGACGGACGGACGGACAGCCGGACGGACAGACGGACGGACGGACAGACAACGTAGGCTTAGTAATAGGGTCCCGTTTTTACCCTTTGGGTACGGAACCCTAAAAAAGAAACCCTTATCTTGATAAGAGCCGAAATCATCATCAGTGTGAATTAAAATGCTAAAACATTTATATACCTACTTAGGTGTGTCGTTCCCAGTTGAGAACATGCTGCCTAATTGAATTACCATACTAAATTACCGACATGCTATTATGTCAAAGTAGCTATACAGGGTGAAATTGATATCATTAACATCCTTTAAAACTAAGAGACTACCCATCAAACTGAACAACATTTACTATCGGAGAAAAAATATCTGCTATTCCATAGGGTAAGTCCGGGGGAGATGGCCGTAAGGGAGAGATGGCCAACTCAAAAAAAAATCGGCAAACACTTCTTGGGTGTCTCTAGCTATCACTTAGTTCGCTTCGAGTCGTACATACGAACACCTGGGCACAAAAATACTCGCGAATATAATACGAAAAAATATGTAAAATCTACCTTTTCACTTTTGCATACTGTGAATATTTTATAAGGCATTCATGTTACAAGTTGTGGTTGTGAATTATTTGAGAAATTATGCGTTTTCAAGGGTTTTCGTAATAGCTTATGAATTGTACTTGAACATAACCTTAAAATAACCACAAGGGCTCATACATTTTGTCACTTAGCTGATGTGGCTATCTCTCCCTGAAAATAAGGAGAGATGGCCACAATTAGTCAGAATGAGATACCCATAGTATTACTGGAAATTTTTTCATATTTTTCAGAACTTTATATTTAGCCAGCTTGATAGACACACACGCCATACTCTACCAAACGATCTACGATTGGACCTCAGAGCGCCGAGCGGGCCCAGAAAATACCTACCTGGGTAGTAGGTAAGTATAGAATGCCAAATTGAAAAATAGAAAATTATTTTTCTGGAGTTTCAACCGTAGTGTTGCCGAAAGCCACACTTCCTTCCCCTAGGTGATTATTACGGTAATTATGTGCAACCCCGTCTTCAGGGAACGCGAAGTATGTATTATGTTAATTTCATTTTGCACGCTAAACACTCACTCGCGAAGTCTTCTTTGTCGTCTAAACCTATAGCTTTTGTACTTAAACTAACATTTCATTAACAGATTTAAAGCTTAATGGAAACTGATCGTTTGGATAACAATGTTGCGGAAATCTCTTCAGAACTTTAGTTTGCTAAACTTGAAACTTGATTATAGCTAAGAAATACTGCTACACTTTTGACTAGTCTAGTCTAGGTTGTAGATTATTAAAAACTAACTAAAAATAACTTAACAAATAATAAGTAATTAATAAGATTTCCGTAGGAAAATCAACTTTAACGTCTATAACTGTTGCCCGTGACTCCGTCTGCGTACTATTTTTTAAGCCAGAACATAAATTCTATTTGGGTGCCAAACATCCAAATCCGTTCAGTCGCTTATGCGTGGCGTGATTGAGTGACAAACATCCAAACTAAACAGACATTTATAATATTATTAGTAAGATATAAAGTTAACATCAATCAATCTCAGTCAAACAATAAATAGGTAGGTATTACCTACTAGGTACCTATATAGGTATTAAAGAACAATTGAACTTTATCAACGTTCAATTTTTTTTACAGGGTTCTTAAATAAGAGAGCGTACACTATACGTACCCCTACCTAGGAATTTCTTCTTCCCATCGTTGCTCCCGCCCGTAGATGCCTTCTCGAGTAGTTTATGTAGCGGAAACTGAGTCACCCCTATAGGGGGGACATAGGTAGGTACTAGTTTGAACAAAGTACCTACTAAAGAAAAGTAACCCTTGTATTGTCTGTACCTATAGAAATTTTATCTTTGTAAGTGAAACTATGAACTGGAAGAACATTGGAGATCGTTTCGTTTGGCAGAAGAAAAGTGAAACCAATATCATGTCTGGTGTTATTACAAAGCTATATGCTATTATAAATTAAGAAAACTAATTGTATTATTTATTAAGTAGTATTTATATACCGGATGATATTTTTACCGTTACGAAATTTGCAAGGGTTGTTCAGACCATCAAACTGAACCACTTTTACTATGGGGCAAACCTATTATGTGGCGTATTATGTGACGCTATTGTAAACTTAATCGACAACAAGAAAGATTAAGTAACTGGATAAGTTCATCTCTCCAAGTTTTACGAAGGTTAATCCTAATCCTAGGTCCTCCCACACGCTTTAAGTTTACGAGTCTAGTCTCAAAAGGTTCCTGCCTTCGCTTCGTTTCATTGGTCTCGGCGACAACGGTGTCCAGTTAGCCGAAATGATCGAGTCAATATTGTCACGATTCCTTATCTGAGGATTCCACCTGACTGGGCTAAACACATTTGCAGCTTCCTTTTAACGTACGTGGTACAGGTATAGTATAGGGTGTAACAAAACACCCTAGTTGTATTTAAAGGGGTCGGTTGTTTAGATTAGACCATCAAACTGAACAACTTTCAGTATGGAGCCCACATCCGGAAGAAAAATAAAAAACATCTGCTGTTTCATACAGACTGTGTAAAAACCCTTAAAAATAAATAAAAAACCTTGTAAATTTTGACTTAAAAACTCTGCCTTGCATAACAAACAGAACATATTGGATAAAAGGGGATCTTCTAAGGTTTCGCAGCGGTTCAAGTAGCGAACCGCAATAAAACACCTGCAACCCTAAGGGGCTTTTTAGGGTTCCGTGGCAAAATTATAAAATCGGTGATTCTGTCAGGATATCATATTCACATTCCTTTTCCTCTGCTTCAGCTGAGATGTAAATATCCTTATTCCTTGGTTACAGAGACAGGTACATTTACACATGCACAACACAACTAAACATCTTTAATTTGATTCGAAATAGCACAAAATGGCTGTAACATGTTCAAAATCAATAATATTTGAAACAACTAAACATTATTTCACAGCCCAAAAAATATCACATTGCGGTCTTTATAAACTCAGCATTATATGACTTTTCAAAATATATATATTACGGAACACTGACTCCATTAGTACGTCTCGCACTTGGCCAGTTTTATGTATTTTATTTTTTCCTTGCCCTCTCTTTGTTTCCTTGTAACGTGCTGAGAAAACAAGAACATTTTTCAAAGAAAACTTGAGAACAGGAATGTAACAAGCAAGTCAGAGGGCAAACAACGCAGTTAGCAAAATGTACTAGGTATATTATGTATTACAGGGTCTGGTAAAGTATCATTAACCTTTAAACCACATACTCTACCCATCAAACTTAATAACTTTTACTATGGGAGCAAACCTGTCAGAACAAAAAAAGAAGCTTTTTTGTTGTGACAGGTTTGCTCCCATCGTAAAAGTTGTTCAGTTTGATGGGAGTATAACGAAACTTTTCTATAAATACCGAGGAGGAGAGAGATCTTCACACGCAAGGAGCGTGTGAAGAAGTGAAAAATCAGAGTTTCATACAAACTCCTATCTATCCAACGCCACCCAAATGTATGGGACAGCTGATTTTTTTTCCACGATCCCGATGCCGATGTAGGTCCCATAGAGAAAGTTGTTCGGTCTGATGGGTCTGATCATCCCCTTAAAAACTGACCGCATAATTATTAAGTTGGACCCTGTATATTTATTTAATTCTAAAAGAAAACCAGATGAGCCAATCTTTATAATTATTCAACAAATGGGTCATACTCGCAGGAGGGCTAACATCTTTTTCTCGCAATCTCGCAAAGGCTCAAAGTCAGCCTAGCGATTTAAAGAGGCAACGCTGCCTCGAGTAGGCGCTAGGGCATTTTTTTTATCTACAAGTAGGTTAGGTTTTTTATCCACTATATTATTATTACGTACTATTGTTTTTTACATATTTTTAATCCTTCCGAAATAAAATACAGTCATGTTTATGATGATTTTCTTGTATCTTTTGCATAAAAGTTCGATGGCATTACCAAAAAAGTAAAGATGCGAAATTATAGGTAGAGCTGAAATCAATTAAATCGCGATCATTAAAGTCGACAATGTTCGACTGTTATGTATAAGCTGATTACAGTTTCAGCAGCGTAACGAGAGGAAATCTGAAACTTTTGGTACACGTTCCCTTTAATTAAGCTCTGAATGTGTCCGCCGCAGCGACTCATTAAATGTAGCGCTGCGCTGCGATGCCTTCTAGGGTTACCAATTTACCAGACCAATTAATACAAGTTTAAAAAAAACATACCAGCCTGCTAGCAAGCATATCAGCTGAACAATAATACAAGATTTAGGGCCTTTCACCACTCCCTGATAAATTTCAGATAGCCTAACCAACAAATAAATTGACCAGAATCCTATCATTTATTTGCCATATTATCTGCTATCAGAAACTTATCAGGAAGTGGTGAAACAGGCCCTTTAACTCTAGGGTTAGATAGGTAGCCCAAGACTACCTAACGGTACGCGTTTTCTGCGTTAAGTAGGAGCAAATACCAGGGCCTCAATTGCGCAATTTTATTCGGTTTTGGTTTGGTTTTGGTTTAGTTTTGGTTTAGATTTGGTTTAGCTGAAGTAAAAAAGCTATTGCGATATTTTTTTCTGAACGATTAAATCGCACAATACAGAAAATTCGATCGAACGGACATCAAACGTTACGCCACCGTATCTTCCGAAATAAAGCTAAATCGTTACCATTAATATAATTTGCACGATACAAATTGTGCATAATGTAACGTTTTTGGTTGTGGTTTTGTTTTGGTAGTATCGTTCAAACTTAGGGCGATTGAGGCCCTGGCTAAGGCGAAGCCAAAAGGAAGCTAACGATTCCAACGCGAAACAGCCTAAACGCTTCAATCGATTTTGAAAATAAAAATGAGATGTCTATTGGAGAGTGTCGGAGGTATGAAGAAGACAGATGGAACGTGCCTTCCTAATCAAGATGGTGTTTATACTGGAAAGTGATGACGAAAGCGCTTTACCACAGATTCATATGATACAAAGTCCAGAAAAGCGCATGGCTCAGCTGATGGTAGCCCTACCAGTCTGGGTGTAACGATGTTATTTGGGAGCGCACTTGGCAAGCTCGAGTGGCATGAAATTAGCATGGCCCGTCGCTGCAAGGGCCGCGTATGACGCCTACATCAAACTCTACAATTCATAGTCAAGGACTAGGTACTTTATCGTAGAGTTTGATGTAAAAATTGGCCAACAACTTTTAAGTGGTCAAGGAAAGGTGTTGTTTGCGTTTATTCTGGTATTAGAAGTCAGAAATTAGCGATTATGATACCTATGTATTTTAATTAAGTAAAAGTGAACAAAATGTATTGGGTGTATTCAGATAATGAAACTAAACAACTTTCCATAAGGAACATTCGAAAAATGAGAAAAAATTGTGTGCCATGTCGATTTTCTACGGGAGGTCCAAAAAATTTTCCAAATGTAATATAGAATGAAAACCTACAATTTACAAATATTTATATTTGTGTTTACCAATGGTACCATGCCACGCACGACAAAGCGAGAAAACCGTCAAGCGCGCACATAATTTATTATTGAAAGTAACAAAGGCAGAGGCACATCTTGAATTTTCTCGTTTTGTCGGAGGTGACATACGTATAAGCTCCGCAAGTTGATATTGCGATGGAACCTTGTCACAATAACAGCTGCGTTACGTCATCCGTCGCAAAAAACTCTAACGTAAGCGCGGGCTGACCTTGCGAACGGTACTGACGGTGTACGTCGACTACGTCAAAATTACGTCACCAAGATGGCCGCCAATCGCAATATCAACTTGCGGGGCTTGTAGGCATTAGCATCCTTTTAAACTAAGTCTAAGTCTACCCATCAAACTGAACAACTTTTACTATGGGAGCAATACGATCGGAGCAAAAAAATCTGCTGATGCATACATTTGAGTCGAGTACCCATTGCAGTTTAGTATGGAACAGCTGATTTTTTTTTTGCTCCGATTGGTTTGCTCCCATAGTAAAAGTTGTTCAGTTTGATGGGTAGACTCTTAGTTTAAAATAATGCCAATGATATCAATTTCACCCTGTATAATTAGCGAAATGAATGAAATGATTTTCATCAACAAAGTCATTTATCTTCCTTCCACAGACTTTTAATTTATTTCAAACATGACTTGCTTTCCGCTAATTTTAAACCAACTGAACATTTTGATAAACCTTATTAAATAGTAAAGAATTATACCTACAAACAAATTTTTATATATCTTATCAATTTATCATGTCAGCAGACAATTAATAATATCTATGCAAATATCTACGTGGACTACGAATTTCACCTGGTTTTCATCATCATAGGTTGTACATCTGTTGCAGATGGTTTAAGCAGTGTTAGTTGTTAGTTTCACCTGGTTTTACTTTTAGGTATATTTAGGTATATAGGTACATAGTATGTTAACGACTTAGGTTTGAATCCAGGGCCTATAATATCCCTTTGAAAATTTTAATTTTCCTACTTTGACAATTTTGATAATAAGTAATAAAAACAATCATTAAGATCTTTATATTCAAAGTTCATAAAATTATATATTCTATTCGATACAAGATAACAATTTGATTAGATATCGTCTTAATAAAAATGCCGCTGTGGGTAATAATAAGTCATTTCATTACTCATTAGTCATTACTATCTATCATTACCATGCGGACCTTGACTCGGTTGCTGGTGCTGTTGGTGACAGTCGCTGCCACCGCCAGTCACTACCACCCCGATAGAGTTCTGCGTAACCCTGACGCTTTCGACCCCTCGGAGCGTCTCACAAGTCACTGGCACAATGAAGCAAAAGCCGGAATTCTGGAACGGCTAAATCGCCAACCAAACTTAAACATTGCCCGCAACGTAATCATGTTCCTCGGTGATGGAATGTCAATACCAACTTTAGCAGCCGCAAGAACTCTAAAGGGCCAACGGAACAACAAAACCGGAGAGGAGACACAAATGTTTTTTGAAGCCTTTCCTACTGTTGGACTCGCTAAGGTAACGATAGTTTACAACGAAGTTTTACCTAAACCCTTTGATTAAATTAAAATTGCATAGATAGGTAAATTGACTAAAGCGCATGGACCGCATAAATTTAGCCCCCGCGTCACCAACTTTTTAGTCGCAATACGAACGGCATTATTGCGTGATTATAAAGGTACTACAATGCCTTCGTGTGCAATCGTTGTACATATCATTCAAAAAGCAAAAACAAAACACACGGCATTATTTTTCACTCGTAAGGTACTTACACATCGGCGACACATCAAGCTACCCAAAACCAAAATAAGCTGACCGCGCGTCGGCATAGTAATGTATAACGTCGCGCGGCCAGCTTATTTTGGTTTTGGGTAACTTGATGTGTCGCCGTGTGTACATGAAAAGCAGGTCCATTTTTCGAGTACGTAATGCAAGAACGTCACCAAACTTCCGCTTTTTAAATTAATCAAAGCCTCCTCAATGTTAAATTCTACGCTTCAACAGTAGCGTAGCGAGGGGGGAGCAGGAGGGGGCAACTGCCCCGGGCGGCACTTTACTAAGGGCGGTGAATTCGGGAAAAATATAGATTGATTGAGCCCTGTCTATAACAAATTCGTAGAGCAGATAAAAGTCGAGCTCGCTTCGCTCGCTCTAAGTTTCTGTTTTAATTACTTTGCCTAGGTACGTATAATCCTAAAGAGTTCTGATCACAGCTAACACGTGGTGCTAAAAATATCGAGCTTGCTTCGCTCAATCTATAACAAGATACTTTGCACATGTTATGTATGTAAAAAAGCTCTAGCTCTAACCGATTCGTATTGAGGAGAAAAGTCTCGCTCGCTCTAAGTTTCTATTTTTGCATGAATAAACCAAAAGATTTGTGACCAAAACCCAAATGGATGTGCAAAAAAATTCGAGCTCGCTTCGCTCGCTCCGTTATTTTTTTATGTAGGTCTTCTTAAAAAGATAAGGAGGCGGCAATATCAGTCTCTGCCCCGGGCGGCAGAAACGCATGCTACGCCGCTGCGCTTCAATCTTCGAAAAATTCTTTATGTTGCAGACCTACTGCCTGAATCACCAGATAGCTGATTCCGCTTGCACTGCCACCGCATATTTGTGCGGTGTGAAGAACAACTATGGCACAACCGGCGTGAATGGAAAAGTGGCTAGAAGAGACTGCCTCGCTTCGACTGATCCCTCAACGCATGTAGAGTCCATTGTTGAATGGGCTCTCGCTGACGGCCGCGACGCTGGTAATCATTTTTCTACACTGAATCAAAATTGTAGAAGTTATAATGCAGAGATAGCCAGATAGAGCCGTTTTCATAAAAAGAAACGTTCAGTGACACTGAATGGATGGCTTTTCAATCTTAAAAATTTCCCTGCCTGATCCATAGTGTTCCGCGTTTTCCTTTGTTAATTTATAAATGTGAAATGGGATTATGGCTACAATGTGAAAGACGTTTTGGTATTTGGAATTCATTGACTTTTACAGTCATTGTTCGACTGTTCATATGAAAGTATAAGATGCTAACGTGTTCGGTATTATTGCTTAGTTATTGGTTTAACCATGGACGAAAAAAGTGACTGTCAATATCATGCAATAGACAAACAGCCCTTTTTTTACCTTCAATTTGACAAGTTTTTTCCTGCTTTTTTCGAACTTAATTGCGCCATCTACAGATTTTTCTTTTTACAAATTTAAGAAAATGACTCATTTGTTTGTAGGTATCGTGACGACAACACGCATAACACACGCCTCTCCATCTGGAGCGTATGCTAAGACAGCTAACCGTGACTGGGAGAGCGACACTGATGTAAAAATGAGTGGATATGATCCCAATGTTTGCCCTGACATCGCGCACCAGCTCGTGCATTCTTACCCTGGAACCCACCTCAAGGTAACCGTGGTAACTAAGTAGGTAACTTAGCAAGACACAATATAGGAATGTCGATATCATGACGTTATTTATCTTTTAGGTCATTTTGGGCGGTGGAAGACGTGAATTCATATCGAATGAGACAGTCGATGAAGAAAATTATCGAGGATACAGAAACGATGATCGTAATCTCATTCAAGAATGGCAAGACGACAAAGTTTCACGTAACCTTGACCACCGCTACGTTTGGAACCGTACCGAGCTGATGAGTCTGATGTCGTCTCCTCCCGAATATCTCCTAGGCCTGTTTGAAGGAGGGCATATGCATTACCATTTACAAGCTGATAAAGTCATGGAACCCACCCTTGTAGAGCTCACTGAGATCGCTATTCGCTCACTATCCAGAAGCGAGAAAGGGTTCTTCTTATTCGTAGAGAGTGGACGTATCGACCACGCGCACCACGAGAACTTTGTCGAGCTTGCCTTAGATGAGACTATACAGATGGATTTGGCGATAAAACGAGCTTCTGAATTGCTAGGGAACGAAGATACATTGATGGTAGTGACTGCTGATCATGCGCATGTGATGGCATTCAACGGTTACTCGCAGCGTGGCAGAGACGTCCTTGGACGTAGTGATACAAGAGGAGATGATGGCATACCTTACATGACACTTTCCTATACCAACGGACCAGGCGCACGTTCGCCAGTGGATAATAAACGTACTGACGTCACTCAAGAAGAAAATTACCGAGGTTTGTTATCTCATACTTCCAACCTTAGGTTTTACACTTTCTAATCCAAATACGAAAATAAAAAATAAAAGTTTTTATTAAATTTTGGTTCTGATACAAAGAGATAAACTTAAAGTTGGAAACATGGACGATGGAAACGTACGAAAGAAGGTCGAACATTACCGACCGCCGCCATGGCCAATTTTCGTGTTTCCATGCTTGTAAGTTGACGTTTGAAATCTTAGACAATTTAATAGGGACGAGTTACGCGTGTCATTCTACTAAGAAACATCATGAAAAGTAGTCTCGTGTGAACCCCAAACGTTCTAAGTTCAAAATTATTGTTTCGCTACTATAGGCTGTCTCGTTTAGTGATAAGGTATAAAATTTGGTGTAAATGCACAAGATCAATTGATCTTATACCGTGGCAGAGGGGAAATGCTACCACAAGGCGAGTCCCTATTAAATTTTCTAAGTTTGAAATAAGTGTTTTAAAAATGTACGCGATATTAAAAGTTTATAATATTTCCAGGTGACTACGAGTGGCGGAGTCATGCAGAAGTGTATAGGGAGAGTGAGACTCATGGAGGTGACGATGTGGCTGTATTCGCGAAAGGGCCGTACCACCACATGTTCTCTGGTCTGTACGAACAGAGCCAAATACCTCATATAATGGCCTACGCGGCCTGCATCGGGCCGGGCCTGCGTGCTTGCAACAATGCTGCCTTGCACCATCTCTCCTTGCCCCTCTATATACTAGTATTAGCTGTGTTACTACGCACGATTCATCGATAAAATTGCGATATGAATTTAATATTTAAATTTCTTTTAGATTGTAAGTATTTATTAAATAGTTAAAGGATTATCAGTTATCAGATAAGTCAAAATGTAAATTGTGGTGCTGTCGACTCTTGTTTATTTTCTACAAAATGAAGTTTACAATTTTCAATAAAAAAAAACTCAAGATACCTACCTACAATTATAATTGTTGAATTGTTACTATCACACAAAAACACAATTTGTTATTCAGTGCCTCGAAATCATAAATTCCTCCCTTTAGTAACTTATGGGCGAAGAAACTATTAGTAAGCAGGTAGGGCATAGCTGCTTAACGCAGACGGACCACAAACCACAAATAGGAGCACACTGCACACCACACATCCGTATAGGTAACTACCGACAATCATAACCTGAACCCTCCAACACCTTGTAACTAGCAAACAAAAAGACTCACGTTACAGTTGTCTGACTACAAAGTTAGGCAGACCGACCGAATATAAAACAGTTTCCGAAAAGGTAACGCGTTGCTGCTCGGCCCAAACAATGTTCGTGGAAAGTCAATGACTGGATGTGGATACAGATATAAAAACATCAAAACCCGACCCGTTTTATCATCAATTCTATATGTTCTGTACTGGATTGACTGGCCACACACAATGCTGACATTGTGGTTTACATCTACATATCTAGATTTGAATAATATGACTGAATGGACATAATATTTACTATGATATTCGATTTAAAAAACAATAGGTACTAATCACACTCGCACCAGATAAAAATATTGAACTTGAACATGTTTTTTGTATAGACTGGTTAGGCTGTTTTTATTACTTAGGTAAGTACTGAATTAATTTACTTGCTCCACGATCTCTAAATTAATGAAGATGTAATATAGGTACCAAATACGTGTGTTTATTAGTGTATCCATTCATCATCAGCAGCATATCCAGATCCCACTGCAGCGTACAGGCCCTACCCTCAAGGAGAGAATCACATTTTATTAGGTACCATAAAATACCTGTAATAAGACCTATTAATGCAACAAGTCCTACGAAATCAAACACTAAACCTGAAAACCGTTTCTTCAGAATTAAGCCAGCTAGCTTTAAAATAACATGTTTTTTTTTTGAAGTTTACTTATTACATTCGATCCAAAATGCTTTTGATTTTTCGAGGCTCCATCCATGGATGGACAATGTCAAACAAAGTTTCGTCGAAAACTAAATAGGTAGGCAGTTTCCATGCTTTCAATTATAAGTAGGTAAGAATATCAATGTGTAAGACAGATGTCGTGAAGTACCTAGTATCGAGACAAACCTGATAGGTTTAACGATGCTAGCCAGTATTCTAAAATGTTATAATATTTTTTTGATAAGAGAAATAAATAAATAAAAAAAAAAAAAAAAAATTCAGACCCCAACACCGCGTCAATTTAATAGGAGTGATAATGATTAATCCCCCCGGTGGTCCCGGTGACACAGAATATTGTAAGAGGAAGGTGGAAGGGAAGCATGATCGATCGGCGCTTGACTGAAATTAAGTCGAGCTAAGAATACAACCAAGACCTAGGTGTTATTGTACTTAAATTATCATCATATCAGCTGATAGACGTCCACTGCTGGACATAGGCCTCCCCCAAAATGGGGGGATTTGCCATAATTGCCACGCTTGACAGGCGGGTTGGCGATCGCAGTTGAATTCAATGTGTGTACTCTGAGGATGCTGCGGCCCATCCTCCGGTAGATCCCTTAGTTGCCTTTTACAACACCCACGGGAGGAAATGGACTGGTGCTATTCTCAGCCGAAACCACACGGACTGAACTCAAATAAAAACGATTAAATCAAACACAGCAATCACCCAAACATCAGAAAGTATAAAAAATACAGTACAGTAATAAAACTCAAACGATCGACATGAAACGACAAACTGTTTAGTTAAATTGAAGTCCCGTTAAAAAGTAATTTAGGAGAGACCTCGTAAATCTTGTTCACGCCTTTAAGTGCTAGATTGCTTCCCAGTGGTGGTATTTCTTCAGAATATTTTATTTTATTACCTACACCTTTAAATAATGTTTAGTTCATTTACATTTTGTTTTAACTAAGTATATCGCATATCGGTCTGTAAAATTTTCGGAAAGAAGAACCTTCGAGAAAAGGTAGGTAAGTACTGTAGTGCACCGCTTTTTTTGGCTCGTCTTGGCGGGGGCATTACCGTGCCCCCAGATTCATACAAAGATTTGGGACACCAAAAAGCTGAGACAAATTACTGAGATGCTAAAAATAAATTAAGTATATTTTTTTCACTTTGAAAGAATCAAACATCATATTTTTAAGATTAGTCCTCAAGGGAATGACTGAGCATGATTAGTCATTGATCTACTTCTGATTCACAAATGAAAAAGTGTGTTGGATAGCTACTGTTACGAATATTTTAGAGGAATAACAAAACCATTGGTGTTAAGACTTCGAAGGAATGAAAGTATTTTGTCTACAATTATAAGTAGTACAAGTACATAATAATAATAAAACTTTATGTTTACGTTCATTAAAATAAAAATATTTACGAAATAATTTATCGGGGACATGAAAAGGATGATATCATCATTTAGATAATTTGGATGCTGTTTAAAATGCTCAAGTTTCAAGTTCCAGTGGCAATCTAAACTATGTATTATAAAACTGTAACAGAAATGTGTCTGTACAATCACCAGCAGATATATCGCAGCAAAAAAGGTGGTCAAATATTTCTAAGCAGTTCTAATTTTCAATAATTTCTTTACTCATAACCAATCAAAAATATAGGAACGCCGAGAACATCAAATATATCGACGCAGTCAGGGTAGTCATAAACATCTGAACAGTTTCGGAAAAAAACCTTACTCCGTTGTTTTACATTTTAATTTTAAATAAAATTGCAAAGAAATTATTGAAAATTCGCTGTTCAGATATTTATGACAAAATACACGTTTAGATATAATTGGTAACATTAACTGTAAAGAATTTAATGAAAATTAGCACTGCTCAGAAATATTTGGACACCTTGTATGCTACGATATATCTGATAGCGACTGTACATTAAAGATATTTACAAAAAAATTACGACATGGTTTTTACCTGTCCCTGATTCCAAATCACAAATTTTTGAATTTTTGTCTGTCTGTTCGTTTGTTTGTTTGTTTACTTGTTTGTTTGTTTGGGTGTTTGTTTGTTCGAGTATCACGCAAAAATTACTGAACCGATTTTGATGAAACTTTTTTTGTTCGATAGCTGACTAAAAAATACATCATGTTTCATCTGACTTAAAATCTGGTAGGTATAATTTATGCGGACGAAGTCGCGGGTAAAAGCTCGTATTACCTAAGTAAAGACAAGACTCCATCGATGATGCAGGTTACATCAGCGTTCGTTGTAAAGCAAAACCAGACTAATATTGTGACCGGGAAATCAATATAACCTACCCACATCGGTAGTCACTGTGACATGCCATGCGGTTATCTGACCTAAGGGTGATCTACACTGGAGTGAAAGCCCGACTCGACTCCGGTACATAGACCTACCTACAAGTCTTACAACCCGTCGGACGGGTGCCGGCGACACACATTTGTCGCTTGTCCTGATTGTGATCTCTTTGTGGCCGGTAACTTTATAATGGTAGCATATGGCAAACAAAATAAAGCATACAATGGTGTCGATTCGAACTGTGCCACGACTTAACTAAATTTATTCCTGTCACTTTCTAAAATCAGATTAAGAAAAGAGACAGAAAACCAACAACTGACTTTAGTGCTGTCAAAGTGACGTTACACGACCAAAAACGCTTTAAATAAGATGGCGTACATTATGATGGCATCTTATTTTGGGCGTGTAACGTCACTTTGACAGCACTAAAGTCAGTTGTTGGTTTTCTGTCTCTTTTCTTAATCTTATTTTAGAAAGTGACAGGAATAAATTTAGTTAAGTCGTGGCACAGTTCGAATCGACACCAATGTCAACTAAAATCCCATTGCGTTTGAGTCGGTAAAACAATGCTTTGCGTGACGTGTTGCTAGGCTATAGCAATACCTACTTAGGCTGAGCTCAAGAAATTGGGATTTGAATTCTCCTCCCGTATGGCAAAATCCATACGATTTCGATCATCGATCAAAAAATCTGAATCTCGACCTTACTCGAATTCAAAGGCAGATTTTTCCAAAAGTTATGAGAAATTCCAAAACTTTTAATTCTTCTGTAAATATTTTGTATAAGTACTTTCTCTCTGTCACGGGTTTGCTGGAAGAAATCTCTTCAGAGACAGGCTCGCCCTTTTGTTGTCTCCTATGCAGAATTCATCTTTATTTCCGTGCAATAAAGATTTAAATAGGTCACCGAGACCGGTCCGGACCAGTCTTAAGAGGGCACCGAGCCTCCAGTGCTGCCAAGATAAATTTAAAAGCAGCAATGGAATCACTGTGACATTCTTGGTTTTTTAGTTCTGAAATTTAAATAAAACAGGTCAAGTGCGAGTCGGGCTACTCGCGCACCGAGGATTCCGTACCACACCACCACAGAACACAACATTATTAAATAAGAAAAATTTTTTTTTTTGTCCAGGACCTTTAGCGCAAGACCGACTCACACTTGGCCGGTTTTTAGTATTTGTTGTTATTCTGTAGAGTTTGCTCTATAATCACACTAAGTTTGACGCTTGTATGTAATACCGTTTTTACGATAGAGCGTGAAGAAAAAACGTTGATAAAAACTAGTTTCTTGTTGAAAACCCCCCTTAATTTTTAACGTTTTGGCATTTTTATTATTTGTTAACAAATCCGCCGTAATAACGCATAATCCGAGAAAATTTCAACTATCTAGCTATTATGGTTCAAAAGTTACAGCCCTAAATAGGTAGGACAGACGGACGGACGGACGGACGGACGGACGGACGGACGGACGGACAACGTAGGCTTAGTAACAGGGTCCCGTTTTCACCCTTTGGGTACGGAACCCTAAAAACTTATTTAATCAAAATCGCTTCATATGATACTTTGGCATTTATAATACCTAATTAGTATGGGTTCTATATGAAAATTAATTAAAGTATATTCAGTATAGTGGTTTTTGTTATTGGGTTCTGACTAATCGTGTGTATTGTGCAGTACCTATGCCGATAGAATATTAAACAACACGCACGCACAAGCTCGGCGGAAACACGTTTTGATTTTGATCTAAAAGCCTTTTACTCGTAAAAGCGATGCAATAAATTCTCATTGCGAGCAATGAAAAACATAATTTTGTATTCGCAATCCGTGTAGCCGGCTGCAGAATACTTAATGAGAGTTATACATTTTTAAATTTTGATGGATGTATTCAAGCCGGATAATAAATGAACGTATGGTCACTTTACGCGATTGTTCACTAATTAAATTAAGTTTCAATAAAAAATTTACACATGCATGTTTTATTTTGCTGAAACGATAAAGAGCGTCCATTGCCATTTGGATCATTGTTTATGTGATGATTATTATTATTCTTTTATAGGTAAGTATTCTAATTATAGGTGATGTATGATTTTATGAAAGCTTCAATTAGGTAAGAGGCATTATGCTACAGTGGCGACCCCATAAAGATAGTATAGTAGTAGAGGAACTGACACGAGTTGTCAAATGAAACCGTTTTTGGATGTTTTCAGGAGATTTTTGATTTTTGTGTATAATTCTCAATCTAACGTGCAATCGGGGATAATTTAATGAAACAGTGTTAATATATTTCACAAAATTATCGACGATTTCACTTTAGGTTCACGATTATTCAAAGAAACCGAATTTTTACCCGGAGACTAAAAAGGAGACTAAATCCCCAAAAACGGTTCTATTGCCTCGCGTCACGTATCTCTTTCTATTATACAGTGATGCCGCTAGGTACATCTCGCTCTTTCAGCTGTCAATGCCTTTATTCCGTAAGGTATAATAACTTTATGGGCGACCCCATCACACATTTTTTAGATTTCTCAATCAAGAAAACCAAAAATCCACGCCACGAAAACTGTACCTAAGGGTATTAAACACATAAAAGACGAACACATCAATAACTAAGTAAATCAGGCTCACCATTGCACCAGCTCCTTGTTCTCCTCAAGGCACGACGGCGTCGCCAAAGTATCTGCGTCGCCCTCAGTCCTCCCACCCGGATGCTCCGGGATGACCCTTTCAATCGTCGTCACCTCTTCAATGTCAGAGTCTATCCCTTGAGCGAAGTCCATGTAAAACGACTCTCTTGAGTCACTGGACCCGCGTCGCAGCTTCAGCGACAGATCTGGCGAGCTGTCATCCATCTTTGCACTATTTCTTTCCTCACGTAAACATGTCTTTAAGCCTTGGTGTGAGTGGGGAACGTTTTTTCACTTTATAAGTCATTATGAAGTGTGTTTTTGAAAGGTTAACCCATTTTGGCGGTTGTCTTGTGGATGAATAGATAACTTTAATATCATAGTACAGATGTTTTGTTCGGTCATTATTGCTGTTTTAAAGGCTACATGTCAATTATACGTGATATAACTTTTTGCTTTTAGTTAGGCTACGGCCATGGTAAGGTTAGTAAAACAGAAAAGACAAGACTTTCTGACTGCTTGTTTAGTCAGATTGAAATGTAAAAATTCGAGATAAAAGCTCTGAGATTTTTAAACATGTCGCAGGTTTTGTGCCTATATAATATAGGATAAATAAAGGGCACTAGGCAAAAATGTATGGCCACTAGTCCAAGAGCTATGTCACAGGTAGAGACAGTTTGAGAATAGCACATACTTTCGAGAAAAAAAAGATAGTACAGGGTGTTTATTTTTACGTACCTACTTATTCGTTTTGGGGAGAAATAATTTTGTCATTATGGCCCGAAAGGTGTAATCTCTTTCGAGGATTTTAGACACTTAGCTACAACTACTAAAAGTTATTATTAAGCGTACAACAGTAATTACGGCTCTCGTGCAGGTACTATAACGGCAATTTCATGATGGAATACCGATTTTCTCGTTTTGAGCGTACGAATGCCAAGGGCTAAAGATTATATTGCATTAATAATAATAAACAACCAATAATACTATCCATATGAGATATGACACAAGAAATACAAGCAGCAGATGGAAATAACAGTGAAATGCTAACATTAGTATGAAAAGCTTTTAAACAAAATACCCTGCATCTTTTTTTTTTTCTCGAACAAATATTGGTGCCGCATATACAGGGTGTTAGGGTAAACAGTTGCATTACTTTAAGTGGCGATTGTACCCATGATACTGAACAACTTTCCCTAAGAAACCTATAGGAAATTCGCAAAAAAATGTAGACGTTTCAAACAAAAGTTTTGTTCAGCAGCATTTAGTATGGGAAGTACAAAATTATTTTTACGAATTTCCTTAAATTTCTTAGGGAAAGTGGTTCAGTATCATGGGTACAATCACCCCTTAAAGAAACGCAACTGTTTACACTAACACCCTGTAGAAAAAGGTTATAGGTATTAAACCTCCTGTCAAATAGTATATGCCACTTACAAATTACGCAATCTAAACATATTGAGAAATTAGAGGGACATAGCAAGAAAACGATAAGCGACCTGACCCAATCAGTCACGCAAAATTCAATCCTATCACAACTTCCTAAAACTTTGTATACATCAACACAAGCTTATTCAGACCAAAACAGATGTCCCCGATTTCGTAACGCAACAAAGACTCTCCGAAACAATACTAATTTATCTTCGCAGCACAAAAAAGCGCTTCGGTGTAAAAAGAACAATGACCTATGAACAATTTGTAGCTAACCTTCCCTAAAATCGACAACGCTTCCTGTGCCTCTAATCACCAACGTGTCACGCACACGTACAAATATGTGAGCTTTGAGGACATGCCGCTGAGACGTGTGCGTTAAACTTGTTTCTTGTATAGGCATATTATACAGTATGTTCCAAAAGTAAAAATAAAAATTTTTAACTTTTAAGGGGATTGTTAAGACCATCCAACAGAACAACTTTCACAAAGGGTCCAACATCGAAATCGCGAAAAATAAAATCAGCTATCCCATACATTTAGCTAGAGTAGATTTGTAGTTTAGTATTGGACATTTGGACATCAGGACTGCGATTTTTGAATCTCATTCGCTGAGTTCAACAGTTGAAAATGTCAAAATTACTACGGAGATACGAATCTTTCTACTGCTGATTTGACTTTCAAAAATCGCACTCCTGAAGTATGATTTTTGAAAGTCAAATCAGCAGTAGAATGTTGCGCATCTCCATACATTTTCAACTGCTGAGTTCAACGTATGAGATTCAAAAATCGCACTCCAGATTTTTTTTGGTCCCATAGTGAAAGTTGTTCAGTTTGATGTTCTGAATCACACACTTAAATGTTTATTGGTATTTTTGTAACACCTTGTATAGGCGTCGATTTTACGGCTTCGTTTTAAACTGCTCAAACAGTTCCTTTTCATTAATTAAATGCATTACCATAAGCGCTAGAACTATACCCGATGAATATGCATCGCAAATCTTGGCCTTCATTTAGATAGAGCCAACAGTCATCCGTCGATTCTTATAAGAAAAACTATTCTGGGTACACGGAACTCTAAAATGTGGTCCGTCGAACCGGATTATACGTAAGTACAATAATGAATACCTACCTAAACAAATATAAGTAGGTAGTTCCATAAATTTTAAGCATTTCAAAGCCCTCATTATACTCCCAAGTTTAATTATCTTTGGAACTTTAAGAATGTAGAGGCATGCAAAGTGAAAATTACTTTTTTAATAATGCCCACAACAAACTGTTACGATTTTTGTTAAGTATCGAGAAACAATTAACAGTTTTCATTCAGAAATTAAGAATCAAAACATCAAAATGACTGCTATCGCTACAACCAAAGAGCAAATTTTTCACAACAAAAAAGACAGACGCCGATAAGTCACGAAAAGCTTTAATATGTTAATACCACATCGACAGATCTTAATCGGCACAAAAGCATAGAGAACAATAATGACCGAGACCAAACATACAAATTTACACACGACAGACAATCGGACGATTCCTATGCTAGGCACGCATCGCACCGGCCAAGGCGTATTGACACGGAATAATTCAGGAGTCACTCACACAGATGTATAGTAGTAAACACGTGGTGGGGAACGCGTACGGGGACGGCAGCGCCCTCCCGCGGCGGAGGTTGGCGCGCGATTGCCGCGAGGAAAGGAACGCAGCGGGGCCAGCGCGGAGGGGGGGAGGAGGGTAGCACCCTCGGGCGAGCGGGATCAATCTGATGCATTCCCGGTTCCCTGCTGGCCCGGTCGGTAGTTCGCCCAATATTTGAGGAACGGGAATCGGGTGATTTGATCGCCATTGATAATGTAGCGGTAGGAATACAGTCCTGCCAACTCTTATTGGGCTGAAAGAACTTGTCTTGGATTATCAGAAGCTAGTTTTAGGGTTCGTTATTCAAGGAATCCAAATAAGATCGTCCAGTCCAAATGTTACAGTCTACTACAGCAACTTAACTTCTACAAATAAAAACCAAAATCCCTGAAAAAGTTAGTAACTAAAAGTTGTTAACAACATGTAGAAAAAAAATCTCTTGGTTTGGTAATCAACTAATCAATCAATACATCTCTACAGGCTGTTAGGGTAAACAGTTTCTTAGGGAAAGTTGTTCAGTATCATAGGTACAATCGCCCCTTAAAGTAATGCAACTGTTTACCAAGTGTTTACCCTAACAACCTGTATACTACATACAATCTGACATACAACGTGTTAATGAATTAGCGCAAAACCTCATACACCCCAACTGATTTATAACAAAATAATTAGATTGAAACAATAATTCCATTATTTTTATAATTAAAATTTAAAGTTATTCGCATTTTAAATTTTGAGAAAAAAATGATTTGTAACCATTTCGGCACTGAAGGAAAGCGCTAATGTACTCATGGATACATTTTTATAATCTTGTTTTGGTAGTAAGTAGGGTGAGTGTGCCCGTGCGGTGGGTTGACACCGGGTTCAGAAAATTTTTAATTTTCCAAAAAAAATATTTAATAATTTGAAACAAATTACCTATGTTGAAACCATGATAATTCGATTCTGCTCTCGATTCTAAACAACTTTCTAGTTTTGCGTTAATTCATTAACACGTTGTATAGGTACCTAATAAAATTACAAACAGAAATAAACTTTCATTGTGCGAGGTTCATTTTTAGCGAAAATTTAAATTACAAGATATAACGAAATGACGTGTCATCGTCATTCTCTTGCCCATTATTTGGGGTAGACGCAAAATGTCATCCTCTTCCACTCATCTCTCTTAGCAGTAATTTCAGCACTCACTCCTTTTTTACACATATCATCCTTCACACAATCCAACCATCTTTTCTTAGGCCTTGCTCCCCTACCACAGCCATCCCCATCATATTATTACTCATCTCTCCGCATTACATGCCCATACCACGTTAATTTTTTCCGTCATGCTACTTTCAATTTCAATCTTCCTCTAATAATTACACTCATTCCTTATCCTGTCCATTCTAGTTACACCACATATCCATCTCAACATTCGCATCTCAGCTGCATGCAGTCGTTTCTCATCCATCCCTCTTGTGGCCCAACACTCTGATCCGTACATAACGACAGGTCTTATACAGGATGTTACAGAAGTAAAAATAAAAATTGTAAACTTTTAACGGGTGGTTTAGTTTAGACCATCAAACTGAACAACTTTCACTACGGGACCAACATCGAAATCGCGAGAAAAAAAATCTTTACATTTTACATCATACATTTAGCTCGAGTAGATCTGTAGTTTAGTATGGAACATCGCAAACGCATCGTATCATGGCGATTATGGCAAATCTCCTCATTTTTGGGGAGGCCAATGTCCAGCAGTGGACTTCTATCGGCTGGTATGATGATGATGATGAAATTTTTTTTACGCGATTTCGATATTGGTCCCATAGTGAAAGTTGTTCGGTTTGATGGTCTTAACCACCCCCTTAAATGTTTATTTGTATTTTTGTAACACCTTGTATATTATGCCCTTCATATTGAGGTGGATTCTGGAGTCGCAGATCGTTCACGTAACCTGTCGTCACTTCATCTACCGAGTTGATGATGTGACACTAACAATCAATGTCTAAAAAAATACTAAAGTAGGTATCTCAGTCGCCCCGTACAAGTATTTTAAGACACGGCTCACAAGGAGGCCACCAACGACGCGACGTTCAATAAGTAACTAGTACGAACAAATAATCTAAGTAGATTCTGGTGTATCCTAGAAGAAATCAGAATAAGGGAGCGGAGAACTAATTAAATTAGCAACTCTTCATCGAACGTCAAAACAATAAATAATGAGCGCTTTGTAAAGCCCGACTAGGAAAATAAAAAACCTCGCCATCTTGCGGAAATTCATTGAAACTAATTATTGTATTTGAATCATTGTCATTAAAGATTATAATCGATTGTAGCGCCCCCAAAGTAGGATTTTTATTTTTTCTGGTCCGGCTTTACGAAAAATGTTACTAAATTGTACTAACAAGTGACGTCAATCAACATAGTTCAACCTGTTACTTAGACAATTTATATAGGGACTCGCCTTGCGGTAGCATTTCCCCTCTGCCACGGTATAAGAACAATTGATCTTGTGCATTAACACCCAATTTTATACCTTATCACTAAACGAGACAGCCTATATTAGCGAAACAATAATTTTGAACTTAGAACGTTTGGGGTCCACACGAGACTACTTTTTATGATTTTTAACATTCAAAATTAGAATCTAAACTTATGGGGAATAAAATCCAAAGTTGCGGATTTCATGTTACCTCGCCCCCTGCAAATAGTGGCAGAAATGTTTCTTAATAGAATGACACGCGTAACTCGTCCCTATATAAATTGTCTAAGTCCTGTTATTAAAAAAAGTAAGTATTAAAGCTAAAGAATAAGGTTTATCGTAGAAAAGAAACAAATGCGTTCAGTAAATAACTACACAAGTTTATAACGTAATTTTACATAGTAAGTAAACAAATAGAAATTATACTTACAATATTATACACTCGATATCACAATACTTTTTATTTATAGTCTTCATTAATAAACATAATCCTTTGCAATCTGGAATATAATCTTAATAAAAATAACTTTTAAACTATCATTAGGATATACACGGTGTAATTGTAGACAGTCGAATTACTTTGCAAGGGTTATTGTACTCATAATACAGAACAATTTCCCACCAAGAATCTATAGGAAAGTAGCAAAAAAATTTTGGACTTGCCATACTAAATGCAATCGGCTGATCGAACGTTTGTTTAAATGGTATTTATGTATTGTATATTTATTGTATGAGTCACAGGTTTACATGTGCAGAATTTATATACACAATTAACAATTGGTTGAATCTTTTAAAACTATTTTCCCTTACGATCTTTTTCCTTGAAGAACGTTGTTCAGGATCATGAGTACAATATAGACTTACACCCTGTATAAATGTATGCCACACCAACCGTTCTTTTTTTTGTGACTTAAACTATAGTATAATAAAAACTAACAGTGGTGAAGCTCCGCGTTCGCGGCGGGTGTATACGCGACCGGTGTGCGGGTACGGGCATACCCTAATTAAAATCGCTTTGAGGGTTTGCGCACACGCAGGCGGGATGCGATTCTCCCGGGCCCCGCACACCGCACTCGATTGTCCTGTAGCTACTGCTGAGCTTCACCTCTATTAGCTTTTATTACACTATGCTTAAACTAAAAATTTTACATTTTAAAACACATAATCGACAGAAAATCTACATAAATTTCGTTCGCCAAAAATACATTTCTTTTCCTTTTATATGACATCTATAGTAAAAGTTACTGTAAATGGAGATAAGTTTATGATTGTTTCCTCTTACCAGAATGTGTTTATGGATCATACTAAATCCTACAGATAAATAAATGAATGTCTAAATAATAAATATACTATTTAAAGTCATTGGTGCAGTTATTTATTTGGATAAGTTAGTTATTTAGATATTTAAGTGTTTTATTTGATAACTATTTCATAAAGTTAACATACCCTTATATTTTAGTCTGTAAAATTGTGATCTCTTTTATTTTTTCCATTTAAATTGATGATTTTCGTCATAAAAGTTCTCCATTTTAAAAAAACAAAGAACAAATTTTTAATTTTTGCAAGAAATGAAGAATACTTGTCATGAATTAATTATTATGATAATTCTTACACTTGTCTAAATATTCAATATTCTTTAGTGCCGACGTTAACAAATGTATTGCTGTAGATAATATTATTATTATCAACATTATATTGCGACCGAATAGTATGAAAGTTCTGGTCTGCAACTAGTTACGAAAGAAGAATAAAAAATTCTTCTCTAAACCAGTTACGAAATTTAGTTTCGTACGCGGATGATTCGTACCTATGTGAAAGGATGTACTGTACGTCAACCTAACACCATAAAATTGACTCTATTTCGTAAAACTACCAAAACTAGTGTTTAAAAATGTTCTAGTTGGTTTGTATTTGTTCTTGTTCTGGTAGTCTTTTTAACAAGTCGCAAAATGTAGGTTTACGAAATAAAGTTCTTACGTGGAAAAGAATAAATCCAAATTGTTATAGATTAACCGACACAGGATTTCCACGCCAGTCCACCGCAGGCCATCGCGCCGATCAGATAAACAGCAAGAGCAGCTATAACTACCATAATCACGTACATTTTCATGTTTTTCCAGAATAGCGACCTTTGTAAAGTCCTCGCAGAGGTGCGGTATGAGACTGACTGAAAAAATTAGAAAGGATAACATAAGTATCTATGAACAATATTATCCTACAGTCGATTTTGTTATCTGGATCTGTAGCCACATCACTGCCCTCAGTTGACAAAACACGCGCCTGATACGGGTGCATGCTTATAAACAAATAACATCAACTTTCAAATAAATCTGTAGGCCTCATAATAACTAGCAACTTTCAGAAAGAAATGTCGAAACTGGCTAATTATCAAGCAATCCGAACTAGCGGTGGGTGCAGGCTATCCCCTTACATAAATAAGACTTAGATTTTATTTGAACAGTTTTTTTTGTGGGCTCTTGTTTTTTAAGTGTTTTTAGTTGCTTTTTTTTCTTTACTTGTTGCCTATTTAATATATTTATTGTTACTAGGTAGTTATTAAGACTTTTGTAAAACCTATATAGTAGATCTCTTTTTTTAGCATTAAGTTCGGCTGTGACAATAATAGCAGTGGTAGTTGGTCTGACCAACTACCGTATACTGATGTCACAGACCATTTTGTCTTGAATATGTTTATTTTTTGTTTTTTATGTATTTGTAAGTACTGACTGTTTAATATAGGTAATTGTTTTTATAATGTGTTTTATAAGACAAATAAAGAAATTCTATTCTATTCTATTCTATTCTAATGTTGTTTGCCTATTTTCTCAATTCTACAACTTTTAGGCTACTGTATTTTGTCATCCGAGTGAAGTCAGAATCCCCACAACAACTAAACAACAATATACAACAGAATATGTTGAAAGGTAACGAGGTTAGCTTGGAAGGATAGCCGGAGGTTATAGCATTGTTTCTGACTTGACCCGAGGGGATTTGTGCTCATGAGTTTGTGTACAAGGATGTGTAAGATGAACAAGTACTTCTTTATAATCATACTCTTACCTTATCCTAGTATCCTACTATTCCTACTAATCCTACTACCATCCTAAAAATGTAGAGTATAAGTTTGGATGTTTGTGACTCAATCTTGCATAAACGGCTAAACGGATTTGGATGAAATTTGGCACACAGATATGATAATTATGTTCTGGATGAACAAAACTTTTTTAAAGTTCCGTAATAGTCAATGTAGACGAAGTCGCAGGCAATAGTTAAAAATAAATTATTAATTTTGTTGATACTAAATGTGACTAGTATATTTGATTTGATTTGATTTGACTTATATTTACATAAGTACATTAAACATGCATTACAGAATCAGAGCTAATTAAAACCCATATTTGAATCTCATTATCAGAACACATTCGTAACCATTACAGATAACATGTTTTATACAGTTTAGCTACATTTAAAAAACAGCTATTTAGATTATAAAAAATCACTATTTGCTCATAAAGTGTTTTAAGATCTAGATTTTATAAAATTTTGTGTATGATGAAAGCAATATAATTATTTACTCACACTAGTTGCCAAGTTGTCAGCTTTGTCCACTAGTAGTTCCAATTTTTCTCCTCTCATCGCCATATTATCTGCAAATTAAACATAAGACACTTCTTAATATTGTTATCAAAGATCATGGTATAAAATGATATGATAATCCAAGAAATTATTTGGAATATTGAATCAACTCAATCCATCGAAAATAAATTTATGATTAAGACAAGTCATATTATGTATGTTGGGAATAAAGCTCAGCGACAAAATCACCTCAACAAAGATACGACAGAAATCCAAACTTCCTGACATACTCATCCGAATCGACCATCTAAAATGGGGCTGGACAGGACACATGTTAAGGTGCAGGGCGAACAAGTGGAGCCAACAGGTCACGTTGTGGTATCCGAGGGATGGTACAAGAGAACGGAAGCGTCCATTAAGAAGATGGGAGGATGATCTTCGCCTGACCCTGGGACCGTACTGGATGAGTCCCGGCAGACAGAGAGCAATGGAAGCAGTTGGAGGAGGCCTATGTCAAGTGACACACCGAGCTAAGGGACATTTTATAAACCACAAGACCAAACAAAGAGGAACTAGCTCGAAACAAAAGGCAACATCATCAAGACAATTTATGACCAAGATAAACACATAGGATACCAATTTATGTGTCAATTTTCCATGCAAACAAATCTATAGAATACTAGAGATTTTGCCAACTACTTCTTCGTTCAAACTGATCCCATCATCGTGAGATAAAATACATGCATACCAGTTTTTAATTCGAATTATAAGCTTTTAAACAAAAAAGTTTCATCTAAATGACTCCAATCGTTTTTGCGTATGCTAGAACGAACAGACAAATAAAAGTCCAAAAATCTGTGATTTCGAGCCAGGGATGATACCTCATACAATATCAAAACTTTTATTTTGAAAATATCTTCAATGTACAGACACCCTTCAGTTGCATTATAGTGTATCGAATGCGAAACTAGCAAATAATTCGTTAGCCATACAACTTTGTTTTTAACAAAAAGGTATTTCATAACATTATGGAATTTAGAAAAAATTATTGAATATCTAAATGTCAATTAATTTAGGTAAAAATGTTAAATAGATCAAAAACGTCATAAACTAATGATTGCAAAACAGTGTTGGTCAGTGACTCATATAAAGGTAGTTTCCACGATCTACTCTAGGTAGTCCTGATAAGGTACAAGTTTAAACAACAAAGTAGAAACAATGTTTTGTTTACTATACAATCAGTTATCAAAACCAGAAATATTATTTATATTTTCACCAGAACTGTTATCTTCCTACTTTAAATGCATTATTTTTGTCAACAAGTACTTATTTACCAACCATTATAGTAACTTTGTTAATTAATTTATGTTGGCACAAAGGAAAAAATAAAATGTGAATTATTATTTTACATGATTATACCGAAGAACTGCTAATTTGAATAACAAAAACGACTTTTTTTAAATTGAATATCCACACAGGTCATGACTGCATTTAAGAACCTGTATTAGAATATTCTAGATCTACTTAATATTTAATTAAATTTAATTTATTATTTACCTACTATGTTTTAAAGCATGAAGCTGTAGAGTGTATAGTTTCCGACCACTCTAAAAGGTAATAGTAATGGTAAGTATGTTTAATAACCTATTTTTGAAACTAAAACAAACCCCAAAAAGTTTCAATTTTTATATTCATTTTAAGATACCCTGACCAAAAAAAGATTTAGGAATGATAAAAAAAAATGATGATGATGAATGATGTTTAAAAAATGTTTATTCTACTGGTTGAAATTACTCAGTCTTGAACATAGCAATTAATGACCTAGGTGATCTTAACTTATCTCTTATTTTCTTTATTATCTATCTGTTCTGATTGAAACAAAACCTTTTATTTTACTTGTGGACCATTGACACACATAGATAAAAGGTTCATTGCACATAATATAAGTAACTAACTACTACAGAAGAATGAATAACATTTTTATAAATAAAGAGTTACAATATGTTCAAAGAGCCTCAGTTTGTGCGGTACCAATCAATATACTGTTATGACACCAACCAACCATACCAAGCAGATGATTGACATGAATTGTATGAGAATGATATGAATGTTTACATATGAGAGTTAATGACAGCATCGCTGCCCATGTATTGGTGTACAAAGCTATTTCTCTGTAAGATATCTACTCGGAGAACAACTTGAGTATGCAAAGCTTTTATTACCCACAGTCGTACCCACACTTTAAGTTGATTGGCATGGATACAGAATCTGTTGATTGTAAAATTTTTGCAGTTTTATTTTAAATGTTTATTCATCTTGTTATAGCAGCCCGTCCTGGCTTCGCACGGGTGGACGTCTTATCTTTTCGAGCAATAAATATAGCCTACGTTACTCAGGGTGAATGTAGCTTTCTAATGGTAAAAGAATATTTGAAATCGGCACAGTAGTTTTTGACTTTATTCATTACAAACATACACACACACAAAAATACAAATCTTTCCTCTTTATAATATTAAGTATACAGGGAGAAATTGATATCATTAGCACCCCTTTAAACTACCCATCGAAATGAACAACTTTAACTATGGGAGCAAAAGGATCAGAGAAAAAAAAATCTGCTGTTCCATACTTATCTGCAGTACCTACTCGACTCAAATGTTTGCAACAGCATCGTTTCCTCCCATAGTAAAAGTTGTTCAGTTTGATGGGTAGACTCTTAGTTTTAAAGGATGCTAATGATATCAATTTCACCCTGTAGATTTGCATTCTGTTTTGTTTTTAATACATGAACATCATAACAAAAAACAGCTTACCAATATTTTTAACCATAATATTCTTCAGTTCATCTAACTCTCCATGGACCCTTGATATTGTATCCAGATCTCTTGACTCCGAGTAATGCTTCATCTCCGTAGCGAGCACCCGTGCAAACTCACTGTTCATCGCATACGGGATGGCGGTCTGTGCTGTGTCCCCAAATGCAGTCGTGAATCTCCTCTTAATCTCATTGAGGAAAAGGAATGCTCTTGAACGTTGGAATTTCTGGAAAATTTACCAAAATCACACTGATATTATAAGTCCAGAAGTATGGTAATCTGGTACATCTTGTCTAAACTGCTAAACCAATATGACTAAAATATTACAGAGAGAGTGAGAAACAACATATAACCTACTTTTATCCTGAAATCATTGACATAAATACTAAAGTATAGACTCCTAGTCTCATCTAAAAATCTTGGAAATTTTTCACACAATAACTGACAAAAATCAAGTATGCATGTTGTTGGGTGACACTTATTCATAGTTCCTATCTATCTATACTTATAAAAGATTTCCATGACTGACTGACAGACAATGCACAGCCTAAAGCTGCCTGTCCACTGATGCGAGCTGGCTGTGCGAGCTGTGTAGCTGTGTAAATATTAACCAATCAGGAGCCCGGCCGATCTCACCCGAGCTCCTTATTGGTTAACATTTACACAGCTGCACAGCTCACCCAGCCAGCTCGCATCAGTGGACAGGCAGCCTTAACCACTGAAGATATAAACATGAAATTTGGAATATACTACAGATGAGGTAGAGGTGCACTAAGAACAGATTTTTTGAAAATCAACCCCTAACGTAGTCCACACGGACGAAGTTTTGGGTCAAAAGCTCGTTTGATTTATAAACTTTGTCGTACTTGGTATGTTTACTGTTAGCTAGTTAAAAAAAGAGAGAGAGAGAGTGAAAGAGTTCTTAGGGGCTCTTTTGGTTCTGCCATTTTTGGAAGTTGATTGTAAATCTAGTTTTGGTCTGAGTATCATCTTAGGGCTCTTACAGACGAGCGACACTTTGCTCGCAGTGGGTCGCAGAGAGTCGCGCTCATACACTTTACGGTCGCGCGACCCTCCGCGACACACGGCGACCGCAAAGTGTCGCTCGTCTGTAAGCGCTCTTAGGGGCGGTTCATTGAAATTATAATTAATTTCTATGCAGGCAAGTACCCGCATGCAAAACCTAGTTCATTCAACACATCATTCCTGAAGATATTGTAGTGAATTTACATAATAGAAACATGTAGGTAAGTACTCACATCATCGGTAATGCAGAAATATACCAATTTATTCTCGGCAATGTAGTGGAACAAATAATTTCCATGCGAATACGTCAGTCTATCGTCGTGAGGCGGAATCTTCGACAATATTTGCTCCGTGACTTCAGTGAAATTACCAGCACAGGTCGCATATTTGGCTAAAACCACTGTACCTCGAGCCACAACACTGAATAGTATAGGCATTGTGGAACTGCGACGATGAATCAGATGCAATAACAAAGGCAAATCTTTCTAGCAAGTGAAATAGCTGAATTGCTACGAATGCGGTATTAGATTTATTATAAATGAACGAAAACTTTCTAAAATTATCAATAATATACGAAATGAGGAAATTACGTGCAGACCGATATAGGTTTCGGAATTAATTCACAAAGTTCACAATCATATTTCACAATAAAATAGAAAAAACAACTGACAGTGACAGACAGGCTGACAGGACAAGCAGACAGTTGTTTGACAGCTGTACTCTATGGTCAGTGTGACCGTCTGGAAAATTGAGAATCTGCCACACACTAGCTGAAAATATGCGAAGCACTCATAAAAGTATCATATAGATAGAGGAACTGACAGCTGAGAGAGCGAGATCTAGCTAGCGGCGCCACTGTATAATAGAAAGAGATATGTGACACGAGGTAATAGAACCGTTTTGGGAACTTGTCGGCACAATCGACTGGGTAAATATTCGTGCTCTGTGAATAATTAGTGAATCTAAAGTGAAGTCGTAGATTATTTTGTGAAATATACTAACACTATTTCATTAAATTACCGACGATTTCACGTTAGATTCACAATTATACACAGATTAGGGTGCCGACAAATGCACAAAAAACGGTTTCATTTGACAACTTATGTCAGTAACTCTATTCTGACAGGTATAATAGCTTTATGGAAGCACTCTAAAGAAAAATGGCATAATATTAATTTATTTTAGGCAAGTGTGTCCAAATACTTATTAAAAAGAATTTGTGCAGGGTTAAACATAAAAGTTAACTTATTTAAAACTTTTTGTTCGTCGACAACACATTCGTTTGATATTCTTAACTTTTTAAAATCGTGGAAGAAAGCCTGCGATCAGTTGTCCGTCTAAAAGGTACCTACTAAGGGTGAAAATTCGAGATAGCAAAATCTGCCAAAATGGCAGAAGTCTGCCACATATGGTCACACAGTCTATGGTTAACAGCCTTTTTTTTTTATATATTTAACGGCTATGGATACTGGTTCTTTTAAGCTATTTGTTAAATTTTTTTACAACACAGGGCGTAGCATGTTGCACGTGATAAAGAACAATACCTACAATAAATCACGCCTATTAGAAAGAGAGCGGAAACGTTATAGCAGCGTTATAGTTATAGTTTTATTTTATTTTATTTAATACCTATTTCCAGCTTCCTGCTCTGATGAAAATGCGGAAACAAACAAAAAAGCGGAATTTTTTGTTAGACGGACATTTTGCCCGCCTGGATACATGCTTGGCCTATAAATATATACCAGCGCCCGCGGCATCACGCCTCACGATTTATAAACGTTTTATCGCGACTGCTAACTCGTTATTTCGCGCGCAAAAAGAAAGAGAGCTAGGGCGCGATAGCGCTTTATCGCGCCGTCATGCCGCGGAAGCAGAAGCCGTAGCATGGTGTGCTACACGTGATACGGTTGTATCACGTGTAGTCTGCCGCCAAGCGAGCCGCAGGCCGAGCCCCGCTCGGCCAGCGCGAGCTTGGCAGGCAGGCTGACCCCGGAGACCAGGTCCACCAGGTTTCCAGGCGGTACGGCCCGCCCCGACCCCAACCGAACGAGGTGTGCCGCCTCCACCCCCTAACGTCAGGGTCCTCGGTCACCTTCTCACCCTTCTCTTCCCCTTTTTTCAGCAAAATTTTAAACTCCAACACCAAAAACCATGTGTAAACTGCAGCCCCCTCCCCCTCTTTTCCTTTTCCTGACCGACATCTTCTTCAGACACTGAAAACACAAGTCGTAGAGAGTACATATGTTCCTTGCACAAGTCCAAACCCCACCCCCCCCCATTCGCGGCGACGCCGCGCGCCGCCATTATCTAGTAATAGATACTCTTTCTTATACTGTGCCGCCATACACCGCGGGCTGCAAGCCCGCGGCACAGAGCAAAACACTAGTTATTATATATATAAAATTCTTCCTATGTACTATTTGAATTCTTTTATTTTATTTTATTTTATCAGTAGAGTCATACTTCAATAATAGGTAGTAAGTAATTAAAATAAATTGAATTGAAAGAAAAATTACTTACATAAAACAATATAATATTAGGTAGATACTTACATTTTAACTGTACAATATAAAGTAAGTAATCTTAACTAATAAAATATGCTAATCAAAATAATCATCTATGTCAATATCTGGATTTAAAATATCATCTCCAAAGGGAGTGAGATCAATTTGATCAAGAATTAAATTTTCACACATTTCTTCCAAATCTGTCTCTCCTATTAAGATAGCGCCTTGTAAACGTCCATTCTGTAGCACCAACTTTATGTATTCAAGTTTAGGAGTTGTACGTAAAAGTATTTCGTAATCAGTACCTAAGTCTTGACCATTATACTTTCCTAATAACACCACTCTGTACCCAAAGAGTGTAGTGCAATGTGTGAACAGTTCAAAACAAAAGTCTTGCAACACTTGTTCGTTTGTTACTCGTGAGTGCATGGCTTTAGCTGCCATCCCGGCCATCTGTCGAGCTTGGGTCCACAGCCTCAGTTGGAACCAGTGTTGCGCGTGTGGCCATGCTGCGTACGCTACATCACCAGCAGCGAACACATCTCTGATGCTGGTTTCCTGGTACTCGTTAACAGATAAACCACCATCTGGTCCTCTATTTGGTTCCAAGTCCCACGTGAAGTTCACCGCAGGCTCAACCCCTGTTGCAGATATCACGAAATCACATTCAATTTTCCTTCCATTTGAAAGTGATATTTCAAGGGGGTACTCTTTATTGACTTCTTCTACAGATTTGATTTCCATCTTGTATATTATCTCAAGCTCTTGTTCACCGGTCTCATTTCGTATACCTTCCAGTTTCTTGTACCAGTCAGGTCCTAATGCAGCAGATTTTAAGTCTTTATTTAAAGCTACTACGGTATCTTCCTCGGTAAAAACGTGTCTTCTTAGAATGGTTGGTTTTTCGGTATCTTTCGTTTCTGTAGCTTTGTTTCTGAAAGTATTATGAAAGAATTCTGCGGCTCCTGGATCTATGAACGTTGCAGATATGTAATCGTCTCTTACAACCCAAATTTTTTGGATACCTCTTGTAGCATGAACTATTTCTGACGCAATTCCTCCATTGCCAACTATGACCATTCGTCGGCCAGATTTGAGTCGATCTTGAAATTCTTTAACGGATTCCGTGTCTCTGATGCCCAGGATTCTTTTAGATTTGTTTGAATCTGAGATGAGTCTTGGTACTCCACCTGTACAGATGCAGGCCACCTCATATTGTATGACGACACCTCCATCAGTAGTTGCTAATTTACTCTTTGTGTTTATATGTTTTATAGAGTCATAGACTATTTCGAGGTTGGGATGTATTTTTTGTAAAGAGCATGCTTCAGTCTCGTTGACATCGAACTTGACTATAGTTTTGGCGTAAAAGCTGACATTGCTTACGTTCTTCACCAGCGAGGATGCGGTGACTAGACACAAGGACTCCTCTGGATGGAGTATCGCGAGGGTTTCTACAGAAGTTACTCCGGCGATACCGCCACCGATTATTAGATATGTCGCTTTGATTCCGGGCATTGTTTAATCTATTTTAGGTTTTGTTTCAAATATTGGAATAAACCAATCAAAAATCAAAACAAATCAAAAAAACCAAACACCTAAACAAGTGATTTTGACGTATGTCATGTCAAGCCAGTGCTGCCAATGTAAATTTCTTGATTCCCCGCTTAAGTAGGCTCAATTCCCCGACACTGTAATATGCAAGAAATAAAGAATTTTTTCATGCAAAATGTAGTGTAGATGTTTCAAAAATTAGCTTATCAACTTCTTTGTCTTCTCATTTTTATCAAAAAATCTACTTAAATATTTAGAATACAATGAGTTTTATTTATTATTTATATTTCTCCCACACTTTCGGACTAAGGATAGTCCGATTCGATTCAAATTTTAGCAATTTCCTCTTCGTTAGACATAATTTGTTCGACATTTACTACAAATAGGCGATTCCCCGAAATTCCCCGATTTGAATCATTCCCCGCGCTCTCCCCGCACGCACCCCTCATTCCCCGAAAATCGGGGAAATTCCCCGGAATCGGCAGCCCTGTGTCAAGCAGGCAGGAGCTGAGTAGGCCTATGACAACTTTAGTTCCGATAGTTCTGTTGTGGGGCTGAAATCACATTGTCCCTCATGAAACGTCATCATAGGTCGGATCATGGGACGCCATGCATTTTGAACTTACAGCAACAGCAGCATCATGCCATGTTGTTGCGTCAGAAGCTTATATGTTGTGTTTTTACTGGTATTTTCACTTGAGCTGAGAATCCTTGAGAAGCCCAAATTCCTCTCCGTTGTGCGATATAATAATATCGTTGATTTGTTGGTTCCTTGGTATATAGCGCTATATCACGCTAGCATACTAGCCATGCTGGAATCACTGTATATGTATCATCATCATCATCTCAGCCGATGGACGTCCACTGCTGGACATAGGCCTCCCCCAAGGATCGCTACAACGACCGGTCCTGCGCTGCCCTCATCCAACGGGTTCCCGCTGCCTTCACCAGGTCATCGGTCCACCGTGTGACACTGCCCACTCTGCGCTTTCCGGTACGTGGTCACCACTCGAGAACTTTTCGGCCCCATCGGCCATCGGTTCAGCGAGCAATGTGCCCCACCCACTGCCACTTAAGTTTAGCAATTCTTTGGGCTATGTCAGTTACTCTGGTTCTCCTGCGAATCTCTTCATTTTTGATTCGATCTCGCAGTGAAACTCCAAGCATAGCCCTCCCCATTGCCCTTTGGGTGACTTTCAGCCTTTTTATGAGGCCTTGAGTGAGCGACCACGTCTCTCTTCTATATGTCATCCATCACTGGTAACACACACTGATCGAAGACTTTCGTTTTAAGACACTGCGGTATTTGGGACGTGAAGATATTACGTAGCTACCCGTGGGTACAACATGGGCATTTGAAATGATCTTCGTCTTGTCCATGTTCATCTTCAGACCAACTCGTTCGGAGGCTCAGTGGGTCTACCCGCACATTCGAACTTCGCAATTGCGTGAATGTTTTCGTTCCAATGTCAACTCTATTACAATGAAGTGCGGACCGAAACAGGGGCGATCATCGAAACATCGAAAGTCCGGGTACAGGGGCTGCTGAGATCATCGAGCATTCGACTGAGCTCCTCCATAGTCTCCGCCATGATGACTATATCATCGGAAAATCGAAGGTGACTGATGTACTCGCCGTTTATGTTGATGCCTAGCCCTCAGAACCTTGAAAACATCTTCCAGTGCAGCGGTGAACAGTTTGTGTATACATACCTATAACTACAAGTTCTATACAAATTAGCTTGACGACAGCAGCGCGACAACGGAGCTATTGGAACTACATGAAAATTTCACGGTCGCATCTGTAGTTTGCTATATATCTGTAATCTGTGTTTTCAAATGTCTTTTTTTAATATTTATCCCATCGCAAAGCCTGAGAATTATGAGATGAGAACTAGCCCTTACCACCATTGTCTTTAGTTATGTACATATATTTTTCATTGAACCTAACCTAACCCACACCCTTTTTTTTTTTTTTTTTTTTTTTTACTCTCCCGTTGGGGGACGGGAGGGGTATGTGGGACTCCCCGGTGCGTGTCACCGGTATACCCACTAAAATAACCCAGCGGCACTCCCGCTTCGCCCGGATGGCAGGGGACTGGGAGACCAGCAGAGCCTTTACGTCCTGTCCCCCGCCGGCGATCGCCCAGCCATTCCCCTTTCCGCTAGGGTGGTGAGTAGTGCAATGCGGGCGGAGGCGCCCCCGCGCCTGCCGCCCGCTACTCACCACCGGGAGGCTGAAGACGGTTATGCAACCGCCTTCTCCTGCCCCTTCTCCGCCGGCGGAGCGGTGCCGCGAGAGGGTCATCCTCCCGCGCGCGCTCCTCTTCCTCCTTCTGTGATATGATATGATATGAAATGTTCAAACGTCCCGATGTTCAAGTTATATAACGTGAGGATCGATTCGAATCAAACTGGAGCGCTTGTCTTTATTTCTCACTTTTACTATATTGTTCTCCATTTAATGGCACATTATTTAACTAAAATTCCACCACATTAACACAATAATAGCAACGACAAACGAATTTAGAAAATTAAGAAATAAAGCCCGTCCTTTTCTTCTCATTTCCCGCGCAAAACTCCAAATCAAATCGAGGAATCGAGGGAATCGATTGACGTAGTGTTGTGTAAACTGCATGTATCAAAAGAGCTGATTCCTTTAGTTGATTTCTCGTATTTTTGCCTCTTCTTTCCAACACTAGTAAATAACTACCTAATGTCAGTTTGTGGTCAGTGTTGCAAAAGTTACCGATTTATCGATAGATCTACCGATTTCGGGTACTGTCTACCAATATACCAATTTAAGGCCGAGATCTCTACCGATGCTTTCCGATCTTGGAAGTATTTTGCCGTTTTGTGTAGCAGATGCCAATAAATTAGGGTTAGTTATGCATTTTATAATAGGTACCATAAAGTATTAGAAAGTTAGAATTTTCTCTTGAAAGTTACTATGGCATAGAGTTAAGGCTTTTTAAGGGCTCTCACACATAAATGCGACGTCGCATCGCTATGTCAAATATCTGCCAGCGCTCGATGACTTATTACGATGACAAATGAATGCAGTAGCGTAGCGAGGGGGGGGGGGGCAAATGCCCGGGGCGACACTTTAAAAGGAGCGGCAAATTCGGGAAAAATGTCGATTGATTGAGGTCTGTCTACTCTACAACCAATTCGAAGACCAGAGAAAAGTTAAGCTCGCTTCGCTCGCTCTAAGTTTCTGTTTTAATTACTGTGCCTACGCTTAAAATACTGAAATGTTCTGACCACAACTAAGACGTGGTGCTAAAAATTTCAAGCTTGCTTCGCTCAATCCGTAGCTCAAACTTAGGTTACTTTGCACATGTTTCGTACGTAAAAAAAACTGACTCTAACCGATTCGTATTGAGGAGAAAAGTAGAGCTCGCTTCGCTCGCTCTAAGTTTCTATTTTTGCATGGATAAACCAAAAGATCTGACTACAAACAATCCGAATAGATGTACAAAAAAATGTCGAGCTCGCTACGCTCGCTAAGTTTTTTTTATGTAGGTCTCTTATAAAGATAAGGGGGCGGCAAAATCGGTTTGTGCCCCGGGCGGCACAAACCCACGCTACGCCACTGTATGAATGATTATTGCACGCAGCAAATCGCAGATATTTGCGATGCGATGCGACTTCGCAGTTATGTGTGGGCACCGTAAATCTTGAAGAAATCCTCCAGCACTATAATATTTTTCGATACTACTAAAATGACACAAAAAATGTCTTTCACTTTATTCAAGTTTTGGTCGATACGCAACTGGCACGGGAAAAAAATTATAAAGTGTCAGCATGTCTCATAGTTCAGAATTTGATGGTGTGGTGACTGAGCACTGTAGGAGAAAAAGACCTAAAACCAGAATTTTACAAACATTTCATATAACTTTAAGACAATCTACCGATTTCTACCGGTTTTTAGTCGCGAATTTTACCGATTTTATTAAAATCACTTTTGCAACACTGTTTGTGGTTTTGTGCAACAAATCAATCGAGGAAGTAAAATAAACTAATTCTTTGGATAAAAAATACTATTGTAAACCGGAAAATGATTCCTAAATAAAAACACATTTTGTAACATGTAAGATATTCAAAAACTCAAAAACGAGAACATTTCTGTACCTACCAAGCTTTTTAACAAAACAAGTAAATAATGTTGAAAATAAAAACATTCTAAACGTTTAAATCATGATAAAGTGGATTCTAATTTCCATAGCCCCCGCGTGGCTGGCGCTAGCATGGTGTTTCCCTCTGTTGTGGAGTCTTGTTTATTTGTTGTTTCTCAGTATTTTCCTCGTGACCGCAGTGTTTGTGTTAACGTTTTGGGGCCACATAGTGTTGTCTTCGCCGCATCAAACTTCCCTGTTCCTACTGGACACTGTCGAGAAGGAAGTTCGCCAACTACAGGAAACGTTAAAGGTTTGAGTTCTTTATTCTTTTTGCATGCAGAATACCTACTTAGTTTAAATTCATTCATAACTTACACAAAGCAAAGAACTAAAAGTTTATAGAAATAGTAAATTATGTTTTGTTAATTCAGGGAATCCAACATTTTTCATCACTCAGGTCTGGGTTCCAACCCCCACAGATGACGAGCCATGTTATGAATTTTTCTAACTTATAAATTACCTTATAGTGAATACATTAGAGTGACGACCTCTGCATGGGTAGCATGCCAACCCGTGATAGCCGTGATATGGCTTTATCACATCTTTTATCTTGTTTGATTGCGTGTGAACGAACGAGATAAACAATGTGATATAGCCATATCACGGCTATTGCGGGTTTGCATGCTACCCATGTTGGAATGAAAAGACAATGCGGGTTTTGTATGTAAGGTTGGCGCCTTATTTTTCGCCGTTGTTTTTGGCGCGGCCAGCAACCAAACTTGTATATTTTATTTCAGAATAAAGTAACAAACATAACATAAACATAACATAACATAAATATTCTTAACAAACAAAATTTATTACCATGTATATCCCTAAACACAGTCCGGACGGAGATATAAAGCCTTGAAGTTGAAAATATTACCATTACGTGCACTTCAAGTCAAGCAGGGTTCGAAAGGATAATTATCAATGATAATTATCACGATAATTATCACGATAATTATCATGATAATTATCACGATAATTATCATGATAATAACAGGTTGATAATTATCAATTGATAATAACAAAAAATTGCGCCCGTGAAATAGAACTATATTCTAAGTATCCAAACGTGTATTTCCGCACTTGTTGCGTGTATCCGAACGCACGTCTAGCCGCGACACGGGAATTCCCCCAATTCACAAAAAATGTCAGTTGGTGTTACGTAAAGCCAAGTGAACTCGAATGTTATTGTTTTACTAAGTTAAATATTGTTTATTGTGTTGAATTTCAACAATGCCGCGCGAGAAAGATCCAGTGTGGTCATACTTTATTTGCACTAAGACAAAAAAAACTGGGTTATAAATAAATAATAAAATAAATAAATAATAAATATAATAAACCATCGATATTTCTTATGAAACAATTTAACAAATGTTATTTTAATAATGGTGATAATTATCGGGTAATTATCCGATAATTATCGGATAATTATCCGATAATTATCACGGCTCGTTATTATCTTGATAATTTCGAACCCTGACTTCAAGCCTTTATATCTCAGTTCGGACTGAGTTCCGAGGTATTTGTAATGACAAGTTTTGTTTTTGACTTTATTCTGAACTATAATATTCAAGTTCGATTGATGGCCGCACTAAAAAAAGGAAAAAGACACCATTTTTAGGCATAGGCTTTTTGATATTATGTTTTTATTCTTACATTTCTGGAAAGAAAATCTCACAAAACATGTCCTGATTTCACTCAAAAAATTCTCTGATAATCATGCCATCTACAGCGTGTAATAAGAACCTCGCAAATACTCAAGAACTTGCATAAAAGTTATAGGACTCTATTTTTTCTTCCTCCTAAAAAATTTTCTCTCTTGCACTTACGAGTTTTTCACTCTAAGGCATCAAAATATAATATTGCTCGATCAAACGGTGAAGGAAATAACCAACATTTTTCTTACGCAAGTAGTTATTTTGATGCATGTGTATCTGCATAGTGCACACGATGGATCAACCCCGATACACCCTTCTTGAGAATAAGCCTACCCTGTAGTGGGACATGTATAGGCTGTTGATGATAATTAACATTTTTCATACAAACCATTATTACATTTTAGGAAGACCAAAGCAACTGGCCCCATTCAACAAAGAAAACACATTTACCGGTCATTTTTGGTCGGACAGTGGACAGTCAACTACAATTACTGATCGACTATGTCCTTCGGGACTTTGTCAACAAATGGCTGAAGGAACTATCCCACAGACCTGAGCCAGTAGTGGAGAAGTTCAAGGAACATGCTTGGGGAGCCATACAGAACCTATATGAAAGACTGCAGAGGGTAGATGCCGAGAAACTGATAGCAAGCGATATGATAACAAAGATAACTCAGCATTTTGAAAGGATAAGGATAGCTCAGAGTTGTGCGTAAGTGAAATTGACAGTAGAAAAGAACAAAAAGACAATTGAATGGTTTTTGTACACTTAATTGTAAAGAAAATATGAAACTTTTCATTTTTAATATTGTCGGGGATAGTGCAATAGTGCGTAACTAGCACTTGCAAAAACCATGTAAGTGCCATTCAAAAAACTTTGCACAGGAACGAGAAAAAAATGGAGTAACTTCTTGAACTTTAAACCTGTCAGTCTAAAATCATGTAAAATGTTGATTATAAGTAGAGATCGGATATTCGGATGCATATTTACCTAAACTTCATATTTCACAAGAATAATGTGGACACATCTTAATTCATTTATTTTATGAATCAATCCCACGATCGTCCTTAAGTCCCGGGATTACTCAAATATCGTAGAACTTGGACATTTGAACAAGTCTAACTACATGAACTCGGACAACATGAACAACTCTGACAATTTGGTCAAATTATACAATGTTATCTGAGTTGATAGAGTTGTTCATGTTGTCCGGGATGTTTTGTTGTCGAAAGTACTTAATTGGACAACATAAACAACTTGGACAACTTGACCAAGTTCAATCTGTTGGCCAAGTTGTCAGAGTTGTTTACGTTGTAATAGTTGCCCGAGTTGAAAGAGTTGTTTATTTTGTCAGAGTTGTCCAAGTTGATCGAGTTGTTCATGTTGTCCAAGTTTTTCTACCTACTGTTGACCACCTACAAGGACCAGTATGACAAAACTGTGCGGATAGCCAAATTTTTTTAATTAACTTTATTCAGAAAGGCATAACACACACGAAAACATATGCACATTATGTTTTCGTGTGTGTTCAAAAAAGTGAGTTTAGGTAAATATGCATCCGATTATCCGATCTCTAATTATTATAAGACTTTAGACTGATAGTTTCAAAGTTCAAGATGTTATTAAGTTTTTTCAATATTTCTAAAAAATCGGAGAATCTTTGCACAGGCAAAGATTTTCAAATGGCACTTACGCGGTTTTTGCAAATGCTAGTTACATGCTATTGCAGATTTTTGAGCATGCAGGCCAATAATTGCAAAAACAGTACCAATTTTTGCATTAATTTGTTTATGTATTTCCTTCAGATTGGAATTGAACCAGGCGCCAGTATTTGCTCTCGCTCCCCACCTGATGTCCTTCGAGACGGAGCTGCACTACCTGAGGCAGATCAGTGAGCTGATTGTAATGTTTCTTATGCCAAGATGCTACTCTCTGACACCCGCGTCACATCTTATGAGAGAGATTTTAGCTTGTAAAGGTAATAAGAAATGATTATACAAATGTTTTGTTTATGTTTACTAGTTTACTTATGCTGGTATTTTCCAGATTGAAATAAACTTTGAGCTCCCAATGCAGAGTTCTTTATAAACTAATGAAACTCTTTTCGTTGACAACACAGCTCATATTATAAACAGTAAATAATGAAATAAGTGAATGTTTATTTTGGTGGGTAGTGGCCTCGATTCGGACTGTGACACGACTTTATTTATTTATTTTATTTTATTTTATAATATTCGGGATGCTAACAGCCTCTTTTACAAAATAATGTATTCAATAACATGTCATTTGCCATTTACAAGCATCCACATATAGATTTTATACATTTAACAATCATTTACGTTTCTATAAGTGGTCTTCTGAGTAGAAACTATTAAGTATTAACAGTCTTATCAGTTAAAAACTTTTTGGTAAGTCGAGCAATACAGCTAAATATATCAAATCGAGCGTCCTCATTCAAAATATTAAGCCATTTACAAGTTCTAGGAAGGAAACTGTTTTCCCTAAAGTTGGTACGGTGAGATGGAATGTGCAGCAAAGTACTCTTGCGTAGCTTTCTAGCAGGGGTTTTAAAAACTATGTTACTAAGGAGCTCCGGACAATCAACAGCGGACTGAGCAATGTTGACGAGGAAACATGCATCGGCTATACTTCTTCGCGTAAATAAAGGCACTAGGTGAAGATCAGAGCAAGCGTCTTCATAATCTTGGCGGTTGAGGTGAAATTTATATTGAAGAAATTTAATGAACTTTTTTTGGATACCTTCTAATCTGTTCAAGTAGATAGCATAACACGGATTCCATATTTGGGAGGCGTATTCCAAGTGACTTCGAACATATGCACAATAAATAATTTTAATTGTCTTCATTCGCCTGAAGTCTTTAGAGATACGTTTCACAAAACCAAGTGCTTTATAAGCTTTGTCTATTATGTGGTCAATATGTTGGTCGAAAATAAGTTTTTGGTCATGTACTACACCTAGATCCTTAGTCACTTTGACTTAACTTAACTAAATTTATTCCTGTCACTTTCTAAAATAAGATTAAGAAAAGAGACAGAAAACCAGCAGCTGACTTTAGTGCTGTCAAAGTGACGTTACACGCCCAAAAACGCTTTAAATAAGATGGCGTACATTATGATGGCATCTTATTTTGCGCATTTAACGTCACTTTGACAGCACTAAAGTCAGCTGTTGGTTTTCTGTCTCTTTTCTTAATCTTATTTTAGAAAGTGACAGGAATACATTTAGTTTAGTTAAGTCGTGGTACACTCCGAATCGAGGCCATTGTGCATATAAATCTAGACTATTATAAAACTGTAACAGAAATGTGTCTGTACATTGATGATATTTACAAAAAAAAATTACGACATGGTTTTTACCTGTCCCTGATTCCAAATCACAAATTTTTGGATTTTTTGTCTGTCTATTTGTTTGTTTGGGTGTTTGTTTGTTCGAGTATCACGAAAAAACTACTGAACCGATTTTGATGAAACTTTTTTTTTTTGATAGCTTATCATCGGACTTAAAATCTGGTATGTAATTTATGCGGACGAAGTCGCGGGTAAAAGCTCGTAAATATCTAAAGGTACATGTTCGCTGAGCATGCTACGATGGTATTGATCAATCAAGGGGCTTGTGTCATGCTGCGCTGATAAGATGCAGGCTATTGATTGGTTAATACTGTCGGTCTGTAGTGCGCTCTGGACATCAATAAGTATCCTGAGTTATATGTATTTATTATTAATCTTTTCTTGTAGTCACTGCATTTTACGAAAGATAATAATTCATTGCATGCATATGATGTACGACTATATTCCATGAGAGTATTCAGAGACGTTCTGAAAACTCAGAACATCCACATTTCACTAGTAGTTCCGAAACCCTGTCCATTGTGTCTCCATAAATTAATTCCATTAAGTAATATTAAACCTTCATTTTCCAGTCTTACAACCTGCAATAGACCTTGTAACCGAGCCAGACTATATCAACCAAAAGATAATCCAATACCTAGAAGCCCAACGAGAAGTAGATGCCATGCATATCAGGACCCATGAGTACGCGAAGACATTTGAGGACTACATACGTCTCATAAACAGCTGCAATAATGTTGACACACTTAAGCGGTTACGGTGAGTGGGCATCTGCAACGCATTTCACTTTCACTTACTATTTGATTATTACTGTAATGGACTTGCATGTGTCAAGGCTGACTTTTTACAGACTGATAGGAAATGATTTAGTTCTGATGTGGTGCGTTAAGGTGTAGACGTACTAAAAATATTATATGGTTTTATTCAGGAAACAATATTCCTGAGCTTTCAAACAGATTTAAAACTATATTTGCCTTCCTAGTATATTGTAGCAGATAAGGTACGCGTCTACTGGAACCGCGCCGATGCCGACCTTAGGTAGGGTTTATACAGAAGAGACGCGTGGTGGTGGCGGGTAGTCAAAGTAACACCAATATAAACCTTACATTACGTAGCATAGCGTCGCTTTTTGACGTAAAGAAAAATCGCTCCCGCGACACCAGGCGACGTCGCCTGGAGGCGCGGGCGTAATTCTCCAAACGACTCTATGCTACGTACTGTAAGGTTTATATTGCCGCACCCCGCCTGCGAAATGTCCCCGCCACGTCACTTCTGTTTAAACAGCCCCTTATGGACGCGGTTCCATTAGGAATTAATATAAAGCTAGAAATTCGTCCACTCCGTACGGCCTATTCCGATCTAATGAATACCGTTCCGTACCTTTATTCTGCAGAAACATTGCAAGTTTGCTGCAAAATGCAACTGAACTAAAACCACACATCTTCATTACAGATATGACATTGCAACACAAATAATGCAAGCGACTACGCTTCAAAATGTGAAACGTGCTAAGGGTATAGACATAGATGCAATTGACAAAGCCGGAGCTCAAAACATAAGCCGTCAACAAATAACAGATGCAAAGAAACTAAAGAGATACATAAATCAGCTTACAATAGCAAAGGCTGAGTGTGAAGCAGCTTTAAGAATGTTGGGCTGGGATGGAGCTTTCCCTGCTGTCGAGAATGACACCAAGGTAATGTAGTTTGACAGATAAATACATTTAAAGTACCCGTTAATAGGTTTCAACTCTAAAACAGTTTAATAAGAGCACCAATCATCATCAGTGAGACTTCGGTATAATCCGGTCTGCAAAATTCTAATCTGAAAATCGAATCCAAACTTATGAAATAAAAATGTATCTGGAGTGCGATTTTTGAATCTCATTCGCAGTTGTTCAGCAGTTGAAATGTTAAAATTACTATGGAGATACGCATCTTTCTACTGCTGATTTGACTTTCAAAAATCGCACTCCTGAAGTATGATTTTTGAAAGTAAAATCAGCAGTAGAAAGATGCCTATCTCCACATTAATTTTGACATTTTCAACTGCGGAACTCAGCAAATGAGATTAAAAAATCGCACGTACACTGAATGAAAATGATATTTGACTTTATAACGTTTTTATTGTTCCCAAGTTGCATATAATAATTCAGAACATTTCATTTTAAGAAAGGTACCAAAATTAGATAACCATTTGTAGATTTTTTTTTTTTTTTTTACTTTTTCCATTACTGATACTAGGGTTTATTTAATAAGTTAGAATATTTACAACATTAATTATGTACAACTTAAGGCTAAATATAAAGATAAAATAAGTATATACATTAATATAATTAAAAATATTAATAAATATAATTAAAAATATTAATATATATAATTAAAAACAATAATAAGAACAAATGTAAAAAAGTGAAGAAGAAATGAGCCACTATATCGAGCACGACTTCCGTTCGACTTACACTAAACAGAAGACGTGCTCGAGGCCACCGTCCTGCGGGAGGGTGCCCAGGACGCTGGCCGCGTTACCTCGTTGTATGGCAATGGATATTCGTTGCCCGAGGTACGCACCAGCCCTTCGGTCACCGGACACCTCGATCAAGCGCGACGACAGCTCTTTGAAGAGCTGTCGCGCGTCCGGCCCCCACGGCCCCAGGGTCTCTACGCCGAATGGCGCAAGAATGTAGCCGTCACCCAGGGTGGCATATGTGCGCCGCTTGAGACCCTCTGCAGCGGCTGCCGCCGCGCCCGCTCTTAGAGAAGTGGCAGCGAGGTGTGAGGGCGCCACGGTGTCGACACACGTAGCGTCCCACACCAGGGGCCTGCCATTCCTCCAAGGAATGACAGTCATACCGTCGGGCCTCCTGCCATCGTCTCGTGCAAGGCCCCTTGGCTCAAGAATGGCCGGCACGTTGGCGCTGACAAGGGCCCGGCGGATGATGTCATTCAGGCTGGCGTGGCGTGGGAGACGGCCGGCACTGTGCCGACAGGAGAGGCCATGGTGGCCGAGGTCGTTGACGTTCCCGCCGCAACGGCAGCGGTGTGGCTCAATCGTTCTGGCACCCAATCTCAGACTGACTGCCAATGTGAAGGTGGATCTGTCCAGAAGCGTGCCCACGTTTGCGGATGGCAACGCATTTAGCCAGAATCCTGACTCGGGCTCGCTTGAGGCTAGGAGTCGGGCTTTATCTGCAGTACTGGTGGCGTTGTCTATAAGACTTTTTTGTGCTTGAATGCAGAGCGGCTCGTCCCATAGCCTCTGTGACGTCAGACTTATGGGGACAGTGTTATTGGGACCGGCGGCACTTATCCAGGCGTTTCTGGCCTCAGTCAAGTACGTGACCTCTATATCACCAAGTGACGGGTTTATGATTCTACCGAAGAGGTCAAGCGTACTATGGACTGACGACAGGAACGCCGGAAGCGCTACCGCCGATGCTTTTCGGATGCCAATACCACCAAACCGGATTGGAAGGGTGGCTTGGCACCAGCTGTGGACATTCTCACTAAGGGGACAATTTAGAATTTCTGATAGGGTAGTTTGGATAAGGTTATCGAAACGAAGCAGAAGCGAGGGGTATCTCCAAAGGGTAGAACAACGCAACACATATGTGAATTTTGGCACGAATAAACAAAATTTTATAATGCAGTACGCCATGTGGGGACTGATTTCTTTTAGACGATTTGAGGATTCTTGAAATTTTGCAATTAAGTCCGAAACAAAAACGGGTAGAGATTCTTCCAGAATTGGAGCACCTAAGAGTCGAAGTGACTCCTTGTTTATAATTTTTATGCCTGGGGCTAAACTGTCAAATTGTCTTATGAGGGAATTTTTTTCGGACGGAGACAAAGTGTCGCCGTGTAGATTATAATGATTCAAAGCTTATATCAAAATTATCAGATTTTTCTATCCATTATTTCTCGAGTTATTTGAAAAATACTGAAAAATAAAATAGAGGTTGAATGAGAGTTTATTCCTTTGCCTGCTTGGCTTTTCTATTGTATTTGACAGTTTTTGTTTTTTTATTTTATTGCGGCCAAGGTATTAGCCATACTGCCATAAACTACTGCCCTGCCATCCTGTTTTTCAGAAAATTCAAAAGTAAATTAAAAATAGAAATATTGTTCAAAAATTAAATCGGAAAAATACGTATCTCTTATTTTTTAATCTATTTTTAGGGTTCCGTACCCAAAGGGTGAAAACGGGACCCTATTACTAAGCCTACGTTGTCCGTCCGTCCGTCTGTCCTACCTATTTAGGGCTGTAACTTTTGAACCGTAATAGCTAGATAGTTGAAATTTTCATAGATTGTGCGTTATTACGGCGGATTTGTTAACAAATAATAAAAATTTCAAAAAGTTAAAAATTAAGGGGGGTTTTCAACAAGAAACTAGTTTTTATCAACGTTTTTTCTTCACGCTCTATCGTAAAAACGGTAATACATACAAGCGTCAAACTCAGTGTGATTATAGAGCATACCCTACAAAATAACAACAAATACTAAAAACCGGCCAAGTATGAGTTGGTCTTGCGCTAAAAGTTCCGGACCAAAAAAGGTTTTTTTTTTTCTAAGTTAATAATGTTGTGTTCTGTGGTGGTGTGGTACGGAACCCTCGGTGCGCGAGTAGCCCGACTCGCACTTGACCGGTTTTATTATATTTTATAAAAAAAAACAGGTGGTTAAAAAAATGAAATGTCAATTATTGTGTCTACAAATCGAACCCGCTGACACAGTCGCATCAAACAATATGTATCGGGGTGTGTTGGCGGCTAGGTGGGTTCGGTGTGTAGACACTACACAGTGTGGGATTTTCCCAAAGTTGCGGTCATCTTATTTTATGCGCTTGTTGGAAAGATTACATTCAATCAAAGCTTCTATTGAAACTCTTTTGTCTTTATCTATCATAAGCATAGTTTTAGAGAAATTAATAAATTAAAAAAAGTTCATAAAAACCATAAAAAGACAATATCTGCTTTCTAACTATGTTTTTTTTATTTTATGTTTCATGGTATGATAGATATTCGCTAGAAGCATCAATTAATCCATAAAACAAACAAATGATTACGCTCTTGTAAGTAAGAATTTTTTTTTCAATTATTTTGTTTTTTTTCTGATGAATCTCTACATGGTCGCATTTTTTCCAGTGCCAAAGTGTTAATGAAAGTTGTAAGTTCTACCAAAAAAAAAAGCAGATGCTACAAACACAGGACCTCGGAAATATATAAGTATAATCATATATCCGAGTTCCTGTGTTTGTAGCATCTGTTTTTTTTTTTTGGTAGAACTTACAACTTTCATTAACACTTTGGCACTGGAAAAATAGGCGAAAAAAAAATTTTTACTTACAAGAGTGTAATTATTTGTGTTTGTTTTATGGATTAATTGTTGCTTCTAGCAAATATCTATCATACCATGAAACATAAAATAAAAAAAACATAGTTAGAAAGCAGATATTGTCTTTTTATGGTTTTTATGGTCTTTTTTTTAATTTATTAATTTCTCTAAAACTATGATAGATAAAGACAAAAGAGTTTCAATAGAAGCTTTGATTGAATGTTATCTTTCCAAAAAGCGCATAAAATAAGATGACCGCAACTTTGGGAAAATCCCACACTGTGCATTAGGCACACATTTACAAATAAGAAATTATATTCCAGTCTATAACGCTACATCAAATAATGGAAAGCGTGACCGGTCGGCGGTATCTAACGATGTTTCTGGAGACGATGTGTTCACAAGGCCTGGTCGGCTTCTGGATGGCGGTGGAAGAGCTGCGGCATAGTCGCAGGAGCAGCTGGCATCAGTTGGGAGCGGAAATATTTTATACTTACATTAGATCGCCTAGTGCGGAAATTAAAGTTGATAAGGTAATTTATAAACAAAGATTTACCTTATATTTCTTTTCTAATATGCTCATTCGGCTTTTTTGGTCTTGCAATTCTGACCGATTTTTTAGACACTAGGTATCCTAATTTGCAGGTTTGCTCCCGTAGTTAAAGTTGTTCAGTTTGATAGTCTTAATCATCCTCGATTTTTTTTTAAAGAGACTAAAAAGCACCCTGTAACCTAAAAAGAAAATTAAAGGTGCTAAGATTTGTTCACATTAGCTCGACACTTTTTGACTCAAAAGTGTATTGGTTAATTTATATATGTTACGAGCTTTTACCCGCGACTTCGTCCGCATAAATTATATACCAGATTTTAAGTCAGATGATAAACTATCAAACAAAAAAGTTTCATCAAAATCGGTTCAGTAGTTTTTGCGTGATACTCGAACAAACACTTTGGGTGTTTGTTTGTTCAAACAAACAAACGACCAAACAAAAAACAAACAAACAAAGAAACAAACAAACAAACAGACAGACAAAAAATCCAAAAATTTGTGATTTGGAATCAGGGACAGGTAAAAACCATGTCGTAATTTTTTTTGTAAATATCTTCAATGTACAGACACACTTCTGTTACAGTTTTATAATTGTTTTTGACATGCAATTAATTACATGCAATTAATTACATGCAAAAAGAAGCAGATATGTTACTAACGCGCGTAAAGTGACGACTCGAAAACGACCTAATTTAGTTGGGTTGTTTAGATCGAAAAACAGCTCAAGTTTGCAATTTTTGATAAAAGCAAACCACTTGGCATGGGTGTTCCTTAGGTCAATAGAAGCCGATTAACATCGGTAGTTCGCGGGAGTCCCCCCTCTGGTCCGGTAGGGGGGGGTTCAAAGATGCGCTCCGACCGGCCACATTCCACTACTAATAACAGAATTAGTTTCGATAGTAGGTAAAGTTTGGTATCGTTTTCAGATAAATTGAGGGTGTACAATTCGTTTCTGATATAAAAAATGGTAGTATGTAGAATGGTGTTTGAGATATTTAAAAAAAAATCGAAATCGCGAGTAAAAATTTATTCTTCAAGCCATCGTAATTGTTAAAGGGGCTTCATTTTTGGAACACAAAAAATATGCCATAATAGCCTGTTTAATACAAATTATGAAAAATATAACTTATTAGCATCTCTTCATACAAAAAACAGTAGAAAAATTTTTTTGAAGGTCGCGCGCCGCTTGCATTTGGGTCACTCGCTATGTTATGACGAGCACACGATGTTGCTACTGAGAACATAAATTCAGATAAAAATTATTTAGAATAGTGGATTAGGATCGGCTAAGCAAAATGAGCCTTGATTTTTACTCCCTAGGGGTTCAATTTCGGGACATACCTTCTCCGTAAGCCTGCAAAATCGTAACATACTCGGTTATTTTACAGCCTGCCAGTTTAGAACTATAATGCTATTACCTATTCTGTGCTAATAGGTCAAGTTTGATATCCTTTTTCAGTAATTTTAGACTAAAGAATTTATTTTTGATGTGAAGTGATCGGTGAAGCAGTTTTGGAGTTATTTTTAAAATAATATATAAATTTCTAGTTTTTTCCTTTCTTCGTAATTGTTAAAGAAGCCGAAATTGTACATAGGTATCTAGCTATAAAAATACTTGAGGAATGCTTGTACACAGATATATTAAAAATATAACTTTTTAGAACTATTTTTATCAAGATATTGCAATAAAATTTATGTTAACACCGCGCAAGTTATTAATTTTCACCACATTTAATCACCATCCATACTTCAACTTGTAATGAATGATTATAATTGTATGAATGTAAAATCTATTTAAAATCATAATAATAGTAGACTCGGATGAAGCTATTTTTCTTTATTACACTCGTTTTTATCCTTAAGTTAGGGGTACATTGGTACCTACGCTACGGCCGAATATTTTACTATTCTCAGTTCGGATGTCTTCAGTTTTTTGTAGGCAGTGTCCGGGGTGTGGCATGGGTTTATATTAGATGTTACCATTTATCGAGTTTAGGTTTGGTTAATGATGAATGTTTGTATGTGTTTTTTTTGAAATGCTTACAATATTTTTATTTTACAATCTGAATTCAGATTTTAATGTAACTAGCTTTTTCATTCAGGATGAATGAAAAAAGGCTTACGAATGAAATTTATCGAGCACAGGTGAGCGGAAGTGTTGGGAGAGGCCGTCCGAGGAAAAAATACCACGATCAAATCAATGATCTTTTCCGAAAAGGACAAGTGCGTAGCACCCTCAATCGACGGAAGTGCATGAAAATATGTATGATGTCAATGAGGCTAAAGAAGTATGTCAGAGTCGTAGCGTGTGGCGGTCCGTGCTCTCTGCCTACCCCCTTGGGAATGGCGTGAGCTTATGTATGTATGTATGTAGCTTTCATAATTTCATAGTAATAAACTTAGATACCATAATATTTACTAGCTCGAATAAATCGGAAATACAAAAACAAACTATTTAACACAAAAGACAACCACCAACTCGGGCCATTTTTGTACTACCAACTTTTTCTACAGCGTTATAATATAATTAAATATGGGAATAATAGTTCGCATACTCATATTACTAAAACTAATTATTTCAATGTTATATTTTATGGTACAAAAGAGATATCTTGAATTGAATTTGGATATTTTAGTTACGAAATGTGAAAAAATGGCGAAAAAAACATAGAACAAGTAGTCACAAACTTTTTGAAAAAAGAAGGCCTTGACAATAAATTGATTGACATATTTTGACATTGACCACTTGACATTGACATATTTTTTTTTTAGGTTTTATTTCTCTAATTCTCTATTAAGGCCCCTCACACAGGTGCGATTTCATCGAGCGATAATATCGCTGCGATTTTAAATTTTTATTTTCAGTACAGCATTGGCTTCTAATTTTTTGAACACGATTGGGTTTAATAGCAAAACTAACATTTAAACCAAGATCTGGTCCTAAAGCCAGGAATGTCTCCATATGAGGGATCTCTTTCTTTTTAGGAAAGCCTTTCTAGCGACAGTTACCAAAAGTATGTCTATCTCAGACTATACTTATTCATTCTCATTGGTGGGGCGGACGCGTGACGCTGATCGCAAAATAGGACATGCGACGCGGTCACAAAGTCGCCGGGATATTATTGCTCGATAAAATCGCAACTGTGTGGGGGAGCCTTTAGTATAGGTAAATGGTGAAATAAAACAGTATTTGATTAAAAAACATAATTATTATTCATTTTCCACATCATCTTTAACAATTATTTATATGCAGCAAGAGGCTCAATATTTGTCTGGTATCGTGCCCAACCCATGTACCAGACTACCTTCAGTATGCACAACACCCCACAGTCCTTTTACCACTAACACTGCTACAATAATAACACAAATGCTATCTTCCTACGACTGTATCACAATTTCATTAAAAAGTAGGTATAAAGCAGAAAAACACAGAAAAACTAAAGCGCAGCCGAATCGAACAAAAACATCAGATAATTCCACTGGATAATTCAGAGAAAGTACTCTTTGATTCAGAGCCATTTTCAGAGCAATATTCACTGAGCAAGTAATCACTACGTTTTAGCCAAAGAGTACTTTTTGTTTTAGCAAAATTCAGAGTGCGCTATCCATAAAGGAAGTAATGTGTAGTTTCACCTCCTTGAGGATTACCTCCTTGATGACGCTATCATTAACCAAGAAGTTTTACTACAGTAAAGATCGCTTTTTTATATTGCTAACTGCGCTATTTGTAATTACTTCGAGCTGTCATCATATTACTTTAAATATTTTGTAACACGAAACGACTTTATTTGAAGCTATTATAGCAATTGGTTTGTATTTTTATTATATTTGTCTATATTAAAATGCGTATATAAAAGCTATCACATGCATATGCATGCATATCACAAATTGGCCTGACGGCCCATACATTAAAATAAATATCTTGGACAATGTCACACAAATTAACTAGTCACATTTAAAGTACCAGAATCTAGCCTGGACTTGTATTATGATGACTAGACAACGATATAGAATACATATATAAATACAAACATCCATGACTCGGGTACAAATATTCATATTCATCATACAAATATTTGCCCCTTACGGGATTCGAACCCGCGACCCTCGGCACGGCAGGCAGATTCACTACCGACTGTGCTACCGGGCCGTCAAATATACATTGATGAATGATGTCTTTTGTATGTCTTGAAGAAGTTTAACTAAGAAAAAGAAAACATTCGGTCGTATTACTTAGTTCGTCGGCTACTTCTACAAAATAAATAAACCACTAAAGCGCAAAAATTAGGTACATACATACATATTCTCACGCCTGTCTCCCACTGGTAGGCAGAGACAACGGAATGCCAACTGCTACGATCCTGACATACCTTTCTAGCTTCCTCCACATTCATAAGACCTTTCATGCATGCTCGTCAAAAATTAGGTTTATAAAGAGAAAAGGCTTCCTCCTATTATGATAAATTTAAGCAGATTTTAAATTCATAATGTAATGTCCAGTTGAAGTGTGGATCGTCGGCGTCGGTTGAAATGAAAGGGGTGAAAATACTAACTTGCGCGGTGTTAACATTTATTTTTCTGCAATACTTATCTCGATAGAAATGGTTCTAAAAAGTTATATTTTTATTAAATCTGTGTTAAACAAGCATTCATCAAGTATTTTTTTATAGCTATGTACAATTTCGGCTTTTGTAAAAATTACGAAGACTCAAAAGACAAAAATGTAGAATTTTTATATTATAAATATAACTCAAACTGATTCACCAATGGTTCTAAAAAGATAGAGTCTATAAAAGACTTTTGATATAAAAAATGAATTCTTTATCCAAAAATTACTCAAAAAGGATATCAAACTTGTCCTATTAGCTGGCAGGTTGTAAAATTACCGAGTATGTTACGATTTTGCAGGCTTACGGAGAAGGTATTTCCCCAAATGGAATCCCTAGGGGGTAAAAATCAAGGCTTATTTTGCTCAACCGATCCAAACCCACTATTCTAACCAATTTTTAGCTTAATTTACGTTCACAGTAGGAACGTCGGGTGCTCGTCATAACATAGCGAGTGACAAAAAATTAAACGGCGCACGACATTCAAAATTTTTTTCTACAATTTATTGTATGAAGAGATGGTAATAAGTTATATTTTTCATAATCTGTATTAATCGGGCTATTATGGCGTATTTTTTGTGTTCCGAAAATGAAGCCCCATTAATAGTTATGATGACTTGAAGAATAAATTTTTACTTGCGATTTCGATTTTTTTTTTAATATCTCAAAAACCATTCTACATACTACCATTTTTATATCAGAAACGAATTGTACACCCTCAATTTATCCGAAAACGATACCAAACTTGACCTACTATCGAAACTAATTCTGTTATTAGTAGTGGAATGTGGCCGGTCGGAGCGCATCTTTGAACCCCCCCCCTACCGGACCAGAGGGGGGACTCCCGCGGCCTACCGATCTTAATCGGCTTCTATTGACCTAAGGAACACCCATGCCAAGTGGTTTGCTTTTATCAAAATTTTACTCACTTGTGCCTAAACGCCTCTACTAATTGGGGTGTCTTTCAATAGTCCGCGTCAAGCAATACTACGTGCGAGACGGCTGTGTGGCACAGCACAATTTACGTGCCATTTTCTATGAAGGTAACATATCATATCACGTGGTTACATGTAACATATTTTTTATGTTTATTTCAGGATACTAGAAAAAAAATGGAAGGATTTTTATTAGGAGATAAAGGACCAGAAGTATTTTATGAAGTACAGGGCACAGTAGTGGATACCATCCAAGAGAAATATTACCACTCCTTTCTTATGAGCGACCACTACCAGGCTTTGATTGCTGAGCTCGCTACTGAGGAAGCTAACCAAGGTAAGGGCACACCTTGGACACTGTCAGCTAATAGCTGTCATTTCATATAAATGGTAAAAAATTAATAAGAAGAGTTAAGCATGTGCGATACTGTTGCGTGCAAGCGAGACAGGAATACGCATTTGCTTAAGAGGTAACCACGAAGTAACCAGAAGGGGTGAGGTAAAAAGTCGATGGTAGGCAGGGAGTGTCCGTACTGTATGTAGTACTAGATACTCTTTCTTATACTGTGGTATGTTCTCGTACAGAAACTTGCTGCAAAGGGGACAACTTGGGCTATTAAATGCATAGAAATTAATAGTAAAAACTGCCTCCGTGGTCTGATGGTTAAGAGCATTGGGCTCTCGACACGGAGATCGTGGGTTTCATTCCCTAGTGATGTGTCACTTTATGCATTTTTCCCCAGTTTTATAAGACATTGCAGGCAATTCTGATTGTCTGAAACGAAAGATGATTCCGTGCTTCGGATGGCACGTTAAGCCATTGGTCCCGGCTACTATCTCCAGTGGTAGTAGTCGTTACATTGAAAAACCACGTCAGAGGCCGTAAGGCGGTCTGAAAAGACTCTGACATCAGGGCTTCCTGCTCACACTAATAGAAATAATTGATGTCAGAAAATACTGCATTCAATGAAGCATTCACCTTTATACCGTTGATATAAAGGAATTACCTACGTCAGTCAGTTAGTCGGAAGACCCATGCTGCGATTTAAGGATTGCGTCAAGAGGGACCTAACTTCTTTCGGAATCGGTCACGCAAATTGGAAAGAGCTCGGAAAATAGAGGAGGGTGGAGAAGGAAGACAAGAGATGGTCGGACTACTCATGACGAAGCCTGGTTCGCACACCTTCCAGAGAAACGTGACAAAAGGCATAATGCTGTCACAATCCCACCTCTATCCGCCTGCGGCGTCCGGTTCTGTAGTAGAGGCTGTGGATGTGTATGCGGCTCTCGTATTGGACTGTACAGCCATGAGAAAAAGTGCTTCTCCAAAAACACTGCTTAAACCATCATCTGCAACAGATGTAAAGGCCTATGATGATGACCTAAAGAGGAGTATTGAGGAGACCTACCAGTTATTGCTTGGCAGAATACCAAAATTAAATACGTACTTACTACATATTGTGTTTATTTAGCAGAGTTGGAAAGATCGCCGATCGAGGACCGTCAGTTGTCGAACGAGTCGGTGTCGTCGGCTGAGAGCGTGGGGGGCGCCGTACATCTCACCGAGCACTCCACTTACGCGCGGAGAAAACTCGACCAGCTGCAAGAGAGGCACAATAACAAGATACAGGTTATATTTGTGTGATTGTGATTTTTAGCTTAGAATGTTTACATTCTAAACCCGGATAAAACCGGCTAAGTGCGTATCAGACTGGCGCACCGAGAGGGTTCCGTATCACCACACAACAACTGCCTCCATGGTCTAATGGTTAAGAGCATTGGCTCTCGACACGGAGGTCGTGGGTTCGATTCCCACGGGGGACACCTAGTGATATGTCACTTTGTGCGTTTTTCCCCAGTTGGTTAGGACATTGCAGGCTGAATCACCTGATTGTTTGAAAAGAAAAATAATTCCGTGCTTCGGATGGCACGTTAAGCCGTTGGTCCCGGCTACTATCTCTGGTGATAGCAGTCGTTACATAAAAACCACGTCAGAGGCCATAAGGTGATCTGAAAAAACTCTGACACCAGGGCTCTGCCCACACGATAAGAAAGAAAGACCACACAACATATTTACCATAAAAAAATTGTTTTCTTCAGGATCCTTAGCGCGAGTCCGACTCCATACAGTCCGGTTTTTATTATCTGTTGTTTTACCTTGGAGTATTGAAATTGAAACTTGAAAGTATGCACTATAATCATTCTCTTTTCAGGCATTAGCAGCTCTTCGGGCGTCCCTAAAGCCCGAGTCTCCAGCACTAGCGATGTTAGCGAACGAGGTGGAGCGACTGGCCGGGGAACAGATGCGGCTCGAAGCGCACCTGGCTCGCACCGACACCTGGGCGGAACACCTCGGCACCTGGCGCGCCACTGTCCACAGTGCCGAGGTATGTGTCCTGCGCGTCACAGCGATGTTAGTGAACGAGGTGGAGCGACTGGCCGGGGAACAGATGCGGCTCGAAGCGCACCTGGCTCGCACCGACACCTGGGCGGAACACCTCGGCACCTGGCGCGCCACTGTCCACAGTGCCGAGGTATGTGTCCTGCGCGTCACAGCGATGTTAGTGAACGAGGTGGAGCGACTGGCCGGGGAACAGATGCGGCTCGAAGCGCACCTGGCTCGCACCGACACCTGGGCGGAACACCTCGGCACCTGGCGCGCCACTGTCCACAGTGCCGAGGTATGTGTCCTGCGCGTCACAGCGATGTTAGTGAACGAGGTGGAGCGACTGGCCGGGGAACAGATGCGGCTCGAAGCGCACCTGGCTCGCACCGACACCTGGGCGGAACACCTCGGCACCTGGCGCGCCACTGTCCACAGTGCCGAGGTATGTGTCCTGCGCGTCACAGCGATGTTAGTGAACGAGGTGGAGCGACTGGCCGGGGAACAGATGCGGCTCGAAGCGCACCTGGCTCGCACCGACACCTGGGCGGAACACCTCGGCACCTGGCGCGCCGCTGTCCACAGTGCCGAGGTATGTGTCCTGCGCGTCACAGCGATGTTAGTGAACGAGGTGGAGCGACTGGCCGGGGAACAGATGCGGCTCGAAGCGCACCTGGCTCGCACCGACACCTGGGCGGAACACCTCGGCACCTGGCGCGCCACTGTCCACAGTGCCGAGGTATGTGTCCTGCGCGTCACAGCGATGTTAGTGAACGAGGTGGAGCGACTGGCCGGGGAACAGATGCGGCTCGAAGCGCACCTGGCTCGCACCGACACCTGGGCGGAACACCTCGGCACCTGGCGCGCCACTGTCCACAGTGCCGAGGTATGTGTCCTGCGCGTCACAGCGATGTTAGTGAACGAGGTGGAGCGACTGGCCGGGGAACAGATGCGGCTCGAAGCGCACCTGGCTCGCACCGACACCTGGGCGGAACACCTCGGCACCTGGCGCGCCACTGTCCACAGTGCCGAGGTATGTGTCCTGCGCGTCACAGCGATGTTAGTGAACGAGGTGGAGCGACTGGCCGGGGAACAGATGCGGCTCGAAGCGCACCTGGCTCGCACCGACACCTGGGCGGAACACCTCGGCACCTGGCGCGCCACTGTCCACAGTGCCGAGGTATGTGTCCTGCGCGTCACAGCGATGTTAGTGAACGAGGTGGAGCGACTGGCCGGGGAACAGATGCGGCTCGAAGCGCACCTGGCTCGCACCGACACCTGGGCGGAACACCTCGGCACCTGGCGCGCCACTGTCCACAGTGCCGAGGTATGTGTCCTGCGCGTCACAGCGATGTTAGTGAACGAGGTGGAGCGACTGGCCGGGGAACAGATGCGGCTCGAAGCGCACCTGGCTCGCACCGACACCTGGGCGGAACACCTCGGCACCTGGCGCGCCACTGTCCACAGTGCCGAGGTATGTGTCCTGCGCGTCACAGCGATGTTAGTGAACGAGGTGGAGCGACTGGCCGGGGAACAGATGCGGCTCGAAGCGCACCTGGCTCGCACCGACACCTGGGCGGAACACCTCGGCACCTGGCGCGCCACTGTCCACAGTGCCGAGGTATGTGTCCTGCGCGTCACAGCGATGTTAGTGAACGAGGTGGAGCGACTGGCCGGGGAACAGATGCGGCTCGAAGCGCACCTGGCTCGCACCGACACCTGGGCGGAACACCTCGGCACCTGGCGCGCCACTGTCCACAGTGCCGAGGTATGTGTCCTGCGCGTCACAGCGATGTTAGTGAACGAGGTGGAGAGACTGGCCGGGGAACAGATGCGGCTCGAAGCGCACCTCGCTCGCAGCAGCAGCAAAATTTAAAATATGGAGTGAGCAAAGCGAGCTCGAGGTCTTTCCGTTATACAACTTGGCTGTACTGGAACTCTTATCAGTCTATGTTTGAAATAACAACAAAAAGTAGAGATCAGCTCGAAAACGTTTATGGAATTTATTAATTGGTAATGCACCTTTAGATCCCTCTGCTCTGTCGTGCCTCTCTCTGGCTATACAGATTTTCTTTGGAAAACAATTTCCTCTCCATGTATATGGCCCTAGGGGCCGCCCCCCTTACACCGACTGAACTTGACTTTTCAAGCGTAACAGATACATAATTTAGTTGAGTAGTGAGTGAGTGCTTTTATCTAGCTAGCGCACAACTAAAATAATCTACTGACTCCATAGTCAGAACTAGGTTCTAGTGATGAGATGGAGCGATTGGTCGGGGCGTTGAAATGATGCGTGATTTATCTTTTATTGTCTAGTCGTAAAGCCATTATTTCTATTTCAGATAATAGACGAGTCCAAACCGCCTCAGTTCGTGATAGTCGTGCACATGGCGGAACAGGAGCCAACCAATGAGGAGGAGAGACCTGAACAAATATCCACGGGCTGGGTTCTGTTGAGGACTTTAAATGAATTCCAGGTATTACTCAATAATTACATGTTTTGGTTTTATGTTACTGTATAAATTGTTTAATCATTTCTCTGAAATTGGTAATGAACGTTTCCATTGACGAAGCTTGTAGCGGATATAGATACATGTGATTAATATTATTTTGTCGAAGCTTGCGTTGCGGATTCGATTATTTTTGGTATATTGTTGTTTTTAATTTGAATAAATAATAGATTGAACGTTTTTGTTTTCAGGAATTGCATCGAAAATTACGGCCTATGTGTTCGGAGCTGAAAAATCTAGAATTACCTTCGAATTCATTCAAATTTTTATTCGGTAAAAATGATCGTAACTCCATAGAAAAGGCTAAGATTTTAATACAGAAGTATTTAGAAGTAAGTCGAATTAAAATTATTAAATTGAAATAGTGTTGTTTTGGCTTAGAATGGACCATCCCATATCTTCCGTGGATGTTGGAAAAGGATTTGTATGCATTGTGTTAGCGGGCGAACCCATCCACACTTGAAACGACATTCCATCCTAAACCAATATGCTACAGGTGATCATTGCTACAACTGCATTTGTCGGTGTGGTATCGCCAAACCGTCTCTTCTCAGCAACTCAACTATTTTTGAATGTCACACGTTCTAATTCATACTCTGAAGTGACATAAATTGCATAGAGTTTCAAAAATAACACTCATGATATGACAGGGCAATTCAGGGCATAAACTTTTTTTTTCACCTGTTTTGGATAACTCTGTCTGTCCAAGTCTTCTTCTCTCTCTCTTTCCCTCTATTTTTCCTTCCAATATAAATAATCTTGTGTTATTTCCAGTTTGTTTTAGAAGACGATAGATTAAATCAGAGTGAAGCTTTATACACATTCCTAAACCCCAGTTCTGAGTACATGAAACAAGGAGATCTGCCAAAGAAAAATAAGTTTTCCTTTTCTACGCTATTTAAAAGGTAATTTTTTCAATCAACACATCATAATTGCACAGCCCTTTCCTAATGAGATGAATCCCCCGCCCGCTCATGTTTTAAATCCCTGTAACTCCTGCATAAATCATTCGTGATCAACTGAACAGTAGACTAGTTCAGCAAGTTCGGGAGAATATTGTCTTTGCACCCGTCCGGTACTAGCTTCTTTCAACATCATTATCAACCTATACAACGTGTTAATGAATTAGCGCAAAAGCTCATACACCCCAACTGATTTACAACAAAATAATTAGATTGAAACAATAATTTCATTATTTTGATACCTACTTAAAATTTAAAGTTAATTTTAAGTTTTGAGGCAAAAATGTTTTGTTATCATTTCAGTACTGAAAGAAAGCGCTAACGTACTCATGGATAAATTTTTATAATCTTGTAGTGGTGTGGTGAGTTGACATCGGTTTCAGAAAATTTAAAATTATGCCAATTATTTAATATTTTGAAAAAAATTACCTATGTTGAAACCATGATAATTCGGTTCTGCTCTCGATTCTAAACAAACTACTTTCTAGTTTTGTGTTAATTCATTAACACGTTGTATAAGAGTCCCACTGCAGAGCACAGTATAGGTCTACCCTCAAGTAATGTATCGGCTTCAGTCCACCTAGTGTCCAATGCAGATTGGAAGACTTCACATAACACGCGACAGAATTTCTTCAGCGTAAGAAGGTTTCCACGCGATGTTTTAATTTAACGTTCGAGAGCAGTCGGTATTGACTAACTACTGAAGTGAAAAAAACTCATTGGTAGTCTGTCTATAAAGTCGTGACATGAATGTTTGAGGAACTAATCATTTTAGTATGGTGGTGTTGCCAGGTTATGCTTGAATTTGACGTTCTTGCGTGGAAGCAGCGCCCTCATTTTTTGTCACGACTTTATAGACAGACTGTAGATCTCTCCGCAACGCGCCACCTACGCGACGCACCCGATTTATTCTATTGTAATTTATTTGTTAATATTTCAGTACGAGTAGTGATGTAACGAATAGATCGTCAACAGAACGGGAAGCATTTACACATTTGTCCGCGGATGAAGACGAAATATCCCTGTACCTTGATGGTAACGGCGGTGATGCGTCAAACAAAAGTATGACTAATTCTATGCGCGGTAAGAATACTTTCTCATTGTTTATGTGTAACATAACTGCCTCCGTGGTCTAATGGTTAAGAGTATTGGCTCTCGACACGGAGGTCGTGGGTTCGATTCCCACGCACGGGGCACACCTAGTGATATGTCACTTTGTGCGTTTTTCTCCAGTTGGTTAGGACATTGCAGGCTGAATCACCTGATTGTCTGAAAAGAAAAATGATTCCGTGCTTCGGATGGCACGTTAAGCCGTTGGTCCCGGCTACTATCTCTGGTTGGTTGGTAGTAGTCGTTACAGAAAAAACCACGTCAGAGGCCGTAAGGCGGTCTGAAAAAACTCTGACACCAGGGCTCTGCCCACACGATAAGAAGAAGAATGTATAACATAATGACAGATTGATCGAAATGGCCATTCTCAAAGGCAGAGGTATTTAGGAATGGCTACTTGGATCAAAATCAATGTACAAGGTTTTACAAATTAACGCATAACCTTTAAATTGTTTCTCCGGAATCGATAAAGGAATTGGTAACTTAAAAGTTCGATTTTTTTTTGTCTTTTCTTGATCTATTCATACAAATATCTCGCGTCAGTTTTCAAGATTTTAAGGTAAATATCAAATGTTATTCTTTTATCGATTCTCGCTCGATACAAAGGTTTGGCTTGGTTTGGATTTGGCGTTAATTTGTTAAACTCCTTGTCTGCAAAGAATGGAACAAAAAATAAAAGCAAAAATTCTTCGATCAAGTATAGTAGGTAGATTTTGAAACGCCGCTCGAAAAATGGCACCATCAAAGCAATGCACAATCTGGCAGCGTGGCTTGTATCGCTCTCAGTCGCTAATCGACCGTGCCTGCAAAAACAACTCACGAAAAGTGCAAAAAACAAGACGGAGTGTCATACTTTCAGTAAGTATCGCTTTGTAATCACATTATCTTCAATATTTTTTATATATCATGGCATTTAATCGCATTTTTTCTAATATTTTTGTTCATTTACAACCTCGCGGCAAGCACGCAACTATCCCTTTCACTCTCGCCTACGCGAGAATAGTGAGAAAGAACCGAGGATAATGCCTTAGAACAAGGTCGAAGGAGTCGTCATTACTTTTTTTTTTTCGTTCTTTTTAATGTGTTACATTTTATTGACTTATTTGATTAAATGTTTCGATCATTATTGTTTTCCGCAAAATGAAACTTAACTCTAATAAATTAATGTTGAAGTTGAAAATATGTATTTATATCTGTATAATGGCCGGTTCACACAGAGGCGGTTTTGCGGGAAAGCGGGCCGGCGGCGGTTTTGCGGAAAGCGAAGGCGTTCCGGAGCCTGCCACACAGGGTCCGCGCGGCGCGGTAGCGGCGCGGAGGCGGCCGGTGTGACATCCAAAGCGGCGGCGGGGCGGCGCCGCTTTTTTTTAACGGCTCTGGAATCGATGACTGAATTTTTTTGTTTCTCAACCGATTGCTTCCAAAATCGATATTTCTGGCGGTCCGCGTGGACTCCGAACACGAATCCGATGTCAGATTTGAGAAAAATGGCCGCCATCTTGAACTTTTTTGTTTCTCAACCGATTGCTTCCAAAATCGATATCTGGGGTCCACGTTGACTCCGAACACGAATCCGATGTCAGAGTTGAGAAAAGTGGCCGCCATCTTGAACTTTTTTGTTTCTCAACCGATTGCTTCCAAAATCGATATCTGGGGGTCCGCGTGGACTCCGAACACGAATCCGATGTCAGATTTGAGAAAAATGGCCGCCATCTTGAACTTTTTTGATTCTCAACCGATTGCTTCCAAAATCAATATCTGGGGGTCCACGTGGACTCTGAACACAAATCCGATGTCAGATTTGAGAAAAATGGCCGCCATCTTGAACTTTTTTGTTTCTCAACCGATTGCTTTCAAAATCGATATCTGAGGGTCCGCATGGACTCCGAACACGAATCCGATGTTAGATTTGAGAAAAGTGGCCGCCATCTTGAACTTTTTTGTTTCTCAACCGATTACTTCCAAAATCGATATCTGGGGGTCCGCGTGGACTCCGAACACGAATCCGATGTCAGATTTGAGAAAAGTGGGCGCCATCTTGAACTTTTTTGTTTCTCAACCGGTTGCTTCCAAAATCGATATCTGGGGTCTGCGTGGACTCCGAACACGAATCCGAAGTCAGGTTTGAGAAAAGTGGCCGCCATCTTGAACTTTTTTGTTTCTTCAACAGGTTGCTTCCAAAATCGATATCTGGGGGTCTGCGTGGACTCCGAACACGAATCCGATGTCAGATTTGAGAAAAACGGCCGCCTTCTTGAACTTTTTTGTTTCTCAACCGATTGCTTTCAAAATCGATATCTGAGGGTCCGCATGGACTCCGAACACGAATCCGATGTTAGATTTGAGAAAAGTGGCCGCCATCTTGAACTTTTTTATTTCTCAACCGATTACTTCCAAAATCGATATCTGGGGGTCCGTGGACTCCGAACACGAATCCGATGTCAGATTTGAGAAAAGTGGCCGCCATCTTGAACTTTTTTGTTTCTCAACCGATTGCTTCCAAAATCGATATCTGGGGGTCTGCGTGGACTCCAAACACGAATCCGATGTCAGATTTGAGAAAAATGGCCGCCATCTTGAACTTTTTTGATTCTCAACCGATTGCTTCCAAAATCAATATCTGGCGGTCCGCATGGACTCCGAACACGAATCCGATGTTAGATTTGAGAAAAGTGGCCGCCATCTTGAACTTTTTTATTTCTCAACCGATTACTTCCAAAATCGATATCTGGGGGTCCGCGTGGACTCCGAACACGAATCCGATGTCAGATTTGAGAAAAGTGGCCGCCATCTTGAACTTTTTTGTTTCTCAACCGATTGCTTCCAAAATCGATATCTGGGGGTCTGCGTGGACTCCAAACACGAATCCGATGTCAGATTTGAGAAAAATGGCCGCCATCTTGAACTTTTTTGATTCTCAACCGATTGCTTCCAAAATCAATATCTGGCGGTCCGCGTGGACTCCGAACACAAATCCGATGTCAGATTTGAGAAAAATGGCCGCCATCTTGAACTTTTTTGATTCTCAACCGATTGCTTCCAAAATCGATATCTGGGGGTCCACGTGGACTCCGAACACGAATCCGATGTCAGAGTTGAGAACAGTGGCCGCCATCTTGAACTTTTTTGTTTCTCAACCGATTACTTCCAAAATCGATATCTGGGGTCCACATTGACTCCGAACACGAATCCGATGTCAGAGTTGAGAACAGTGGCCGCCATCTTGAACTTTTTTGTTTCTCAACCGATTGCTTCCAAAATCGATATCTGGGGTCCACGTTGACTCCGAACACGAATCCGATGTCAGAGTTGAGAAAAGTGGCCGCCATCTTGAATTTTTTTGATTCTCAACCGATTGCTTCCAAAATCGATATCTGGGGGTCCACGTGGACTCCGAACACGAATCCGATGTCAGAGTTGAGAACAGTGGCCGCCATCTTGAACTTTTTTTTTCTCAACCGATTGCTTCCAAAATCGATATCTGGGGTCCACGTTGACTCCGAACACGAATCCGATGTCAGAGTTGAGAAAAGTGGCCGCCATCTTGAACTTTTTTGTTTCTCAACCGATTGCTTCCAAAATCACTAACTGACTAACTGATAACTTCTCAAATCTGACATCAGATTCGTGTTCGGATTCCACGCGGACCTTCAGGTATCGATTTTGGAAGCAAACGGTTGAGAAACAAAAAAGTTCAAGATGGCGCCCACTTTTCTCAAATCTGACACCGGATTCGTGTTTGAAGTTCACGCGGACCTTCAGATATCGATTTTGGAAGCAATCGGTTGAGAAACAAAAAAGTTCAAGATGGCAGCCACTTTTCTCAAATCTGACATCGGATTCGTGTTTGGAGTCCACGCGGACCCCCAGATATCGATTTTGGAAGTAATCGGTTGAGAAACAAAAAAGTTCAAGATGGCGGCCACTTTTCTCAAATCTGACATCGGATTCGTGTTCGGAGTCCACGCGGACCCCCAGATATCGATTTTGGAAGCAATCGGTTGAGAAACAAAAAAGTTCAAGATGGCGGCCACTTTTCTCAAATCTGACTTTGGATTCGTGTTCGGAGTCCACGCGGACCCCCAGATATCGATTTTGGAAGTAATCGGTTGAGAAACAAAAAAGTTCAAGATGGCGGCCACTTTTCTCAAATCTAACATCGGATTCGTGTTCGGAGTCCATGCGGACCCTCAGATATCGATTTTGAAAGCAATCGGTTGAGAAACAAAAAAGTTCAAGATGGCGGCCGTTTTTCTCAAATCTGACATCGGATTCGTGTTCGGAGTCCACGCAGACCCCCAGATATCGATTTTGGAAGCAACCGGTTGAGAAACAAAAAAGTTCAAGATGGCGGCCACTTTTCTCAAATCTGACATCGGAATCGTGTTTGGAGTCCACGCGGACCCCCAGATATCGATTTTGGAAGCAATCGGTTGAGAAACAAAAAAGTTCAAGATGGCGGCCACTTTTCTCAAATCTGACTTCGGATTCGTGTTCGGAGTCCACGCGGACCGCCAGATATCGATTTTGGAAGCAATCGGTTGAGAATCAAAAAAGTTCAAGATGGCGGCCATTTTTCTCAAATCTGACATCGGATTCGTGTTCGGAGTCCACGCGGACCGCCAGATATCGATTTTGGAAGCAATCGGTTGAGAAACAAAAAAATTCAGTCATCGATTCCAGAGCCGTTAAAAAAAAGCGGCGCCGCACCGCCGCCGCTTTGGATGTCACACCGGCCGCCTCCGCGCCGCTACCGCGCCGCGCGGACCCTGTGTGGCAGGCTCCGGAACGCCTTCGCTTTCCGCAAAACCGCCGCCGGCCCGCTTTCCCGCAAAACCGCTTCTGTGTGAACCGGCCATTAAGTAAGAATTGACGCGGCGCGCCGCAGATTGGGTTTGGTTTAAGCGAGCGCGCATGATGGTTTTCTCGTTTTGTCGCTTTGTCGTGCGTGGAATGCTAGCCCTACTATTTATCTACCCTGTATTTGATCGCAGCCTACAACCGTTCCTTTAATATTTGAGAGTCAAAGCAATATTACTTCAAGTTTACTATTCACCCTAATCAATTGCATAATAAGTACAAAACAAAGGTAGGTACTTAATCAGGTAATCAGGGAAGCACCATAATTCTTCACCCCAAGAAATACAAGGTTTTATAGGGAACGAGCTTTTACCCGCGACTTCGTCCGCATAAATTATATACCAGATTTTAAGTCAGATGATAAGCTATCAAACAAAAAATGTTTCATCAAAATCGGTTCAGTAGTTTTTGCGTGATACTCGAACAAACAAACAAACGAACAAACGAACAAACAAACAAACAAACAAACAAACAAACAAACAGACAGACAAAATTTTTGATTTGGAATCAGCGAAGCCTAAAAACCATATCGTAATCTTTTTTTTGTAAATATCTTCAATGAACAGACACACTTCTGTTACAGTTTTATAATAGTTTAGATAGGGCTAAAGATGCATTCAGTGTCATCCAATATTTTTTCTTTACATAAAATCTTATCACAAAGAATCGCTCTTCTGATGAGATTTGTTTAATGAAATTGTAATTTTATCACGTATTATTAGTTTATTACAAACTAAAAAAAAAAAAATCTCAGCGACTCCACACCTCCTATAATCCATGTTCCAAGCCACAGTGACAAGCACATGGCGCCAGTGTGACCAGATACAATTTTACGAAAATACCGAGCCACCGAGGAAAACATCATGAGGAAACCTGCATGCTTCAATTTCGATGCATGTATTGTACCTGCTGTCCGTTACAAGTGGCGACGGGCTCACTCCCTGTCGCACTGTACAGGGTTTCGGTACTACTAGTGAAACGTGGATGTTCTGATGTTTCAGAATATCTCTGACTACCATCGGGGAATATAGTCGCGAGCATATGCATGCATGCATGCCGAGGCACCTCAAAAATACTGAAATATACCAACTTGCACAGGGAAAATATACCAATAACAATACTGATTTGCAAATCAAGTTTTATTCATTTAACATCACAATAAATGTTAGAATGGATATTTTAACATTATATTCGGTTCGGAGGATTAAAATGACAAAAACGTAGGTACTATAAATTTGGGGATCTTTGCTCCAGAATGAAAATGTGGAGTAAATCCGGGATTCCCTGAAAATGTTCACGAGGACGATCGCTACGGTGCTGCTATAACTTTTTATTATGCAAAATATACCCAAAAATACTGACTTCCGCCACTACATCTACAAAAATACTGATGCTCGGAAAAGTCGATAAAATATACCAAAAAAGTATTAAAATACAGAATCTGGTCACACTGCATGGCGCGGCGGCACGGATTCCGGCGGCGCACTGCCATTTTGCCGCCATTGGCTATATATCGCCTTACTATTCTAACGCACGTCCAATAAAATGAGCACGTCTCACTCCTGCGTGTGCACGGTTTGGTAAGCAGTTCCAAAATGACGTTACACGCATATCCTTTGTGACGATTTTGTACTTTATTACTTTAACCGTAAAGGTCATTTCAAAATGAATATTTTTTAATAAGTAAAAAGTGAAACAACTGGCTTTCGACGTTATCACTGCGCATTAAGGTCTATGTTAAGATGAAAGGCTGACGAGGTATATACCTGAATAAGTATGAATTGACGCGGCGCCGCAGATTCGGTGTGGTTTTGCATAAGACTGTACGTCTATCCTATATTTGGTCGCAGCAAAAATTACCCAGTCGAATGAGCATGAGCAGTCGAATTATTTCAATGTAGGGGTAAAATTGGACTAGGAAAAAATTTTTGCATGTAGAATACTATGGACTCCGAGTCTGGTACAAAATTCTCGAAAAGTGTCCGAGACTAAACACAATCCTAAGTACGTGTAGTAATAATAAACCAACAAAAAACATTGAAAATGCTGAAATTTTTTTCCATCCATCGGGGCACGGCGCGCTCGCTCGCGAGTTCGCATAGTTTGCCGATCAAACGAAGACAGTCACGTAATTGGTTCTCTTTGTACATTTTGGCGCTCTTTTGGTTCGGACATTTGAGCGCGGACCCTACGTCCGTCCAGTAGTTGGTAAGTCAATGATCGAAACCTTATCTCCAGGTGCGGGCGCGCTGAGCGAAGAGCGGGACAGCATAGCGGAGCCGCTCTACGCGCTACTGAGCGAGGTGTTCGACATGCGTGGAGTGTTCAGATGGCTCCGGAAAACCCTCGTCACCTTCGTGCAGATCACTTATGGCCGGACTTTGAATAGGTGGGCTCTTTATTGCAGTTATACTTCTTTTGGCGCGTTAGGAGAAACAAATCGGAGTATTTTCAGCATGTGACGCGTGCCGATGTAACACACCATGAAGTAAGTTATTAATGAGAGTTTAATTTTTTAACCGACGAAAAAACAAAAAACGGAGGAGGTTATCTATTCGACGCGTATATTTTTTGTTTTTTTTTGTTTCATGTATGAACACGCATAACTTTCTACAGAGTAGTCCGATTTTGATAATTCTTTTTTTATTGGAAAGGGTATACTCCCAAGGTGGTCCCATTTCAATTCGGTAAAGATCTGATGAGGCACTTCGGAGCTACACAATAGAACTCCTCAAAAGTTGACAGCAAATCATCGGCGATTGAAAAGTTTGCTTCGTATCGATGTACCCTTTGTGTGTGCTGATATCCAGAATTCAACTAATGTATTTCACCACAAAAAAATTATGAAATAAAAATTTTTAACAAAAAAATAAAACTGACTTCAAAACTCAAAAAGTATAAAATAATATTGCAGCCGATGTATTTTACGTTAGCTATCAATTTTTTTTATTGGAGTCGGTGTCAAGCCCCAAAAAAAATACTGCAAGCTCAGTCTCGAATCGTACAGGCTGGACAGCGACTTCGATAAAACAAATTGATAGCTAACGAAAAATTCATCGGCTGCAATATTATTTTATACTTTTTGAGTTTTGAAGTCGGTTTTATTTTTTTGTAAAATTTTTTTATTCAAAGTGTACATACGTACACACAACCTTTTTGTACATTTTTAAAGTAAAAATGTAAAAATACGTGCCCACGACTATTCCCCGAGGGGTTAATAAAGGAGTCAATTTATTGTAGGCCCACTGACAGTTACGTTTATTGATCGTATTACACTCTAAAAACATAATTTACTTTAGTAATCGGACGAAAGATTAGGTAAAAATTAGGGATGCAACGATTACGAAGCGGTGCATCGTTTTGCATCTGTAATCGTAATAATCACGATTAATAACGATGCAATGCACCGTAGTACGATTATTCAAATGAATTAAAAACGTTAATCAGATTGCATTTGTTCACAAAGACCAGACCTGAATACTAGAGCCGAAAAACAACTTTAGAATAATCGGGTCTTTCGCTGCCATTTTAGCTCATTTTGAGCAACATCTGACTTTTTTTTTGGTCAGACTCGACTCTCTTTTTTTTTATTCTACTGATGTCTTTGATTTTATTTTTGGTTTGAAGTATTACTATACATTTTCCTTCTCGCGATATCTCATCCACATTAATAATAATAAACTGCCTCCGTGGTCTAGTGGTTAAGAGCATTGGCTCTCGATACGGAGGTCGTGGGTTCGATTCCCACGGGGGACACCTAGTGATATGTCACTTTGTGCGTTTTTCCCCAGTTGGTTAGGACATTGCAGGCTGAATCACCTGATTGTCCGAAAAGAAAAATGATTCCGTGCTTCGGATGGCACGCTAAGCCGTTGGTCCCGGCTACTATCTCTGGTGGTAGTAGTCGTTACATAAAAACCACGTCAGAGGCCGTAAGGCGGTCTGAAAAAACTCTGACACCAGGGCTCTGCCCACACGATAAGAAGAAGATCCACATTAATTTCAAAAGATTAATCTCCCACGTAAATCGGACGAGATATCGCTTTATTAACGAGATTATACCTCAGAATCATGTTCAATATTATATTTTTCAAAGCAAATTATCCTCCACACCACGCATCAACAAGTCAAAATCCTGGCCAAATGTACCTCTTTGACTTCGAGTTCAAATTAGTAGTTAAAGTTACAAAATCTTGGAATTTAAAAACATTTTTTTTTAATGATTTAACTTTCATTGGAATGCAAAGAAACACTATGAGAACTCATTCTGAGGATAATCTCCACTAATTTTTTTTAAATAATCGTAATGCATCGGTTATCGTAATAAATAACGATTAATATCGTAATCGTAATCGTTATCGTAATGGCCGAATCGTTGCATCCCTAGTAAAAATACAAACGGAATTACGAAATAAATATAAAAAATGCACCGTTTTGACTTTTTTTGCTAAAATTATTTTTTCCTATTAAAACGGCACATGTAAAGCAATGCGTGTATAGAAACATCTTTGATGTTAATATATCATATCTTACCGAGACAATATGTGCGCTAACTGCGATTACGCGACACTCCGTTTAGATGATGTATAGCCACAGATAGCAAATATTACCATTATAAACTAGAGATTATGAGAAACAAATCGACTTGAGTTCCATAACTATACGCCAACAATACGCTAACATTTTTATGTTAGCCTATTTCCCATACTAAGATTGAGGATCTTTTTTTGTGCTTTCTCCCATAGCTGGAGAAATTATCTCTTTTAAATATACCATATCCACATTACACTAGCAGTGCCCAAACCACTCCCTCTCTTCATACAGACGGGTTTGCACTAAGTTTGCACTGAGATGAAGAGGCTAGCACATGTATGCTGTGAATGAGTGCGAGTGAGAGAGGAACACACGACTGTTTATTGTCGTCCACCAACTTATTTGAGGTTTATTAATGTACTAGCGACCTGCCCCGGCTTCGCACGGGTGCAATGCTGATATATAAACCTTCTTGAATCACTCTATCTATTTAAAAAAAAAACGCATCAAAATCCGTTGCGTAGTTTTAAAGATCTAAGCATACATAGGGACAGGCAGCGGGAAGCGACATTGTTTTATACTATGTAGTTATTTGAGGTTAGGTTAGTAGTAAGTACTCTTTCTTATACGGTGCCCAAACTGTGGCCCAAACCTACAAATAACTATAGTAGCAGTGCTCAAACTCGCATCGAAAATAAAACAAAAATTTGAATATTCTAGCTAGTGTAAGACGTGTTACCTATTATTTGAGTCGCACGTTACTTGCGTAGTTTATGTTTTCGCCCCAAGAGTAATTTTTATTTCCTTTTTCAGGCAAATCAAGGAGACGATAGCGTGGCTGTTTTCAGAACAAATGTTACACTATTATATTGGCGTTGTTCTAAAGTCGTGGTGGCCTGGCGGCGTGCTCAGTGAAACATTATCTAATAGGAATTTTCAGGATAAAGGTAATTAATTAGTACACAACTACCTACCAAAAACGACATTGCTCTTATAACATGATGCATTGAAAGGAAATATTTGCGGTATTGTTCGAGTTTATCATTTAGTCTTATAACATCAGAAATTGAATTATGAAATAATGTTAAGTAATCTGCATCATGGGTAGGCCTCTCACACAGTGGACCGATGACCTGGTAAAGGCGGCGAGAACCCGTTGGATGAGGGCAGCGCAGGACCGGTCGTTATGGCGATCCTTGGGGGAGGCCTATGTCACAGTATAAGACAGTAATCCATCTTCATACAATGGTACCAAACGCGGCATACGCCTCGTAGCACGCACACACTGACAATATCTCCGCGTAGCCCCGTCTGGCGCTGCCTTGGCCACAGATTATTTAATAGTTACTACCGTAACAGATACTGCACTCTAAGAAAACACTAATTTCGCGCGCTTTTACAGACAACCGAGTCTTACGATCTGTCACCGCGACGAACGACGAACTTAAACGCGTCTTATGTCAATTAACCTAGAGTCCATATCACATTGCCCGTCACGCGCCTCTGACGTAACTACCGAAACGCTAGGGTTGTTTATTGTCAGAAAATACCCTCCATCACCAGGAATTTATTTTCTTCAATCTTATTTTCCAAAATAACGTTTAAACCAAGTTCGAAGATTACGGGAATTACTTCTCCTGAAAGGAATTTTTTTTTTGCGAAAAAAATTTAAACCAACAACTAGTTACCAACATTGATAAAATTATTCCGTTTATTTGTATCTTTATTTATTATTTTGTTTGTATCTTGTACAAACGATAAAAACAATAGCGTTGTTATACCAGTATTCTAAGTATTTTTGCACATATTATTTTCAACACAAAACTTTGCTTTTGGATAAAACAAAATTAAAATTTACGTAAGTACCTTTTTTCATCCGTAGGCAATGTGAAAAATTACACATTTTGTTCGATTGTCTACCAAACATCACAATAATTATTAGCAGGCATATTTTTCCAAAATAAAACCGTCCAAGTACAGCATGGGTTGCATGCCAACCCGCTATAGCTGTGATACAGCTATATCACGTCTTTTATCTCTTTCGTTTGTGCGCGAACGAACGAGATAAAAGACGTGATATAGCCGTATCACGGCTATCGCGGGATGGCATGCTACCCGTTCTGGAAGTACGCAATCGCGATAGCGTGTGATAGCCCTATGTTATTGACATCTTGCAAGATATGCGTGACGTAGGTACTTTATCGCAGCTGTCAGACGTGAGTGACGGAGCACTGCCTTGGCTGCCTTAGATATCGTCGTACGTACTGGCGAGTCTGGCGAGCACACATACAAGCCGCGTTTGGTACCATTGTATGCAGATGGATTACTGTCTTATACTGTGCCAATGTCCAGCAGTGGACGTCTATCTTCTGAGATGATGATGATGAATCTACATCATTAACATCATCACCCTGTGTACCTTCCACTGCAGGGCACAGGCCTACTCTCGGGGTTCACCACGCGGGCCCATTGCGGATTGGTAGACTTCACATGCATATCAGAATTCTTCAGCACATGCAGGTTTTCTTGCGATATTTTTCTTCACTGTTTGAGAGCAGTCGGTACTATTACGTACATAACTTAAAAAAACTAATTGGTACAGTTCGATGCAAACTTAATGGTGGCTCTGAAGTTAGCTACGAGAGAGTAAAAGGCAGTGGGGTGAGAAAGGGTAAGAGACAGAGAGCGAGAGGTAAGCAGCTAACTTCCAAACCGCCATTAAGTTTGCATCGAACTAATGAACTAATCCGGACCCCCATGATGGAGTGCCCAAATAAATCCCACCTATCAAAAAGATTACGATATGATTTTTAGATTTCCCTGATTCCAAATCAAAATTTTTTGGATTGTTTGTCTGTCTGTTTGTTTGTTTGTTTGTTTGTTTGTTTGTTTGTTTGTTTGGGTGTTTGTTTGTTCGAGTATCACGCAAAAACTACTGAACCGATTTTGATGAAACTTTTTTTGTTTGGTAGCTTATCATCTGACTTAAAATCTGGTATATAATTTATGCGGACGAAGTCGCGGGTAAAAGCTCGTGTTAATTATAATTGTAACCAAAAAAGTGATTGAGTACTTGCAATTAACAATTACAAAAAGTAATTGGTAATTAATTACATTTTGCCCAGCACTTAGTACCTAGTAATTAATTTTTTAAATGTTATGGACCACATAACTAGGGACCGTATACCATTTAACTAGGGACCAGCTTTGCCATCATCTGCATTTACATGCGATTCTATACCTCATCAGTAAATGAGACAGCCTATAATTGCGGAACCATAACTTCAAACTAGTTACGTTTGAGGTTCACACGAGACTATTATTAACATTCAAAATTTGAATCTGAAGTATTGAAAATACATGCGAGTTTAAAGAATTTAAATATAACGAGCTTTAACCCGCGACTTCGTCCGCATAAATTATATACCTACCAGATTTTAAGTCAGATGATAAGCTATCAAACAAAAAAAGTTTCATCAAAATCGGTTCAGTAGTTTTTGCGTGATACTCGAACAAACAAACACCCAAACAAACAAACAAACAAACAAACAAACGAACATACAAACAAACAAACAAACAGACAGACAAAAAATCCAAAAATTGGTGATTTGGAATCAGGGACACCTAAAAACCATATCGTAACTTTTTTTTGTAAATATCTTCAATGTACAGACACACTTCTGTTACAGTTTTATAATTAGTTTAGATATAGTTTCAAAGTTATCGTCGCTCAAAGTTGTCCATGCAATTCTAAAATTAATCCTAGCATTGAAACTATACAGGGTGTAAGGAAAAGTATCATGTCGAGTAGGCGCTGCAATTTAGTATGGGAACTGCTGTTTTTTCGTGCTGACTGGTTTACTCCCATAGTAAAAAAATTTCAGTTTGATGGGTAGAGTATGTGGTTTAAAGGTTACTTATACTTTTTCTTACACCCTGCATATTTTAACGGAAATCTGACAAGTTTAGAGCACAGATGTTAGTTTCTAGATCGTGTCTGAATCTTTGCACTGTCTTTAATTGGTTAGTACCTATTGAAAATATAATCAGACTTCGTTTGTATGGAGCGCGCTCGGAATTATATCCTCTTAACCATATAATATGAGAGCGAACTTTATATCTATAAAAGGTGTGAAAAAACACCCTAGTATTATTTAAAGGATTGGTTTAGCTCAGACTATCAAACTGAATTAACTTTCTCTAGGGAGACAAAGTCGAAAAAAATAAAAAAATTGCTGTTCCTTACAGTTGAGTCACAGTATAAGAAAGAGTATCTATTCCTAGATACAGTATGGACACTCCCTTCCTCCCGCCAACTTTTTACCTCACCCAGACCTCACCCCTCTGTCGCCCTCGGGAGTTACCTGTAGCCTAGGTTGTCACCATCTAGAATTTATGTTTTCGAAACAAAGAGCATAGGTGAAGGATAAAATCTCTTTTTTGAATAGACGGGTGTCAATGCGTTTTATTTACGAAAAAAGAAATAAATGAAAAAAAATTGACTGTCTGGGTCTAGTTCTAGGCAAACAAATAGCAGAGAATTTAAAACGCTAATGCTTATAGTCTAAGTTTTGCTCCCCGGCCTATTTTTATTTTGCAAGAGAAAAGGTGCAAGATGGGCATACATTGTGCAGTTTCCCGACCGCATTGCGAGATGAAAAATTTCTCATGCAAGAAGTTTATATAATTATCATTCATATTATATTTTTGCCTCAGAGGAAGGATCTCTTTATTTTACGGTACCTAAATATAATATCTTCAATTTTTCCCATTCGTTCATCGACTATGTCACGCGCGCCATCTGCCCGTCACAAGTTGTACCGCACGCAACTTAAGTTGTGGCAGCCCTAAACCCGTTTAGCATGTGCTGACGTCATCTTGTCAATTTCATTTTTTTGTACGCAGTGTCCGGGCTGTGGTTGAGTCGAGTTGGTACTGAAGTTTCGTATGAAACAGTCGATTATTTTTGTTAATTGTTGTTCAATGTTGGCTCCCTAGTGAAAGTTGTTCAGTTTGGTGGTCTAAAAACTTCCTTAAAATATTACTAGGATGTTTTTTTACACTCTGTACAGATAACTCTGTACTCATAGTTAATTTGCTCCAATATATTGATTTTTTTAACGAGCAAAAAGTAACCCTGTACAGACAATGCGTTTCTGTAAACCACGTGTCCGTATAGTTAGCAGCCTCACCAGCTCATTCGAAGGTTTTGACTAAGCCACGATTTAGTGCCCAATTAGTGCAATTTGGTGCCCAAAGCACAGATTTGGTGCTCATGTAGTTTAAAAGATATTTGGGTACCTTACTGAGGCTGCTAGATAGACGTCAAGCTAGCAGTCGCATTTTGAAATACTGTTTGTATCGATGTGATTTATATGTCACTATTTAGTGCTCATTTAGTGATTTGATCCCTATATCCAAAATTTCATGAATATTGATCCAATACAAGCCGAGATATGATAGTACATTGTTGAGGCTGCTAACTAGACGTTTCTTCCAACGATGATTCCAATGAAACGGATGCACATTTGAAACAGATAAATACATAGCGATTTAGTGCTCGATTTGGTGACTCTTATGATATTTATGAAAAGTAGAACTTTCTTTCCTATTTCCCAAAAAAATTACGTAAACTTCTACATACTAATCGTAATTTAGGTCTGACGAAACCGTTGATCAAATTTAGACTTTATTCAATTGTGATAGGGTTTAAAATTGTTTTTAATTTTATGGTTAGTACTGCCAAGCAAAAAAGTTAAATGACATTAAATTTTTATAACTGTGACAATACTCACTCTCTTATGTATGTATTGAGTGACTCAATTTGAGTCCAGGAGTGCGATTTTTGAATCTCATTCGCGGACTTTAGCAGTTGAAAATATCAAAATTACTGTGGAGATATGCATCTTTCTACTGCTGATTTGACTTTCAAAAATCATACTTCAGGAGTGCAATTTTTGAAAGTCAAATCAGCAGTAGAAAGATGCTTATCTCCATAGTAATTTTGACATTTTCAACTGCTGAACTCAGCGAATGAGATTCAAAAATCGCACTCCAGGAGTCTATTATTCTTCTCTACTATTTGACTATTACTGTATTAATTGACTAGTCCCAAATCATTTGTGTCAAGCTTGCAAAGCAAGCAAGTCAAAAATCTGTGTGTGATTTATTCTCTTATAATAAATCTGTTCATTATTCTCCTAGTTTCATTTAGTTTTTCTTATAAACATTCAGTTTTTACCCGACTGCGCTAGAAGGAGGGTAATAGTTATCTTAAAGTAAAATAAGGACGTAGTTTGCAAAAAAATTACCTTATCTGTCGGCAAAAATCCTCATTACTATCAAGCAATGAGGATTTTAGGACTTTTCTTATTGAAATGCCCTGCCAATAACTGCCTCTCCGTGGTCTAATGGTTAAGAGCAATGGGCTCTCGACACGGAGGTCGTGGGTTCGATTCCCACGGGGGACACCTCCTGATATGTCACTGTGTGCATTTTTTCCCAGTTGGTAAGAACATTACAGGCTAAATACCAGATTGTCTGAAAAGAAAGATGATCCCTTGCTTCGGATGGCACGTTAAGCCGTTGGTCCCTGCTACTATCTCTTGTGGTAGTAGCGGTTACATAGTTACATAGTTTTATGGTTTTTGCTACCAAAATCTACCAGAAATTACCAAAAACTAGGTACCAGAAGAAACAAAAATTTCCAAAATCTACAAAAAAGAACCAAAAACAACCAAAATCTACAAAAAATCTAGGAAGAACTACCAAAAACGTTACAAATCTATCATAAAGAACCAAAATGTACTGAAATTTAAAATTTGTATTTTATTTTGTTACGTGAGCTTAACATTGTACACGTCTGACCACTTGACGCACGCTTCCCGCTCCGCTGACGCTGCCTTCCCGCGTCATGGTCGCGTTGGTTTGGGCGACTTGGCGGTACGCCGTAAGGGCTCTTACAGACCAGCGACAGTTGTCTGCGACAGCTCGCGACAGGGTCGCGCGACAGTTGAAGACCGTGACGTAGTGTTGTATAGTCTGAGAGATAGACCTCCATATCCAAAACAGTTTATTTGGTAGTTTGTAACATCCTATACAACGTGTTAATGAATTAACTCAAAACTAGAAAGTAGTTTGTTTAGAATCGAGAGCAGAGTCGAATTATCATGGTTTCAACGTAGGTAATTTTTTTCAAAATATTAAATAATTTGTTTGCAAAATTTAAAATTTTCTGAACCCGATGTCAACCCACCGCACATGCACACTCACCCTACTTACTACCAAAACAATATAAAAATGTATCCATGAGTACGTTAGCGCTTTCTTTCAGTGCCGAAATGATAACAAATCATTTTTGCCTCAAAACTTAAAATGCTAATAACTTTAAATTTTAACTATCAAAGTAATTAAATTATTGTTTCAATCTAATTATTTTGTTATAAATCAGTTGGGGTGTATGAGGTTTTGCGCTAAATCATTAACACGTTGTATACAGGGTCCTTCTTAATATGCTGACACTTTTTTAAGGCGATGACCAGACTATTAAATAAATAAATAAATATCTTGGACATTGTCACACAAATTATCTAGTCACATTTAAAGTACCAGAATCTAGCCTGGACTTGTATTATGATGACTAGACAACGATATAGAATACATATATAGATACAAACATCCATGACTCGGAAAATTATTATTATTAAATTATTATTATATTATTAAACTGAACAACTTTCTCTATGGAATCAACATCGAAATCGCGAAAAAAAAACAGTTGTCCCATACGTTTGGCTCCGAGTAGGTTTGTAGTTTTGTATGAAAGAGCTGATTTTTTTTCGCGATTTCGATGTTGGCTCCATATCTGACAGCCCGGTAGCACAGTCGGTAGTGAACCTGCCTGCTGTGCCGAGGGTCGCGGGTTCGAATCCCGTAAGGGACAAATATTTGTATGATGAATATGAATATTTGTACCCGAGTCATGGATGTTTGTATCTATACAGGATGTAAAAAGACTACTCCCGAAAACTGAAACTATAGATTCAGACCATGATACCTAACACTTTGGCACTGAAATTTATTTTTTTTATTTTCACAAAATTAATTTTTTTTCGGGCCTGTATTTCTACAATTATGAACATTAAAGCCTACCAGTGACATAATGCAATACAATTTTAATTGTTAAACACAAGCATTTCGAAAATAGCAAAAATCCGCAATGTAAAACGCACTCATCAGACTCGTCGCCAAGCTACGGTCGCGCGCCACACAGCTGTAAGGTCACTGCCCGCTCACCCGAGCGATGAACGCTTTACATTGCGTGGCAGGAAAATGGAAAAATCACGAATATTTTTTTTAAATTTAAAAGGTTAGCGCCATTAATTTTTATATAGGTTCAGTGATATGTTCTTAAAGTTTTCGGGAGATGTCTTTTTACACCCTGTATATGTATTCTATATCGTTGTCTAGTCATCGTAATACAAGTCCAGGCTAGATTCTGGTACTTTAAATGTGGCTAGATAATTTGTGTGACATTGTCCAAGATATTTATATTTATATTTATAGTGAAAGTTGTTCAGTTTGATGGTCTGAAGCACCCCCTTAAGTATTACTAGGGTGTTTTGTTACACTTTGTATACGTATTTATAAATATTTATGTGTATAATATTATGTGTTATAATTATTAGTGTTGTGTTAAATATTATATCATAACTAATTAACTATACAGGGTGTAACAAAACACCCTAGTAATACTTAAGGGGGTGCTTCAGACCATCAAACTGAACAACTTTCACTATGGAGCCAACATCGAAATCGCGATAAAAAAATGCACTCTTTCATACAAAACTGCAGTACCGTCTCGACTCAAATGTATGGGACGGCAATATATATATTTTTTTTCTCGACGTTGGCTCCATAGTGAAAGTTGTTCAGATTGATGGTCTGAAGCACCCCCTTAAGTATTACTAGGGTGTTTTGTTACACCCTGTATAATGGCCTCGATTCGGACTGTGCCACGACTTAACTAAATTTATTCCTGTCACTTTCTAAAATAAGATTAAGAAAAGAGACAGAAAACCAACAGCTGACTTTAGTGCTGTCAAAGTGACGTTACACGCCCAAAAACGCTTTAAATAAGATGGCGTACATTATGATGGCATCTTATTTTGGGCGTTTAACGTCACTTTGACAGCACTAAAGTCAGCTGTTGGATTTCTGTCTCTTTTCTTAATCTTATTTTAGAAAGTGACAGGAATTAATTTAGTTAAGTCGTGGCACAGTCCGAATCGGTACCAATGTATATTATAATTGCCCTATTTTTACCAGTCTGTAATATTTTATGGACTTGATGATGAAGATAATCAATTCTGGATTATCTATTATCCAAAGAAACCAAAATCTACGAAAAACGTATAAAAACCCGAAATATCAAACATGTTATTTTTTAGCCTCCGTTTTCATCAAACTGAAATCTCTCAAGAACAAGACTTGTGCTTCAGACTATACCTACGTCACAGTCGCGCGACGGTCGCAGAGGGTCGCGCGACCCTGTCGCGAGCTGTCGCAGACAACTGTCGCTCGTCTGTAAGCGCTCTAAGATTACATGGGCAGCGACCGCCGCGCGGTAGACGCTCCCGCTTCCCAGTCGCTTTGGTCGTGCGGGTCTGAACATTCCATTAGTCTTCTTCTTATCACGTGGGCAGAGCCCTGATGTCAAAGTTTTTTCAGACCGCCTGACGTGTAATGACTACTACCACCAGAGATAGTAGCCGGGACGTTCGTCCCGGCTACTATCTCTGGTCTATCTATCTCTGGCTTAACGCGCCATCCGAAGCACGGAATCATTTTTCTTTTCAGACAATCAGGTGACTCGGCCTGCAATGTCCTAATCAACTGGGGAAAAACGCCCAAAGTGACATATCACTAGGTGTCCCCTGTGGGAATCGAACCCACGACCTCCGTGTCGAGAGCCCAATGTTCTTAACCATTAGACCACGGAGGCAGTTAGTTAATTTATAGGATAAATAATATAATGTGGAACTGTAGACGACGATAAGAAGTTATAATGCACTAATTTGTATCAAGCAATTAGTTCTTCATTCTATGTAATAAAAAGACACGTATTCGCATCTCCGTAACTCACGTAAACAATCCGCCAGTCCCGCCATCTCTCGGTATAACTATGAACTACTTGCGCGAGCGCAAGCGCTAGCTCATGGCAGTAGTTCCGAGAAATGATAATTTTTGTGCACGGTTGTACCGAAAATCGTTGTATGTAGAAGTTTACGTAATTTTTTTGGGAAATAGGAAAGAAAATTCTACTTTTCATAAATATCATAAGAGTCACCAAATCGAGCACTAAATCGCTATGTATTTATCTGTTTCAAATGTGCATCCGTTTCATTGGAATCATCGTTGGAAGAAACGTCTAGTTAGCAGCCTCAACAATGTACTATCATATCTCGGCTTGTATTGGATCAATATTCATGAAATTTTGGATATAGGGATCACTAAATGAGCACTAAATCGTGACATATAAATCACATCGATACAAACAGTATTTCAAAATGCGACTGCTAGCTTGACGTCTATCTAGCAGCCTCAGTAAGGTACCCAAATATATTTTAAACTACATGAGCACCAAATCTGTGCTTTGGGCACCAAATTGCACTAATTGGGCACTAAATCGTGGCTTAGTCAAAACCTTCAAATGAGCTGGTGAGGCTGCTAACTATACGGACACTAAACCACAGTTCGCTTTACATAAATGCAAGCAAACTGTATATCTGTACAGATTGCTCTGTACTTGTATGTAGTTTGCTTCAATATTCTGGTTTTTTCAGCGAGCACAAAGTGATCCAGTACAGACTATGGGTGTCTGTGGTAATACACAGTTTGGCAATACGCCCCCTGGATACGTGCCTGCATATATTCTTTCCTTTCTGGGTGTGTGGTGGTTGAATATGGCCCACTCTCTCCTAACCCCCTTTATCTTTCAGTGTTTTCTTTTGACAATAATCAGTGTTTTCCGTCCTAAACAGAGCACACCCGCACGCTAGCGCTGCAGCAACTAAGCGAGAGCGTGGTGGGCGCACTATCGTCGCTCGTGGGCGAACACGCGGCCGCCCGGGGCGCGCACAAGTTGTTCTACACCGTGCAAAACACTACGCACAACAAACAGCTCTTCTATGTGAGTATTACATAACAAGCAGACTAATGAGCGTTTTTCTTTTCTTTTTTAATTTTAGTTCCTAAAAAACTCGACAGATGACATGATTATCGCTCCATAGAGACGTAGGCACGATCCTGTCAAAATCATGTCAAGACTGTGCCTGACTTTTTTTTAAAGGTGAAGGGATCGAGCCCATACAACAATGTCAGACGTAAAAAGTTTCATATTTTCGATTAAAATGATTCGTAAATAATAAAATATTAAATCAAAAGATGAGTTGGCATCTTTTTGATCACCTTCTCCTTCTTTATTATTTTAAAGAAACACATTTTGAAATTTTGACTTATTCGCACACACCGTAACGCCATCTATCGATCCACTAGAAAACCAAAAGAAAAACGCTCATTGAAACCTGCCTTGCCTCTTTGGACTAAAAGTCTTAATTAGTACGCAGCTGTGCGAGGCGTTTACAAGTTCTTATTATGTAAGTATTACATAAAACATGCAGACGAATTCGAACCTTTCCTCCTTGGACTGAAAGTCTTTATTAGTATGCAGCTGTGAGTGGCGTTTACAAGTTCTTCTTTGTGAGTATTTCAAAGCAAGCGCATGAATTTTAATGTTGCCACCTTGGAATGAAAGCTCTAATTAGCACGCAGCTGCCAGGGGCGTTCACAAGTTGGATACCCTGCACGACATTACACATCATAAACAGCTTTTTTATGCGAGTAAGCGCTCGAATTTGTACCTTACATAGCAAGCATACAAATTTGAACCTTGCCAGCATGGATTGCAAGCTCTTTACCTCGTCATTATCATCTTTTTTAAGAGCTACGTTCTTGTCGGTGGAGTATTCGCCAATCCTGTCTCTTTTCCGCTAGTCTCATGAGTTCTTGATACGACACGACATCAACTCTTCCACTTTAAAATCTTACTGTCAGTTGCAGAAACGCTCATTAAAGTTAATCCTCCATTAAATCTTTATTTAATTTAAAATTAGATAGATCGTAATCGATCATTAATCGATTGTACCCGATTACTGAAATAGGATTAAAAATAGCTAAAATATATTGAAAATCTCATCATCTCATGTAAGTCTTACGTCCAGACATCCTGAATAAAAATTTGAAATAAAAAAGATAATTTAGTTGTAATGTTAATTACTTTATTTCATTTATTTCAAAAAAATAATTTCATAAAATATATATACAACATGTTAATGAATTAACGCAAAACTAGAAAGTAGTTTGTTTAGTATCAAGAGCAGAATCGAATTATCATGGTTTCAACATAGGTAATTTTTTTCAAAATATTAAGTAATTTTTTGGCAAAATTTCAAACTTACTGAACCCGATGACAACCCACCGCACGGGCACTCACCCTATTTACTACCAAAACTATAAATTACACTTAAAAATAACTTTAAATTTTAACTATCAAAATAATGAAATTATTGTTGCAATCTAATTATTTTGTTATAAATCAGTTGGGGTGTATGAGGTTTTGCGCTAATTCATTAACACGTTGTATATTTTTAAGGTTTTGTGCTTTCATTATATTTTCTTGTACGTAGGTTCAATTAAAAAAAAAAATGATTGTGACTGACAGACACTTTACATGCCTGATTTGATTATTCATTTTTAAATTGATACCTACTACAAATCGGATTATGGTATCATCAAGCAGTGAGTGCCTAGACTAGTTGGCGTTTAAAAATACATAATGATACAGTGAAATTAGTCAACTGACCAGATTTTGAGCATAACAATTTTTAAAAATCCAAACCAAAAATATTTCGCGTTTTCCCCTATAAGGTTACTTTACCACAGCTTAAAAGGAACTAGAGACAGTTTCCTAATAATCGATTGATTAAATAATAATCGATTGATTAAATAATAATCGATTGTAACCTATTATCATTATAATCGATTAATCGATTATTAATAATCGATTACGGACATCACTAATTAATTCTCAAGCTGTTACGTTTTCTCTTGTTGACGTACCTAGTAAAAGCCAACAAGAGATTAAATGGGGGATTAACTCTGCCGTGCAATTTATAAACGCAGTAACCAACAGTTTGATAGTTTCGAGTAAAACGCGCTCAAAGATTCGACCGTGTTTTGCGGTGCCACGAATTCTACAGTAACCTTTAGTCTATTTGAAGTCACTTTTTATATAGAAAAAACAGTGTAGATTTTAAATTTTGCATTAAATGTACTTAATTGTAGTAATTAAGCATTAAAGTAATCCAAAATTACTTTATACCTAGAATCACATTAGTTTAAAAGCAGGATTAAACAACGCATGAATGAAAAAAAAAAAAAAAAAAAAAAAAAATCGATAACAATGACGGTTAATTTTTGAAAAAAAAATTACAAAGTTTTGAAATCATGCGGTTTTTCTTTTGTATGAAAAGAAGTGTGCGTTTTACTGAAATAACTTCCTCGTTTTGTTAGCTTTCTAAAAAGGTATAAATGTTTTAGAAAAAAATGTAATTACAATGTCAAAAAAGGTTTTTTACTTAGTACGTGACACGTAGAGGCAACATTCTCCTGGAGAAAAATTTTACGATTTTTTTTTAGATAACATTATTTATTAATTTAAATCTACACAAGTTACTCAGAGTGAGCCCCTCGGTTCCATACATATACACGCAAACACTTTCTTAGTTCATTTTCGGTTACTCTTAAAGTAAAGGTAAAATCTCATTACCTCCGCTGCGTTTATTATGCGCTGCCTTAAGTCTTCTACGTCGCTTACTGGGGTATGATAAACAAGGTCTTTTATTGTGTCCCCAGACATAAAAATTACATGAGATCAAGTCGGGACTTCTTGCAAGCCAAGGAGTGGCCTTCCTCTACCAATCCCTAAAATGGTTATGGTACGTTGCTGGCCCGACTTGCAACTTATTCGAATAGATGGATTGGTAGTGGACGGCCAATTCATGGTCTGCAAGAAGCCCCGACTTGACTCCATGTAATTTTCGTGTCTGGGGTAACATGAAAGACCTTGTTTATCAAACCTCAGTAAACGACGTAGAAGACTTAAGGCAGCGCATAATAAATGCAGCGGAGGTAATGAGATTTTACTTTTACTTCAAGAGTAACTAAAAATGAACTAAGAAAGTGCTTGCGTGTATGTGTTCGGAACAGATGGGCTCACTCTGAGTAAGATGTGCAGATTTAAATTAATAAATTATGTTATCTAAAAAAAAAATTTAAAGTTTTCTCCAGGAGAATTGCCTCTACGTATCACGTACTAAGTAAAAAAGCTCTTTGACATTTTCTAAAACATTTTATACCTTTTTAGAAAGCTAACTGAACGAAGAAGTTATTTCAGTAAAACGCACACTTTTATTCATACAATTTTTTTTTTAAAAACGCATGATTTCAAGATTTCGACGATTGACATGATTCAAGGAACCGAGGGGCTCACTCTGAGTAAGATGTGTAGACTTAAATTAATAAATAATGTTATCTAAAAATAAATCGTAAAATTTGCTCCAAGATAATGTTGCCTCTAAGTATCACGTACTAAGTAAAAAAACCTTTTTTGACATAGTAATTCCATTTTCTTCTAAAACAATATACCTTTTTAGAACGCTAACAAAACGAAGAAGTTATTTCAGTAAAACGCACACTTCTTTCATACAAAAGAAAAACCGATTTCAAGATCTTGTATTTTTTTTTCAAAAATTAACCGTCATTGTTATCGATTTATTTTGAATTGCTCAGTATGATCAGACATTTATTCATGAAAAAATCTCGGAAAAAGTGTTAGCTATGAATTAAAATTCAAATCGACGCCATAGAATAAGCATTTTTTTTTATTTAAGAAAAAGTGTAAAAAAATTGGGTTTTTGGTAAAAAACCTTAAATTCCAAATATCTCGAAAACTATTAATTTCCGACCCCACATATGGGGGTTTACATAATTGCATTTCGGATGCCCTTTAACATCCTGAAAGCAATACGTCGAATTACAAAATGTATAAAACATATAAAAAATAAACGCGGCAAGAGTTCGCACTGCATTTATACTAAGGATGTGCTCTAGTCATTTATGAATATAGTTACGTATGAAGAATCCTTACCGTAACTACTGCATTTATGCTATGGTATGTTTGGAAAAAAATATTATTTGTCATTATTTATAAGCAGTAAGATTACTTACTGCACACATTTATAGGGTTTGCAATGTCGAGGGTGCCTTTACTGCATTTATGGTTTTTGCTTTACCTCCTTCTAAGGTACTTACCGAAAAACGGGTCTTTTTTTCCGAAAGATCTCATCGCGAGGATGCCAAATATGTAATAAACTCAATTTTGAAAAAAATGCACCCACTGCGTTTATAAATTGCGGGGCAGAACTCTCATGAGCGGTTCTGCAACTGAGTGTCAGCGAGGCTGAGTAGGTATGAGTATTTGGCGCGTTATCGCGATATTTGATACACAGCGAACTACTTGATACATGAGAGAAACATGTAATGCAGTGTCTGGTGGTAGTCGTTCGCTCTTTGTATAAACTGTCAAGATGCCAGTCTTACACTCATGTAGCCACACAGAAAGTTGATCAGACGTGAAACGGTATCAGCCATGCATACAAATTGAGTAACAGTTATGATTGACGGGAGCTATGGAGCATAGAACATAGGATTCGGTGATATAATTTTGAAGGAATGACGTATACCGCTGCGCTGCTGTGTGCTGTGATTATTTGTGCCGTAATCAGTTTGGTCTCCAGTTGTGTGATGTATTTTTGTGTTTGGTGTAAATCACTTGCATCACTACATAAACAAAGTCGCTTCCCGCTGTCTGTCCCTATGTATGCTTAGATCTTTAAAACTACGCAACGGATTTTGATGTGGTTAATAGATAAAGTGATTCAAGAGGAAGTTTTATATGTATATTTTAGTATCAGCATTGCACCCGTGCGAAGCCGCATATTTTCATTAATTCTTTCAATGCGCTGCTGTAATAGGAAGGTAAATTTTTTTTTGTTGAATTTAAATTGGGAATATCTTAATATCATTATTTGTTTCGAAGTTAGGAGCGAAATTAGTTCTTTCCAATCATCAAACAAATGACAATAATATTTTATTCATATTTGTTTTCGGTTTTAGACAACCTTATCACAGAATATACAAGAACGAATGCTAAAATGACAAATGTTACAGATCCAAAAATAGTAATTGCCAACCACAAAAGCACAAATATCACAGAAATAATAATAATAGATCGAAAGTTGGTGTTTTTTGAAACTTCTTCGTCGCGTGTGTTCGGAGTCGCGTGGACGCTTGAAATCGACTGAAAAGGAAATAAGATAATGTTACTAAAGAGTTTAGTCCTGATAATTTGTTAGGAGAGTAATTAGAAAGAACAAGCTTCAAATCTGCAATACGCTTCGTCAAAATGGCAACATTTTCGTGTCTGCAACATGCTTCGTCATAAATAAACAAAAAATTTAAATAAACAGAATACCAATCAGCAACATGTCTCGTCGTTACTAATACTTTCTAATTCGTTGGAAAACATATGTCTCGGACAAACTTGATCGTCGGGTTATCCTACTAACAATGTACAGTCAGCAGCAATAAGTTATATACACTAAAGTGTACTAAAGTACTACGACGACGTAGAACAAAAGTGTATACAACTTATTACTGCTGACCTGACTGTATGAATTTAAACTGAAAAAGATGATTATTTATACCGGGTTCTTCTTAATATGCCAACGGTTTTTAAGGGGATGATCAGACCATCAAAGTGAACCACTTTCTCTGTGGGACTAACATCGAAATCAAGAAAAGAATCTGATGTTTTATACAAAACTGCAAACCTCGACCCAAATGGGACAGCTGATTTTTTTTCGCAATATCGATGCTAGCCCCATAGAGCATAGAGGAAGTTGTTTAGTTTGATGGTTCGATCATACCTTTAAAAACTGCCAGCATATTAAGAAGGACCATATTATTTTATACATACATACATAAACGTACATCCACATTCCGTTTCGGGGTGGACATGAATTTTACTACAAAATTACCAACCACCGCCACCGGTTGTAAGGTCTTCAGCCTATTCAGATTTCAGTATGAAATTGCGGGTCAAGTAGTGATAGGTGGCTAGTCTTTCGCCTATTGTGATAATTTAATATCATACTGATCGGCATTTTTATTCCGATATCACTGAAAACCCATAAATGTTGCCATAAACACGTAACCGACAAATTCAGATCGTTTTGCGAATAAATTTATGATAGTAAAATTGTACCTATGAACAACTTTCAACTTTCCTGAATTGAAAATTCGAACTAAGTGTGATATGACATCGGATTCACAATCTAGTCTTGGAAATAATATTTTTACGACATTTGGTTTCAATGTCTCCATTCCTCATTAATTTATTATTATCTTGTCTGAAATAAATAACCAAACGACAAAAGTTTGTCGAGACCCGAATTTAAATACTTACACTGATTGTAAAATTGTCATTATCAAGTAATGTTGTATCATTTGTTAAATCTGAAACTTGTTGCGGATTCTCGCAGTCGCTTGAAATAGTCTGGAAGAGATAATAAATAAACGTTATTACGGCCGGCCTCTTGTCACAATGTATACAAGTAATTGGCTTTTTGTGTTTATTCTAGTGGCGCCCACGACTGAAAAACGTATTTAAATTAAATACTCAATACTCGTAAGTTTTGATTGATCGAGTTAATCGCCATGAAATAAAAACTAAATGTTACTTCTAACTATGCGCCCTATGCTTTCATGAAAGTCCCATCTCTCAGCCATTTTCATGTGCGTGCACAAACAAACAGACAAAAATTTTAAAAACGTTCTTAATCTTTCTATTACATATCCAAAACATATTTCTACGACCGCTTCCCATACATTCGTTTACCTGTCAAACTATTTTTTATTTAGTTGAAGTCGTATAAAACTCAATGGTTGAAGTATACAGTTGATATAGGAAAACTATAGGTTGATTCCATTTACATCGGTAGTAATTTATTTTAATTTGATAATGAGCAATAAAAGTTAATTTATTTAAGTTAATTAAGTTGTTAAATTATTTGACAGGTAAAAAGTGGACATCCTTCTTTACATACACGCCAATATTACATATTTAGATACTTTACTATTCATCCTAAGTTAATTTCCTTAATAAGTAAAATTAAATAAACTAGTTTCTTACAGTAAACGTCAAACTTTCAGGACGATTTTCATTCAACGTTGAAGCAATTGTTGAAACCGCTATTTGTTGCGGAGTTTCTGTGACGCAAGAAATAGTCTGAAATAAAATGAATATTTCATATTGATCTGGTTCCTTTCCTAAAACTTGCAATAAAATAGAAGCATTTCTTTGTACTTACACTAAATGTCAATGTTTCAGGATTATTTACAAACAACATCTTTTCTCCCAGTATTGTCTCTGTAAACAAAATGTAACGAAAAAAAACTGAGACAATTTTATCAGTACTTGTATACGCAAGAAATGCACCATCCTTGATGTAACTGTTTTACAAAGAAAATGAAAAAATGTTTTTAAAAGTTAGAAGATGTTTTTTTCAATAAAGAAAATGTTTTTCTATGTCTGAGAAATAGAATTAAAAGAAGCTATAATAATTTCAATTACATGTAAAAATGTGAATTAAATATTATTAATATCTTCTTTTTAATTCACAGATGTCTGTTGTCTTAGATGCTATTTTTAATTTTTGGAAATATTAGTACAATACTAACCACTACTTCCAACACCTATATTATTTAATTCATCTAGTTCTCCTTTCCTAATAGTAATAGTATTGTAATCTTCGCTGTATCTATACATCTCTTCGGCCAAGATACTGACGAAGTCTTTGTCGCTAGGTGTGAACCTCCTCTTCATTTCGTTTAGAAACAGGAATGCTCTTGAACGTTGACATCCCTGATTGAAAACGGAAAAAAATTTAAAAGTTTTAGCATTCTACCAAAATGCAAGCAGCATATAAAATTATTTATGTAAAACAAATAAATAGACATCTGTTCGACCTTGTCTTAATTTATATTCCGAGAGATAAGTGTACTTTTTGGAACCATCAGCAGCAAGGCTGATTCAGTGTTTATGGCGTCTAGAGCTTCTCTGTGATGGGGATGGACCAGGTCTGCCTGCATAACTCCAGTCGGTTTAGGAGTTACAGATGTTTAAAAGTCAGTAAAAAATTAACGATCAGCTGCAAGGCTGAACGTCGGAACTTTGACTGGCTGTATCTCCTAAACTGACTGACAGAACTTGACTGTTTTTGTACTGTACACATAGCTACAGTGCATACTACAACAATATCATACGATCAGCCGTGCAGCTGATCCTAAACCGACTGGAGTTATTCAGGCAGACCTGGTCCATCCCCATCACAGAGATGCTCTACACCCCATCAACACTGAATCAGCCTTGCTGCTGATGGTTGCAAAAGGTACACTTATCTCTTATACTATTATATGAAACATTCTTGTAAAATAAACTACAGCCAAGCTTAAATCAAATAAAAAAATATGTCTATTGATGCAACATTTTAAAACATCTTATATTTTTAACACATGTGGCGATAAGGCCATATGATTTTAATATAGGTAAAAATGTTTTTACTATAGCAAATACAACATACTCTAGCGGTGATACAGAAGTAAATGTGTTCATCGTCAGCTATGTAATGAAACAGGTATGGTCCATGTGTGAATGTCATCTTTTCGTTGTTCTGTGGTATCTTTGATATCATTTCTTCCGCGATCTCCCTAAAGTTTCCATCGCACGACGCGAACTTTGCTAAAATATTCTTCTCGTGAGCCACTGCACTAAATAGTATAGGCATTTTGTATAATTACTATTCTGGTCAGTATAAATTTTCCTAAATCCGTGCTCAATAATAAAAAATTAAATTCACATAAAAAATGTGTTGTTAAAGTTTAATTACAGTTTAATAACACTTCACTTTTCACCAGACACTTTGTAACCTCTAAATTTCACAGCCGATATAAAACACAAATAAACCGCGACTGATAGAAATGCCGGTAGTGCGCCCACACATCCTCGTGAGCTTTCACGTACAGAAGTGAAGCTCATCGTATCATATAGATATCGCGTAGCCGTTCTAAAATTATTACCTTGTCCGCTCGATTCTAAAAACACTTCTACTCTCTAAAAGTGTCGCTACCGATAATTGATCAATGCGACGTGTGCCGAGTGTGCGGAAGACGTTCCGACATAAAACATCATAAATGCAATGCTACTGTTAGACAGACAACAGCCGTGTGTCGGTTATTTATTCGACAGCATGTTAGCTTTGGCATGACATGCTCCAATACTTGCTAAATTATGTAAAGCAGTCTGCTGGTTGCCTGTTTTACATAGAACATCTAAAATGTCATCATCAGCAATGTTGAGTTAAGTGCGTTACCAAAAGAAATCATATTTTTAACCGACTTCAAAAAAGGAGGAGGTTTCTCAATTCGACCGTATATATATATTTTTTTTTTTTTTATGTGTGTTCGCGGATAACTTCGTCATTTATGAACCGATTTCGATGATTCTTTTTTTGTTGGAAAGGAGATATCCCAAGTGAGGTCCCATGATAAGGAAACCAGGATCTGATGATGGATCCCAGAGATATCGAGGGGAACCTTCGAAAATCGTAGTGCCGACTAGTGCGTTTGTTAATTTAAAGCACTACTATTAAATCGAACTAATGAATTTGCCACTGAAAATTGTGAAATAAACAAAATTTTAACAAAAAAATTAAAACCGCCTTCAAAAAACTAAAAAGTTAAAAAATAATATTGCAGCCGATGACTTTCCCGTTCGCATCATAAGAACATTAATTTGTTTTATAGAAGTCGGTGTCAAGCCAAGCCAAAAAATGCAAGCCCTGTCGCGAATCGTACCGGCTTGACAGCGACTTCAATAAAACAAATTAATGTTCTTATGATGCGAACGGGAAAGTCATCGGCTGCAATATTATTTTTTAACTTTTTAGTTTTTTGAAGGCGGTTTTAATTTTTTTGTTTTATCTAAATAAAAATTCTTGGGATTAGAAACAGACCAAAAAACCCGTTTAACTACGTTGGTTATAGTTTCCTGAATGTTTTCTTCTGTTAAAGCCACTTAACAGTTTTTTTGTCTGTCTCCAACATTACAATTACACAAATTAAAAAAATTCAGACAAAAATAAAACGTGACATACCGAATTGTTCGAAAGGGGAAGGTTGAAAGAAAATTATTAAGACGCGATATCCGCAGCCCTAGAATCCCTACGTCGTCAAAACAAGTTTAAAAACAAACTGGGTTCGGATCGGGTACGGAGCACAACTTCGACCAGTTGTTTTTTCTTCCAATAAATATCAAAATAATTTAATTATTCATGCTATTTTACGAGACAATAAGGGTTGAGACACATTTGCCGACGGCGACCGACGGTGGGCCCATACAAAAATGACATTTAGTATGGGAAGCCGTCCGCGTCCGGCATCGTCGCCGCGTCGATGGCGGACGGCTTCCCATACTAAATTACATTTTTGTATGGGCCCACCGTCGGTCGCCGTCGGCAAATGTGTCTCAACCCCTGAAGGTCCCCTGAGGGACTCCTGAGAGTCCCTTGAAGTTTGAAAATCAACATGTCCCGGCACGTGACAACACAGGATAAGTTGATTTTCAGACTCAATGTTTGAAGTAATTTCTGCATTTGCGTAGATTTCTGTTTTCACATTCGTTTATCTCGTGAACAGTCATCATTGGCATAAAACACCCATCCTAAATAAATTCCAAAATTACCACAACTTACCTATCACCACTTGATACGTTGTACCGTCATACATGGTGTAACAAAACACCCTAGTAATACTTACAATTAATCTGAACAATTTTCACTATTATGGAGCTAACTTCGAAATAGCGAAAAAAAATCTGCTGTCCCATACATTTTAGTCGAGTCAGCACAGCAAGTTTTGTATGGGACAGCTGATTTTTTTTCGCGATTTCAAAGTTGGCTCCATAGTGAAAGTTGTTCAGTTTGATGGTCTGAAGCATCCCCTTAAGTATTACTAGGGTGTTTGTTACAGCCAGTATAATCATACATGCATACATACATACATATTCTCACGGCTGTCTCCCACTAGGGTAGGCAGAGACAACGGAACGCCACCTGCTACGATCCTGACATACCTCTCTAGCTTCCTCCACATTCATAAGTCCTTTCATGCATGCTCGTCATATAATCATAAAAACGAATAAATCTAGAAATGCTAAAAGTAAATCTTAATTTACAACTTTAAAACGTATTTGATGGTTGTAGCGAGGTTTTTGATCTCTCTAAATGGGTAAGTTCGGTCGTGAATATGTATTTGTCTATGTATGTACCATAATATTACTAACGATTGTCTGACTTTAGATTCTAACAAACAATTCATCTTTTTCAGGAGCTGTTTGAACTGGTTCTACTAGAAGTGTTTCCTGAACTAAAACGCTATCACTGAATCTTCTCATAGGTAAGGTAAGAAGCTCGTGACAATAGGAATATCATATTTTGTAACTTTACAGGGATTTTATCCAAAAAAAGAAATTTTTTCCTTGACATTTTGATACTCTGTGAGTCATTCCATTTTTTACTCCGATTTTATCTAAACTTATGCGGTGTTAATACAATTATCCTTTTGAAGGATATCTTATAATCATCATATAATATTGATTGTTGTTTTGTGTTAGGAGGCGTCCATTAATTTCGTGAGACGATTTTGGCGATTTAACCCAGTTTTCTCGCAAATTCCTCACGTACGTAATAAACGCCCCCTAGTAACGGACCTCGTTACTTAATCTTATATATAGCTTAAGCTACGTACTGCAAGAAGGAAGTAGGGTAGTTGACTTTATCTAATTAATTAATTAATATTTTAGTTTGGATTGATTCTTAACACGTCACACGTATCAAAAGAGTGGTCAGTTATCGTCATACGGACGCAGCACTCTGTTTGTGCTCGACTTATTATCACAATATTCCTATAGACAAGGAGTTAAGTGCGTTATCTAATTTTAGTTGCAATGATAGACAGTAATTTCTGAATGAATTACTCGAAGATTTATATTTGTTTGATTGCGAATCAATATAACGTTTTGACGGCCCGGTAGTACAGTCGGTAGTGAACCTGCCTGCTGTGCCGAGGGTCGCGGGTTCGAATCCCGTAAGGGACAAATATTTGTATGATGAATATGAATATTTGTACCCGAGTCATGGATGTTTGTATTTATATATGTATTCTATATCGTTGTCTAGTCATCATAATACAAGTCCAGGCTAGATTCTGGTACTCTAAATGTGACTAGATAACTTGTGTGATATTGTCCAAGATATTTATTATAATATGTCAAAGATTGCTGACGGGCTAATCTATACACTCATCTTGCAATTTGGCTCACGGTGACACGAAAGAAGAAGCAGAGCTTGTCAAACTTGTAGAGAGTCAGTTCACCTTGTATTCTTGGCTATTGAAATAAAAAATATATAGTTAACTACCCTATTAATCGCTAAGGGTCTACATCCAAGTCTAAGATATAGTTGTCTAGTTACACTATAGCTATTTGATAGCATTGATCTCATCACTGTGTTCAGCTTCATACTCCGTCTAATATTAGGCGTAATACAACTCGAAACATTTAATTTTACGTTAAATGCCTAAGTGTTTGTGCCAAAGATTGAACTCTGTGAACAAAGAATCATAAAATGGATGTCAAACTTTCGTAGTATTTATTTTCGGCGAATACTTAGAATGAGAATTTATCGACCAGTGTATTAAATAACGTATGAAGTACCTGATTATTAATGGAATCTCCGGATATAATTATCTTAAATTATTATAATAATTAATTCTAGTCTATGTTCAATTTCTTTTCATGTGAATTCTGCAATTTATAATAATTTCTCGTATTTTTCGCCAACGGCTGTGTTAAATGAGGTGCACTAAGCAATTGTTACGTTAATGCACAGAAATATCAAAAGTCGTTGAATTCCTTCAATACACGATTGTATATTTTTATAAAAATAAGGTAAAACAATGTCTCAAATCTAATGCTTTGTTATGTCAATCTCTGTAAAAGATTAGGTACGCAAGTATATCTAGGTAAATGGTTAAATAAAAATTCAATTGACATTAATTTATTGTATAAATAATACGTAAGTAAGTTTAGGTACCTAAGTATTGATTATATTAAATGGTTTCATTTCCAATATTTTTGTGAGCGGCCGGCAAGCTACCTATTGCTACTTTTCTCGTCATTCTGTATTGAAACTTTATCGCTGAAGTGAATTTTACTGTAACTGCACAGTTAAAAAGATAGTAGTCGTAAAGGTTCTGACCACTCCTGATGGGAATACGGTCTTGAGTTTATACGGTCGGTATATGTTATTAGTTATTATACTATTTTTCCCACCGACGATGCTTAAGTATTGTATTACTGTAAGTTCTAAAGCACAAAATTAAAGTTAAAGGGGTGGACTGCCATAGTCCTGATTCTGCCTATTGCGTTTTTTTCAAAATCACATCGCACAGTGAAACTTGAATATTTGGATTGGGGTTTAGATAAACAAACAACAAATAAGGTTCACAATCGAATGCAAGAATAAATCCCGTAAGCATCGCGCGCGCAAATTATCATAGATTTGATATACTTGTACATAGAAGGTTCAACTAAGAACTGTTGGAAAACGGCCGGTCCCCAGGCTTCACTCCTAGCCTGGCGGGAGATCTTCCCTTTTTATTGGAGGAACCTTCCACTCAGTTCCTCCACGCGTCTACAGGGTGAAATTGATATCATTAGCATCCTTTTAAACTAAGAATCTACCCATCAAACTGAACAACTTTTACTATGGAAGCAAACCGATCGAAGCAAAAAAAAAATCTGATGTTCCATACTAAACTACAGTGCCGTGCCGATGCCGTGCCGACTCGACTAAAATGTATGCAACAGCAGATTTTTTTTATGCTCCGATTGGTTCGCTCCCATAGTAAAAGTAGATCAGTTTGATGGGTAGACTCTTAGTTTAAAAGGATGCTAATGATATTAATTTCACCCTGTATATTATGCGCCCAATCCAAATATTTAAGTTTCATTGTGCGACGCGATTATGAAAAAAATCTATCGGTAATGCTACAAGTTGTAAGTCTTCTTTACACCTACAAAATATTAAAATGGGTAATAAATAATGCACACTGTATTAATTATTTACAGATAGGTTTATCTGTTATGAAAAATGTTTTTTCTGAATACTGGGTAAAGACAACTTTGGAACTCCTTACTAATTGTTACTATACGATTGTTGACTAGTCTAAAGAAGCTGTATGTATCTGCATTAAATGTTAAGAGAATAAAGTAATATATGTATTTTACTTAATATTTTATTTAACACTCCCTTTTCATTGGGGATCCATATAATAAATGAAACACAAATATATTTCGAATAATTTATAATTTAAATTTTTCAGTACAATAATAAATAACAGGTTAAACACCTCTTTTCAAAGGAGGCTTTAAAGGTGTAAAAGCTGTTAATTCGTTACCTAAATTTTTACGTTAAAGTTAAAATTTATCCAAAGTAATAGAAAGTTATACTGATTTAAATTTGGCACAATCACACAATTTTTTAATGTTGTTTGATTTTTTTCTCAAATAATGTCTTACTAATGAAAATGTGAATGTAAATATGACCCGCATTGTGCGTTAATAGCATTTTGTGCATTTTCATAGTATGTTGAAACTAACTAGGCATTACAATGCCTTCGACCATGTTACATAATATAATAACCAAAGAATTTAATACATATTTTTATTATATATAAACATATAAGTATAGCTTGCTTTCCGTGTTTAATCGCCCACTCAATGTCCTTCAAACCATCTTTTATCACAGCATTCTCATATATTTAAACTTTCTTTTCACTTATAAGCTATGTAACAAAAACAGTTAACGCAAGATATAATTAATTATCTTAAAATTAAATGGAACATCATATGAAAAACTGTCCTAGTATTAGATTTTCACACCGCCTTTATTCATTAAAATACGGAAGTGATAATAATATACTATCTAGATAAATAAAGTCGGTATTTTGAAAATACTTTGAATAATAAGTTTTCTCATTTTCACATTATTGAAATCGTCACATTATATGAAATCAATGTTAGTAACTTGATTTGGGGCGGATTTAGTTATCAATGTTATTATTTCAACAACAACAAAACATGTTTCTATCACCTTGTTTGAATGTGATGCTGTTCTATGCATCTCCCATCAAATCTGAGAATTACTATCGTGAGACAAAAGATGAACATTCTCAAATCATTTTCCCACCGTCAACCGTCTTTCATCGAATAATAAAATATACAGGGTGTTACAGAAGTAAAAATAAACATTTCAAACTTTAATGGGGGTTGTTGAGACCATCAAACTGAACAACTTTCACTTTGGGACCAACATCGAAAAAAAATTCTTGTCCCATACATTTAGCTAGAGTAGATCTCTAGTTTAGTATGGAAAATCGCAAACGCATCAGATCGTGGCAATTACGGCAAATCTCCCCATTTTGGGGGAGGTCTATGTCCAGCAGTGGACGTCTATCGGCTGATATGACGATGATGGAACATCCGTTTTTTTTTTTCGCGATTTCGATTTTGCTCCCATAGTGAAAGTTGTTCAGTATGATGGGGGTGGTTAACCACCCCCTTAAATGTTTATTTGTATTTTTGTAACATTCTGTATGTATAATGTATATACATATGTATATAATATAACAAAATTATTATAATGTTGACACGTTTCACTTCTGTTACAAAAAAAAACGCATTTTTCGTCATTTGGTACGTCGTCGGTTCAGTATCGGTTGACTCCCTTCCTAATTCTACCTTAGATTAAAACACCCTGTGAAACTTTGTGTACGTCTTATTTATGTCTGACATGTCAGATATCCACAATTTTAAATCATTCAAATGAAATTCGATACCCATCAAATTGTTGACGAAATAATATAGATCAATGATTTATTTATTAAATAAACAAAAATTTATCAGTAGTCTCAAAAAATTTCAAATTTTTAAGCATATCAATCAAACATGGAGCAACGTATAAATTTTTGCTCTTTCTGAAACGCACAGAGACACTGTAAAGTAGATGTAACCTCATAGTGAAAGAGTAAACATATTTATAATTATTTAAATGTAATAACATTGAAGACAAACTGCTTCACTGTTTGGCGTCGACAAAGCATGCAGGCCTCGACCCTCATCTAGTGCAAAATTTGACATCAATGACTTATCCATCGCCTACAGGAATGCAATATTATTGATATGAGATGAACATCCGCGATGTGTAATAAAAATAAACATCAGGTCATTATTTAACGTACATAAGTAGAAATAAATTATTATTTACATTGCAGTACCATTACCGATTTGTCTGACAAAAATGTCGTAATTAAATCTAATTATTTACATTGATATTTTATTGTCACCATATTTAACCTGGTGAATTAATTCTAAGAGCGTTTTGAAACTAAAGTCGAAAACCATAATAAGAATAATTCGATAATAGTGTTTGTTTAACACTTTCCATACTTTTGACTGTAAATATAAATGTTCTCAACATTACAATGTTTATTTCTTCTTTGAATATTTAGCCTATACACAAATAGCTAACATTCACTGAAATCAAGAGGTTGGGATGCAACTCGCAAGTTAACATTACTTCATAATGAAACTTTCAGACAGGTCATCCCAAACCTCTACACATTCAATCTAAATTTACAATACTTAAAAGGTGATGTTAGATAGGTATCGTGCCTCTATTTTTGTAGCGTATTTAAAAAACGTCGGATCATTCTATTACATGTGGTAAAACAAAGTGCAGGTAAAAATGTAAACTGCATAAGCTTGTCCCTTTAAAATAAGCTTGTCCCTTTAAAGAAACGGTACTTATTTGTTATCACCTTATAAGTTTTATAATTAATACTTCAAGTTTGTGTCATTCGTTTCCCTCCGTGAGCCTTGGGAGAGCCACGCCTAACGACTTGTATAAAAATTACAAGTGATTCTTAACTATTCGACTGTCATACAAAATATATATTAAATCAATTATATTTTATAATTTTTATTATCTCGTCCTCTTGCACTGCGGTACCACGCTTTGAACAATATATCGCTTTCATACGTATCATGTTTTCCTTTAAGACTATACATAATTATATTTATCTATAATTTAGCATGATACCGTAGTTAAAACATACTAAGAATAATTTTCCTTTATTAATTTATCATTTTATAGTCTTTATAATGTATCCATAATGTTCCACATAATTAACATGAGTAGACACATCTATTTACACATGGCCAGAGAAATATCGGTAATCTGCTCTCTCCATCGTAGAATGTTGTAGGTTTTGTAGTCAATGTTAGAATTGTTTTACAAATTACGACAGCTAATTATATTAGCTGAACGTTTAAATAAACATAAATACTCCTAGACGGTATCTAACAGGATAGTCAACTTGACTACGTTTCTAGAACTCATTCTACGCATGGAACGATCAGACTAGATTTATGTTACGTAAACGAACAGGCCTATTTCTATTATCTATAACAATAACCATATTTCATATAATACTGTTATATTATAAGTGGCCTATTTAGAGTAAAACACATACATTCACATAGTTGACGGAATAACCTTTAGTATAATTCTTAGGAATGTGGTAGTAATATGATTTATTTAAAATTGGTAATACACGTACTTACTTCATAGACTAGGTGCAATACCAAATCATGTCATAAATAATAGACGGTCCAAACTGATCTTATTGTACCTACTCAGTCATTCAATTCTTCAATAGCTGCAATTGACGAGTATTATGTAGGTATACAAATTTGAATGAGCAAATAATCGACAAACATACAATATTCCATCATTTTTGTGTTTACCTTTATTATGTTTTATAATCGCCTCTATATAGAGTACGCGACTACTTTAGTTGCCGTATTACGCATAGCAATTGGGACACTAGTTGCAAATTCACTCTTATTTAACACGCCGAGAGTTCATACTTTCCGATGTCTGTAATCGTCCGATCTTACATAGCTACGTTTTTACGGTCTATTAACGGCTTAATGTAAATCTAACAGCGGAGGCAACCGGTTCGCTGTAGTAGATCCGTCGAATCGCCGCCTCCATCCAAAGAACCCAACGTAGCGGTATCTACGTCTACGATAATTACGTTGCCGTGGCTACTAGCTACTGCTAATCCGTAAGCTTTATGCCGTGTTGTTTAGCCTTGTCCGTGGGCGGTCGTAGTTCAGGCGAAGGAGTGCAGCGTGACCGGTTCGAAGTCGTCGTGGGTCGCGGGCCGCGAAGGGGGCTGCCGGTGCGGCGGGGGCGGGGGCGGGGGGAGCAGGCTCGTGCCCTCCGGGATGTACACGTTTGTGACGCGCTCCTGGACACGATACACAACTTCATTTTGTGACGTTTCTAAGGAAAAGTGTTATATGTCGCGCAACAGTTTATGACCTTGAATGCGAAAGAAATTGAATTCGGGTCTATTTTAGCGGGGTTAAGCGGGATGCGGACGTCACGCAATCGCAACTCCCATTGGCCGATCAGTTGCCTTTTACGTCATCAACCTGCGCGAAAATCTCTACTATCCCCGAGCGCTCATAAACTGTTGCGCGACCTGTATTGACTTTCGCACTTTGACTACTTATATAGGGACTAGTTACGCGTGTCATTCTAGTAACAAACATTTCTGCCACTTTTTGCGGGGGCCGAGGTAACATGAAATCCGCAATTTGTCTTATACCGTGGCAGAGGGGAAATGCTACCGCAAGGCCAGCCCTTATATAAGTAGTCAAAGCTTGCGCATGATGGTATGATGTCCAAAATTAATTAATGGGTAGGTATGGTTGGATTATTAACATCAGCTTTGCAAGTTATCATTTGACATATTGGATTTGTAAGAGCCATATCCCACAAGCAATTTCTTTGTGACATCGCTATTCCTTTACTTTCTCGCCGAATCATTCTTGCGATGCAAGGATCTACAATATCGCAAGTGATTATGTTCCGTCAATGCCCTACGCTAAGAAATCGCGGCAATTCACTTACGACGTGGCGTTGCGGTGCGTTTGTGACATCACTACGCCCAAAAATCGAATGTGTGATAGGTCTCTAAATACATTTCTGTACATTTGCAAAAAGGCGAGCTGAGTATCAGACACTGCGATTAAAAAACTAATTTATATGTTACCTGATTCTTGTCATATTTGAACAGCAAGCGATTAGGGCGGCGCTCGAGCGGTTCCCCGGTCGCGGCGTCCGTGGCGTAGTTAGGGTTGTGGAAAGATATGTGGCCGCTGGACTCCCTGTAGTTTTCCTTCAGCTCCCCCGCCCGCTCTCTGTTCAGTTTCACTAAACACCGTGGAAATGCATCACTTGAATACACGTTTATGTAAGTTGGATAACAAAAATACCCGACTACGGTGTAACGTTGACATTTCTAATCTATCTTTACATATAAAATAGTTCCATGACTGACTGACGGATAACGCACAGCATAAACCACTGAAGATAGAAACATGTTGTATAGAGAATGTAGGGGTGCATTAAGAACGAATTTTTTATCACATAGAAACACCCTCGCGAAAAACGTTGTATAGGGTCATTTATAATATGCTGAAGTTTTTTAAGAGATACCTGTATATGGTGTATATGTTATACCTGTAAAACCTATAGGTATAACGTGTGCAACGCCGCGAAACCGTAGCCATAGCTCCACCGTAGTCGGGTAGACAAAACTTTACGCGACATGCATCCTAACTTACCTCCCACAATAAGCACTATGATGCAGATAGTGACCAGTGTTAGTATCAAGCCCACTGCGATTAGGATCCCACTCAGGTCAGTTTCTGGGAACGCAGTAGGTGTTGGTGGCAACCCTTTATTGTTGTCCAGGTCAGAGTAGTCGTAGTACGGTGGATAGTGCGGTGGCATTTTCACTTCGATCCGTACTTTTGGTTCTGTGAAGAACATTTACATTTAAATTTTTTAGTTAAGTTGGGATTGGGATGATTGTATTTTTGAACTTGCTGGTAGAAGTAAATGAAATCTTTGTGCGGAAGCCTACATTACCTTGACAATTAAATTAATAAATTAGGTATTCAATGACAAATCTCATTAATTAAATAGCGTTTGAACGCCCAATTTATCTGGCTGAAAATTGTCATCTCGTTTCTAAGAAAAGGCTTATAATTTTGTAGCGCTGCGCTGTAATAAACGTCCAGGGGCTTTATAATTATAACAGCGCTTTAAAATTTCATGCCTTATAAACAAGATGAAAATGTTCGGCCAGATGAATTGGGCGTTTAAACGCTCTTAAATATACACCCAGGGACATTTATGATTGACGATATTTTGTTCACTTTTATCTTTGAACAGGGATGATGACGTCAGCATTTTTTTCTGCTAATTTATTGTGTCTATCAACATAATAATGAAGTGTGCCCTAATGCACATTGTTGTACCACGTTGTAGCTACGAGAAAAAGTGATTCTCCTATAACATTGTTTAAAATCATCTGCAATAGATAGTACGGACTCGGACTGTGATGATGATGTTGTAAGAATACATTACCTGTAGAACAAGGCAGTGAACCAGGCTCGTCAGGACAAGCGCAGACGTAATCAGTTGCTCTGAACAGGCACAAGTGCGAGCAACCACCGTTCTCTTCCTTGCACGGGTTCCAGCCGTGTTGCTTGTCGGCTGAGACCGCCTTTATCTCCATAGCCATTTCTAAATCTGTTCGTATTGCGGTGACGTTCTTGCCTGTTTTCTTGTCTGCCCTCATTACCGATTTCTTGTACCAGTCAGTCCAATAGATGAAATCTTGGAACTGTAAGGGGAGAATTTCTGTGTAAACTGTAACTTATGATTACGGTAAAGAAACTATAATGTCGAGAACAACCAGAATGTTCGATACGATAAAATTTTCAACTACAATAGGTTTAGATTCTGGTTTTTGAGGCAGCGTGCAAAGTAATATAGATTGAGCAAAAATTTTCGCGTTTTAGCGTGTTATGTTATGGAACGAAACTAGGGATATTGCGTAAGTTTCCGTTTATAACATTTATGATGAAGAAATATTTACTAGGCAATTTTTAAGTAATATTTTGTTTCTGTGATCATCATAATATCCACTGTCTGAAATTTCGCGAGGAACTGCCTAAAAACTCCATGTCGATTTGATACATATTGAATCTAATAGTTATACAATGAGACATCTGGTTTATATCTCCTTGTATCTCTCACCTGTGTCATACCGAAAGGATTCTTAGCATCTGGCACTAGTTGAACCCTATGCTGACCGTCTAAATCAGCAGTATCAATCCTGTCCTTTAACGCATCCGTCCAATACAGCCTTCTTTCTTTGTAATCAATTGTGATACCGTTGGGGAAGCCAAGGTCTTGCTTTACTATTATCTTCCTATGACTGCCATCTAGGAATGCCCTTTCTATGTTGGGGCTTTCTCCCCAATCGCTCCAATAGAGGTAACTGTAACATTAAACACGAGTTACTTCATCAGTTATAAACCCTAGTTAAAATTAACTTGTATTGTATTAGTAGATAATATTTGTGCGTACCCTTTAGCAGGAAACAGAGCCAGGGCCCTAGGTTCAGTGAGTCCACTAATCAAAGTCTTCCTGGACGAACCGTCCAATCTCGCCACTTCGACAACCTAAAATCATTCACCATAATTAATAAAAAATTCATGATTAGATTTTTTTATTATTTTGTGAATATGATACGTGCCTTAAACTCGTTGTCAGTCCAGTAAATGTTGTTAGCGATCCAATCCACGCCTAAACCATTAGGAGTGTCCAATCTGCTGTTGACTATGACTTTAGTTTCACTCATGTTCAACATGTTGATAGACCTGAAATTAATGTGAAAATGTTTTATTATTAATAGAGCGTATTACATCTTTTACAAATAAATATGAAGGGATACACGAACCTGATAACATCGTTATTGACGTCGGTAAAGAATATTAGCTTGCGATCCCAGTGGTAATCAATAGCGATGGAATTCTGAACGTCCTTGACCGGCAACGTGACGTCCCATTGTTCTGGCGTATCAAGAGATATGACCGCTACACTTCCTCTCGTAGCAAAGACCAAGAAGTTATCTGGATGTTGCTTGCAGGTCTTCGGATTGAGTTCTGTTTGGTTTTGGAACAGAATGCCGGTGGGACAAGCGCAGCTGTAGCCCTGGGTGGAACGGAGGCACAAGTGGGAACAACCGCCGTTGTTTGCTCCGCACGCATCCTCCAGTATTCGTTCTCCCTGTAAAGAGTTTCGTTTATATTGACTTTACTAACACCGATGTCTCTGCCTACCCCTATAGAACATTGGCGAATATATATGTATGCTTAATGCTCAAGAATCTTAGTTCACCAATAAATTGAAAAGGGCTGAATATATAGAATTTATTTTGAACCTCTTAAATTCTGGTTACTTATATGAGCATTTTTTATATGGGTACATAATTATACTTTATCTTGGGGTTCAGGGCTTCATTATCACTTTATGTAGTTTTTATGCTCAATAAACATTTTTTTAAAATATTTTCGTGAAAAAGTATGAATGGATTCCAACAAGAGCAATGGATCGACTTGACATTTAATTACTTTACCTGAACAGCTCTAATATCCATAAGCCCTTCCAGATTTTCCCGCACAAGTAGTTGATCTTTGCCATTCGTCTTATCAGCTCTATGCAGTGCTTTAGTTTTCCAATCCGTCCAGTAAATGTGTTGTCCCACGATCACTATACCGTATGGATATGGTACTTGGCTAATAACTGTACGACGATCGTTGCCGTTGAAGTCGGAACTTTCAATTGTGAGGATTTTAGCGTCGTTCCAGTAAAGGCGACCTTCGATCCGATCAATGGCTAGCCCGTTTGGCCATTTGATGTTGTTGTCGACTATAACCCGTCTGAAATTTTATTTATATTTGTAAAATGTTAGTAAAAAAGGAGGAACCATATTTTGCCGAGTTGATATTATAACGTTACCTGTTTTTGCCATCCATCTCAGCTCTCTCAATCTTAGCTGATGTTCCCCAGTCAGACCAGAACATGTAGCCATGTTCATAATGTAGTGCTATAGCACGAGGTGAATCTAAAAGTACGAAAAAAGTGTAAGCTTTGTATTGTTTCTTTTATCCTCATCTGACTTCAATATTTTGTCAAAATTACCTAGTCCAGTCCACACGAGAACTTTTCTATTGCTGCCATTCAGTTCTGCTACTTCAATGCTGTTGCGTCCACCGTCCGTCCAATAAATCTGGATAAAACAGCGAATTAGTATCATAAAGTATACATCATTTATTTTACAAACTACAGTAAACATTTGTAGCGGTTACCTTGCGTCCACTAGAATCAATAACGATTCCGTCAGCTGTATGGAGACCTTTTCCAATGATAGTTTCAATGTTTTCACCGTTCTTATTGGCGCGCTGGATTTTCCTTTCACCAGTATCGGTCCAGTAAATAAGACCTAGAATACAAAAGACCGCATGTAGATATAGGGAAGTCATGTTTATTTTTACTCAGAGTCACAACTTAGTTCGGATTTCAATTAGAAAAACTATGGATTTAAATAGTATTTGTTACCGGTTCTTTGATCTACGTCGACGCCGAGAGCATTTTTCAGTGGTGGCAAGGGCAGGACCACATCGATGAGATACGGCACGTCCAGAGATACAACTCGAATGTCAACACGGTGAGCGAATATCAGGAAGTTCACCGGTCCATTAGCGCAAGTCTTTTTGTCCTTCTGTAAAGAGTAAGTAGAGAGTTCTGTAGAGAGTTCGTGAAGAGAAAAACCATTAAGCGCTTCGGTTAGGTACGTACTTAGGAATTGGAATTACTTGAGTAAAAACTGTTAGACTTGAGCTGAGACTCTCCTCCATTGGCAATTAGGCATACAATCATTCTCTCGTGCAATGAAAGTTCGCCCACAAACAAAATCGATACCGCGTGGTTTTCACGCCTATACTACGGTAGTTCTCATCCAAAAACCCAAAACATGAGGATAGTGAAGATATTACTTACACTAAGTTTTATTCCAATCGGGCAAGCGCAAGAATGTCCTCCAGGCTTCAATAAGCAAAGATGTGAGCATCCACCATTATTTTTTCCGCATCTGCAACAGCAAGTAAGAAAGTGTTATAAAAGCTTTGAAGAAGCTGTTTTGAGACCCGTGATTAATTTTAAGTAAAATATAAGAGGTGTTAGAACGGTAGTCTTATTTAGATAAGGGTCAAGTCAAATAAATAATCAGAGAATAATCAAAATGTTAAATTGATTACCTATTAACCCCAGCAACTCTTTCCTTATGAAACACCCTCACGTCCATCAGGCCAGCTACGCCAGCGCCCAGCGTGCGTCGACTCTTGCCTGTGTTTTTATTAGCCGCTTGAATAGACTGGGTGTCCCAGTCCGTCCAGAATACTTCGTCACCGTACAGGTCCAAACCGAAGGGATGCGGGAGATGTATACCTGTTTCGGAAATCAGTGGCATGAATGCAATTCCTTTATTGGAAACGATATAGTTTGGGTGTTGTGCCTTCGATCAATTTTCGATGGTTGTGACGACAACTGAACCAAATTCCATATATCTTGATACATAGAGATAAAATTGAACGTTGCCTTCGTTTGTATCGAAAATTCGCAAGAGGACATTCCAAATAGTTGCTGAAATATGTGATATTATTCATTATAAGTACCCCAAGTATTTTCAAATCCTCACCAATGAGAGTTTTTCGTCCAGTACCATCAAGGTTAGCATACTCGATAGTACGATTGCCGCCGTCAGTCCAGTAGATGCGGTTATTAGCCAGGTCTAGAGCCAATCCATTAGGCCACGTCATGTCTCCCGAGATGATCCTCTTGCGATTCCCCCCGTCCATGTCGGCGCGTTCAATGCAGGGTGCCGATCCCCAATCTGACCAGTACATCACTCCACCTGGGGAAAGACGTTATTGGATTTTTGGAACTAATTTTGATCTCTTATGTCAGAAACCTCACTGGGAATTGAACAATAAACGTTGTTCTTGATACTTGAAACAATGGAACAAATAAAATCATGTGGTAAGCGGGTGGGCGTGGTTACAACGTTAAATTGGAGATGAGTGGAATACTTGTCTAGAAGGGAGGACGGCTGGTGAACCAAAGCAGTATCAGTAAGTGACCCAGTGAGGGACGGACGGAGTTCAATAGTTACCAGCAGCACTTTGGTTCGATGGTGTCAGGGCGACGGGTCTATGATGGATCAAATTAGTGACTGAAAAATGATGCTATAAAAATGAGTTCTAAGCTAAGCAATGGGAAAGCGATGAGCAAAGGTCGCGCAGGATCGGGACAAGTGGCGAAGTGGTTTCGGAGGCCAAGACTCACTTTGGGTCGCTGAGCCATTGGTTATAGTTTAGTAAGTTTGCCCAGCAAGGATTGTGGTGTGATTTGATTTACTAAAAATATTTGCTAAACTTTCTCAAACCTACCTGCAGCGTCAACGACGATATCCCTCGGTTTGTCGATGTTGTCCCAGGCTAGTAATGTCCTCATGCTGCCATTTGCGTTAGCCACTTCGATTCTATTGGTGCCCGCGTCCGTCCAGTACAGTTTGTCAGTTAACCAGTCGTAAGCTAGACCAGCTGGTGATACTGTTTGACAACATAATTCTTATGTCAGTATCGAAAAGTGTGCTTATCCTACTAATATTATAAACGCGAAAGTTTGTAAGTATGGATGGATGGATGGATGAATGGATGTTTGTTCCGCTTTCACGCAAAAACTGCTGAACGGATTTTGATGAAATTTGGCATACAGATAGACCATGGCCTGGATTAACACATAGGATACTTTTTATCCGGGTAACGCAGACGAAGTCGCGGGCAACAGCTAGTTGAAAATAAACAAGGAATTGTACTAGTCTTTTGAGCAGGAACAATTTTATATCGGTCAGCCAATTTATGGGACAGACTAAATATGGTTATCGGTCTTAATTTACTCTTTTAAATGCCATTGGCATTTAAGAAGACAACTTTAAACGATTTAATATAATATTCAAAAAATATACGAGGGTCATACTTAGATTAGAGCCCACAATAACAGTCTGATGGCTCCCATTTAGAAAAGCCCGATTGATAGTGTCCTTCTCAACATCCGTCCAGAATATAGAGTTGGAATTGTGATCCCAGTCCAGAGCCACGGCCGACTTTATGTTGTCCACGGGAATGACCTGTTCGGAATTCAATAGTTTTATGTTTTAATTAGTATACTCAATTGTAAGTTACATTTAGCCTAATACATCGAAGACAAACAGTAAATCAAGAGTGATTTCCAACTTAAAAAGTATTGAAACAATCGTTGGAAAGCACTACTAGGTATGTCACAAAAGAGATACATACGTGCTAAAATGAAATTTGAGGGCCGATTTCATAAAACGCTAATTTCATTGCTTCAAGATTTGCTATGTTACAGCTGAAATATTCATATGCCTTACCATGTCCAAAGATTCCATTTGTTTTCGTGGATTCAATTGTTTCAATCGAATGTCCTTTCGACGCGCATAGAGTAACAATTTCGCTGGTGTTTCTTCGCAAGTTCGACTAAAATGTCATAAAAAGAAATGAGTAAATTCATGAATACACAAAAATAATGGCAAGTTTAGAAGAGAAGTTGTCTTTACCCGTCATTATTGAGATTGAACCCAACAGGACAGCGGCAGGAATATTCGTTGCTATTCGGGAGACAGAGATGTGAACAACCGCCATTGTTGCGTCCGCAACGATTCTTGTAGGTCCGCAGTTGCCTCAAGGGGTGATAGCTACAAAAATTCAATTGATGACTGTAATTCATGATTTAGATACATACATTTTAATATTAGGATTGCATTTGTATCGTCATCCTTGAATTTTAATAAAATCTAAGATAAAATATCAATAGCGGGGCCAGTACGCCAACCCGCGATAGAGTGATATATCACGCTTCCGCTCTCTTTCTGTTTGCGCACTAACGAACCAGATAAAAGATGTGTTATAGCCGTATTACGTGCAACGTGCTAGCTAGGCTGAAAAATAGAATAAACCCGTCTTGACGCCTACGTTAAATAAAAATAAAATAGGTTCATATTTTGTTACAAATCTAGGTCATCTGCGTAGGATGAAAACTGTCATGTTCCCAGATCTTTCTTTGTTAACTTCACATTAGTTAAAAAGTGCGGTTCGAGATTTTGTTCAAAATTATTTAGTAAGGAACTAAGTGCGATCTCCAGTCCGCCTACACTATGTGGTGATTATGGAAAATCTTCTCTTTGTGATGGAGGCTCGTATTCAGCACCTAACTTCGTGTGTTTAATCACGAAGATGAATTCAAAATCAAGTATCTTAAAGTCTGATCAGAAAAATAAAAATCCTGCTTTGGGGGCGGCGCGCTACAACCAAATACTTACAACAATTAATGTTGCAAGACTTGCAAGTACAAAAATTAGTTCCAATGATTTCTTGCAATATTACAGAGTACTTTAATTACTACGCAATATGGTCAAGGTGTTTTATTATCTGGTTAATGTCGTGTCGTAGCAGGAACTCAAGGTACTAGCGGAAAAGAGACTAGATTGGCGAATACTGCACTGATAAGCTCTAGCTCTTGAATAAGATAATGATGCTTCACAGTATGTAACGGATCTTACCTGTGTATGTCCATAGGTACATGTAAGCCGGCGTGCACCGTCTGTATGCCCTTCCCAGTCTTCTTGTTGACCGTTGATATGCTCTTCGTGTGCCAGTCGGTCCAGTATATCGCGTCTTCGAATAACGTTAGGGCGTACGGATGCGGGAGACCTTTGTTTGTAATCTGTGCACAGAAAAAATGGTGTGCTATCGGTCATATGCTCAAATCAGCCCATCCAACCCACCTTCTTCTGAGCATAGGCCTCCTTTTTATTGCGCCACTATTCCCCACGGTCCTGTGAGAGGTAATCGGATCCTTTTCTGACCCGCAACCCTTACAATGTCTTCTGACCAACGTAAGACTAGATCTTACTTTGCAAAATATCGATCGATTTTATAGACATGTCAAGCTTTACGAGTATACAATTTTTTTAGAGGGAGAAGTTTGTCACATTTCAGTTTCCAGTAGATTTTTAGTAATTTTAAGATAGGTAGGAATCGAATTCCCCATCTTAATGTCGGATACATTTTAAAGTAATATCTCATTATTTTAATGTGTAGTGCATTAGTTAACATACCCGTTTCCGATCCCATCCATCGAACGTAGCCTTCTCGATGACGTGGTGCTTAGCATCGGCCCAGTAGATCTTGGACTCCTGGTAGTCTATGGTCAAGCCGTTGGGCCAGAATATTTGGTCTACGATCACACTCTTGCGTCTGTTGCCATCCATATCAGAACGTTCTATCTTCGGGTTGGGACCTGTGGGTACGGAATAATTTATTTGAAGTGTTACAAAAAGACAAATATTATATGATAAAAAGAAATTATAATTATCAGTGCTGAATTGATAATGTATAGCATCGTCTCATGGACCTCAGGAATGGCATCAGGTATTATATGTCTGGACCTCTTCTTATAAATAAGATGCCACCCTCTCGGCGTAGCTCGCGAGTTCCACAGGAAAGGCGAGTCGATGCGTGCGAAACAAGAATAGCTGCAGGAGCCTGCCGCATATTCAAGTTGTACTTATACTTGTGCCTAATGGAGACCCTAATTGGGGGAGATGGGCCTCCTTAGCATTGGTCTGCAACCCGTCTAGGAGAAGGAATCTCCGAATCTACCATCATACTTGGCATCATTTTTATTATTACCATATAATGCCATTGTAATGACCCTAAAAAACTTACCCCAATCAGTCCAAAACACCAAAGCGTCACCAGGATGAACGGCGATAGCTCTTGGCTTGTCGAGATCGTTAGCAGCGATAACAGCGCGTTGCGAACCGTCCAGGGTCGCTACTTCCACGCGCCGGGTGCCGGAGTCTGTCCAGAAAAGCAGGTCGTGGATCCAGTCAACTGCCACCCCGCCTGGCGTCTCTAGTCCCCAGCGTATTACGTCTGCAATGGGAAGTAAGTTAGGTACAAGGATTGATTTTCGATTCAGGTCACTTAATTTTTGAGAAATCAATTCGATTAATCGTTATCATATTAGCAGATGGATGTCCACTGCTGGACATAGGCCGGCCGGCCAACCTTCGAGTATTAATTATGTAATAATCATTCCAAATACCGAATTGTTTCAAGATAAGTCTTTGACAAGTGTGTTCTGCCAGTGATGATGGATTACATACGGAACTGAGACGTAGTCGCTCACTGAAGGCATCACAAAAAGGCTAAAAGTCACCCAAAGGGCAGGTTATTTTGTTTCTAAACTTTATCCATACGATATCAGTTAGATATAACGAACCTGTCATATTGTTGTTGTTCATCTGCGCAACACGTATCACCCTCAGGTTGTTCTCCGTCCAGAACACGAGTTTCTTCTCGTAGTGGTAGTCGAGCGCGACCGCATTGTGCAGCCCCTTCACCACCGGCATGTAGTTGTCACCGGTGAACCACACCTGAGGATATAATCTGCGTTGTTATATGGCTTCTGATGCGTTTTATCTCTGGTCATGGAATTCTCTAAAAACATGTCGATATTTTTAGCACAGCATACATGTTAAAAAAATTGTTCCTTGCGTAATTAAATTTAATCTCGTGGCACATTGCGCTGATCGCGATCCCAAATAATGGGATCACAGGATAATGATGAAGATAAATTCAATTTAAGCTCAGGCTTAAAAACCAAGTTAAATCTTATTGAAGATTGCAATAAACTTTTAGTGACTTTTTAAAGATTCTCAGTGCTCTCACGACCCATTTTGCGAACACTTCGTGCGTTGAAAAAGGATCCTACGACCGTATTCTTACATTTCAATAACCTTTTTTGTAGGTCAGTGTTCTTCTATCGTGTCGATGACATGTCATTCTTCCGCCCAGCATTTTGTGTTTGTTTGTGTGCTCAGTTGCCCAATAAATAATCACAGTGATAAAATTTACTCTAGATCATGATCACTAATGCTCAAATTTTCGATTTGATGAGTCCGAAAGATTTATCTTTGGAGATACTTATCTAAGACATGGGTGGAGTACCATGTCTATAGCAAGTTTATTTTCCATTTACTACTGAGTTCGGGCAACAAAGTATTATGAGTATTATCAGCTTACCTGACGTATACCGATGCGATTAGAGAACAGTAATGTGGGTGATTCTCCCAAAGGCTTGCAAGATCTCCTATCGGGCCTTAGCACGTAGCCAGTCATACAGCCACATTGGAAACTGCCCACCGTGTTGGAACACGTTTGAGAGCACACTGGATCCTGGTCGTACATGCATTCGTCGATGTCCCGGCAACTAGTGAGATGAAACAAAGAGAATCGAAATAAATTTTTTGATATAATTATACAATTTATAAGATCTATGAGTGTAATTATAATTAGTCAAATTGTCCATCCAATGTTATGATTTTGAAACGGATTAGCTACTATGGAAGTTATAACGCAGATTGCACCATATATGGAAAATATTCAGTTTTGTTATTGTCTGTAATCACACACTTTTCTCAGAGAAACAGTTGGGTTCATTATTATTTAAGAAACTATTCATGAAAAATTCAAGGCATAATAATAAAAAGTGTACCTACATTACAGCGATCTCATTCAAGATTTGTGTAAGTTATAGCCTGTTGGGATCCCACTGTAGGGTAAAGGGCTATCTTATTACTAAGGCTGCGAAAGAATGGACCATACTCTAAGATTGATGTACCGAGAAACATTCAAAATATACTTCTAAAGAACTACTGTTGGGAAGTATAAAAGCAAATTCTCATGTTTCAAGACTAACCTGTATCCATCTTCAGCCAGCAAGTACCCCTGCGGGCACATACACCCCGGCCTCCCGTCGTACGTAGTGATGCACTGCTTCTCGCACTTGTCCATCGCGTAACACTTCCGCTTCTTCGGGCACTTCTCCTCGTCGTCACCTTTAGGACAGTCCTTCATGCCGTCACACACGTGTTTCCGGTTCACGCAGTTGCGGAAAGCGTTGCTTAGAAGGTTCTCTTGGGTTTTGCAGGTGTATTGATCAGCTTCGCAGCTAACTTGGCAGTTCATTTCGTCTTCACCATTCGTGCAGTCGCGGACTCCGTCGCAGAGCCAGGTGTTCTGCACAAAAGATTCTCATGATTTTACCAATTTAAAGAAAATCTCTCACAGTTTGAATCGTTTAAAAGACAACAATGGTTATTGAACATGCCATACTTAATAAAGCCATATACATATTTAGATCAGTAGGGGCGTTAAGTTATGGGACAAACTGCTGTCAGGTGCATTTTAATTGAAATTGATAAACTTAAAGTTGTAATCTCTATCTTTGATGAAATTCGTTGTAAGCTTTAAGACACTTCAGAAAAGGTTCTCGGGCTCGCTTAGATGTACTGTTTTGTATCCTTTTAGCCTATTTATACAAGAGAGGCATGGTTGGAAAACGGTGAACCAAATCTAGTAAAAAAACAAAATATCCGCGACACATTATCCAGCAGAGACTTTCAAGCAAGATGCCAACGAAATAAAAGAAGGCACATGCCCTGTCCTTTTTAATGTCATTGGAAAACATTGGTTATTTATCATCTTGGTGTCCCGAATATAGGTGCTGATTAAACCCTCGAGGATACAGATTGCAAGGTGTAGGTAGGAGGAGATGATAAATTTGGTGGTGTACCAGAATGCATCGTCGATCCGCGCAGGAGTACTCCTCGCCAGGTGTGCAGTTCCGCATGGCATGGGGCTCGCAGTTAAACTCGTCGCCGCCGTCCGCGCAGTCCCGCTCCGCGTCGCACCGCCACCGCTCCGGGATACACTTGCCGTCGCTACATCTGCACATTTACATTCATATTAGGGAAGAGAGGAGATGGGCAAGAAGAAATTGGCAAATAAGTATACCTACAGGGTGTAAAATTTAATGCTTTACATATCGAACAGCTCCCGACCATCAATCTGAACAAATAGCACAATGGAGCCAACATCAAAATCGCGAGAAAGAAACAGCTGTTCCATAGGAAATGTCAACAGCTACTCCACCTAAATATGTATGCAACAGATGATTTTTTCTCGCGATTTCAAACTTGATCCTGTAGTAAAATTTGATCGGTTTGATGATTTGAAACACGCCATAAAGTATGTACCGCATTTAAGTTTACACCCTGTATACCGCTTTGAATTTACCATTAATATGTCTGCATTACTCTTAATAACTGTTCGTGGATCTACTGGCAGAAATCTATTCAGAGATAAGCTTTTACATTCCTAATTGGATATTAGTTCATTCTATCTGTGACAACAACGGATAAAGATAAATCGTCAACAAAGCGCCGATTTCAGCGTTGACTTTCATAACCTTATGAAATCAGGCTACAATTGATGGACACAGGATCCTAACGACCGCGTACCGGAAAGCGCAGCTTGGGTAAGACCACAAGGTGGACCGACGACCTGGTCGACGACACAGGACGAGTGGTTGTGGCGATCCTTGGGGGAGGCCTATGCCGTCCATCGGCTGAGTGAGATGATGATGAAACGACCCTAAATAATTTTGAATAGCTACACTTTTCAAGTGAATCAGGTCTCTTACTTAAACTCGCCATCGTTGCAGCTGCCAGGCAGCATGGGGCAGGAGTCCTCGTCGGTCCAGTCCCCGCAGTCGTTGTCCCCGTCGCACTGGAATTCCTTGCGTACGCACTTCTTGTTGTCGCACTGGAACTCGTTCTCGCCACAACGGAGGAGGTCCACGGCTGTTTAGGTATAACACTTTTTAGAATATGCCTAGATGCTTAATCACAGCGATCGTAGAGAGATATACCTTGCAACCAGTACACATTCACGGCCAACTTCTTTCCTATAAGAATGGAGGCAAAAGTATTCATAAACCCTGATAGCTCCCATATCAAGCAATGGAGACACGAGTACTTGAAAATCCTATTGGGTCTAGTGGTACCTACAGTTCGTAAGGGATTTTTTGTAAATGCTTGCAGAAAATTGCAACTTTAATAAAGGAAGCACGACGATATAATTCAAGACTTTTTTCATCATCATCTTTATTCCACACTAGCGCATTGTTTTTTAGAACAAACGTGTTCCACTGATTTGATTCTAGCCATAGGTATACCCAAGGAGGAGCTGCTCCCTGGATCTGGCCTTCTTTTCCCTGGAGAACCCTTCCTCCCATAAGCTTAGCTTGCTAAACATGTATGCCTAATGGAAATTCCTGATTTGCCCCTCTCGCCCCTTAGCCAGTGGTTCCAGTGCATATTCCACATAGGTAATTATATTCTTCATAGGGATTTAAGATGTCTAAGACATTTGATTTTATTGAAGTTTTTATATACAATTATGTCCCTAAAACCCTCTAGCCTCTAGCTTCAGGAGTGCAATTTTTGAATGTCACCGGTGAGCTTGAACGGTTTTTATATCTCATACAAAAGTCTTCTCATACCTATGAGTTCAATACGAGTGGGTAGGGGCACTCGTATTGAACTCATGGGTAAGAGAACTTAGTCACCGGTAAGATTAAACAATGCGAACTTTGGGAAATCGGTAAATATCTGCCATTTTACTCAGCCGGTGACAAAAATCGCACTCCAGACCATAAAACTGAACAACTTTTACTATGGGATGGTATTGAAATCGCGGAAATAAAATGGTTTTTCATAGAATGTTTCATAGAAAATGTCAATAGCTTCTCGACCAAAATGTCTGAAACAGCAGATTTTTTTTCTATTTCAAAGTTGGTCCCACAGTAAAAGTTGTCCAGTTTGATGGTCTGCAACACCCCATAAAGTACCTATACAACGTATTTAAGTTTGCACCCAGTATAATGGAATTCGACAAAAGTATGATGGAGATGTAAACTTACGACAGTCAGTTTCGTCAGAGTTGTCGGGGCAGTCGGCCTCCTTGTCGCAGCGCCAGTGCTGGGAGATGCACTCGCCGATCGCACACATGAACTGGTTGTCCTGACATCTGGCGGAAATCAAGTCACTGTTTAGTTTTATCTGTTTTGACATCTATACCTTATCTATACATAGGTACATTATTTTATGCATTATGCGATTCGTCTCAATATGGTATGGTATAGTCAACAGCATAGACGAAGAATTTTTTCGCTTACGCTGGTAGTACGGAATGTCGGTGTAACCGGGTATGAGATAGCGATACTCATGAAATCCTATACAATTTATATGAAGTGACAGTTTTGAGTCAGGTGGCCGTAGTACAAAAAAGTGGTTACGCCGATATGGACAGCAATAAGGTAGCGATCTCCTTTTTTAACTAGAGCGAATTTGATATGTGCATCTCTTATTGAGTGAATATTACAAGACATGTGCTTCCTTCTAGTGCCTTCTCTTTCTACGGTCAACAACAATTAGTCAATGAACTTTAGCGAAATTCGTGATTAAATTAATGTCGAACAAATAGATATTTTACTATTTTATATATGTTATGTGAAACAGCGTAAAATTAACTGTACCGAAATTTACTATCAATAAAATTACCTACCTACCAGAATTAAGAGGTAGGTAGGTATAAATCCGATAATAATTTTGAAGGTTACTTTCGTCACCTTTACTTTTGATGTTGACTGTACCTAGGGTTTCCAACCCTACTAAGTGTAAGTAATTATAGTATCCTACAATATTAGGGGCCCTACTACTATAATTTCGAAAAAAATATACCTATAGTAGGAAAAACTACTATATTTCTAAGAGTAAAAAAAATCATTTCGAGAATTCAAACATTGGATTCTAATAATTTTTACTTAGAGACATATAAACTTCATTCGGTCTGGATTTGACCATGTAGTTGTAGGTACTCGCTTTGCTTTCGCGTACCTGATTTCATAGCCATACAATAATAACGGCGCCATTGCATAATTACGAGCAATATTATAGATCGGTTCGTCCTTGGTAGTTAATCACATCAATTATTTAGTTCTATAATGAGCTCGCCCACGGAAGTCGGATATAAAATATCCGAGTCTCCTTCAAAGCAGCCTCCGCGCGTAGGCGCGTTGCCATGGTAACCGTCCGCCCCCGCGCCCCATGCCCCGCCGCCCCCGTGTATTGATCTGCCGACCGTAAGCCCGCCCTGAACAAAACCTGTGACACTACAGAAACTGGTCAAGTGCGAACTGAGATCCTTGCAATTAGCATTATTAGCGATCCTCGTATTTACTCGATCTCTACTTCGCAATTATTTCGAATATTTTTCGAAGGACTCGTGAAAAAAAAACCTTTTCTTTTAACTTATTCTGAACCATTCTTGCAATTTAAATTTTCAGTCAGCATTCTCATGATCATTAATTAGCCTATTATGGAGCAAACATCGATATCGCGAAAAAAAAAATCTACTCTTTCATACAAAACCGCAGTACCGTCTCGACTCAAATGTTTGCGACGGCAAATTTTTTTTATTTTTGTCGACGTTGGCTCCATATTCAAAGTTGTTCAGATTGATGGTCTGAAGCACCCCCTTAAGTATTACTAGGGTGTTTTGTTACACCCTGTATAAGTTACTACGTTAGTATACTAGTCGTTAAACATAAACGATTTCCAAATAGTTATCAACGTTATTATTAATTTCATGACTGAAACATGATTTCATTATGAATTAATAATATAATTTTTAAGTATTCAATAATCCTGCCTAAAAATAGAATTTCACGTTTCTTCCTAATTATGAGTCAATATTTTGTATCCCGAAATAATTATTGGATTCGAGCTTAACTTGATCTCAAATCTAAACTATTATAAAACTGTAACAGAAATTTGTCTGTACATTGAAGATATTTAAAAAAAAAATTACGATATGGTTTTTAGATGTCCCTGATTCCAAATCACCAATTTTTGGATTTTTTTCTGTCTGTTTGTTTGTTTGTCTGTTCGTTTGTTTGTTTGTTTGGGTGTTTGTTTGTTCGAGTATCACGCAAAAACTACTGAACCGATTTTGATGAAACTTTTTTGTTTGATAGCTTATCATCTAACTTAAAATCTGGTATATAATTTATGCGGACGAAGTCGCGGGTAAAAGCTCGTATTTTATAATGGTGAAAGAAAATACTGTCCTGTTGACTTTTTTTCGGAATATGATCCATTTGATAAACGACATCGTATAAATCAAGGCGCAAATAGAATTTGTTTAGGAACTTTTGTACTCGGACGGTTGCTTCTGACGACAGTAGGTACAAACGGGGCATTTTCAATGATAGAGTAGATGGGTAGGTATCGTGCAAGCTACGGCTAACATGGGCGAATTAAAGTCGTCTCTAGGCCAATAAGATATAATAAGTGACATTAAAATTACCCATGGTTAAGGACTTTGGGGGGTAGATCTTGAAAACGGTGATATTCAAGGATAGGTACGGTACACACAGAGACTCATCAAGCTATACAGGATGTAACAAAACACCCTAGTAATACTTAAGGGGGTGCTTCAGACCATCAATCTGAACAACTTTCACTATGGAGCCAACATCGAGAATTTAAAAAAAAAAACTGCCGTCCCATACATTTGAGTCGAGACGGTACTGCAGTTTTGTATGAAGGAGCGGATTTTTTTTACGCGATTTCGATGTTGGCTCCATAGTGAAAGTTGTTCAGTTTGATTGTCTGAAGCACCCCCTTAAGTATTACTAGGGTGTTTTGTTACACCCTGTATACAAAACTGTTGTTAATTGACTAAACTCTCAGTAATTCGATAATTCTATTATAACAATACAGCCGTAGGTATTTGTGTCAGAGTGTGGATGACGTCATTAAAGTGTTGTGAGATTTGTGATGACGTCATAATCACAAGTAATTATGGTAAGAGGAAAAGGGTCGTGGGAAAGAGGAGACGGTCGGTGACATTAAATCTGGCGCCGTTTTGTTTGCTTATGCGATATGACAGTCATCATCATCATCATCATCACAACCTATATACGTCCCACCACAGGGCAAAGACCTACCCTCAGGGAGGAGGGTATATGGGCGTTAGTCCACCAGTCACGCGTGCCCGATGCGGATTGGTGGACTTCAAATACGCATCGGAATTTCTTCTTCAGCGTACGCAGGTTTTCTCACGATGTTTTCCTTCACCGTATGAGAGCAGTCGGTATTACGTACAAACTAATTGTGGTAATGGCGTGTCATCCGTGCGATTTGGAACCTGGACCTCAAGATTGAGTTTCCATAGCTCTCCGCAGCGCGCTACCGACGCTCTATGATATGACAGTATTTGAGAACAAATTGTTGTGCGACAATTAATACGATCCGATTCAGATGTTTCAGATAGTAACTGACAACTATTCGAGGCAAGAGGTATTTTTTGGAGCATTAAAATGAATTGATTGATACTATGAATTACGCAGGTACATACATTAGGTAGTGTGTATTAGATACATTCACTGAAAAGATACAAGTCGCCTAATGATGGAAAATTACATTCCAAGCAGTGCATTGAAATAAATACAGGGATCGAGTTATTTAATTGCGTTCGGTTGCGGTAGGGCAGGAATTTTAGGAAATATTTTCTACTGGAGTAGTATTTTGAATTAATCTAACATGTTTTGGTTCTATTAGTAAATATTTGTTATAAGGTGTCGTATTGAGTTTATTTGTAATGAAATGAATCGAAATCTTTTTTAGTTTTATTTTTATGCTGCCGTTTTTTCTTCTTTTTGGGTTGTTCGTTTCTGTTTCTTTTTTTTTGTTGATCTTTTGTTGCTTGATCACGATTTTTATTGTTGAAATTTTTATGCCATGACAAATTTTTTTTTTTTTTTTTGTCATTAGTAGTGGAATTTTCATCAATCTTTATAAGTACTAAGAGACATTTTTATTCCTTGTCATTATGTGGTCATAATTCATTTTAGACAATAGTCGCCTAAACAGATTTTTTCCCGAATAAAACCGATAAATGCCTGTAGGAATTGTTATTAGCAACATTTTGAAAGATCAATTCGATATTTTTTGACAACGCAGACGAATTTGCTCAATCTTCCAATTAGCTAAAACAGGTAATAAATAAAGCAGAAGGTTCACTCACTTGCCCTTGGTGCAGTTGGTCTCGTCGGAGTTGTCGCGACAGTCGTTGTCGCCGTCGCACTGCCACTCCCGCGGGATGCACAACCCGTTGCCGCATTGAAACTCCTTTGATGTACAGTTTGCTGCTCCAGCTACGAATTAGAATGCGAATTAACGTCTAATCTTCTAAACATTTTAATTTATGTTGCTATATCTGAGATTAATTGACTTCGACACAAACGCGACACAACAACTACTCAAACTGAAAGTCCTTACAGCAATGAGTCTCGTCGGAGTAGTCGCCGCAGTCGTCGTCTCCGTCGCAGAGCCACTCGAGCGCGATGCACACGTTGGTGCCGTGGCACACGGTGCGGTTCAGATGCTCGTCGCACGCCGGCGCACACCCGCCTCGTTCTAACTACTTACAGCAATGAGTCTCGTCGGAGTAGTCGCCGCAGTCGTCGTCTCCGTCGCAGAGCCACTCGAGCGCGATGCACACGTTGGTGCCGTGGCACACGGTGCGGTTCAGATGCTCGTCGCACGCCGGCGCACACCCGCCTCGTTCTAACTACTTACAGCAATGAGTCTCGTCGGAGTAGTCGCCGCAGTCGTCGTCTCCGTCGCAGAGCCACTCGAGCGCGATGCACACGTTGGTGCCGTGGCACACGGTGCGGTTCAGATGCTCGTCGCACGCCGGCGCACACCCGCCTCGTTCTAACTACTTACAGCAATGAGTCTCGTCGGAGTAGTCGCCGCAGTCGTCGTCTCCGTCGCAGAGCCACTCGAGCGCGATGCACACGTTGGTGCCGTGGCACACGGTGCGGTTCAGATGCTCGTCGCACGCCGGCGCACACCCGCCTCGTTCTAACTACTTACAGCAATGAGTCTCGTCGGAGTAGTCGCCGCAGTCGTCGTCTCCGTCGCAGAGCCACTCGAGCGCGATGCACACGTTGGTGCCGTGGCACACGGTGCGGTTCAGATGCTCGTCGCACGCCGGCGCACACCCGCCTCGTTCTAACTACTTACAGCAATGAGTCTCGTCGGAGTAGTCGCCGCAGTCGTCGTCTCCGTCGCAGAGCCACTCGAGCGCGATGCACACGTTGGTGCCGTGGCACACGGTGCGGTTCAGATGCTCGTCGCACGCCGGCGCACACCCGCCTCGTTCTAACTACTTACAGCAATGAGTCTCGTCGGAGTAGTCGCCGCAGTCGTCGTCTCCGTCGCAGAGCCACTCGAGCGCGATGCACACGTTGGTGCCGTGGCACACGGTGCGGTTCAGATGCTCGTCGCACGCCGGCGCACATCCCGCCTCGTCCTCGGCCTCCGCGCACTCCGCTACTCCGTCGCAACGCTTCTCCATTGGGATACATGTGCACGATATCTAGATAGAAGATAAATAATGTTCATTACAATAATAGATAAATAAATAATAATAAATATCTTGGGACATATTCATCTCTAGTCCCATTGAAAGTACCAGAATCTAGCCCGGACTTGTTAGAATACGATATACAGGGTCCTACTTAATATGCTGACGGTGTTCAGACCATAATAAACAACTTTCTCTACAGAACCAATAATGTCGCAAGCGCGGAAAAAAATAATCTTCTATTCCCATACGTACATACCTATGCATGAGCTATGTATGAAACAGCTGATTTGATTTTCGCGATTTCGATGTTAGTCCCATAGAGAAAGTTATTCAGTTTGATGGCCTGATCATCCCCTTCAAAAACCGTTACCATAAATAAAGGATCCTATATAAAATAAAATAAAATCGTTCATATGGAGTGGCCCTAAGGGGCTCACTGCTATTTAGTCAAAGACTAAGACAAGAAGGCACTGATGGCAATTAAAATCTACACGAGTTCTTCATAACGTAGCGTACCTACGTATTCATCTGAAACAGTCTACCAGTGGGAGTATGACGTCGTGTTTTCGAATGCTTGACGTCACAGACACCCTATTGTGTGAAACGGAGCGGAATATAAATTACCTGACACGAGAAATGTTGCTTGAGGCATGGTTGGTGGCAGCCACCGTCATCCTCGTGGTCTTCAATGTCGTCGGCGACTACTAAAGCATCTTTGTCGTACACTGAGCGATCTGGGAACATTCAATTTTAAGGGTTTTGTCTGTAGAGATATTAATTCCTAGCTAATTTAAAACGTTTTAGAATTTTTAGGGTTCCATACGCAAAGGGTGAAAACGGGACCCTATTAAAAAACTAAAAATTATGTGTCCGGCCGTCATCCAAAAAACTAGTTTTTATCGACGTTTTTTCTTCTCGCTTTACTATAAACAAGTTTATAGTTCGCTGCTATTTACGAAACAAATTGTGTTGCATAACAGGAATTAATTCATTGGCTCACACTTGGTTGGCCGGTTTTTTTGTGTTGTTTTACTTTAGATTTTCTCTATAATCACACCAAGTTCGACGCTTATATGTATGAGGGCGCCGCCCACCTTATAAAGTCCGTTACCCTCAGAAAAATCTAAAGTATTGAAGAAACAATTACATCCCATCAAAAACCTTTCATGTAAAAAAAAATGGCCAAGACTCACAATCCTTTTACTCTTAAAAAGTTATGACATCATAATACGTTACATTATACGTTATGACGTCAAGCCAAGTATAGAGTTAGGTCATCAGTTCATCTCGGTCTAATAAAGTTAGAAGGCTTGGCCGACATCCATGTAGAGCTAATGCCTAAGTCATTACTACATCTTAGTCTTTATTTTGTCATTTAGATTGACTCTACATGGGATGACGATGTCAGCGAAGCCTTTTATTAGACCGAGATGAACTGATGACCTTACTCAAAACTTGGCTTGAAATGTAATCTCACAACTTTTTAAGAGTAAAAGGATTGTGAGTCTCGGGTCTTGGCCACTTTTTTTTACATGGCAATGTTTTTGATGGGATAAAAGTACGGGTGTTGTTGGGTTTTTCGGATCGATTCAGATTTTAGTCTGTTCGATTTCCGGGTGTAGAAACCGTATTTTCGCAAATCTTTGAATAAAGTTTTGTTTCTCTTTAAAAATAAAGGAATGTTTCCATTGAGTAAAATTTTCTATCTCTATTACCTATTTATAGAGTACTTTCCCAGGTGGCACTAAAAAATAAATTCGAACCTGTATAGTGATCGCAACTGGCTAAAAATCTACGAAACTTGGCATGAGCCATTCTGTGAGCCATGAGCCATAGACGAAGAATTTTTGCACGAGCGTTTATATTTTGTTTATATTCGTTTCGTCTCTTTTATGAAAATTTCACACATGTTAGCTGTCAGTTTGTTTTCAAATGTGCAATATTGGTCTTTTCTAGCAAGATAAATTTCCAAGAAATAAAGGAAGGTGAGTGAATTTTTTTGTAATTTATGCCTGGTTTATGTTTACGCAAAAATGCAAATAATTTTTAGCTCCAGAAAAGTGTTTTTTTTTCTAAATAGTGTTTAATTATTTATGGAAAATATCGATATCGATGTTTTTGATGATTTCATAATATTTTAATGTTTTTATTTTAAGGTGTCAGAAGTGGGTTCAAATTACAGGAAACGAAGAACACACCCAATGGCACACATACCTACCTACCAAATAAAACAATGTATTATTTGAAATTATGTTAGCTTCAAATCTTTGTGATTTAAAATAAATGTTTTAGTTTGAAAATTCTACAGTATAGTTATTAACTCAACAAAAAATACTGTTTCTGTTTGAGTGGTTTGATTGACATCAATCCATCACCAAGACATAAATAATTATTTCAATAAGCAGCATACTTTTTTATTCCCCATAATTATCGACATCGGTAGATATTCAAATACAGCACATCACTACATTAAAATAATTTGACATGATGACTCTACGTTGGCTATGAATGATATCCACGAAGTATTTGTAGCAAAGAGATTATAAAGAGATCCTTCCTCTGAGATTTGTAGGTAAAGTGAGCACTAAGAAGTTTGAAGTTTGGACAAACTTAACTTTGCGGTGAAAAAGTTTTTCTCCTATATTATCGATCTATTCGATCTATACCACGGTTGATGCTCCAACTGAAAATGTAAGTTTGTAACCGAAAAATATGTTTTTATGCTATTTTTTATGTGATATGACTACAAATTAACTATTTTCGATTTTGTTCCCTTACTTGTGCTTTAAGACCTAGCTTCTGTCAACGGGAAGTACCCTATAAGTTTTTGTTTGCGAGCTGCTAGTATGAAAATTCGATAACAAATGTTCGTATCTTTTGATTCAGTTGACTTGGAAGCTTGAATTTTTTACTCCACCACGGGACCGGAGATCTTAGTATTTGTTATTAATTTCAACTTGATACCACCACCCGTTTCTGAGAAAAAGGGTCTTGACAGACAGACAGACAGACGGACAACAAAGTGATCTTATAAGGGTTCCGTTTTTTTCCTTTTCAGGTACGGAACCCTAAAAACCGGTCAAGTGTGTGTCGGTCTCACGCTTAAGGTCCTGGAGAAAACAACACTTTTTTGTAAGTCAATATGTATGGTACGAAACCCTCGGTGCGTGAGTAGCTCGACTCGCACCTGACCCGGTTTTATTATAGATTATCATAAGCCATTGCAAAGATATGCTACTTACGGTGCCAGGAATCAACTCGTGTGTATGGACTGTGGGGTCTGAAGCCGGGCGCCTGTATGGGCACCGGTCCGCCGCCGGCCGCCGGGGGCTGGTATGGCGGCACGCGGCCGAGCGGGGACCGCGGGTCGGCTGATTCGGCCGTACCGTTCGCCGGACGCGGCGCCGCCATCGCTGGCGGTTCGTCCGCGTTCACTAAACGAACTATTTATTGTAAAAACTGTGGAGCCCCATGGCATAAATAACAGGTTCTTCACTTTAATTATTTTTTTGGCTTCCTCTATGCCGCTCTTTCTGCTTCATGAGTTCAGATTTCTTCTTCATCATAATTGATTACTCTAAAGCAGGCACTTCACTCTCGCAAGATCTTTCAAGGAAAAATACTACGGCTTATGACGCTACGAGAACAATGAAGAGCATCCACAATCTCGTTCTCGGCTGTTCTCGGCGAGAAAGTAGTGCCCGCATAATGCAGAGCGTGATGCTAGCTCTCTCTCTAGCGGATATAACAGCACTATCCTTTCTTCATATTTTTTATATTTCAGGAGACTTAAGGGCTCGTTCAGGGAGATGCGCGGCGCGTTGGGCGGCGCGTAGCGCGGGCAATTAATCTTTGACAATTTGACGCGTGTGACAAAGCTTCTCCTTCATCGCTCTATACATCGCCGTAATTTTGTGTTTCCGGCAGCCCGCTCCGCGCACCGCGGCGCCTGACACCTCGCGTCTCCCTGAACGAGGCCTAAGGAAGCCACGGAGATTATAATAAACCATAACATCTATCTGTACGAAGGTAATATCTTTTGAATGGGTAAAATGATTTAAATTTCATATGTAATGTATTTCTGGAAATGAACCTACTAAGCTGAACATGGTGTCCACTCACCGCATAGCCATAGGAAGGTGACGAAAGTGATGTAAATAGCGACAGGTGCCGGCATGGTGGCGGCTCTGGTTCACCGGGTGCGAGTGTGAGCAGGCGCGCGCATCACCTAGGTGACCTGCGCGGGCGCCGCGCGAGCGCCCCTCACCCGCGGGGGCTGCACCATGGCTCGCCAACTCGATACCCACACACACTTATCTGCCAAGGTATACTTTTGCTATAGGACAGCATAAACAAGCAAACAAGTGTTTTAAATAATAGCACAATAATTGTACGGTTTTACCCGGGACTAATTAAGAATTGTTCTTTTTTCGGTATATTATTTAAGAGCCAAATTGGAGTCTAGAAATATAACATTTAAAAAAATCACGTACGCATTATGCAACAACCCCAAATTTAGAAGAAAATTTATCTCGTTCTAAAAGACCTGATGGTAACTTTTTTTTTCAAATTTTTAAGCCTTTTACCATTAAGTATACACTCTTTAAACACTGAGTAAATATATTTTTGTCTACTTAGAAAGCTTTGAAAAATACATTTGTACTCATTATTAAAAATTCAATTTTATTGCTCAAAAGTCAATTATATTGTTTTTTTTCTTTTTTTTTCTTAGCCTATTTTATCCCACTGCTGGGCAACATTTAAATAAGTGCATTGGTATTATTATTATTGAATTAACAGCTTTCCGGGAGAAAGAATTTTTATTTCTGTGGTTCGTAGCCAATTTTTTTTATTTATTTTCAGGTAAGTAGTCTTTTTGTCACAATGGTGCCGGTTACAGTTTAAAAGTGGTATGATTTTATCAATTACCTAATAAATGCATTTTCAGTGGCCTAATAAATAATATTTGTTCCTAAAATAGGAGATCTGTCACCTAAATTTAATCACCAAATAATATTAAAACGCTTACCTAAATATTACCTAAATAAGGAATTACTTGGAAATAATAATCAATCATCAAATAATTATATTGGGTTTTAATATAGTAAAAGTGTCACTTAAACTGAATCACCAAACAATATAAAAAGGTTACCCTAAAAATTTATTTTAAATCACTGGAAAATAATATTGGAAGGACTGGCGTGTCGAGGCACTAGGAAATAAAAATTTAACACCGAAGGCTATTGCAAGCTATTGAGTTTGATACGGCAATCAGCCTAACAATAGCAATTCGGTTCTGGCAAGAAACCTAACACGCTGTGGTCGCAAGAAACCTAACATGCTCGTCGCTTCGCTCCTCGCAACCTATACTAACCAACTGAGTTGGATACGGCTACGGCGACCAGCCTTCGCCGAAATAACTTTTCAAAAAATTGTATCTCGAAAACTAAGCATTTTTAAGGAACTGATCTATTTATTAGGTGACAGATCTATTATTTTGATGATTGACTTACTTTTTAGAGGACAGATCTTATTTTCAGGCTATAGAAAAAAGTGATCAAACTATAATTTAAGATAAGTACAATTTACATTTAATCTGATTATTTATACTTAGAGACAGTTTTGATAAATATGATGACTAATATATTTCTTGGGGATACATATTATTATTAGGGTATTGCAGATTAGTGACAAATCTTAACTTTGGTGACAGAAAATATTGTTCAAAGCTGCCTGTCCACTAATCAGGAGCTCGGGCGAGATCGGCCGCGCCTCGCCCGAGCTCCTGATTGGTTAAAAAAACACAGCTACACAGCTCGCACAGCTTCAATGGACAGGCACCCTAATGCATAATTACTTCCCACTCCTCCTAACAAAACTCCGTAAATTGACTGGGCTATTTAGAAGAAAGTGAATTTTTTCACTTGTCTAGGCAAATGATTTCAAGCAACGTAACATTGCTTTCTCTCTGCCTTGTCTTCGTCAAGAAGAACGCGGGTCGTGTGACGTGGCGGATAAGGAGTGTTGTAAATCAGGAACACGACACGAAACGACCGCCCGCGCTGGATCCGTGCCGTGTTTGGTGTGTCCTATTTCATACAGTCTGCTCTATTTCATACAAAAAAGAGGGCCCATCGACGATCCGCCTCGCTCAAGACCCGCGTTCTGTTTGAAGAAGACTTTAAATTTGATTTTATGGGTCACAGGCATTTTACCTACCCGCCAATCTGTACCCGTATGGTTGATGTCCCTTCCATTCTTAGTATTGTAATTTACAGAATTATTAGAATGTATCCTAATGTATACAGGGTGTAAGTGACTTTCACTATGGAGCCTACCTCAGGAAACGCGAAAAAAATCTGCTGTCCCATACATTTGCGTCGGGTAGTTGCAGCAGTTTTGTTATGGGACCGCAGATTTTTTATCGCGTTTCCTGAGGTAGGCTCCATAGTAAAAGTTGTTCAGTTTGATGGTCTGAGTTCACAGTTTCAGTATTTGCTAGGCTGTCACTTACACCCTGTATAAATGGACAGATAATAATTATTTCCTAAGATGATAGATTCCTGGTTGATTTCGACTACGGCGACTGTTAATCTTTACAGCAAAGCAGTCGGGTACCTACGCAGGATATTTTGAAGTGCGCCTAAGTGTATGCTATATGCAAAGATGCATTCTCTCGTGCCCCCTTCTAAATCTTATGGAACGGGAGACCGATACGACCAGAGGTGGGGTCAGATGCAGTGGCTATAACCGGCAGCTATGCAGTTTGGGCGTCCTCTCAAAATAACAAGAACTAACTACATCGTCGTACCTCTTAGTCGTATCTTCTCAGCATATTCAATTATTTAATATTGTTTTCACTGCACACAGGAAATTCAAAACCTCAATAAAAGAGCGTTTGCAAGGTGGATTGAACTACTAAAAATAAAAATATTGAAATTATTCCAAAAGCTGCTTTACGGAATTATCTATATTTATTTATAAAACAGTTCCGTGACAGACTGACTAACCAACTACCTGAATGACAGACAAAGCACAGCCTCAACCTCTGAAGATTGAAACATGAAAATAGGAAGCTAGGTATAGAATCTACGGAGGATTAAGTGTACCTATATAATAACATGGGTCGCTAAGGGTATGGTTAATTTACAATCTAAGTAATAAGTGTTTATCTAATTAGAGATGAAAACTATATCTACAACGCTACAACGTTAAATTTTAACAATTGTCACCTGCATCTGCTTTATTCACCAACGACTGTATCGTAACTTGTCACTCCAACGATCATTAACTTTTATTGACTGATTGATCAATGATCATAATAGTTATAAACACCTAGAACTTTTGCTATAAACTAAAGTACGTGGCCGAAAAATATGGATGGCAAAGTGGAGCTTAAAGTAGCCATATTGAAAATAGGTAGGGTGTGTAACGCATGCGTGGTGGGAAGGCGGCGCTACGGGCTACTTGTTGATCCAGTTTTCATTCAAGACGCAGCTCTCCGCGCATTCTACGCAGTTAGCCGACTTTGTGCCTGCATAAGATTTATTAGTTTTGCAATGCTTGCAATTTAGTTTTTTTATGGTTACGATATGCGCCAAGTACTTATACGTACCTTTGATTATTTTCGACACATGAGAGACAAATTTAAGAGTCGATGATAAGGATACGAATGATGGAAGTACTATAAAGAAAATGGCTGTTACACCCATCGCATCGATCTCTTTCTGGACTTATCACAACTATAGCAAATCTCTATCATACAAAAATGAATCCCTATTTCCCTTGGTCACGACATCACTCGAAAACGGCTAGACCGATTCCGATGAAACTTTGGTGGGTTGTTGTGCACATGCCAGAGAAGGTTTATAAACAAAAAAACGGCCAAGTGTGTGTTGGGTAAAACTCTGAAGCGGTACGAAGTTCGCTGGGTCAGCTAGTTGTTAATAAATATCGTTCTTGTTGAGTACTTAAATAAGTACTGTAAGTAAGTAAGTACTTTGATATATCTTTATGTTTTACAACTGGTTATATTTCTAACGTAAATTCTTTGTGCACAGATGTTCACCAGATGTTCATGAAATAGCTAGAGTCCTTGAGTCGGGACAAGCAATGACGAGAATCAAAAATATAAGGTCTATATTTTTGTATAATTAGTTTTTGAGAGTTAAGCGGTTATACCAAAACACGCTAAGAACCCGTTGTAAATGTTTAATTTTAGATTTTAGTATCTATTAACAAACGTATAAGTTATTTGTATCAGTAAAAAAAATGCACCACAATATTTTTTAATACGTAACAAGATTCCGTTTAATTAAATAGACAAGTGGGTATACTCTTCCATTTCACGTGTTCTATTTAAAGAAAGTATTGCTCAATTTAGGAAACTTTTATATTAGAAAGACTAGACCACAGAATAAGAAAGAGTATCTATTTTCTATTAAGTACTACATAACTAGACAGCAGCTTAGACTTCTTTAGACTTTTTTTTCGTAAAGAAACATTTTTATTCCAAACATATTTATACCTACTGGGGTCATACAGTTTCGAAAACTGTCGTAGCGATGCATGCTGGTGCGAAAAACTTTTTAACTCCCTCATAAGTCGCGAAAACCGTTGTAGCGAAGCACGCTGCTGCGATGAACTTTTTTATACTGCTCCTATTCCTATATTGGTAGGTATTGAATTGATATTCACATTGTGTAACCTACATGTACGTTGTACCTACTCTAATGAGTAATAAAAAATCTGTGAAGAACATTTACGATGTTAATTTACTTGTGGTCTATTTTATTTAGCTTGTCTCTGGTCTCTACATTTCGTTGGTGTCACGTAAATTCGCGGTTGTTCAGCCATAACACCGTATTATGTGGAGACAAGGATTTATAATACCTATGCATTACCTATGCTAGCTTCCTGGGTGGAGATTTCAGTAAAAGATTGTTTATAATCTCTTTTATTTGTGTTATTATAATGTTATCTCTCATTTTTAAGTAACAGGAACCTACGCTACGACAGGCCCAGATAAAACTAAGAACATTAATCTATTGAAGAGGATGGGATGGACGAGACCTTTTGTTGTTAAAATTAAACTTTTTCATTTCTTTCATAGAAGCAATCATATTTTCCGTCAGCTCAAAATAAATAAGTAATCTTAATAAAAAAACATACGTATACAGGTACGTGCATACAGGGTGTAAGTGACAGCCTAGTAAATACTGAAACAGTGAACTCAGACAATCAAACGGAACAACTTTCACTATGGAGCCTACCTCATGAAACGCGAAACAAAATCACCTGTCCCATACATTTTAGTCGAATAGGTACAGCAGTTTTGTATGGGACAGCTGATTTTTTTCACGTTTCCTGAGCTAGGCTCCATAGTGAAAGTTGTTCAGTTTGAAGGTCTGAGTTCACCATTCCATTTGCATTACACCATGTATACGTACGTACCTAATAAAATGTAAAATTAAACCTTTTTGACCCGAATTTCCTCCTGATTATGAGGATTAAAAAAATATAACGTTACTGATAACTTCTACGTAACGCGGAGTTAGATTTTGATTTAAATTGTGTTAATAAAGGAGAGTATTATGCCTCCTATAATAATCGCCATCAATTCCGAATCTTCAGAATCCTCAAAGATGATAGCGTTACCTGTACCTAGTACTTAAATCTATGCCTGAACCTAGTACCTACTTATTAGACACCTACATTTAGTATTATTTCTAGTTAAAGATATTAATAGACTTCGCAGCGTCGTCGCGCCGTGTTTCTCAGACCTCCCAACTTAAGATGATTGATGATGATTTCTTAAAGCAGCTAAAAGACGCCTGATTCTCAAACATTTTGTTATTAGATCATTTTACCTACCTACGTACATAGATCGTCATCCGAAAATTTATTCCTTAATGTTTTATTATGGCAATATTTAGCAAATACGTATGAAAATTTAACGATCAATACGGGGGAGGGGGTGACTGCGCGTTGGCTTGCGCCCACGCCCGCCCCCGGGCCGCTTCACCCCTCCTTTCACCCCTTGCCCACCGAGAGCCCGAAATTCAACACCTACCGCCCACGGTCCTGGCCATGAAATTTCAATTCTACGACGTCAAAGTCAAACATCAATTCAATACTACCTACTGAATACACTCAACTTTTTGCACCACCTTCGATGGAAGGTATTGGGTGGAGGTTTATGAGGATAGATATTGAGTTTATCTCTAGCAAAGTCTTTTTAAACATATATAAAGCCTTGCTTACATAAATTGATCCACTAGTATATTAAAATATTTATAACACACCTAGAACTACCTTAAATAAAACGACAGGATGGCATCATCGGCGAACCGGCGCACAACACCCAAACACTTATCTATCTGGAAATCCAAATCGTCACTTCACTGCACTGTAATCAACTGATCGCTTAGCTAATTCCATAGAAAAAAATCCTTATAATTTGGTTGGAACAAAAGGCGGAGACGTATTCGGTAATGGTCCGTCCGCGCAACTGGGATATGTCGGGTGAGCTGGTCCCTTCCTACCCCCGCGCCCTCCTGCGTGCGCCCCGCGCTGTCTGCGCCAACTCAATGAATGGAGCCCACCTTGCTTCTATAAAAGTCCCTTTCAACAGTCGACTACATCTGTATTGTAACGGCTACTGAGAATAACGCTCCAAAATAGATAAAGTTAATAGTAAATTTATATATAAGTATTTGAATAACATCATCGATTTTATAGACATTTTTTTATACGAACTAAGGTACGATTTTATTTTTGTTGCACTGTAAAATTCTAATTTTAGTAGGTCAATGCAATTAGGTTTATAATTGAAAAAAGACAAATTAATGTCAAATTGTACTATTATCTAAACTATTATAAAACTGTAACAGAAGTGTGTCTGTACATTGAAGATATTAACAAAAAAAAGATTACGATATGACTTTTAGATTCCAAATCACCAATTTTTTGATTTTTTGTCTGTCTGTTTGTTTGTTTGTTTGTTTGGGTGTTTGTTTGTTCGAGTATCACGCAAAAACTACTGAACCGATTTTGATGAAACTTTTTTTGTTTGATAGCTTATCATCTGACTTAAAATCTGGTATATAATTTATGCGGACGAAGTCGCGGGTAAAAGCTTTATTAATAAAAGGAAAATATGTGTTCTGATTATGTATTATTTATTATTATTATTTATTTCCTTTATTACACAAAAATTGTTTTAACATTTTGCAGCTTGCTTTTTTTGCTTGTGCAGCTTTATTAAATTAAATTACCTACTATATAGTTTACCCGCGACTTCGTCCGCATGGGTTCTCGTCATCGTAGGGAGATAAATGATATAACCAGACTTTAAGTCTAATCATAAGCTTTCAGGAGCAAAAATCATGAAAATTTAGTTTAATTGACCCATCCAAAAAAAATATGTCTAAGTAAGTGTATTTCACTTGTAGAGCCTTTATTATGAATTTAAAATGTTGTAGGTAAATAATTAACCAGACCCCAATCAGATATGTTTCATATCTATTGATAGGTACACTGTTATTAAGCAAAAAGTTTTACTTTGATACGTATTAAGGGGTAATTAAGTACCTGTGTGTAAGTGTGGTAAGCATAAGTTACAAACGATGTACAAACCCAACTTGCACTTAAATAAATGAAAATAGAAAAGCTCACCATTCTGTTAACATTCTCCTACTTATCTAATTCGTTAGATGGCGATAGGCGACTTCCAAACTTAATACATTTTCAGGTCACCCTCCTGAAAATGAAATCTGAAGAAATCTCTTGCAGTAACTGTAACCACACGCTGCTCAAAGATGGCGCCCACAACTTGTGGTTAGCAAAAGCTTCAAATCATGTTGAAATCCAAGCTGGATATTTTTTTCACTAAATAATATTTGCATTTTATCTTCAGGCCCAACTTATCACACTGACCATGTTTGAAAACTAAAAACATAAATAGTCTAAAAAGAAGAGAAGTAAGTTTTTTTACCAAAGCAATTTTATGGGTTTTTTTCTTAGACTATGTCATATACTACGTTTTTTATTGTGTTTTTAGCATGTGCTTTTCACCTATATACTTAAATCTGACTTAAATACAGGGTGTAACAAAACACCCTAAAGTAACTTCAGACCATCAAACTGAATAACTTTCACTATGGAGCCAATGTCGAGAAAAAAAAAAAAATCTGCTGTCCCATACATTTTAGTCGAGTCGGTACTGCAGTTTTGTATGGGACAGCAGATTTTTTTTATTTTTTCTCGATGTTAGTTTATGTTAGTTGCCGAAAAAGATTTTAATAATAAGTTCAATCATGTGTTATACCTTGTCGTTCAACTTCTGTTCATTAAATAATTACTATCTAAGAATGTAGTACCTACCTACTTATTTCAGTTTATAAATTAAATTAAATAAAAATAATTAATAAAGACTACACTACACTAAACAACACAACACATAGGTATAATACAGAACTGATGAACACGTCGAACGCCTTAGGTCACAATAACAATATAAAGTCTTATTATTTTGAGACGTAGATATCTGGGTAAGAGTCAAGAGATCATCAACAGACATAAATAAAATACTTTTTCGATAATAAACTTTATTTTTACAACGTTGTCTTATCATAAACTATTGGCTTTTCAATCTTTTTCTAATATAAACATCAATTTATCTAATTGTCGATCATTCCATATTTACAGCAATCATAATATTTCCATATGTTTCTATTTTACATTTAAATACTATCTATCGATGAATAAATTCAGGATATCGTATAATTTATTTGCTTACCTATTCAAAAGATTTAAAGCCTGGTTTACCACTACTGAATAAGTTCTTAAAAGATTATCTGACAGATCGTTTAAAATACCTACTTATTTCTTATGAAAGACAAGTCAAATAACGTATCAAGAATTTAGTATTAATAATTTTATTCAGAAGTGGTAAAACAGATTTAACTAGTAGTTAACAAAATTTGGTTGCACCGAAGACACATTTAATTTCTAATTTCAAAACTATTAATTAAAATTAAATTCGTATCCTCCACATAACATCCTCTTAATTCTAATCGAGTTATCAGAAAACGCAGGAATGGCAGAAAATACATAATATACATGTGGTTTCAGCTAAGTATTGCATTAGTGTGTTATACAAAGTGTTAATGAATTAGCGCAAACCTCATACACCCCAACTGATTTATAACAAAATAATTAGATTGAAACAATAATTTCATTATTTTTATAGTTAAAATTTAAAGTTATTCGCATTTTAAGTTTTGAGGCAAAAATGATTTGTTATTTTTATTTATTTATTTTATTTTAATACTTTATTGTACACACGGAAATATACATAAAAACAACATAATAGACAACTTTACAAATACAAAGGGCGAGCTTATCTCTAAAGAGATTTCTTCCAGCAAACCCGAGACAGAGAGAGAGCATAGAAAGTGAGGCAGGCATAGTGTGCACTTTTAACGAATAAAACAGTATTTATGACTAATAAATACATATTACATAAAGATACATGTATATATACTTACATATTTTATATATATACAAATATATACGGAATGATAAATAAATAAATATACCTACTAGTTTATTGAAGAGAGAGATAGTGATCTTTGACTTGTTTTTTGAATGAAGCAATAGTTTGACAGTCTCTTATTTTAAACGGGAGAGAGTTCCAGAGCCGGACTGCATGGACAGTGAAGGAATAGGAATAGAAATCAGTGGAGTGTGATGGGATATTAAGGAGGGTACGAACATGGGATCTACAGGGTTTGTCAGAAGGACGGGAGAAGGAGAAGCGTTCGCGAAGGTAGCTAGGAGCAGAAGGATTGTGGAGGGTGTTGTACAGGAGAGAAACAATATGAGAGTTCCTACGATCACGAATAGGAAGCCATTTTAACTGCTTCCTGTATTCGGATACGTGATCGTATTTGCGCAAACCAAAAATGAACCGGATACACAAATTTTGGAGCCTCTCCAATTTGTTAATGAGTTCTTCTGTTGCATCCAGATAACATACATCAGCATAATCGATGATAGGAAGGATGAGGGATTGGGCTAGGGAGATTTTGGTTTTAAGGGGAAGGAAATTTTGGAGATGCTTGAGGGAATGAAATGAGTAATGTACCTTCTGACTAACCTTGTTTATGTGGGCCGACCAAGATAAGTAGGAATCGAAAATGACCCCAAGATTTTTGGCAGTAGTACTAAAAGGAATGGTAACACCATTGTAGAGAACAGGAGGAATGACATACTCACGGAGACGGTTGGACATGTATCTGCTTCCAATAAACATAGACTGTGACTTGGCGGGGTTGACCATTAGACCAAACGAGTCAGCCCAGGTTCTAATACGCTCTAAGTCCTTGTTAATCTCATCGATGGTATCTGAGATGTCATCAGCCTTGAAGTGACGATAGAGTTGGAGATCATCGGCGTATAGATGATAATTTGAAGAAATGACAGTGGTGATAGTATTAATGAAAATGGAGAAAAGAAGAGGAGATAGGACGCCACCCTGAGGAACGCCTGCAGTGAGATCACACCAGTCAGAGGAGACCCCTTCCGGGCGGACACACTGCGAACGTCCTCGAAGATATGAATTGAACCAAGCATTTGCTGGCGGTGAAATATTAAGAGATTGAAGGATACCAAGGAGTACATCAAAGTCAACAGAGTTAAATGCACTGCTGAAATCAAGAAGGATAAGTATTGAAAGCATTTTATTTTCCATCGCCAACCGAATGTCATCAGAGACTTTAAGGAGAGCCGAAACGGTGCTATGCCCAGGACGGAAGCCGGATTGTAGAGGATTTAGTAAGTGGTTGGAGCAAAGGAATGATGCTAATTGCCTGTGGACAATGAGCTCAAGCACTTTGGAGAGGAAAGGAAGAATAGAGATAGGACGAAAGTGTGAAAACAAGGTAGGGTTGGAAATTTTAGGTAAAGGAAGCACCAATGCTTGTTTCCAAGCAGAAGGAAAGGAACCTGAAGTCAAGGAGAAGTTGAAGACGTGGGTTAGGATGGGAAGTAGTTCGGGTAGGATAAGGGTGATCATGCGTGAGCACACGTTATCATTTCAGCACTGAAAGAAAGTGCTATGTACTCATGGATACATTTTTATAATCTTGTTTTGGTAGTAAGTAGTGAGTGTGCCCGTGCGGTGGGTTCACATCGGGTTCAGAAAATTTAAAATTTTACAAGCGAATTATTTAATATTTTGAAAAAAATTACCTATGTTGAAACCATGATCATTTGACTCTGCTCTAGATTCTAAACAAACTGCTTTCTAGTTTTGCGTTAATTCATTAACACGTTGTATAGGTGATACCTTGTTGGTAGGTATGCATTTGCACCTAAAGGAGTTACGGAAACGTTTTTTCGTTAGAAAACATATTATTGTATTAAATTCTCCTTTAACATGAAATATATTGAAATGAATCGTATCGAAACAAATATATTTGGCGTTATTTTTAAAGTCACTTATTCATATCATCCAATTGTTGCGCATTTTTACAAATAAGTTAAGAAATTGGCAGTTTTAGTATATATACTTATAACATGCGATTTACTATAACATCTAAATACTTACATTTAGTTCTACGGAAAAACTTTTTAACGCGTACATTTTTGGCCATTTCATTTTCACGAACTCAAAATGGCTTGCACCAAAAAGTAATTTAGGCCTAATCATGTAAATATAATGCTGTCACTGTCATCGATATGAGCAGTGTGAGAGACAGCGCTATCTCTAAAATACTTGTTGGTACAGGCCAGGAGTGCGATTTTTTAATTTCATACGTTGAATTCAGCGGTTGAAAATGTATGGAGATACGCATCTTTCTACTGCTGATTTGACTTTCAAAAATCGCACTCCTGGAGTATGATTTTTTAATGCCAAATCAGCAGTAGAAAGATGCAGGTCTCCATAGTAATATTGATATTTTCAACTACTGAGTTCAAAGAATCAGATTCAAAAATCGCACTCCAGGTCTATACATAAAAATACAAATGTTTTAATTTAAGTATTCAACCCTTTAAGTATATAATTTTTTTATAGTGGTAGAATTTAATAATCAAACTTAACTTCAGGAGCCTTTGACCTTATTAGTAGGTAACTTTTGCCAACACTTTTTTTGTTTTGAGGTCTTATGAAACCTTCGACAATGATGCTAATTATGGGTCACTTTGTACTTATTTTAAATCAGATTGTGTCAATAAATCACATAAGTTTTACTTCATTACAAAAAAAACTTTAATATGACCACAAGAATTGTTACAGCTATCCCCCTCTTCGTAATTTTCATTATATTGAAACTGAATCTATCTTCCATACCATCTTCACACACTCATAATTATGCAACCATTCAAACCTTCATATACCTTCATCGCTTATAAAATATATGTACCCAAACCTTACAATAAATGTTCGAAACATTCACAGAAAGCATCCGCTTCATTCTCGTCCAAAGTGACAGACCAGGCAAGCATCTGGACCATGGGAGTACCCAGTTTTTAGGAAATCAGGAATTAAGAATGCAGGTCAGTATTCATAATTAGCCAGCTAAGTTAACGGGGGGCGCAGGGTGCTCCAGGGAAGAAGATGTCAGATCCAGGGTGCGGCAGCTGAATCTTACATGCCCCTCCCCCGTCCTCCTGGGTACGCCCATGATCAGGGGTAGAACGAGGTTAAATTGCTCTAGCATCAGGGTCATGCACGAGCCATGCTTTAAGGTCAGTTGAGCTATCCCTTTCCTAATGTTTACTGAATGTTTACAACCCGACCAGTCTTGATTCAGCTCGCAATCACTCGGATGAGAAGTAAGCGGCAGCTTTACATTACAGAATCGTAAATATCCAAAGATTTTCACGAAGAATCAAAATCTCTATCTAATCGTATCAATTCCATAAGCATAAGAAATTCAATCAAATATGTAGAAGACCCAGTACACCGCGTTGAAGATGAGGAAGCAGACCGGGAATATGACCCGGGAGTAGGTGTCGATGACGTTGACGTCGTGGATCTTGGGCATGGACTCCTTGATGACGGTGGCGCCGCGACGGAGCGCGTGTATCATCTTCGGCTTACCCGTCGAACCATCTACAAACAAACGTTCTGGACATTTACATCGAGGCAATAGGAGCGTACCGGAAAGCGCAGAGTGGGCAGGCCCCTCACACGGTGGACCGACGACCTGGTGAAGGCGGCGGGAACCCGTTCGATGAGGGCAGCGCAGGACCGGTCGTTATGGCGAGCCTTGGGGGAGGCCTATGTCCAGCAGTGGACGTCCATCGGCTGAGATGATGATGATAAATAGGAGCAATGATGACCTCTTATAAAATACAACAGAAGTAACATAACTCTCATTTGAGAACAAGGAGATTGGCAATCTTTATTCAGAGATAAGTATTTTCCGGTATAAAAAAGTACTCTTTGATACATAACCTTAGACTATGTAATCTTTCTACGTACACACGGCGACAGATCAACCTACCCATAGTTGAACTCTATGTTCATAGACATAAGGTCGAACTATGGGTAGGTTGATCTGTCGCCGTGCGTACATAAGTATAGCCTACATCTCTATGGTATAGCCTCTTAGACTATGTATCTTTCTACGTATAGCCTCCATTCCAAAGAGGTCAAATATAATGCTACTAAATAATATCTCTTTAGACAAAACTTCGTCTCGTACTGGCTGTATTTCGAGAAAAAAAACTTAAGAATATGCCTTAAAAACAAGAAAAAAATAACATGATTTTTTTTATAAAAGAAATAAAGGCTTTCCGTGATTATTTTTTATGATTATATGGCCAGTGTGTAAATTATGTAAAAACTTTTAGTGTTTACATATTTTTTTTAATGAAATTCTCAACAAAGACCACAACATCAACAGCTTGAATAACAACAATATTAATATTGTACTGTAGAACTGGATAAAAGAAGATATATCTAACTTCTTGAAGTCCTAGAATGGGGTCGGGTCCGGTATCTCAGATGTGTGTGGTCGCGCTGGAGCCGCAAGGAGGGCGGCGCCCCGGCGGCGGCGGGCAGCGGCTTCGAGCGCAGCCCCAGCAGCGGAGACACTCTCCCCGACGTGCTGGTGCACTCCCGGAGCGCTATTATTTCTTCTGGGGAGCGGGAACCTGCTGACAATATTATTTGCAATCACAGCAGTTCACTTGTTTCACGACCTATGCCAGTATTTGTAACTTAAACCAATAGACCTAGGATTTTCGCTTACGCTAGGTTTGCGCAGTAATGTTCTATTTGGATCCGTTCGGATTTTGTAGTTATTCGCTAACTGTTAAATTCTTCTTCGAATCATGTTAATAATGAATTCCGCAGGGAATGGAAATAGTTAGGAAGCAGTTTATGTTTCTGAGAAAATATACCTATAAAAAACAAAAATGCGGCATGTTTCCGAATGTACTGAAAATTATAGGTGAACCCACTCTGTACCTACTTAGTGTAGGTAATTCAATAGTTTAAATACGTAATTAACTCAATTTTTGTTGCAATTATGTTCTTATAATTTAATATTCTTTCAATTCATTGGAGTGTATAGTAATCTAGTGTATAATATACTTTGACATAGATTTAAATAAATAAAGGAAAACTATCACCAATAGGTACCTAAGTATTAAAACCCACAGAAACACGGCTCAAAGAAAATAAAATTTTTAATGATCAAAAGGCAATTCATTTCATCTGCTGGTCATTGATTTCAAATTTTTTGCACTTACCAGCGGAACATTTCAAATCCTTCTCCACACTAGTGCTAGCAGACAGATCCTTGTTCTTTAACTTGGCGCGCTTGCGTGCCCTGGCGCCCCAGTACGTGTAGTTCACCGCCGCGTACTCCAGCAGGGCTGCGAACACGAACACGAAGCACATCACGAGGTAGATGTCGATGGCCTTCACGTACGAGATGCGCGGCAGGCTGCTGCGCACTCCCGTGCTTATTGTGGTCATTGTCAGCACAGTTGTGATTCCTGCAAGATTCATTAAGGTGGAAAATTGGAAATAGCAATCATCAAACTTATAAAACAGTTCCGTGAATGACTGACTGACTAACAGACAACGCACAGCCTAAACCGCTGAAGATGAAAACATGTTTGGAATAGTTATAGATTCGGATTCGGAGAAAGGGTTTTTCGATACTCTAATTTCACGCGGACAAAGTCGCGGTCGCAAAGCTAGTCGTGTATAAAATATAAGTAAAGCAAAGAGCAACGAAAGATAATTAAGTAAGTACCCACTTATAGTTTAGTGCTGTACGTGTATTATGTCTTGTATTTTGGCAATTTTGTTACCATAATGTTTTTATTCGTTTCTGTACGCTATTAATCAACGCTAATAATGTAATAATATACTTGACACAGTTTTATAAAGTGATTGTGAGTGAAGTGAATTGAACCCGATATTCTGTTTTACTTAAATCTCTTCCTATCTAGCTTCTCAGTTACTTAAATCTTTTCCTATCTAGATAATCGAAATACAGGATAACATTTTTAGTCAGTACGGAAACTTTAACCATGCATTCTATTCGTCAAACTGAAGAACTTTCACTATGGAGCCAATTCGAAATCAGAAAGATTGCAAAAGTTTCCGCCACACTGGCAAAACATTAATCCTGTTTAGTTATTTGTAGTAACTAAATTACCTAATGCCACCCTAGCTGAAGTCGCTTCATGGTTGATCCAGAAGGAGACCCACGAGAGCATCACGATCAGGATGCTGGGTAAGTACGTCTGGAACACGAAGTAGCCGATGTTCCTCTGCAGCTTGAAGCTCAGCGACAACCTTTGGTAGACGCCTGTCGCCAATTTTTCCTGGAAAGTTACAATCACTACCTATGAACATTTTCTATAGTCTTCTACAAGCCAGTCAAATATTGTTCTAGTGCTACGATTCTAGTGCGTTTCGTCGCAGGGTTTGAAGGCAACTTTTCCTTCCATTGGTTTTTATTAGAATTATTGTTAATTGTAAAAAAACATCTCCAACATTGCCATTGGTCAAGGACAGAACAAAAATAGTAAAATAATCGTTGCACAATGGCCACAGAACCTTTAATGCTTTTCAAATGATCTGATCAAAATGGGATAATTCAATCAGATCAATTCTATAAACGAAAACGACTCAGATTCTGACAGAAAGCTGGGAAAGGTATTGTCTCACTCTGACTTCAAACCCTTTAAATAGAAGAGAAATAAATCTTCGTGACGAAAGCAGTCTGTTTAGAACTAACTTTTCTATCGTTGGTCTCATGTCCAAGTATGGTGAACTGTGGCAGTTCAGCGTTTTCCACTCCTCGAACAGGAGTCTCCTTCCAGTACATCACCACGTCTGAGACCGTGTAGCCATCTGCAGCACAAACAATACGTTAGAATGCTGCCGCGTCTTTGTAGACATAGATGATCAGCAAATTGTGAACGCTTTGCAATTGTTTACCATAATTTGTTACGTACTTCATAAAAGGTGAAATTACTGTTCATCTATAATCTACAGAACAGAGTTCCTCGTTCACCTAGCCTTGATTCAACTTACACATTGATAAAAGAAAGAAAGGATATTAAAACGTGAGCAATTTAAAAATGAAGAATTATACTGCGTTTTGTAATGTTTAACATAGGATTGGAACAAGCTAAGCTAAGATCCCATAAAAAAATGCGACATAATAATGGAAACAAATTACGATACGATGACACCAATGCAAGCTGCGGCCATGGCGATGTAGCTGGGGAAATCAAACAAGGGACGGCAATGTTTATATACAGATGTCAACTATCTACAACAGGGGGCTTCCAGCAAAGCAATGGAGAAGCTCGGCCTGATGATCTAGTTCAAGTTTAGGAGTCACACAGCTTTCAATCTCGACGGTGCAGTTCTGGCTGTCCAGGGGGTAGTAGTGGAGATCCATCATGCAGGCGAGGGTGGCGGTGAAACGCATGCCATAGGTGATGCTGCCGTCGCCCGCCAGCCGCACCAGCTTGTTGCGCTCCGTCACGTCGTGCAAGAAACTGCAAAACATTCAAACTATGACGTATAAGTCAAACGTGGACGTCACGAAACGTGACGTAGTCGTGTAAGTTAAATAAGATTTTAGACAACCACGACATTTTCTCTAGAAAGAAACCCGCAGATTGTTTATGGACTAAAGCGATTTTAGGTTTGAAGTAGGTAATTCGAATTACCGATAGATCACAAGTTTGTCTAATGAAACCTAAGGTTCAAGCGACACTTCTACATTTAATTTGCATATTAGTAGAAATGTTAAGAGTCTAATACAATATTTTACTTTATTAGTAGACTAATAATTATGTTCACACAATTTTACTCCATATTTTGTGGATTTTCCTTTAAACTGTGACGTTGTTCGATGGACGGTTACAACAATTTATACTATGGGATACAGTAATGTTTTAACTGATGACAAAGATTCAATTGCCTCCGTGGTCTAATGATTAACAGCATTGGCTCTCGACACGGAGGTCGTGGGTTCGATTCCCACGGGGAACACCTAGTGATATGTCACTTTGTGCGTTTTTCCCCAGTTGGTTAGGACATTGCAGGCTGAATCACCTGATTGTCTGAAAAGGAAGATGATTCCGTGCTTCGGAAGGCACGATAAGCCGTTGGTCCCGGCTACTATCTCTGGTGGTACCTAGTCCAGCCCTGGTGGCTTTTAAGACTGCCTTACGACTGCCTTAAAAGCCACCAGGGCTCTGCCCACACGATAAGAAGGCAAAGATTCATGAAATAAATTATATATTTTCCTTAAGTGCCTACCGAGCCTTTTGTGCTGCCCCCAATCGTATTTTTTTATTTCTAAACAATTAAAGTGAAAACAAATACGCAGTGACCCGATAAATTGAAAATGAGCCATGACTACAATGTGACATTCTTGTTTTTTGGAAATATTGTTTAATTGTTAAGAAATAAAAAAAATACGATTGGGGGCAGCACAATAGGCTCGGTGCAGCCTTAATCACTCAGTGAATACATATAATACCGCTTACCTATTTTTGTCATTAGCGAAAAAAGTGTCTGGAACCCAAATCTTATCTGCAAAGTCCCCCGATAGGGTGAGAACGTCGTCCGACAGCCCGAAAGCCAGCCTTTCATCCTTCCAATACTGATTCAGATAAAGTGTTATTGTGTAATCCTGAAAAGGAATATATCTTTAAAAAGCTTTTACTCAATTACTATGTCTAACGTATCACGATAAAAACCTATCTAGATCTACTACGGTAAATAAGAATCCAATAAAATGGTCGTATGTGGTCGTACGGGATCGTGACCAGGAACTGGCAGTATTTGACCGTCCTATGTACTCGGAGTACATATTTAAACAGGTACATAAGATAGTGTCAGTGGGCGGCGACCTCAGCGGCCGCGGGCGACGGGCGGCGAGTGGCTCGGCGGTGCAAGTCCATCGATTGGCTGACGAAGCACTACGCCCCTCAGCGACGACCGCGATATGTATGTCAAGTGATGGCCTTGCTCTGTTTTTTATGCTATTAAAAGCTTAATGAATTACGATGGTCGGCTGAAGAGCGAGATCCTTGATATGACCTAAAATCATCGTTGGATCTCAAGCACGGGACTCGCCAAGGTCGTGACGAGAGGCTCATTATTTATTGGCTAAACTTATCCATCAAATATCCATGTTAAGTGTGTCAAAAGAAGATTGATGTTATGAATGCCCTCTCATATTTGATAGCATAATTTTCTGGGTTTTTATATTTTTATCAAGTGTCTACCTGACAGTCCTATAATCGAAAAAGGTAAGAAGAAAAGAAACATTAGTCATCACCACGTCACTTAACACACGAGTTATTGCGAGGGACGTTGGATGTTCACGAGTAATTTAGCTGACGTCGTTACCTTAGTTCTGAGCAACACATCCTTTTGATTACTCTTTAATTAAACCAAAAGAATTAAAAAGGGTCAGGTTGTGCAGTGTCATGATCAAACAATCATTGGTTCATTCATTTCAAAGATTCATTACTCATGGCAAAGAAGCCATTTCGGTTGGCTGACTTGTTATGAAAAAAATAATAAACTCGACTTTTTTTTTTTTTATTTCTTATGTGCAATCTTTGATTAATTATAATATGTCAAGATAGAATCTCACGCTTCTAACGTACAAACAAAAATGGACCAACGTTCTTAGGTTGGTGTGCGTGAGGCGTCATACAACTTATCTTTGTGTGCGTAGAGTTTATTCTTTATTACCCTCAAGTTAGGTGATATTTTTTTCGACGCGTTCGTAGCTTCGAACTTATCGAAGCGTGCAATATACTAACAAAAAATAACAAGAAACATGCTCTTTCTCTGCGCTTTTCACGCTCACGAGATACGAGAGAGGAGAGCCGTCGTGCCCTGCCATATGTAGGTAATGTAATTCGGGGTTCTAGGTAAAGTTTTGATTATTTCTAACCACTTACCATGTTTACTTCGGAAATTGCATCAAAACTAGCAATCGTCAAGTCCATGCCGACATACAGTGGATCCCCTGAAAGCAATAATATTTTAGGGAACGAAATTCAACCGTAAGCCTCAAGACATACGAACCGCTGACAAACCTCTCCATGTTTAGAGTACAGCAGAGTAAATTCAATATATTCAATCTTTGTAACCGGGAGCCTGCAATAACTTGCATCCGCAAGGAGATCGCGGAACGCTGACTTCATGCATTATGTACCTTGGATATATTCGAGAATTTATTCTACTGAAAATTTCATCTCGAGTTTCGGGACATGATTATGAAATTTCATATTCGTTTTCATATTCATATAATAGTTTGAAATGCGTAGCAAAAATTATTTACTACAAAATGTTTACAAATATATATGCAAAATTGTTGTTAGGATTAGAAAAATATATATCACAGAGTACCTACTATAATTACTACCGTAAATTATGATTATATTAATTACTATATTATTATTGCCGTATATTAATGGTATCAACGATGCTCTCAGAAACCACATCTTTAAAATTGAGATAGGTAAGCAAATTTTTAGATAAAAATTTCATTCTCTTTGCTTTTTAGATACAATTTTGTTTTCTAATTTTTTATGAAAAAACTATTTTTTTTTTATTTCCACGAATTTCAAAAAGTTATCGATTCTTTGTCGATTCTAGATAAATCGTTTCCAGGTTTTGCATACATCTGTACACGAAACAAAGACATTCAATTGTTAAGTAGTATTATATTAAATCTCTTTGACACGAAATTAATACGCGTAAAAAGTATTGATTTTGATGTAGCACCTACTTCCTTTCTCTAGGGCAACATATAACCACAGATATAACCGTAAAAATCGTGTATTCGCGTAATTTCAATAAATACAATTAAAATTCTTATAATCGCGTGTCAATATATGAACAAAAGTACCTACATGTTGTAAATCTTGGAGGTAAATTAATAATAATAAAAATATATTTATCATCTCCACTACTCCACTAGTACATTTTCTTAGATAGGTACTATGTATCGCCATAATCGCCATAGCATTTGCACATTGAAAGTTTATCTTTTTTGCCGATACTCTGTTTTTTTTAAATACAATTTATCCTTTCGGAAATGCAATGGGAACTAGCCCTTACAACATGGTCATAAGTAACATTTTTCTTTGTACTTAACACTAACATAACCTAACTTAACCTACTCTTGAAATGCGTCGATTCTAATATTCAAGAGAGTTCTACGCGAAGATCAATCCGAATCAAACGGGAGCGCCTTCTTTATTTCTCACTTTTACTATATTGTTCTTCATTACGGCACATTATTAAACTAATTCCACCACACTAACACAATAATGACCACCGAAAAACGAATTTAGAAAATTAAGAAACAAAGCCCGTTCTTGTCTTCAAGATTCCCGTGCAGAACTCTCCTCCTAGCCTAAAACCTAATCCTAAACCCTAACACATTGAAATGCGAGGATGGACGCATTCCAATGTTCAATGGAGTTTTACGCGAGGAGTCCAGTCCAAATCAAACGGGAGCGCCTTACTTTATTTCTCACTTTTACTACATTGTTCTCCATTAATGGCACATTATTACACTAATTCCACCACATTAACACAATAATAGCCACGAAAAACTCCCGATTCTCTGATTTCGTAACAGCATTTCGTTACTTACAAGCATGCTACCACAGATTAGTTAATAGTTATAATCATCATCATAATAATAAATTAATAGTTATAATACCTTAGATTAAAAAAAATCGCTTGTTTAATCATCTAAGGTTACTACCGTAAATGCTACCAGTTAGGTATAAAATTTTCGAGAATCAAAAAAGTTTTTACTACACGCAAATAGCGTTAACGCTGGTGACTTTTTTAGAAAAAAATCCCATTGCCGCCATTTGCTTCAATTAAAAAAAATTAAAACCGCCTTCAAAAAAACTAAAAAGTTAAAAAATAATATTGCAGCCGATGACTTTTTCGTTCGCATCATAAGAACATTAATTTGTTTTATCGAAGTCGCTGTCAAGCCGATTCGCGACAAGGCTTGCATTAGTTTTTTGGCTTGGCTTGACACCGACTTCTATAAAACAAATTAATGTTCTTATGATGCGAACGAAAAAGTCATCGGCTGCAATATTATTTTTTAACTTTTTAGTTTTTTTGAAGGCGGTTTTAATTTTTTGTTAAAATTTTGTTTATTTCACAATTTTCAGTGGTGAATTCATTAGTTCGATTTAACAGTAGTGCTTCAAATTAACAAACGCACTAGTCGGCACTACGATTTTCGAAGGTTCCCTTCGATTTCTCTGGGATCCATCATCAGATCCTGGTTTCCTTATCATGGGACCACCCTTGGGATATCTCCTTTCCAACAAAAAAAGAATCATCAAAATCGGTTCATTAACGACGAAGTTATCCGCGAACACACATTAAAAAAAAAAAAAAAATATACGGTCGAACTGAGAACCTACTCCTTTTTTTGAAGTCGGTTAAAAAAAGAAAACAACTTTTTTTTCTTTCCGACTTTATGGCAATTATAAATTTTTTTCATAACAGGCTGCCTGTCTCAAATTGAAAAAAACTTAGACCAAAGAGTTTCTACTTCAATTTACGTATAATATCATTTTTAGTATGCTTAGAACATATTTAGTACCTAAGTGTTTAGTGTTCATAAATTATGCAAAAGGGTAAACTTATATTAAGAAACTAAAATCCGACTGATGGGTTGTATAAGTAGACTAGCCTTATTATTCATGCAGGAGACCGTGTCTTCATTCCCCATATTTTTCTTAAAGAATCAAATGTCTTTTATATTAAATCGACTTCAGTTTAACTAAGATTATTAATAAACGTCAAAGGGGACAGACTTTCTAAAAGGTTTTTTTTACCGAATCCAGTATTTGCTCACGGTCAACTATAAATTGACTTCTTTTACTAATTTTATAAACTCTAATCACCATCATTATCATCATCAGCCTACAAACGTCCCACTGCAGGGCACAGGCCTACCCTCAGGGAGGGTGTATGGGCATTAGTCCACCACGCGTGCCCAATGCGGATTGGTAGACTTCACATACACATCAGAATTTCTGCTTCAGGTTTCCTCACAGTATTTTCCTTCGCCGTTTGGAAGCAGTCATTATTACGTACATAAGTTAGAAAAACTCATAGGTACATGGCGGATTTGAACCAGGACCCCCATAATTGGGTATCCATCCCAAATGGCACATGTAGCATTAAAAGAGACCACTTTTGGTGTACACGGAAACTAAAGGCTGTATAAGATGGTGTTACAATGGTGTTAACAGCGCTGTTAACACCGATATAACTCTTATTTGGGCACAAGTTATACAGCCTAAGGTTCTATATTGGAATTATAATGGGCCACAAGGCATTATATCAGCTGCTTAACAGAGTACAAGTGTCCTGTTATACAGACTAAGCCATTATATTGGGGTTACTGGTATACCTTAATAACGCTTGAGGTTCTACATTATACTTCTAGCATCAGCATTCAGCAGAGTGTGTACATAAAAACCTGAATTTATGTTATTAGTAGAGTTAAATTCTTTAAATTCCGTGAGTGTTGGTTATTAATGGCGTGAAGTGAAGTTTTATTGAGAATTTGTGATAACCTAGTTAAGTACACTTTTATAATATTAACCTGTGAAAACATTTGGTAATGCAAGTTCATTGTGAATGTTTATATGGTTTTATAGCAAATTTTTTACGCGCCTCGGAAATATTTCGTTTTTAATTAGAAATATTGTGAAAATAATTACACGTCAAAATATATGTGTACATTTTTTGTGTCTGATTTACATTAAATCATACAAAGTTTTATTTTATATTATAATAAATATGTGTTTTACGTGTTAATAAAAGCAGAAATCATTAGTAAAACATAAACAACACCATAATTTTATTTCTCATATGGTTTATTAGGTTATAAAGTTATAACAAAATGGCGCTTTCTTAAGAAACCTATGTGAACTCTTATAATCCTGAGTTAACGACTATGGCTGTACAAGAGTACACACCGGTTCCTCTATAACGCTTATTGCAGTAAATAAGAGTTCAAGTGAACCAATATGCAGCCTGTCGGCTTATATTAGTGTTATTATGGTTCACATCAACGCTTAAGCCATTCATGTGAACTACTTAAACGCCATTATGCAGACTAAAGCAATATAGTGGTATTTTCTGTAGCCATTTTACTGCCAAATGCTGTATTTCTGAGTTACAAGAGTATCTCGGAATACCTTTGGTGTTCACGAGTGCTAATATAACACCTTTAAGCAGCTTTGAAAAAGAGGCTAATAACAGAGTTGAGGTGAACCAATATAGAACCTTAAGCGTTAAATCACTCTACGTGTACACCACTTTACTGCCAAATGCTGTATTTCTGAGTTACAAGGGTATCTCGGAATACCTATGGTGTTCACGAGTGCTAATATAACACCTTTAAGCAGCTTTGAAAAAGAGGCTGAATAACAGAGTTGAGGTGAACCAATATAGAACTTTAAGCGTTAAATCACTCTACGTGTACACCACTTTACTACCCAATGCTGTATTTCTGAGTTACAAGGGTATCTCGGAATACCTATGGTGTTCACGAGTGCTAATATAACACCTTTAAGCAGCTTTGAAAAAGAGGCTGAATAACAGAGTTGAGGTGAACCAATATAGAACTTTAAGCGTTAAATCACTCTACGTGTACACCACTTTACTACCAAATGCTGTATTTCTGAGTTACAAGAGTATCTCGGAATACCTATGGTGTTCACGAGTGCTAATATAACACCTTTAAGCAGCTTTGAAAAAGAGGCTGAATAACAGAGTTGAGGTGAACCAATATAGAACTTTAAGCGTTAAATCACTCTACGTGTACACCACTTTAACTCTATTGGCTGTACAGTAGTTCACATTGACTCTTTTAAGATGCTAGCATTACAGTGGTATAATTCTACACCTTTATACAGCAATAATCATATTTTACTGCCCCTATAATGCTCTTAAGCAACCAATGCGATATAGGCTGTAAGAAGGCATTTTTGACAGCTGCTCTAACTCTGATCCCGTTACAATAGTATCCGTTCCTGCTCTTATAATGCTATTATAAAGACTAAAGCGTAATAAGCAGCTCTAAGTTCTCAGTTGAACCCTATTAAGTGTTAATTAATGCAACAAGTTCCGAGTTACACCAAAAGTGGTCTCTTATAATGCTACATGTGCCATTTGGGCATACCTCTCCACAACGCGCCACCGACTGTCTAATAAATACCTATACAACGTGTTAATGAATTAGCGCAAAACCTCACACACCCCAACTGATTTATAACAAAATGTTGAAGCAAAGAGAGTTTGTTCTACTTTGTAATCTCTATGCATGTCATCTGCGTAGTTACATGACAGAACAAGAAAAATGATTTCGAATAGAGAATGACATGAGATGTCGGAAAAAATATCTTGTGAGAAAAACCGTGTGTTTTGACTGTTACTTTGTAAAATGCATTGTAATCTTTTGCAATAAATATATTTCCAATTTCTCTGATGTTAATCACTTCATTAGGTTATGGGCCCAGCACGCTTCCACTGTAAGGTTACTGGTGATGTTTCACATACAGGCACTGTAGAAAATGGTGTGTATAAAATACAATATTGTTCACAGGAAGTGGCTTTAACTTCAACCTCGTCCGATCAAATAATATTGTGGCACAGGCGTTTGGGACATCTAGGCGTACGTAACCTTACTTTGCTAAAGGATAAAATGGCGAAAGGGGTAAGTTTTTCCGGCACAAGTTCTAAGCTAGAGTGCGAAGCATGTGTAATGGGGAAACAGGCAAAACAGCCATTTACAAAGAGTAGTGTCAGCAGGGCTAAGGAGGTCTTGGAGCTAGTTCATACAGATGTGTGTGGACCTATGAGTGAGAAGTCGTACGGAGGGTTACGATATTTTCTTACTTTCATTGATGACCTCACCAGAAAAACTTTTGTTTACTTTTTACGAACAAAAGGAGAGGTGTTCGAGAAGTTTGCTGAATTTGTAAAATTGACGGAGCGCCAAACTGGGAAAAAGTTAAAAATCATCAGATCTGACAACGGCAAAGAGTTTGTCAATACGCAAATGAATGAGTTCTGCAAAGATAGGGGAATCCGTCATCAACTGACAGTAGAATACACACCCGAACAGAATGGAGTTGCTGAGCGAGCAAATAGAACCATTATGGATAAAGCGAGAACTATGCTAGGAGAAGCAAAGTTGAGCAGGCAACTGTGGGCTGAAGCAGTTAATACTGCAGTTTATCTGAAGAATAGATCACCCACAATAGCTGTGAAGAATATGACGCCAGAAGAGGCATGGACTGGAAAAAAGGTGGACCTCAGCCCCCTCAGAGTCTTCGGGTGCAAGGCGTTTCTACACATTCCAGACCAAAAGCGCAAGAAGTGGGATCCAAAGAGCAAAGAACTGGTTCTTGTTGGATACTGTACCGAAACAAAGGGCTACCGCCTATTTGATCCAATCACAACGGAAATACATAAGGGCAGAGACGTTGTATTTTTTGAAAATGCAACATATGGGAGTAAAAATGAAGCACCCGTTATTACAGCTGTTCCTCCGTCAGAGATAGTCATAGAACTGGAAAGAGTTCCAGAAATGCATCAATATGGAGTTCCGGTGAGGAATGCCGTGCATGAACAACATCAGGAGGATGCTGAAGCTAAATTAAGAAGATATGGTTCTCCAAACGAGGTTAATGACGATGACGTGTGGGCAACATCTGATGAGAGAGAGGAGTCAGATAGAGAAGACAGCCTGCCAGCTCATGACAGTGAGTTACCGTCCAGGAGATACCCAATACGAGAAAGGAAAGCAAAACAGCTTCCAGACTTTGTGACTTACCAAGCTGCCAATGCATCTCAAGATCCCTTAACCATTCAAGATGCATTATCCAGAGAGGATGGAGAGAAGTGGAAGGTCGCAATTGAGGAGGAGCTAGACGCCCTCAAGAATAACAAAACATGGACGCTTGTGAAACCACCAAGATCATGCAACATCGTTGATTCTAAATGGTTATTCAGAATCAAAGAAGAGGCGGGGGGAAAGACTCGCTATAAGGCACGACTAGTTGCGAGAGGTTTCAGTCAACGAAGAGGCGTTGACTACTTTGACACGTTTTCACCAGTTGTGAGACATAGCTCACTGAGAGTTTTGATGGCTCTAGCAGCCAACATGGGATTAAACATCGACCAAATGGATGTCAAAACGGCATTTTTAAACGGTGATCTTAGTGAAGTCGTTTATATGAAGCAACCAGAGGGCTTCGAGGTAAAAGGCAAAGAGGATCACGTCTGTCTGTTACAAAAGTCGCTGTATGGTCTGAAGCAGGCTCCACGAGCGTGGAACGCGAAGCTTCATTCTGAGCTAATAAGATTAAAGTTCAGAAGATCGGAAAATGAGCCATGTGTCTACACGCGATCACAGAATGACAAGTTAATCATCATTGCGGTGTATGTAGACGATATTCTGATTTTTTGGAATGACAAGCAGGAGATGCTCAAGGTCAAGAGAGACCTGAAATCCAGTTTTGAGATGAAGGATCTTGGCAAAGCTGAACTTATGCTGGGAATCCATATCGTACAAGATGCTAAAGGGATAAAGCTACATCAAGAGAATTATGTGAAAAAGCTCTTAAAAGCATACAACATGGAAGAGTGCAAACCAGTTGCTACTCTGGCTGTAATTGGCCAAAGGCTAGAGAAGCCTACGGATGTCAGGAAGCCAAATGAGAAGATACCCTATCGAGCGCTGATAGGTTCACTTATGTACCTGGCGGTGTGTACCCGGCCGGACATAGCTCATGTGGTAAATTACCTGAGCCAATTCAATGAGTGCTACGAAGAGCAACATTGGGTAGCAGCTAAAAGGGTCCTTCGATACCTTAAAGGCACAAAGAGTTTTGGCTTGAGATACTCAAAGGAGAAATGCCAAGAAATCGAAGCATACGCTGATGCTGATTACGCAGGAGACAGCGATAGACGGTCGTATTCGGGATCGGTGTTCCTTATTCAAGGAGGAGCTGTGTCGTGGCAGAGCACAAAGCAACGCACAGTGGCTCTTAGCACAGCTGAGGCAGAATACGTCTCGTTATCAGAGGCAACTAAGGAAGCTGTATTCCTTAGGCGTTTTATAGAGGAGATGACTGGCCAAGAGAAGCAAAAGGCTTTAACAGTTTTTTCGGACAGCCAGTCAGCAATAGCTATTGCTAACAATCCAGTGCATCACCAGCGTACAAAACATGTGGATGTCAGATAACATTTTGTACGCAATGCGGTTGAGTCAGGCCTTATAAGGTTGGAGTACAGGGAAACTGAAAGGATGGTTGCTGATGCTCTAACCAAATCTTTGCCGAGAGGCAAATTTGAGTGGTGTGTGAATGCTATGGGATTGTGTGTATGATGAGTGAGATGAGATATGAAGTATGCAGTTTGTATCTGTGTAACTATGCATGAGATTAAGGAGGAGTGTTGAAGCAAAGAGAGTTTGTTCTACTTTGTAATCTCTATGCATGTCATCTGCGTAGTTACATGACAGAACAAGAAAAATGATTTCGAATAGAGAATGACATGAGATGTCGGAAAAAATATCTTGTGAGAAAAACCGTGTGTTTTGACTGTTACTTTGTAAAATGCATTGTAATCTTTTGCAATAAATATATTTCCAATTTCTCTGATGTTAATCACTTCATTACAAAATAATTAGATTGAAACAATAATTTCATTATTTTGATAGTTAAAATTTTAAGTTATTCGCATTTTAAGTTTTAAGGCAAAAATGATTTGTTATCATTTCAACACTGAAAGAAAGCGCTAACGTATTCATGGATACATTTTAATAATCTAGTTTTGTTAGTAAGTAATGAGTGTGCCCGTGCAGTGGGTTGACATCGGGTTCAGTAAATTTAAAATTTTGCAAACAAATTATTAAATATTTTGAAAAAAATTACCCATGTTGAAACCATGATAATTCGATTCTACTCTCGATTCTAAACAAAATACTTTCTAGTACGTTGTATTTAGTGATAGACAGTTATATTTTATTACATAAATTCAATAATACTTGTAAAAGGTGTTGTCCACATATCATGAAATCAGGAGTGCGATTTTTGAATCTCATTCGCTGAGTTCAGCAGTTGAAAATGTCAAAATTACTGTGGAGATATGCATCTTTCTACTGCTGATTTGACATTCAAAAATCATACTTCAGGAGAGCGATTTTTGAAAGTCAAATCAGCAGTAGAAATATACGTATCTCCATAGTAATTTTGACATTTTCAACTGCTGAACTCAGCGAATGAGATTCAAAAATCGCACTCCAGGCCTATTGTATTTTTTACTTATGTAAATGTTAATACATAAGTCATGACATGAATCATAATATAAATCGTTTTTTTTTTTTTCAAGAAAATGAGCACCTAATAAATAAAGTCTTCGTTTTGTTTGCCATCAACTACCTACCTACCACTGACTGATTCAATGCAAGTTTTGCCCGAGCAAAGCCGGGTTCGCATCTAGTAAGTCGATTATCTAAGTGTATTTTCTATTCACTAACAAAGTGTATTTTCGAATTTTATATAGTTTGAATATTAAATAAATAAAATATTGTAGTTTCAATTTCGTATACAGTCCTAAGGAATTCACATTTATTTGCAAGCGTCTTTGTGGCCAAAGACCGCTGGCGCGTGGGTTACTTTTTTTTCTCGTAGCCTTGCTACGCCGTAGTCACTGCTACAGGCTGCTACGGCACCAATTGTATACTTTAGCTGTCAAATTTGACAGGTTTTTTGCGTCTAGAGCACTATTGCCATCATCAATATTTTCCGTACCAATTTTCGACAAGGCCTCATTATTATAAACTCTCAAACAACGGTATAGACTTACCTCCAAAATTAGGTCGTAACCGTATGTCGTAGCCGTCAAGGATCCGTGACACGGTGTGCGTCACATTCTCCAGCCGGTCGAATGCCGCCGCGCGCTCGCCTCTGTCACAAATACGTTACATTTTATACGTTACATTACATTGCATGAGTACAGGCATGGAAATCATGTTCATGCCTTTTATTAGTTACTAGAGTTAACCCGCGACTTCGTCCGAACACCATCATATACAGATATAAATATATCAGATATATATGTCATTATATACCAGATTTTAAGTCAGATCATAAGCTATCAAATAAAAAAAGTTTCATCAAAATCGGTTCAGTAGTTTTTGCGTGATGCTCGTTCAAACAAACAAACACACAAACAAACAGACAGACAAAAAATCCAAAAATTTGTGATTTGGAATCAGGGACACCTAAAAACCACATCGTAACTTTTGTTTTTTTTTTAAATATCTTCAATATACAGACACACTTCTGTTACAGTTTTATAATAGTTCAGATATATCAAGAATCAAGATAGACAGTCGAAGCTACGAACGCTTCGAAAAAAATTGCAACCAGCTCTGGCCTGTAAACCCTATCCATATATATATACCTACACGCATACAGACATAATTTGTATGACGCCTCACGTACATCGACCTGAGAAAGTTGGCCCCTTTTGTTTCATATGGTAGAAGCGTGAGGCTCATTCTAGAATGACTTTTCTAAGGTACATTTATGAGTTATGATGAGTTATGATGATTATGAGTTTATGACTCAGAAAATGCATATAAAATATGAAGACTTGATTGTTCTAGCAAATCTAAACTATTGTAAAACTGTAACAGAACTGTGTCTGTACATTGAAGATATTAACAAAAAAAAAATTACGACATGGTTTTTACCTGTCCCTGATTCGAAATCACCAATTTTTGGATTTTTTGTCTGTCTATTTGTTTGTTTATTTGTTTGTTTGTTTGGGTGTTTGTTTGTTCGAGTATCACGCAAAAACTACTGAACCGATTTTGATGAAACTTTTTTGTTTGATAGCTTATCATCTGACTTAAAATCTGGCATATAATTTATGCGAACGAAGTCGCGGGTAAAAGCTCGTAATACATAAAAAGATCTGATCTCACTAGAAAGCATAGGAGAGTGTCAAACACGTATCCAGGGGGATAGGCGGTATTTAAATACCGATATACAGGGTCCTTCTTAATATGCTGATCGTTTTTAAGAGGATGATCAGCCTATCAAACTGAACAACTTTCTCTATGGGACCAACATCGAAATCGCGAAAAAAACATTTGTACAATACAAAACTGCAATTCACCTATCCTAGTTTTATGGTCATCCCCTTAAAAATTTTAACATAATTATTAATAAAAAGACTTACATAATTTTTTTTTACAAATTGGAAGATTCGAAGGCGGTTCATTTTCATCATGTCATTCTTTTCTGTATGTAAAAGACATCAACGTGACCGCAGCAGCGGTTACAATACAGAGTTTTGTAACACAATATGGCCATATTAACCAAAACATTTGGGTGATAATTACGTTATTTAAATAATTATTGATGGTGTAAAATTAATATAACTGCGTTACGTTTACATATTTAACGGGGTGCTTCATACCATCTAACTAAAAAATGTTCACTAAGGAGCCGACAATAAGATCGCGAAAAAAAAATCTGCTGCTCCATACATTCGAGACGAGCAGCCATTGACATTTTCTTTTTCTGTTCGCAATTTCAATATTGACCTCATAAACCAATATTAGGTGGTAAGTTTGATGGTCCGAAGCGCTGCCTCTTAAGTTTACACCAAGTATATTTAATCTTTTAAGTTTTTGTGTGACCATTTAACATACAGACCGCAATCCCTTTCGGGGTGGTCACTACGGATAGTATTATTTGATCTGTGCTACGGGGGACTAACTTTCTGTGTTTAGGTAAAAATTTACGCATTCGATATTTAATAGAAATTGAATAGCAAACACGTTTTTTGAATGATTTAAATCCATCGCAGTAAAGCAGTAATGTTATAATTTGTTTTGTGGATGAAAACACGAAGCAAAGCGTGAAATATTTGCGGGCGAATGGCGCGTGCCGACGGCCGACGGAATACCTTTGTGGTCCTTGTTAAATATTTGCCTATCTCAACCAACGTATTCGTTCGTCTATGTTGGCATTTATTATCGGAATCAAAATTACAAAATATTAAACCACAGTTATAAAATTTGCAACATGCCTTGTCCAAAAGGATGTAGGAGTCAAAAATCCACGACAGTTCGTCACAATCACGTCAAGTCTTCACATCATATTTTCTCAAAACACCGGTATAAGAAACGAAATTAATTCTTTATTCGAGCTCTAATTAATTATACCTACTGGCACCAAGACTCTTGCTTATGCTTAGTTATCTTTAGTTATAATTATTGTATCCTGTTGATCATTTGGGACAGGTTTTGACCATTCAAGTAAAATGTTGACTCTTTAATATCTATTAGGTTGTTATTGTTACCAATATAATGTTCGACTAGACTCAAGTGTTTCAGATTTAAGATAGGACAAGTTCCAAAGTCACAATGTGAAGGGTTGACCTTCTTGAGGGGGATACTAGAGAGCATTTGATGAGCCTGGTTTCTTAGTGACTATTCCAAAATAAAAATAATTCAAAAATTATTAGCAATGCATATTTTTAACTTTTACTATGAGTTTTGTTTGATTTCAAATACCCGAGCACGCTGCATACAAACGAAGTTTGATCCTTTTTTCAATATGCCTAGACCAATTGCAGTCAATGCAATTTTGAAGACGACCTTGATACTCTAGGTTTGTGAATTTGTAATAATTATTTAAAATTTGTATGGAACTAATTGAGCCAACTGTAACTTTGAAACAATTTTTAAACAAAAATCTGACAAACCACAGTCACAAACATTAGGTAGTTTACAGATCATGTTTAAAAAATGACAAACTTCGTATGTTTAGAGCACGCTAGGTATGTTCTTAAAATGAGTAACTTACTGTACTTGAGCGAGTGTGAAGACCAGTGGTAGCATGAGGATGCGTGCGAGCGGGCGCGCGTGCAGGCTGCGGGCGGTCGTGCTCGTGGTCGTGGTCGTGCGGCGCGCGCTCATGGCGCCGCGGGGCCCCGGCCGGCGCGCGGCGTGCGGCGCATCGCTGCGCTACACCTGCCGTCACACCACACACATCTCCTACAAACAACCGCACATTGCTAGAAAGTTTTTATAAAGTCGTATCTTGGTCGCGATCTCGATAACCGCGGGGTCTCCAGGCGAGTGGCGTGGCGTGAGCGCCCGTGGCGGCGGCGGCGCGCGGAGTGGCGTCGCGCGTGCGCCGGCCGCAGACACCCGACCCGTGCTACTCTCGTGTCGTGTCGCTTCCAGCAGCACTGAAACTTTACAACTCTTTCTTTGTTCAGAATCAAACTATTTGTTTCGTTATTTTTTATAATGTTCTGTGCAAATATGAGTTTCAAAGCTTGTCGTACGAGTATAAATTGTTGTCCCAATGTTTTCATTTTTGGTCTCGACAAATCTTGCCGCTATTTTTAAGTCGAGCGAGGTGGATTTGGAAATTATTACGTCAATAAGAAGACAGAGATGCACTTGATTCATTTGATTTCGATGCATTTGATTCGATGCATATTTGTCTAATATTTTTAAATAGAATATTATCATCATTTCATATAAATATAAATAAATAAATATATCTTGGACAATGTCACACAAATCATCTAGCCACATTTAAAGTACCAGAATCTAGCCTGGACTTGTATTATGATGACTAGACAACGATATAGGATACATATAGATACAAACATCCATGACTCGGGTACAAATATTCATATTCATCATACAAATATTTGTCCTTTACGGGATTCGAACCCGCGACCCTCGGCACAGCAGGCAGGTTCACTACCGACTGTTCTAACGGGCCGACAATATACTTATACTTCCCACTATAGGGCACATGCTCCTCTTACGAATAAGCAAAGGAAGGAGCGGGCCCCATTGTTAGTTATCAATATGGTCTCTGACGTAACCTAACGGCACTTTCCGATGCTTAACGTGCCTCCCGAGTCTTAACAATTTCATGCAGACGAAATTGCCATACCTACGGTATGATGATGATGCGGGTAGCATACGATGCACAGCTCATGTGACATACATATAAATCTGTGGGGACACATTGTATTAATATTATAAATAGTTTAGCATAATAAGCAATTTTGTCTCAGTCTGACGGAGCGACTGGAGTATTCGCTAGTCGTTCCTATACCACCGTACCGCTAGGTAATTATGTAGTTCAGAAATAAGTGCACTTTATTAAATATGTTCAAATTCAAGAAGACCTTTTTTATCCCTACAACAACACATCTGTGACCCCTTAAAAATCGAATCGCCGCCGCTGCAATAATAACCAGGCAAATATTAGAAGACAACCTTACATAAATAATAGCACATAACACAACTTTTTATACAAAAGCTAGCTCGATGCTTTTAGGTCGTCGTTTAGTGCATGACACGGCGTCGAAGCGTGAGTGCAGGAATGTGGCATGGCGCTGGTGTGAGCAGAAGCCTCGAGCGGAAGTTATTTGCGGAGGCCGCGCCGCGCCGCGCCGGTCCACGTCCGCCCCACAGATTAGAGTCGACGCCGCCGCTCTGATGCACTCCGACATACCAACACACGATAAACTCACCTGCATCTCTGTTTCAGCAAATATTTCAGAATGCCAGTTTAGTTTTTATGAAGCCTATCATAATCTTTTTGCTGTTTCGTTTCGAGGTTAAAAACTTAATTATTTTCGTGAACAAATAAATAATTTTCTGAGAGCCTCGATTTTTTTATAGATGTTTTCACTATGAATAAGATTCTGTGAATAAAACTAATAGCTACTTTTGAGTAAATTACAATTTCACTAAACAATCATTATGATCTTTGTATTGTAACGGACCTACTTTTCACGTTTCGTTATTAACTTAATGCTGGAACAATACGTACATGATGTTAGGGTAAAAATTGTTTGGACTTCCCATACTAAATGCAATCAGCTGATCAAAGTTTTGTATGAAATGTCGACAAAAAAATGTTGCCCAGTCATTTTACGGTTTGAGCCGGGACTAATTAGTAACTGATATTTTTTTCGGTATACTATTTAAGAGTCAATTTCGGCTTAAAAATGTACCAAAATTAAATAAAAATCTCGTCAACAACAGTTCCTTTATAATTTAAGTATTATCTCGTTATAAAAAACCTGATGGTAATTATTTTTTTGCACATAATTATGAAAGGCATTATCATTATACATACTTCAAACATGGTGTAAATATTTTGGCTAATTAGAAGGTTTTGAAAAATACATTCGTATTTTCTAATAAAAACCATTTTTTTTTTTAATTTTAACGCCCATTTTATTACTCAAAAATAATTTATATTGTTAAATCTAATTCAAATGAATGCATTGGTATTAATATTATTAATTTAAAAGCTTTCTGGAACTCACAATTCCGATTTTTATGTTGCGTAGCGAATTTTTTTTTAAATTTGTTTTCAGATAGTCTTTTTGTCACTAAATGGTGCCGGTAACAGTTTAAAAGTCCAATTAATACTTCAATTACTTCCCACCTCTCCTAACAAAACTCCGTGAAATGACTGAGCTAATTTGCGAATTTCCTATAGGTTTCTTAGGGAATGTTGTTGAGTATCATGGGTACAATCACCCCTTAAAGTAATGCAACTGTTTACCCTAACACCCTGTATTGTTACAGAATCAAGTTTATCGAAACGTGAAAAGTAGTTCCGTTACAATACAAATATTGATATGAAATGATTGTATGATTGATCGGTGACATTGTTATTTACTCAATAGGCTTTGATCTTTGTCTTTATTCAAATACAAGTAGGAATTATTATTTCATGCAAAGATATGAGTCGATAACCTTCAATTATTTTAATATCGGGAAGTCATCTCCAAAACATTCCACTTGTGTGGGCACCACGTATAGGTACCACGCATAGGTACTTTTATTAGATAATACGAAAAGCGCCTACTTTGCCATGTACTGATAACCAGAATTAAGAATCAACTAGACTACAAGAGCTACCGTTATAAACGTCACTACTGATTAGTTGGCGCCACTGGATCATGAGGTTGATTTATCTAATCATCAGCCCCGTAAACACCACTGGCTTATACGCCTCTTCATGTTCACGCCAAGTCGAACGGTGATTAATTTAATTAACCAACCTTATTTTCTAGACATCTTAGCGGAGTGATATAGGATTCAGTGGCAGCTTTATAAGATTCGATGCGATAAGGGTACGATAGCAAAATCTTACTCCCGATCGCGTGTAGAAAAATAATGGTTGAAAGCATCCGATGACAAAGAGATCCTGAGCACTTTGAGTTGCCTCTTCCCACTAGATGGTAATAATGAGGAGTGGGTGCCGAGGCGACCTCTAGCGGCGGCCAAGCAATTAGAATGAGTGCTACAATTCCCGAAATACGAAGGATAATCTCAGCTTAGCCCGCTATCAGTCTAAAATGAAAGTATTGAGGGACCGCTGAGAGGTGTAGGAAACCGGAATACAAATTCGTATCGAATTCACGATTTGATTTGTAATTTTAGTAACTCTGGAGTACGTTTTTTTTCAAATGTAATTAAAACAAAGCACGAAGTATCAAGTTTATTCAAGCAGATCGCCTTTTCGTTTTATACGTACCAATATTCTCGTTTCTGATAATTACAAACGGTTAGCATGCATAACTTTATTTCAAATTTTCAAGCGCAATTTATTTATGTATTAAAATAATGTTAATGACCTTCAAAAAATATGATATGCATGGTGTAAGTGTAGATAGTCGAATTATTTTAAAGGGAAATTTTTCTCATGATACTGAACAACTTTCCCCAAGGAACCTATTGGAAAGTAGCAAAAACGTTGAACTTGCAATACTAAATGCAATCATCGAACGTTTGTATGAAAAGTTGAAATTTTTATTGCTAATTTTCTTAGGTTTCTTGGGGAAAGTTATTCAGTATCATGAGTACAATCCCCCTTTGAAGCAATGCAACTTACACCCTGTATAACCTTTGAAAGCATAGACGATATGAACTGTATAAATAGAGAAGTGGTTTGTTGAGCCTTGAGATTGGGCGCGTAATGATAGTGATTTAAAAGAAACGTGCCGTATACAGCCACCCAGTCGCACCATTACCATCGACTCACGTGGCTTAAATACAATTTTTGAAACATACAACAAAATGTATGCTAGGTATGTGTATACAGGGTTACTTCGGAGACAGTGCGCATTTTTGTTCCATGCAATCAGTATCGTTAATAGAACTCATAAAAGGGGAAAAATTTTTTTTTTTTATTTGTTATTTTTTCAATTTATCCACCAGAAAATTAATGTAGCGTTGCTACACTACACTCTTGAGTCAAAAAGGTAGGTAGGTGCGAGGGTAGCGAGGGGACGACCGGCGTACGCGCCCCGTGGCCTCTCTCGAGGGTGAATCACTGATCGCAACCCCTCCGCAGAGTGCGCACGCGTCTTGTTTACGCTCGACTTTTAATATTTTTGTATGAAAGAAGGTAAAAATTGCATTGATTCCATTGTAACATTTCATCATTCCATCTTATGTATATATGCATTTTAAGGCAATAAAGAACTGAACTGAACAGGTAAAATAAAAAATATACGGGTCATTTTATTTTCAATGAGCTTCATATACGCAAAATTTGCGAACTGTCTCCGAGGTAACCCTGTCGAAGTGGTCTGCAGTGCTCGCTGTTTGTACTTCTGCCTGTCCATTGAAGCTGTGCGAGCTGTGTAGCTGTGTTTTTTTAACCAATCAGGAGCTCGGTCGAGGCGCGGCCGATCTCGCCCGAGCTCCTGATTGGTTAAAAAACACAGCTACACAGCTCGCACAGCTCGCACAGCTTCAATGGACAGGCACCCAATCTGCGAAAGTAGCTACATGGTTTGTTTTGACACGTTGCATACATTGACAACACTTTCATAAGCGAGCTTGAAACCCTACACAGGGTATAAAATTGCATTACATCAAAAAGTTCATGCTTCAGACCATCAAATTGATCAACTTTCAAAATGGAGCGGAGCAAAATTTTGTTCCATAGAAAGCGTTAATGGTTACTCGACCCAAATGTATGGAACAGGTGATTTTTATTTTGCAATTTCAATGTTGGCTCCATAGTGAAAGTTGTTCAGTTTGATGGTCTGACGCACTACGTTTAATATAACGCATTTAATTTTACACCCTACATTGCTTCAATATTTTTGAGTTTGAATAATAATAATTAGGGGTGAATTTACATAATGCATTCAAAGATAGACTACACTTGGTACATCCCATCGCATTTAGATTTAAATGTTTCAAAGGGGCCTCTACGTGTTGGAACAGTGTATCCACGCAAGCCTTCCAAAGGTCCGGGGTACCGTGAAATACCGTGAGATACAATAATAATCCTTTATAATAATAATGCCGTCGTCATCGGTGACTCGTGATAGATCGCGATATGATAGTAGGACCGTCTCAGACTCCGAGAGCGCACGTATTCTTACTTGTACCGTGTAATAATAACCCTTATAATAATAATGTCGTCGTCATCGGTGACTCGTGATAGATCGAGATCTGATAGTAGGACGGTGCGTCTCAGACTCCGAGAGCGCACATTACGGAGTATTCTTACTTGGTATCGTCTAATAAGAACCCTTATAATAATAATGTCGTCGTCATCGTCGGTGACTCGTGATAGATCGAGATCTGATAGTAGGACGGTGCGTCTCAGACTCCGAGAGCGCACATTACGGAGTATTCTTACTTGGTATCGTCTAATAAGAACCCTTATAATAATAATGTCGTCGTCATCGTCGGTGACTCGTGATAGATCGAGATCTGATAGTAGGACGGTGCGTCTCAGACTCCGAGAGCGCACATTACGGAGTATTCTTACTTGGTATCGTCTAATAAGAACCCTTATAATAATAATGTCGTCGTCATCGGTGACTCGTGATAGATCGAGATCTGATAGTAGAACGGTGCGTCTCAGACTCCGAGAGCGCACATTACGGAGTATTCTTACTTGGTATCGTCTAATAATAACCCTTATAATAATAATGTCGTCGTCATCGGTGACTCGTGATAGATCGAGATCTGATAGTAGGACGGTGCGTCTCAGACTCCGAGAGTGCACATTACGGAGTATTCTTACTTGGTATCGTCTAATAATAACCCTTATAATAATAATAATGTCGTCGTCATCGGTGACTCGTGATAGATCGAGATCTGATAGTAGGTAGGACGGTGCGTCTCAGACTCCGAGAGTGCATATTACGGAGTATTCTTACTTGGTATCGTCTAATAATAACCCTTATAATAATAATGTCGTCGTCATCGGTGACTCGTGATAGATCGAGATCTGATAGTAGGACGGTGCGTCTCAGACTCCGAGAGTGCACATTACGGAGTATTCTTACTTGGTATCGTCTAATAATAACCCTTATAATAATAATGTCCTCGTCATCGGTGACTCGTGATAGATCGAGATCTGATAGTAGGACGGTGCGTCTCAGACTCCGAGAGTGCACATTACGGAGTATTCTTACTTGGTATCGTCTAATAATAACCCTTATAATAATAATATCCTCGTCATCGGTGACTCGTGATAGATCGAGATCTGATAGTAGGACGGTGCGTCTCAGACTCCGAGAGCGCACATTACGGAGTATTCTTACTTGGTATCGTCTAATAAGAACCCTTATAATAATAATGTCGTCGTCATCGTCGGTGACTCGTGATAGATCGAGATCTGATAGTAGGACGGTGCGTCTCAGACTCCGAGAGCGCACATTACGGAGTATTCTTACTTGGTATCGTCTAATAAGAACCCTTATAATAATAATGTCGTCGTCATCGTCGGTGACTCGTGATAGATCGAGATCTGATAGTAGGACGGTGCGTCTCAGACTCCGAGAGCGCACATTACGGAGTATTCTTACTTGGTATCGTCTAATAAGAACCCTTATAATAATAATGTCGTCGTCATCGGTGACTCGTGATAGATCGAGATCTGATAGTAGAACGGTGCGTCTCAGACTCCGAGAGCGCACATTACGGAGTATTCTTACTTGGTATCGTCTAATAATAACCCTTATAATAATAATGTCGTCGTCATCGGTGACTCGTGATAGATCGAGATCTGATAGTAGGACGGTGCGTCTCAGACTCCGAGAGTGCACATTACGGAGTATTCTTACTTGGTATCGTCTAATAATAACCCTTATAATAATAATAATGTCGTCGTCATCGGTGACTCGTGATAGATCGAGATCTGATAGTAGGTAGGACGGTGCGTCTCAGACTCCGAGAGTGCATATTACGGAGTATTCTTACTTGGTATCGTCTAATAATAACCCTTATAATAATAATGTCGTCGTCATCGGTGACTCGTGATAGATCGAGATCTGATAGTAGGACGGTGCGTCTCAGACTCCGAGAGTGCACATTACGGAGTATTCTTACTTGGTATCGTCTAATAATAACCCTTATAATAATAATGTCCTCGTCATCGGTGACTCGTGATAGATCGAGATCTGATAGTAGGACGGTGCGTCTCAGACTCCGAGAGTGCACATTACGGAGTATTCTTACTTGGTATCGTCTAATAATAACCCTTATAATAATAATATCCTCGTCATCGGTGACTCGTGATAGATCGAGATCTGATAGTAGGACGGTGCGTCTCAGACTCAGAGAGCGCACATTACGGAGTATTCTTACTTGGTATCGTCTAATAATAACCCTTATAATAATAATGTCCTCGTCATCGGTGACTCGTGATAGATCGAGATCTGATAGTAGGACGGTGCGTCTCAGACTCCGAGAGCGCACATTACGGAGTATTCTTACTTGGTATTGTCTAATAATAACCCTTATAATAATAATGTCCTCGTCATCGGTGACTCGTGATAGATCGAGATCTGATAGTAGGACGGTGCGTCTCAGACTCAGAGAGCGCACATTACGGAGTATTCTTACTTGGTATCGTCTAATAATAACCCTTATAATAATAATGTCGTCGTCATCGGTGACTCGTTATAGATCGAGATCTGATAGTAGGACGGTGCGTCTCAGACTCCGAGAGTGCAAATTACGGAGTATTCTTACTTGGTATTGTCTAATAATAACCCTTATAATAATAATGTCGTCGTCATCGGTGACTTGTTATAGATCGAGATCTGATAGTAGGACGGTGCGTCTCAGACACCGAGAGCGCACATTACGGAGTATTCTTACTTGGTATTGTCTAATAATAACCCTTATAATAATAATGTCGTCGTCATCGGTGACTTGTTATAGATCGAGATCTGATAGTAGGACGGTGCGTCTCAGACACCGAGAGCGCACATTACGGAGTATTCTTACTTGGTATTGTCTAATAATAACCCTTATAATAATAATGTCGTCGTCATCGGTGACTTGTTATAGATCGAGATCTGATAGTAGGACGGTGCGTCTCAGACACCGAGAGCGCACATTACGGAGTATTCTTACTTGGTATTGTCTAATAATAACCCTTATAATAATAATGTCGTCGTCATCGGTGACTTGTTATAGATCGAGATCTGATAGTAGGACGGTGCGTCTCAGACACCGAGAGCGCACATTACGGAGTATTCTTACTTGGTATTGTCTAATAATAACCCTTATAATAATAATGTCGTCGTCATCGGTGACTTGTTATAGATCGAGATCTGATAGTAGGACGGTGCGTCTCAGACACCGAGAGCGCACATTACGGAGTATTCTTACTTGGAATCGTCTAATAATAACCCTTATAATAATAATGTCGTCGTCATCGGTGACTTGTTATAGATCGAGATCTGATAGTAGGACGGTGCGTCTCAGACTTCGAAAGCGCACATTACGGAGGATTCTTACTTAGTACCGTCTATGTGAGGTGTCCAGGGGGCAATTGCGGTAAATAAATCGCAACTGAACCATGATTGGACCGCATGCGAAGCTTAGCTTTTTACACATTTGGTATTGCGTTAATCGCGGTAAAACTTTAAAAGCTGTCAGTCACATAGTAAGTAAATAAGTAAAGTTTAGCGCGATATGGAATTAAAACAGTTGAATAGTAATTGGATTGCAATGTGATTAGTACTGAAATTGGATTAGGATTGAACTTGGATGTTTTTAGTAGTTGCGTGTTTCTTAACGTTGTCTTTAGGTAACTGACATTCATATGCGTGTACAGTAAGATATACAGGGTGTAACAAAACACCCTAGTAATACTTAAGGGGGTGCTTCAGACCATCAATCTGAACAACGTTCACTATGGAGCCAACGTCGAGAAAAAATATCTGCCGTCCCATACATTTGAGTCGAGACGGTACTGCAGTTTTGTATGAAAGAGCTGATTTTTTTTCTCGATTTCGATGTTGGCTCCATAGTGAAAGTTGTTCAGTTTGATGGTCTGCAGCACGCTCTTAAGTATTACTAGGGTGTTTTGTTACACCCTGTATATTAGCTTATATCATCCCACCGTTGGGCAAAAGCCTCCCGTGAAATCCTCCAACCATCTCTGTTCTGGGAAAGCTCTGGCCAAGTGAGTTTGAGTTGAGTTGGCAGTATGAGTACAGAATCTATAACATTATAAATACTTATTATAATAACGAAAAATAAAAAGATATTTATTTTGTAGTTAGGTAATTTTAAGCTCGAAAATATACGAGAACGTTTAGATCAACGAGTACGACGTAAGTATATTATGAAAATGATTTTCTACTTTTCAAAAAGTTCATAATAGTATCAAAATATTGTACGAATTTTAATCTAAACAAATGGTTCACAGGTTTTTATATTTATATTATTTAAAAAAAGATCATTAATCATTAAGTCGTGAGCTTAATCAACTTCCCAAAGTACGTAACAACTTCCCAACAAGTTTATTTTAATTCTTAAGTACTCTCGAGAGCGTCAAAATCCAATTTCTATACACAGGCACGCTTACGATGGCGATGTAACTCTACGCACTCGTAGCACTTCGTAGCACGTCGTAGCACCTCGTAGCGCTACGCCGTGCCGATGATTGCTCCGTATTCCATAATTTCCGATAACTTCGTTTGAACTTCACACTTGCTAAGAGCTTTACAGCTTTTAGTATGCAATTTTGTCTTACGGGAAGGAAGAAAACTATATTATTTTCCTTGTAACTGGCACAAGTCTGCGAAACCGTGGTTTTTGACGTTGACTGCATCGGCTTAGATAAACATACATTAATGTATAAATATATCGCGAAAAAAAATAAGCTGTTCCATATACAGGGTGTAACAACTTTCACTATGGGGCCAACACCGAGAAAAAATAAAAAAAATCTGCTGTCCCATACAAAACTGCAGTACCGACTCGACTAAAATGTATGGGACAGCAGATTTTTTTTATTTTTTCTCGATGTTGGCCCCATAGTGAAAGTTGTTCAGTTTGATGGTCTGAAGCACCCACTTAAGTATTACTAGTCATATTTATTCACATAGTAAATCAATAAAGAATTGTATTTTCTTACAAATAGTAGTTACGTATCCAAAGATGTGTTTTACAGAATCAGTTGTTCAAATCTATTCGGCGATAGCATTGTTCGGTTGATTAGTTTGTTCGAGCCCACTGGCTCCTTCCACGTTGTAAGTTTGTGAGTTTTGTGACTGGCACGCTGTTATTGCGAAATAAATATAATATAATATTATGTGAAGACAATGACGAAGGAATTTTATTGTTTCTGTTATTGTTTTAAAACGAGCGAGCGAAAATGTTTTTAGGGTTTCATACCCGAAGGGTGCAGACGGGACCATAAGTCCGTCCGTCCATCTGTCCTACCTATATCTTTTAAACTATAATAGCTAGGTGGTTGACATTTTCACAGAATATGCGTTGTTATGATGGATTTGAAATGACAAATAATAAAAATAAACAAAAATAAATAATTACGTTTTTCTTGTATTTACAAGAAACGAGTTTTTCAAAGATTTTTTGTTTTTGCTTTATCATAAAAACTAACACAAGCGTCAAACTTGGTGTTACTATCATACAGAAATTGAAATTGACAAGATGACGTCACCACATGCGAAACCAAAGAATTGAAGTCTTCTTCGTAGAACCAGAGCGCGGTAACCAGAGGGCGATAGAGGGGGTGAGGTAAAAAGTTGGTGGGAGGAAGGGAGTGTCCGTACTGTATCTAGTAATAGATACTCTTTCTTATACTGTGCTATAGTGTAATAGGTATAACAAATAATAAAAACCGGCCAAGTGTGTGTCGGGCTCGTGCTACGGATCCCGGAGAAAACACAATATTCTAGTAAGTATGGTGGTATGAACCAGCGCGCGAATGCGACTCGCACTTGGTCGGTTTTTAGGTTGTAGTATAAAGCATTTTTTTTATTCTTAACATAAATATTTTGTACTTGATTATCAGATACATTACAGAATAAATAAACTAAACATTTCCCTACAAGACCTTTGTAGATTAAATAAAATAGGTAGTCGAAATTCTTAGTTTTCCTCTTCACTGTAAACATGCACTTGAAATTCGAGATGGTTTGAGAAAACCCCTTCCCGACAAAATGAAATTCTGGAGCTGTCACTGTTATGCAATAACGGCAAATGCTTTTGCATGTTTAAATTATCATCATCATCATCATAGCGGAACATATTATGTACAATGTACATAGGGTATTTTCGGATAAGTACACCGAGGGGTTATGGGGGTCCGGGTTCGATTCCGCACGGACAACATGCCATGTACCAATAAGTTTTTCTGACTTATGTACGTAAAACCGACTGCTCTCAAACGGTGAAGGAAAACATCGTGAGGAAACCTGCATACACTGAAGAAGAAATTCTGATGTGTATGTGAAGTCTACCAACCCGCATTGGGCACGCGTGGTGGACTAATGCCCATACACCCTCCTTGAGGGTAGGCCTGTGCCCTGCAGTGGGACGTTTATTGGCTGATGATGATGATGATGATGACACCGAGGTGTTAGGAATCTAAAAAAATTTATTGGACTTCGCCGTTTGGACCACCCTTTACTGTACCTACCTAATGTCTCATTATTATTTTTACAGTTACCACTGTTACCAGACACTTTCATGTATAAAAGATTCATGTCCTACAAAGAAACTAACAACAATATCTTTGGTAATGTCTCAATTTGGACGTCGCCGTGTGGGTAGACGACGACGGTCATCCGATGGCCTTATCGTGTGAAGGGGACCCTAAATGTCATATTTACATAATTATGACATTGCATGATCCACCACGGCTAGATCTAGCCTTAGAAAATATACATGTTTTATACAATGTGTTAATGAATTAACGCAAAATTAGAAATTAGTTTGTTTAGAATCGAAAGTAGAGTCGAATTATCATGGTTTCAACATAGGTAATTTTTTTCAAAATATTATATAATTTGTTTGCATAATTTAAAATTTTCTGAACCTGATGTCAACCCATCGCACACACACCACACACACACACACTACCAAAACAAGATTATAAAAATGTATCCATGAGTACGTTAGCGCTTTCTTTCAGTGCTGAAATCATAACAAATCATTTTTGCCTCAAAACTTAAAATGCGAATAACTTTAAATTTTAAGTATCAAAATAATGAAATTATTGTTTCAATCTAATTATTTTGTTATAAATCAGTTGGGGTATATGAGGTTTTGCGCTAATTCATTAACACGTATACAGGATAGAAGTGTAGATAGTTAAATTACTTTAAAGGAAGATTGTACTCATGATACTGACCAACTTACTACTACTATACTATACTATACTATACTATACTTTCCCAAAGGAACCCTAAGGGCGTTTCATATAAAGGCTGAGGTCATAGACAATGCATTCCCGGATTTTATATGAACGGACTCAAAATACGCGACTCACAACTCACAAAATCAGTGGCGTAGCGTAGGTTTCCGCCGCCCGGGGCAATGACTGATTTTGCCGCCCCCTACACAACAAATTTATGAGCAAGCGAAGCGAGCTCGAAATTTTTTTACACATCGATTCGAGTTGTGGTCAGACATCTTTTGGTTTATCTATGCAAAAATAGAAACTTAGAGCGAGCGAAACGAGCTCGACTTTTCTCCTCGGTACGAATCGGTTAGAGCCAGAGCTTTTTACGTACAAAACATGTACAAAATAGCCTAAGTAAAGGCTAGGTATGGATCGAGCGAAGCATGCTCGAAATTTTTAGCACCACGTCTTAGCTGTGGTTAGAATATTTTAGGATTATGTGTACATAGAGTAATTAAAACAGAAACAGAGCGAACCCGACTTTTCGCTGCTCTACGAATTAGTTATAGACAGAGCTCAATCAATCTATATTTTTCCCCAATTTGCCGCCCCTAGTAAAGTGCCGCCCGGGGCATTTGCCCCCCACTTCCCCCCCCTCGCTACGCTACTGCACAAAATTACGCTCGTTTGGCTTCACCGCTAGATTGCTTTGGGAAAGTTGCTCAGTATCATGTGCGGAAGATGCGGAAGAAACCTTTTCATATGCATTAAAAAATTTCTCCTGGTACTTATACCTACATAGTATCGAGAGAACATTCCTTTTTCTGTTCGCATTAGGGAAAAATTTCAAAAACCAAGGGTAATAAATTATTTCGATTACATTCCCCGGTATTGCTAAGGTGTTAAATGAAATTATAATAACAAATTTTCCGAACGACGAAAAAACCTACTATGAAATTTTAATTCCAATTATTCTTCAAACCTGAAAGAAAGTTAGCCTTCCGACGATGAACTTCGTGAAACGGATTTTTATTAAATTATAGTCATTTTAGTTTCGTTTTGTATCTCTAAGGTTCATACTAGCACAAAATAAGGTAATTTATATGTAGATAGGTAAATTACTGATTAGAAAATTCTCACAGAAATCTTACATCCTTATATTTCATCAACGTAACAATGTTATAAGTAGCTCGAATATGAGTTTACACAGGAAGTTTATTATGTTAAGTATAGGTAATCGTTTGTGCGTCTGTTAGTAATCGCATACCATACTTTTAAATGACTCATGCATTTAAAAAAAAGGGTCATTCTTTTGCTGTTCTAAGGCTGTTCTGTACAAAACAGCAGTCCTACCTACTCGACCCAATGTAAGGGACAACAGATTTTGGTCCCATAAAGAAAGTGGTTCAGTTTGATGGTCTGAGCATCTTTTGAAAAACCCGTCAGCATATTTAGTTGGACCCCGTATTTTTTTTTCAAGACGTAGCGACGTTCGTAGTCGTAGCTACAAACAAAATTCTACGCGTACGAAGTCGCTGGGGAAAAGCTAGTGTAGTTTCCTAGTTATTATGCAGGGTGTAACAAAACACCCTTGTTATACTTAAGGGGGTGCTTCAGACCATCAAACTAAACAACTTTCACTATGGAGCCAACTTCGAAATCGCGAAATAAAAATCTGCTGTTTCATACAAAACTGTAACACCGGCTCGACTCAAATACATATATGGGACAGATGATTTTTTTCTCGATGTTGGCTCCATACTGAAAGTTGTTCAGTTTGATGGTCTGAAGTACCTCCTTAAGTATTACTAGGGTGTTTTGTTACACACTGTATGGGGTCCTTTTTAATACGCTGTCGATTTTCTAAGAGGATGATCAGACCATCAAACTGAACAACTTCCCTATGGAACCAATGCCGGAATCAAGATGAACCCTATATTTAAAAGAATTAGAGCGATAACACCTCTTCGATCTTCTCTTCGCGGTCTTTTAATTCGATTAGAATAGAATCGATGTTAACTCGTACCTCCGATTCTACTCTAATGCCAGATGCAACGTGTCGAAGTCGTTATCGAACAAATTACAAATCCAATCCGCGCAAAAGCGAGTTACCTAACACTTACGTATTCAAACTATTATTGTACGTAGATATAACAATCAACTAGAGGGATCCCCTTAATAGGAAGGCATCAGTCGATGGATTCAGAGCCCATTTCAGCCGACTAGTGGATAGCTGGGTATGTACCTCTCGAGGAGCAATCAGTCGAGGCCTTAGGGATCACGGTATTTGCTTACTATTGTTCTATACGGAATACGATTTCGCATTCTATGCCCGTAGAGGCGCTGACGGAATTATAGTTCTGGAGTCCAGGCTGAGAATAGGCGGTTTCGGATTATTAAAATTTACATAGTATCTTCTTTAATGGTTTATACCGATGCAAAAATGATTTATACATAGCTGCTACACTGTAGGAACAGTTTTATACTGGCATCATAATGCCATTTCATTTCCTGGTTTTCATAGAAAGAAATCAGAAATTTCTTTCTTGGGGCATGGTTGAAGCCTCTCTACTCTACTGCATAAAGCTTCTACTGCCTAAAAGAGTTTTAATGTTTCATTATGATATATTGAAACAGGTGGCAGTTTTTTAAATCTTCAACTAATGTTCAACTCTAGAATAGCTTAATGAATACATTTTTTGTACCTAATTAGTATAAGAAAATGCCGTTATAGAATTTCTGGACGTATACTATTTAAGAACGAGAAGAGGACAAAAGTATATATTTAAAAAGTGAGAATAACGTAATTATGCCTAACGTTAAAAAAACGTAAAATGAATACACATCATTTTAACATGAATTAAATTAGTATTTGTAGGTATATTATGTCCATTTCTTTGACATGCTCTGCAGCCTAAAAATGGATGACAGTGACTTAGGATTATGTGAATATTATTATGGCGTCTGCGAATCATGTCATGGGGGTAGGGGGCAAGGTGAACCCCCCGAGGTGAGAAAAAAATATTTTCAGGTGGACTATAAGTAGCAATTCGGTTCGTACACATCATTTAAACACGCTGTGGTCGCAAGAAACCTAACATGCTCGTCGCGTCGCTTCGCTCCTCGCTAACCTGACCGACTGAGTAAGATCTGGGGTCTAAACACGAGTTTTTCAAAGTTATGGATTTCCATTTATAGTTTTTCAAATTATGGATTTTCATTATTATGTCAAATAATGCTATATATTTTCATATTAAGCATTTTAATTGTTATATGAATTAGCGTCATGTCATGTCTTTTATGGATTTTCAAAATAGGATTATTAAAGTTATGGGACATAAGGGACACCCTACAAAAGGGCTATAAATGCTGGTTAATATCATATTTAGTCGGGCGGTCGAAGGTTAAACAAAAACACAACACCGAGCACGTAAGCAGTGTCACGACGACCCGACAGACGTACAAGAAATTAGATGTTTTATACAAAACAGACTTCAGGAGTGCTATTTTTGAATATCATCCATCCTTATTCGTATACGAAATACGAATAGTGCTTAAATTCCATTTTATTTCCAGTTTATTCCACTTTCGTATACGAATTGGGGTGTATAAAATTCAAGAATAGCACTTCAGGTTGAAATAGGATTAAGGAATCCGTTACCGACATGATGGCTTTGCTTTGGAGATGTTTTCCCGCCACGTGAACCTGAATGGAATTATCAAAACACATTTGGAATGCGAGTCAGAAACAAAAGACAATAGGTACCTACCTCTACATAGCAAGTATGACTGGGACAACATTTTGGTAGGGTGGGTGGGTAGGTAACCAAGCCGAAAGCGGAAAGGTCAGATTCCACTGAGATCATGGGTGCGAATTTATCATTTCACCGATGACTTTGAAAAGAGAATAAATAAATACCTACTAATTATTACGAAAGTGAGATTTTTGTTTTCTTACTCCGATTATGTCTTATTGTGTGATTTATTAATAGGAAGATATAAAACAATAATTACAAATAAAGTGACTTAAGACTAAACTAATCTAGGATGTGGTGCAGGTTATGTATGGTCCGATTATCCGACACCAAAATGGCAAATATAAATTAATTCTTTTTTTTTTACTTACTAGCATATATGTAGAGTACTATAGATAGGGACTGACAGACAGACGTCAAAAATCTGCTGTCCCATACATAAATGAGTCAAGTCGAGTCGGTACTCTAGTTTTATATGAAACAGCAGATATTTTTTTCGGGTTTTCGAATTGGCCTCTATCGTGAAAGTTGTTTAGTTTGTGGGTATAGAAAAGGTATATCGAACGTCATTGAGTTTGGTGGTCTTAACCAGCGCATTGAATATTACTAGAGAATGGCCCCGATTCGGACTGTGCCACGACTTAACTTAACTAAATTTATTCCTGTCACTTTCTAATAAAAGAGACAGAAAACCAACAGCTGACTTTAGTGCTGTCAAAGTGACGTTACACGCCCAAAATAAGATGCCATCATAATGTACGCCATCTTATTTAACGCGTTTTTGGGAGTGTAACGTTACTTTGACAGCACTGAAGTCAGCTGTTGGTTTTCTGTCTCTTTTCTAAATCTTATTTCAGAAAGTGACAGGAATAAATTTAGTTAAGTCGTGGCACAGTCCGAATCGGGGCCATTACCCGCGACTCCGCACGGGTTTTCGCCGTCGGTAGCGAGATAATCATAGCATAGCATAGCATATGCTCACGACTATATTCCCCGAGGGGGTAGCCAGAGATATTCTGAAACCTCAGAACATCCACGTTTCACTAGTGCCCAATCTCTACCGACCGACCGTCTACTACCGACCGACTCTCTCTTAAGTATAATAATAAGCTTCCCAAAACAACAAGTTTTATCAAAATGATGCGCGAACAAACAAACAGACAGACATAAATTAAAAAAGAATGATTTGGAATCAGATACACCTAAAAACCATATCGTAACTTTTTTAAATAAAACATCGAATAACATCGGGAGGAAACCTGCATGCTTCAATTTCGAGGCATGTATTGTTGTACCCACTGTTGTGTCCATTACAAGTGGCGACGGGCTCACTCCCCGTCACACTGGGCAGAGTTTCGGTACTACTTAGTGAAACGTGGATGTTCTGAGGTTTCAGAATATCTCTGACTACCCCCTCGGGGAATAGAGTCGTGAGCATATGTATGTATGTATGTATGTATGTAACTTTTTTTAAAGCCCTCTCTGAGGGTAGGCCTGTGCCCTGCAGTTATATAGGCTGATGATGGTGATCTTTTTTTTTATATTTTCAATGTACAGACACACTTCTGTTACAGTTTTATACTTATTTAGTTTTCTATATCGTTGTCTAGTCATCATAATACAAGTTCAGGCTAGATTCTGGTACTTTAAATGTGACTAAATAATTTGTGTGACATTGTCCAAGATATTTATTTATTTATTTATTAGGTAAGACTAAGTAGTTTTGTTACTATGTTAATGATATCAATTTCACCCTGTAGAATATCCCTGTAGCCATTCGGAGTGAATCCGGTATTTGAAATAATATCAGTGGTGTAAAAAGCTAAAAGTTGAGGTTTTTGTGGCGGCATGAAGAAGGCGTATAGCGCATGCGTGAAGGAAGGAAAGGTAACCCAACAGCCGAGCCGACTCGACTCGTAGCAAACGTTGTACAAGTCCGCCGCACGTCGACGGCGGCGCCACAGTCGCACACAACTCTTCACGATAATGAACTTGAATTTAATCATTTAAAAATTTAAAGTTTTAAAATGTTGATCGCGTGTTTGTTCGCGTTTTGTTTATGGTGAGTCCTTGTAAGATTACTACATATACATACCTAGTTACTGTTTAATATTATTGTTTATTTTCTTACGTACTTTATCTAACAATTATGATGATAACTAGGTACTATTTTGACAAATTTCTGCCTACTCTGACAGGGAATTTAGTCGTTCGCATAGGCTTGTAATTTGTAATGATAAAAGACATGTAGATGCATAGACCGATAAACTAAAATACCTATAACGTGACGTCTGTGAACAATTTACCTTTATTTATATCAAGTGCCTAAAAATCAACGATATTAATGTACTGTACCAGTTTATGTTTATGCTAAAAATACTAATTTAATAATGATGTGCATTAAGCAGTAAAACTCTTGACCTACAACAAAAAGAAAGAAGGAAAACTTATACTCTAAATAAAAATAAACTCTAAAGAAGTTATTAATTTCTTTCTGTATTTGCAGATCTTTTGTAACAAATTCTTCACAAACTTTAAGGAGTAATAACACCAGTGTATAGTATAAATATAATAAATGTCGATATCCCCATAAAACACCAAATGAACCTTCCAAAATATAAACGGCGATTTGTAGAAAGGGCGAATATATGCAATTTATTACGCACCAGATACGCCCTTTCTTGAGTATTGGCACTAAATACCTACTTAGAATAAATGGAAATTCGATGAAAATTCTTATTTTCAGTATAAATTAGGTAGATAATTAGTAAGGTAGGTATTTTTTTATTCTTGGAAACTTTCACCCATCATGAGATCTCACCGATCCCCACTAGCCCATCGTAGTCCGCGTAGTCCCAGCAACGCCCATTGCCGAGGTCTGTACCCCTTAGGGGTGCCCCTTGGGCAGGTTGCTTAAGTTCTTTCATTGGTTCGGTAGACCTACCAGTGCGCTTCGCCGTCACTGGTGTGGTCCCCTCATAGTCCGCAGTAATTAGCAGTCGATGCTCTCTGAGTAATGCTGTATGGGTCAATTCGAAAAAAAAAGAAAAGACCATCACGAGATTAATTAATTTAATGCTTAAGTACATTGAATGAAATTGCAAGATGTTAACCTTACACATAATATGTTATAGACATGTTTTGTTCTAAGTTCAAGTCAACTTGGTTTGTTATGTAAAATACAAATCTAAATTAAGAATCTGTCGGTCTGTGAATTTGTCTCTGTAATAAGAGACAAATAAATATTTTTAATTTAATTTAATTTAAAGTTAAAGTAATACAATTCTTTATTGTAATTAGTTCCGAAATAGTACTGATACTAATACGTATCGTACGTACTAATACTGATACCGTACTAATTTAGTCCTGACTTCGAAACTAGTTTTGCCGTAGGTCTGGAGCCAGAACGACGACGATTACCTTAACGATTTACATTCATACTCTTAAATTACTCTTTTTTTCTTAGGCACTTACAATCATAAAGACCCTACTGTCTAATAAGTTCAAAGAATGAGTCACGTTGCAGGTTCTGACGCGATAAACTGTCTCGCGTGGTCTTCGCGCGTCAGGGTTTTGCCTGTCACGAGGCTCCGCAATCCTCAATCTCTTGTTCTTGATCAAAAACAATCCCTGAGATTGGCATAGATACTTCCATAAACTAATTGACACTGGCGGAAATGCAGTGCTAACGCACAAGCAAGAGTTCATTAATTATAAGTAAAAAAAAAGCTCAAAGAATCAAAGAAGTTCCCTCATGGTCTCGTCGTTGCACATTGCAAAGTAGTAATCAAAATGAGAAATAGGTCATTTGCACAGTAATAGTCAGTATAAGAAGTAGTCAAAATGAGAATTTGTGGTCAATATTAGAAATAGGCTATTTGTACGAAGTCACTTTAAGTAAACTAAGTCAAAAAAAATGAGAAATTGGTCATTTGCGCGTATAAGAAATAGCCAAAATCAGAATTTGTGTAGTCAAAATGAGAATTTGCAAAGTCACTTTGAGAAGTAGTACAAAATTAGAAATTGGCCATTTACGCTGTAGAAGATGAAAAATAGGCTATACTTATGCGAAGAAGTCACATTGAGAAGTAGGTAGTCAAAACTCAAAATGAGAAATTGGTCTAAATTGCGAAATAGACATCGGGTGCCTATACTGGTACGATTTAAACATCGAGATACTGGAATAGTTTAGGCACATAATCAGGTAACAAATTATATCAATTAAAGATAACACACACAAGCATAAACTCGCTTTAACAACGTTTAAAGTTATTCGCAAGCAGGTGCGTCGACGAAAACACCATCTACAACGCTATGTGGAACTAAACGCGGTTTAAAACTTTAAATTGCTTCTTTGGAAACTATTAGTAAAATAAACACCCCAGTTTACGATTACTTTGAGATAAGCCTTTGTCAAGTCTACAAGTAAATGACTTTAGCTGTTTAACTCAATTTTGAGAAGAAAACACTTTGTAGCCTGGTTTAAATCGTTACAGTTAGCTTATAATTAAGAGGTTAATATACCTAACTGCGAAGGCGCCCGAGCGCGCTGCATGAAAACGAAGTATCGTCTTATTTTGAATATTAACCAACTAAAGACAATGACATTTTTTAAACACGATAGAAACTAATCTCTGCGTCTTTATTTTGTCATATTTCCGTGAAAATGTAGGTATAGTTTCAATGCTAAGATTAATTTAAGATTTCTATGTAAATCCTTGATGCCACGGTAACATCAAAACTGCATTGTAATGAACATCTGACAAAATACTGAAACAAAGATAAGTTTCTAGATCGTTATTAAAAAATTTAATTAACTTTTGTCGGTTAATGCCTATTGAAATATGTTACCTACTTAATAACTTTACGGATTCTTTCATCGGTTACTCTACCCAAGTGTAAAAACAGCATTTTTTTTTTCGCCGTTTCCATGTTTGCTCTATAATAAAAGATGTTCAGTTCGATGGTCTGAAGCATCCCTTAAAGTACGAAACGAATTTAATATTACACTCTGTATTACTTACTTGTAAACTTATTAGGAACTATTGAGTTTAAATCTTGTCGTAACTAGCTTAAAATAATGCTTTCACTGTGATGGTAGGTATTCACACTATGAGGTTTAAAACGGGAGCGTGCAGGAAGCTGGCATAGGTATTGTTCTAAAATCGTTTGCGTGTCATTTCTCTTTGGTTTCAAAAAATATTAATTTCTTTCTGATATAGATACCTTCTACATTTGTTTTCATCTCAGTTCCACGCCAAAATTCAAGTAATATGTATCATGCAAAGCATTTATTAATATTTTCATACTAAAAACGAATTATTATCTTTCTACGGTTAGGCCGTCACATTCGCAAACGATTTAAACCTTCGATATTTTCACAACATTTATGTAGTTATAAAAACATGGAAGGGTCGGACATATCTTATAATAAAACCAGTCAAGTGCGAGTCGGGCTACTCGAGCACCATTTTCTCCGGGACCTTTAGCGCGAGACCGACTCTCACTTGGCCGTTTTTTATTATTTATTGTTATTATAATTTAATTTATAATTTTAATAATTTAATTTATAATTTTTATAATTAATTTAATTTTTTAATTTAACGCTCACAGGCACATACATTGTAATGATGCCAAGTAAGCCTCAGGCTTTTTGTTATGGGAATCATACAACAACGACACAAACATATAACATCCATGACCGAACCGGGATTCGAACCCAGGACCCTGGTTTGGCAGTCAATCGTGACAACCATTACACCAACCGGGTCGTCAAATATATTATGCTGTAGAGTTTTCTCTATAATCACACCAAGTAAGACGCTTGTATGTATGACCGTTTTTACGATAGAGCGAGAAGAAAACAACGTTGATAAAAGCTATAGCTATATATAAGGGCTAAGCTTACCCAACCCCCCCCCCCTTAATTTTTTACTTTTTGACATTTTTATCATTTGTTAGGAAATCTGCCGTAATAACGCACATTCTGTAAACAAACTTTCTAGCTACAGCTGTTACGGTTCAAAAGTTACAGCCCTAAATAGGTAGGACGGACGGACGATGCAGGCTTAGTAATAGGGTCCCGTTTTCACCCTTTGTATACGGAACCCTAAAAATGAAAATGGTATATCGCGGCTTTAATATTCCATCACAAAAGTGGAAATACTTGGGATGCCTTGCAGACCGTCTCCATCTTGAGAAATTCTCTTTATTCCATGAGATTTCAGTCGTTCATTAATCAAGCCTTTTTGTCTTTTCACAAAACGATGCTATGTTACACGAGACCTTTCAATTACGTCCGACAGTCGCCAGGTTACGCCCCAGATAGTCGTATAATCGTGTGTATTGTTGTTTCTCAAGGGCAAACATCTGACACTTTATATTATATTTCAAATACATCCAAATGTGATAGTTCTAGAGTAGGAATTGCACATTAATCTATATGTGGAATCGGGGTCATTTTGAAGCCGGAACAGAGTACCTACTTTCAGGAGTAGCCCAGTCATTTTACGGTTTGAGCTGGGACTAATTACTAATTGTTTTTTTTTTTCAGTATAGTATTTAAGAGCCAATTGGAGCTCAGAAATGAACCGAAATTTAAAAAAAAATCCCGTCAGCAAGAGTTCCAAATTTAAATTTTAGCTATTATCTCGTTATAAAAAAAATCAGTTGCGTCCTACAAAAAGGAGAGGTGCGGAGTACTCGAAACCGACGGGCATGTATGAAGAGATGTATGGATGTGCATGAGGCAAAAGAGGTATGTAAAGATCGTAGTAAGTGGCGCGCCCTGGTCTCTGCCTACCCCACTGGGAAAGAGGCGTGACGTTATAGATAGATAGATAGATAGATAAAAAAAAACCTGAGGGTAATTTTTTTTTGCACATATTTAAGGCATTACCATTATACACACTTCAAACATGGTGTACGTATTTTTGTCTACTTAGAAGGTTTTGAAAAATACGTTCGTATTTTCTAATAAAAACCATTTTTTTTTTTAAATTTCAATGCTTATTTTATTGCTCAAAAATAAATTATATTGTCAAATCAAATTCAAATGAGTGCATTGGTATTGGTTGGTTTTGGTGGTTGGTTTTTTTAATATTATTAATTTAAAAGCCTTCTGGGACTCCCAATTTTGATTTCTATGTTGCGTAATACATTTTTTTATTTTTTTTTTCAGATAGTCTTTTTGTCACTAAATGGTTTCAGTTACAGTTTAAAAGTCCAATTAATAATTACTTCCCACCTCTCCTAACAAAACTCCGTAAAATGACTGGGCTAGAGTGCAATTCACTAAGCGCAAAGACTGCCTCCGTGGTCTAATGACTGCCTCCGTGGTCTAATGGTTAAGAGCATTGGCTCTCGACACGGAGGTCCTGGGTTCGATTCCCACGGGGGACACCTAGTGATATGTCACTTTGTGCGTTTTTCCCCAGTTGCTTAGGACATTGCAGGCTGAATCACCTGATTGTCTGAAAAGAAAAATTATTCCGTGCTTCGGATGGCACGTTAAGCCGTTGGTCCCGGCTACTATCTCTTGTGGTAGTAGTCGTTACATAAAAACCACGTCAGAGGCCGTAAGGCGGTCTGAAAAAACTCTGACACCAGCAGGTCTAGTATGATTTCTCTACACGCGCGCGACGCGCCTTCGCTGCATACAAAATAACCTGTTCCCGCGCTTTTCGGAGAGCGAAAGCCGCGCTTGCCGCGAATTGTAGTATGGAAAAAAGCAGAGTCGCGCGCAAGTAGAGAAATCATGCTAGGGGGTCTGGGCTCTGCCCACACGATAAGAAGAAGACTAAGCGCAAACATCGGTTGTCGGAACCCGTTCGATCCTTGGGGGAGGCAGTAGACGTCCATCGGCTGCGATGGTGATGATGATGATGAAACATCGGACCCCGATTACACATAAAACAGATCCGTGTCTGACTGACTGATAGACAAACGAACAGCCTAAACCACAGAAGATATAAATAAAAAATTTGAAATATATATATTCTTTAGGGGATGTAGGGATGCAAGAAAGTATTTTTCGAAAATCAACACCTAAGAGGAGTTTTCCGAAAACTACGCGGACGGAGCTGCGGGCAAAAGCTAGTGCAAGTTAAGCAGATTGTACACACGGTGACACATCAAGCTGTACAAAACCAATAATATAAGTTGGTCGCGTGACGTTTATTATGTACACACGGCGACAGATCAACCTACCCATAGTTCGACCTTATGTCCATGAACATAGAGTTCAACTATGGGTAGGTTGATCTGTCGCAGTGTGTACACTACCTACTCGTCCTACGCGCAGCACACTTATTTCGGTTTTGTATAGCTTGATGTGTCGCCATGTGTACAGCTAAAGAAAGCATACATACACATAAAAACAGATTAGGTGGATACTTTAGTCTCAATAGTTTCGGAAAATGAGCATTAAAATGTTTAAACATTGGCAAACGATTGCGTTTCGTAGTTGAAATTTAAGTTCAGCAGTTGTTCAGAGCAATGATAATTTTACCCTGTTTTTGTTTATTTTATCCAGTCAGCGCTTCTCTTTATACCTACCTACCGTTATTGAATACCTTGAAACTTTTATTATTATCGTTGTTTCCCTTCCTACTAAATTATGTACCTGATTGTTTACCTTAAGTATAGTACATAACAGATATTATTTCTTACTGAGATAATAGCTTACATAGCTACCAATCCTACAGGTACTGGCATGCTTTGTTGTTCAGTTTGGTTGATAGTTTTCTACCATTACAATGTATACGTCGAAGGGGAAAATCTTAACAATCTCATTTAGGGCTGTCTTTTGTCCGGGAGGGCCGACAACAGAATTTCCTGAAACGCGTGAAACTATTGAGATAAAAGGGAATCCTAACTTTCCCCACTTACCTACCTTGCTGCAAATTCGAAAGTGTGTTCTTCTATTACTTTATAACATTTTTATGCGACCCTTTCATGTAATTTAAATAGAAAAGATTTTATCTTCCTTTCCTCTCCTGTCCCTATAAGAAAATTTTTTTTTCGGAATAACTGAAATTGATAATGTGAGCATTGCTACTACTTTCTTAAATAGAAAGTTGGTAGTTGTAGCATTGTTTCCATCCCAATAGGGATTTACGGTCTTGAAGTATGTATGTATGTAAGTAACTTCCAAATTAAGCAACAGTTCAAGTGTTCGTATAATCGCGAAAAAAAATTTTTTTTTACATGGTTTTTCATTCATGGTTTTTTGATAAATTGAGATACCTATTTAGCCAGATATTTCGCGTGATGTGAATTTTTGCCTCATAACCGTAACATAAAGAGAGTGTGTTAGACTTTGGCGCCAAAAAAGTTGCTTATCTCATCCATCGCTCATTTTCGTGGTCGACGACACCGTTTCCTCCTGTCACATCTCGACCACAATACGTGTGATAGATTGGGAAACAACATTATAGAAACCTAACGTATTCCGTTGCGTCATACGAAAATGTCGGTACATCCATAATCTTTTTATTATAAATAACTACGTCAATATCAGTCGATCAATCATTATTAAATCTATCGCTAACAATCATTTGGCGACACCGATCTTTGCTTTCCGAATTACGAGTCAGTGTAAAGAACAATATTTATCGTACACCTGTATTAAATGCAATGCAGTTGTCTTTGGGATATTTTAGAATAAGCGTAAAATTAAGGCTGCGCCGAGCCTATTGTGCTGCCCCCAATCGTATTTTTTTATTTCTTAACAATCAAACAATATTTCCAAAAAACAACAATTGTAGTCATTGTTGATTTTCAATTTATCGGGTCACTACGGATTTGTTTTTATAATGTTTGTAGTTATTATCGGTTGGTAGCGGTTTTAACAATAATAGCTACAAGCATACAACATAATAATCCGTAATGTTTCGATAAATTGAAAGCTAATCAGGACTACAATGTGACATTCTTGTTTTTTGGAAATGTTGTTTAATTGCTTAGAAATAAAAAAAATACGATTGGGGGCAGCACAATACGCCCAGTAGGCTCTTAATTGTTTATTAAGTTCTATACTAGTTCTATACAATCAACAATCTTCTGCTAGTATTAAAATAGTAGTCTTGATAAATCGTGCGAAAACTTTCCCGTCCTTCCCGGCAGTAAATTATTTCTCTTTTGGCAATCAACTTAAAAGATATCTAGGCAGATCAAACTACCTACCAATTTCGTCTTTAGAGACGGTTTGTTAAACCTCGCGGCACAATGAAAGTCGATGTGAAGGACTGAATTGGAAACAGTTGGGGATGAGGAAATTCGAAGCTTTGATCGAAATAGAAACGATTCACATGTTGCGAGAGAAGCGCGCCGGAGGACAATGAGTTGTCTTGTCACTGGATTACCTACTTATATTATATAGATCTATACGTGTATGAGATCAAAAGGGGGACGAAATTCTCGTCAATATAAAACTATTGACTCTTGATATGTCTTGCGTAAAATTTGTTGAAAGAATATTGTATCTTTGTAAGTTAGAATTTGACTCTGTACCCGCAATATTTTTGATATATGGCTGTGCTTGACAAAATAATTCCATACTCATTTTGTGCACAGCCATATATCAAAAATAACAATACCAACAATTTCGTCAAATACGCATCAGTTCGACGAATTTGACGAAATGCTTATTGGACCAAGGATATAGTTTTGTATGCAATTTGTATTGCATACAAAACTATAGGTACTATATTTGTATTGTAAACGTTTTTCTTACCAGATTTCACAGCGCGCGGTAAACTTACCTGCGAGTAAGCCCATAAAATATAAAACCACTATTACTTTAGCTGTAGCATGATTCTTCAAGATAGAAATATAAATCGGGCATTCAAAAAAAGATCCTATCTTTAGTATCAGCATTTTCACATCCCCGATGTCGATAAGCTCGGATTTCAGAAATCGGCTATCGTATTAGAGACGCAACATCGTGTTTTTATAAACGATACTGAAAATATTTTTAGTATTTTGATCGCAAACACGTTTAAATATTCCGCCAATTTAAGAAACCTATATCGTCGATGATTGAGTCTTGGAATCTTAACGTTCGATCTCATGAATAATAATTATTATAGATCATACAAAGTCTAACTTTCTGCATTATTACGCTAGAGTAGTCGGTTACCTCCATAGAGAATTCACCCATGGTTACCTCCATTGACTTACCAACTACTGGACATACAAGTCCTCGCTCAAAATTGTCGGAACCGAAAGAGAAACAAAACACAAAAGAGAAACATTTTACGCGCCAGTCTTCGTTTGATTGATGAACTACGCGCACGTTCATTAAAACAAATTAAAAATGCTTATAAAAGAGGATTTATAAAAGATACAATTTTTTTTGAAATTTCAAAATTACGATAATGCTCGTTTTCAAGGGGGCTAATGCGTAATTATTTAAAAAAAAAAATCTACTTTGAGATATATTGTTTTTGTCTATCCGTTGATAGAAATCATAATCAATGAACATTCGCAATGACTCTCGCTGAGATAGATAACTTCATTTACTTACCATACCGATATGATATTTCCGTTCGCATATTTAAATAAGTATAAACTTTTATTAGTTTAGGAATATCTCATAAAATCTCATCATACAAATGTTATTCCGTAGCCGGGATTCTATTGAGTACCCGACAGCTTGTTGCGTTGCATACGAATCCAATAAAGTGCTAGGTATCTCCCTGGTTTGAAGGGATGTTAACTGAAAATATCGCATCCCCTACGTGCTTATCGTACAAGACGACGCTGTAGAAAGGTCCTTTCAAGAGTTTCGACCCTATACATTTTAAGAGTATTGAAATTTACGAGTGCCCTTTGAGTGTTTGCTCGACATCGGCATGATGAGCTTGTGACACATTTTACGTAACTCTAAAGATATACGTCGTAAAATTTAGCGCCCTCGGCCTCGTAGAGAACGCTTTGTGAAACCTGTATACTTATAACGTTATAACGATAAAGTCCCTTTTGTATCGTACATTTTATTGTGTACTTTTCCTACTGATAATCTTTGGATAGCTAAATGCTTCTCTAAATCTCTATCGTAATAAGCAGTGTTCTCTTCTAAACGAAAACCACATTACGCGATCCGAACCCAGATTCAGTGACGAATTAAAACTGCTCCGCTTGTCGTAATTACAATTACCTACATCACACACAAATCTAGTGACCCGAAAAAATCTGTTAGCAACACAAAGAAGCTAAACAATCTACCGTTATAAAAATATTACAGAAGTGTGTCTGTTCTATATATTGCAGATATTTACAAAAAAAGGTTACGAATGTGGTGTTTAGGTATCCTTGACTCCAAATCACCGATATTTTAATTTTTTGCCTGTCTGTTTGTTTTTTTGTTCGAGTATCACACAAAAATGACTTGATGAAACTTTTAGTGTTTAAACTTGCGTGGACGCCCATATATTTCGAGCTGTGAACCAGTAGACTGTAGAGTCATCGCACTATACACCAAGATTAGACATTTTATGAGTTTCCTACATTCGGATAAACTCCTTATTTGTGTATCTACCCTGCGTTCTAAACGGAAACTATCACGATAGATCATAGTTGAATCCGGCAAAAAATTAATTTTTATTAAAAATGAATAAACGTCGATCCTTTAATATGTGTTCGATGTGTGTGATCTAAAGTCTTGCCATGTTTAAACTAACTCTAATCCGTGCTCTAACTCCGCTGGCTCAGAGATCTGAAGTGGGATTTGGGCTCCGAAACAAGAGAACTTACCACAATGTTAAACCATGTTTCAGTAAATAAATATTTCTGATTCTGAACGCCTCTATTCCCGATCCTGAGACACCCAAATTGTTCGTACCGTTTCCGACGGTTCGTCGACGTATGTAAGTTTTCATACTTCGGCGAACATTGCTTTCGTTGAACAGTTCTTTCGTCGCACGAAACAGTTGTGAACCGTGATTTCGACAAACGGGTTTTCGTAAAACAGTTATGCACTCGTTCGTACCTACCTACTTAGTTATAGTAAAGTATTTGACCACCCCGAATTTTTTAAAGATTTTGATCTTGAGTTTATGTATGTTTGTTAGTAAAAATAAATAAGGCTATGGCAATGGAACGTTAAGGGGCGTCCGCCCGGTTTTGAGTAACTTTGTAACCATTTTATACATTAACTATGGCACTTTTTAAGCAGAAAACAAAACTGAACAATCTACAGGATATGAGAAGTGATGTGGTTTTTATCGAAATCTATTTTAATTAATAAAACTGAAGAAAAACGACTCCAAAGTCACCTCTTTTTTTCCAGTTGTAACCGTTTTACTCTTACATTGTTGATCAGAAGAATATGAAAATATACAATATTCTTCACAATACATAACAACACACTCACCCAACACATTCTTCACAATTCTTATTTTTTGAAAATTCATATAAAATCATACAGGTTTTCAAAGAAAACTGAAAATTCTGACCGGAGCCGCGCAATTGAAGCGGGATGGCTAATTGCAAAAGTTTGCTTGTAAGAAAGAGAGCCTTGCAGATGGGAGGAGTAGCCTTAACATCACCAAGGCTTGTACTTGGCGCAAGGGCAGCGCACCGAGTTGTCACTCTGCCAAGTATCGAGCGATGAGATGATTCCAGTCAATGTCAACAACCACTTTACGCTATTCATTATCATTCATTTTGCGGACTTGGAGAACAAGGTTTATTAATAGATTCCTTAAAATTTTTGAATTTTCAGCTGGCTTGTACGTGCATCACACAAAAACCGATGGACCTATTTCGATGAAACTTTTTGTGTTTAAAAGCTTATGATTAGACTTTCCAAACTGGTATAATATTTTATCTTACTACCTACGACGACGGGAGCCGCCGGTGCGGACGAAGTCGCGGGAAAAGGCAATATTATTATAGAATTGTTTCATTACAGAAATATTAATCATAAATCGAGTATTTTACCGCTACCGGTTTACCAAACTATGGTTTCTTCTCTTTAGTAGAAGCTAATTTTCAAAATAACTCTAGATATCAGTCTTGTGGGCAACGTAGATACAAAATGGCACCATTTATTTTATTACCTCCAGAAGACATGACTACTCACACTTTAAACTCGTATAAATCCTCTATCAAAACCAGATCAGTAGCATTAACATTTTTATAAAGAGCTCAACTAGTAGACTAGGATCCCGCTGAAAGTTTTCTACACTCACATTTTAGGCACTGGTAAAAGTGGGAATTTCGTACTCTTACAAAAGTGGTTCCTAAAAAAAATGGTTGCCACCAAACCTTTACTAGAAGATTTCAAAAATTTTGTTCCTGTTGTGCCATTATATTGCATTTTAAAATCTTCCCAGAAAAGACGAGATTTCAACCCTGGTGATACCCTTTTTTTCAGGGTCTTTAAACTGACCAGGTCCTTTAGGGACTTTTCTACTGGACTATGTATATTGCCAATACAAATGAGTGTTATAGAATGCTTGCAGTGTGGGATTTAAAATCCGTTCATTTCACATGCATAGCAAAACATATTCAATTCTAGGGCCTTAAGTCAAAAAGTAGAATGGGACGACCGCGAAACATGTTATTTAAATATTAAAGACGGAAATTTAAAACTACATAGATAGGTATAATGTATCTAGGAAAAGATGCGGTCCAAGACGACACCCTAAGTTATGAGCAGGAAATGAGTCTTAGCTATCAACCTTGCATAAAAGAGGAACCTAGAGATACATTTTCTCAACATCCGGTAACCCTTGATATGAAAACTAGTGCTTTTCACATAATGGCCTCGATTCGGAGTGTACCACGACTTAACTAAACTAAATTTATTCCTGTCACTTTCTAAAATAAGATTAAGAAAAGAGTCAGAAAACCAACAGCTGACTTTAGTGCTGTCAAAGTGACGTTAAATGCGCAAAATAAGATGACATCATAATGTACGCCATCTTATTTAAAGCGTTTTTGGGCGTTTAACGTCACTTTGACAGCACTAAAGTCAGCTGTTGGTTTTTTGTCTCTTTTCTTAATCTTATTTTAGGAAGTGACAGGAATAAATTTAGTTTAGTTAAGTCGTGTCACAGTCCGAATCGAGGCCAATGATTAATAGAAAGATTTACTATTATGATCAATGACGTTGTGTATAGAATATCTCATTGATTATGATGATTAATCTACCTTCATCTTCACTTACGAGTATAAAATAGTTCCGTGACTGACTGAATGACTGACAGACAACGCACAACCTAAACTGCTGAAGATTAAAAACAATAATATAATATCCCATCAAAAACATTTCATGTAACGTTCCGTTAACTCTTAAAAAGTTTTGAGATCACATTTTAAGCCAAGTCTTGAGTAAGTGTTCAGCTCGGTCTAATAAAGATAGGACTTGGCCGACATCGTCATCCTGTGTAGAGTCAATTTAAATTACAAAATAAGGACCAACACGAGCAGAGGTCAGAGTCACTACAGACTGAGCTACCGGGCCGTTCAAAAGTATAAGGGGTTCCTTGTTTGACTACGGAACCCTAAAAAAGGTGATCGTTCAAAAGTATAACACAATTTGGTGGAGGGGTGACGGCGGACGACTTGCAAATTATCTAACCATGAGCGATGGATGGCTAACTCTCCTTTTTAGGGTTCCGTACTCAAAGGGTACCAAACGGGACCCTACTATTACTAAGCCTACGTTGTCCGTCCGTCCGTCCGTCCGTCTGTCCTACCTATTTAGGGCTGTAACTTTTGAACCGTAACAGCTAGATAGTTGAAATTTTCTCAGATTATACGTTGTTAAGGCGGATTTATTAAAAAAAAATTAAAATGTTGTTTAAAAAATGTCAAAAAGTTAAAAAATTAAGGGGGGTTCTCATCAAGAATTATGTTTTTTAGTTTAGTTTTTATAAGTAATAATTTTGTCAGTGTGTTTTGTTGTTTGCAAATAAAAATATTTTCTTTCTTTTCTTTCTTTCTTTCAAGAAACTAGTTTTTACCAACGTTTTTTCTTCACGCTCTATCGTAAAAACGGTAATACATACAAGCGTCAAACTTAGTGTTATTATAGCGCAAACTCTACAGAATAACAACAAATACTAAAAACCGGCCAAGTGTGAGTCGGTCTTGTGCTAAAGGCCCCGGACAAAAAAAGTTTTTTTTCTAAGTTAATAATGGTGGTGTGGCACGGAACCCTCGGTGCGCGAGTAGCCCGACTCGCAATTGACAGGTTTTATTTGTTTTAAATGGCTGGAACTCCTCATTAATCTTATCAGATTACAGAAAACTTGGTTTCAAGGACTTTATGGCCTCTATGATTGTTTTTAAAGGTTATACTTACAATATTTTGTGATGAGCTGGATTTTGTAGCGATTAGCGAACCCTCCTTACTTTAGCAACGTCTTTGTAACTTTTATTCATTTCTAATATCACATAGAATAGTTTCTTCAAATTAGAGAATATCTTTTATTATATTACAAAAAGATGGTTGGTAGTTTCAACAAGGTTTTTTACCACCCCGAACGGGATTATGTTTGTGAGTTTATGTATGTGAATATACAGGGTCCTTCTTAAGGCTGGGTATTAGTAGAACAAGCCTCTCTTTTTAACAAGCAAACTTTCGCAATTAGCCATCCCGCTTCAATTGAAAGCAAGATCGCAAAAAAACGCATTTTTCATCAATATCTTTTCTCTTGGGTGTTTGGGGAAAAATCCATCGGTTAGAAGCCCTGCTATAATTATTTACCTTTCAAATGATGGTATATTCAGAAGAAATGGTGTAGTGTGATTCTTGTAAAACTGGTTATAAATCTGAAATCGAGCTTACTTTGCTCCTCTTTTCTATCGAGAAAATTTAATAGAATCGTGTTTTCAACGGTTAGATGCCCTGCAGAAAGAACGTATCTACACTGTTATGTGAACTATACAACGTGTTAATGAATTAACGCAAAACTAGAAAGTAGTTTGTTTAGAATCGAGAGCAGAATCGAATTATCATGGTTTCAACATAGGTAATTTTTTTCAAAATATTAAATAATTTTTTTGCAAAATTTAAAATTTACTGAACCCTATGACAACCCACCGCATGGGCACGCTCACCCTACTTACTACCAAAACAAGATTATAAAAATGTATTCATGAGTATGTTAGCGCTTTCTTTTAGTGCTGAAATGATAACAAATCATTTTGGCCTCAAAACTTAAAATGCGAATAACTTTAAATTTTAACTATCAAAATAATGAAATTATTGTTGCAATCTAATTATTTTATTATAAATCAGTTGGGGTGTATGAGGTTTTGCGTTAATTCATTAACACGTTGTATATATTAAATGTAATAATTTGGTTCTCAAAAATCGGTTCGAAAACAGACAAAATAGGTATGACCCCCTTTTAATATGCTCAAACTTTTTTAAGGGTATGATCAGACCGTGAAACTGACCAATTTTCTCTATGGCAGGAACATCGAAACAGCGAAAAAAAATCAACACTTCCATATAAAACTGCAAACCTACCCGAGCCAAATCGCTGATTTTTTTCGCGATTACGATGTTGTTCCCGTAGAGAAAAATGTTTAGTTTGATGGTCTGATCATCCCTTTAAAACGTTTCAGCATATAAAGAAGAACCCTAGAACCCTGTATTTAAAAAAATATAAAAAAATATTTTCGTTTACTTAAAAGTAAGTAGTAGGTACATTGTACCATTTATCCATTATGTTGGGATCTTCAAACTTTTAATTTTACTAAAAATGTATAAAAACACCTGTGTCAGAACCGCTAGGTAGATAATAGGTAGGTAGTTATAATAATTATAACAATGGGCACGTTCCCGACGGGGGACACCTCCCAAGCCTAAATAGTTAGGTTAAGCATTTTATAAATTATTTTATTTACCATTGTTATGTAAATAGTTTTTTCCTTATATGTTTGCTTTTTTAGGTACTTAATTAGATTATAATTGTATATTTTATTAAGATGGTATTAATTTAGTGTGTTATGTTACCCCCTTTCTGTAAATAAAATAATAATACAATTATAACAAAAGTACAAAAATTATGGAATTTAAAACTAAATTAACCTAGAAGGTGGTTCGGTCCCTTAGATTAAAAACTTTTCGCTTTCGGTCCTTATGGGTGGCATCCCACGCGCTGCGCGGGTGCCACCCATAAGCTGCTGCGTGCTGCGTGCAGCGTGGGTGGCGCTGCGCTGGCTCTGGTGCGGCGGCATTTCCTCGCTTAAAACTGATCTGTGGAGCGAGGAAAGCGGCACCCCTGGAATTGTTGTTTCGAGTCTATCTAAATCTTAGACAATTTAATAGGGACTCACCTTGCGGTTGCATTTCCCCTCTGCCACGGTATTAGATCAATTAATCTTGCGCATTTACACCCAATTTTATACCTTATCACTAAACGAGACAGCAATAGCGAAACAATAATTTTGAACTTAGAAAGTTTGGGGTTCACACGAGACTACTTTTCATGATTTTTAACATTCAAAATTAGAATCTAAGCTTATGGGGAATAAAATCCAAAGTTGCGGATTTCATGTTACCTCGCCCCCCGCAAAAAGTGGCAGAAATGTTTCTTACTAGAATAACACGCGTAACTCGTCCCTATTAAATTGTCTAAGACTAAATACTTGTTTGAAGACAATGAAAGTCCATTTTACAGAATCATCATCATCATCAGCCTGGTAATAGGCCACAGGCCACATCACTGCTGGGTATAGGCCTTTTCATTTCCACGCCAACCAGAACGGTCCCACGCTAGTCACGGCACGGCGGCGGTTTTACAGAATACTCATACTTAATACATACAGTGTGTATTGATATCATTAGCATCCTTTTAAACTTAAAGTCTACCCATCAAACTGAACAACTTTCACTACGGGAGCAAACCGATCGGAGCAACAAAAAATCGGCTGTTCCATACTAAACTGCAGTGCCTACGCGACACAAATGTATGCAACAATTGATTTTTTTTTTTGCTCTGATCTGTTTGCTCCCATAGTGAAAGTTGTTCAGTTTTATGGGTAGACTCTTAGTTTAAAAGGATGTTAATGATATCAATTTCACATAATTACATTCGTTATTCATTGCAAATAGCCTATTAAGGATCTACTAACAGTTATAGCTACTCAAACTTTGATTGGTTCACAAAAATAAACAACAATACAATTAATTAGTAACGAATCATTCATCTCACTAAAACTGTTTGCGACGCATGCAATCGCATAAATTTATTGCATGGAGAATCATGAAATGAACAAACACGTTTCAAACGTGTGGTAAGCAACCAATCGATTAATGGAGTACTATAATCATTCCCCTCATTAACTATACTATAATATCCTTTAAAGATCAATGAAATTATACTCAAATTATACTAGCGACCCGCCCCGGCTTTGCACGGGTGCAATGCTGATATAAACCTTCCTCTTGAATAACTCTAGGTATCTATTAAAAAAACCGCATCAAAATCCGTTACGTAGTTTTAAAGATCTACTTTGTACCTTATTATTATTTGTACCTTAGCTCCTTATTAATTTATTTAGGAAAATTAAACTATACAGAAAATTTTTATCTGCAACGTAGGTTCTTAAATTTTATCTAACTTCGCAGGCTCAGTGACCCAAAAAGGGTCTTGGCTTCCAAAACTAGAGAAAGACACGTTTTAGGATCCTGCGCGACCTCTCGCTTCGCTTGGTTCTCGCTTGAGTACGTCCGCCTCCACAACGTCGCGTCGTGAGCATAAGTTACCGTGATAGCTGATAGTAATAGCACAGAGTACTATAATGTGATAGTAACGTGGGAACGCAGGTTATAGTATAATCTACCAATGGGGCTCTCAGGTCATATTACACTTTATGCCGACGACACTTGCCTTTTTTATTTCGGTCATTCAATTGATGATATTGTTGAACGGGCTCAAAACGATCTCTCTATTTTTAACATGTGGTGCCAGTGTAATCTGCTTATGATTAATACCAAGAAAACATCATACATGCTATTCACAGCTAAAAACAAGAAAATTCCAACTCAAATTGATCTTACGATTAATGGTGACCGTATACAGCGATCAAATCAAGAGCGATACTTGGGCTTAATTGTGGACGACAAACTATCTTGGAGAGCTCACCTGGAATACATAAGATCTAAAATTTCCTCACTTGCTGGTGCTCTGCGAAAAATGGCTAGCTGTGTCCCTTATAATATAAAATATACTATATATAATTCGCTCGTTAAATCGCATCTAATCTACCTTACAGAGGTGTGGGGATGCGCTGCTGATAGCCACATTAATATTCTTCAACGAGCTCAAAATAAGGTTATTAAGGTCTTATTTAACTACGATTTCTTGACACACACACGCACACTATATAAAAAAACTAATCTATTTACCATTCACCAACTTTATGTATATCAGACATGTCTCTTAATATGGAAAATTTGTAATAATAAAATTCAAACCCAACTTTCTTTTGACAAAAAACAAAATCAGCGTAACTTAAGAAGTAATGGCGATCTTACATTGCGAGCCCCTAGAACCCAGTATGGCAAAAGAAGTTTATTATATGAGGGAGCACAATTGTTTAACAAATTGCCCAAAGATGTAAGGGAGTGTACTTCTCTATTTTCATTTAAATTAAAACTTAAGTCATTTATCCGTCAAGATTAAACCAAAAATGTATTCTTGGTACAGTAAAAATATGTAAGTGTTTTGTAACAGCCGTTTATTTTTATTTTTATTTTTTTTTTTTTGTTTGTTTTCTTCTTTATTTATTTTTTTTTTCTTCTTTGATTTATCAAAATCAAATCAATTATACTTTATTTCACACCAAAACATAAACAGCATTCTTCATTTTTAACTATTGATTATAATTAAAGCTACCATTTAGACATAACACTGATTTTACAAATGAAAAGCATCCATTTTAATACTAAAAAGGGGAAGTGAAGGAAGAGGGAAATAAATAAATAAACTTTGTTGGATTCATTACAGTACCGTAATATCATTTGTTTAAGCGATCTAGCACATAAAACTATTTATGGTTAAGTTATTTCCTTTCAACCCGTGTTTTACTTGACTAATATCAAGAGACGTTAAATTGTTTAGTGCTCTGTGGTGCTACTCTGCGGGGTCCGGTCGGCTACGATTGTTGCTAGGCAGGCGCATGCACTGCATTGCACACGCACATTGCTTTGGTGTGCGTAACCTCCGAACCGGGAGCGCGTGTGTCGCTATTTTATGTAAATACACCTCACGCTCACATAGACACGCGTCACTAGGTAACTAGGTACTACCAGCGATCGCGGCGGACCAGATTTCGTGAGGGATGGAGGATTTGATTTTGGTGATGAAGGCTGTGGAATTCTGTATTGAATGGATAGATAGATGGATAACTCATTTGTTTTTCTGTAAGTAACTTATTATATTAACCATTAGTAGATGTTTACTGCGTTATTATTGTTTTCTCTGCTGGGACTTATTTTATGTATAATTTTCTTTTTTTTCACTGTTCTATTGTCTCAATGTCACTCACAATACCTAATTGTTTTTATTAGCTTATTTTTAACAAAACTCATGTAAGTGAACAATGTTCTTTTGAGTAAATAAATTCTTTAAACCCAATGCGAGGAGAGACGGATGAAGATATTGTAGAGTCTGCAATAGACTGCTGGAGGACAAGGGTGGGAAGCACAGAACATTATAAGAGGGGTTAGAAGTGCAAAGTAGGCGTGGAACGTGTCACCACAGGTTATGCAATGATTTGCATAACACCATAAGGTGCGCGGCATGGTGCGAGCGAGAGGGCATGAGTAATTGTAGCAGCGTGAGCGGGAAGACAAGTGGCGAAGGCCGTCTCCGAAGCAAAAGCGCTACTTTGCATTTCTAACCCCTCTTAATACCTAATGTTCTGTGGTGGGAAGGCAGGGCTCAGGATTAGCCAGGAAAAGACATAATATTCTCTTAACACGTTCCGGGGCAGTGAATGAGACACAATAGAACTTTTATTGTAATCACGGCTATGGGCGGTCACTGTCTCGGAAAGTGTTAAATTCAAAATTCGACTTGATGAGGATTTCTTCCATGGCGGTACAGCCATAGCAACTGTTGCTGGTAAAATGGTCTTCGCTGATGTGCCCGAATGTGGCTAATGTAGCCAATATTAGCGGTGAAAGTCCGCATATGGCACATTTGAGCGTGCCTTTCTGATTATTGTATTGTGTTGTTGTACTAAGTTTGACTAGGCCATCCGCTCTAAATATTCATTTATCATCTAGATAGAGAGAAATGCATAACCGTCTTCGTTGTAGACGTAACGCTGTAAATCTTGTCGAGTGAAAGATAGGGACTATAATTGCAATTATATCCGCGAGGAGCTGCCGACGGCGTAAATGAAATGTTGTCAATTGTGTTTCCTTCGTACTAACGACAAGAAGGTAAACGATAATTTTGCTAATGTCAAGAAAAACAGGACATTTGCTTGCCATTGTTCGGTAACGTTCCTTACTGTGCCCTCTGCTAATATTACGTACTATTACGTATAGGGTTGCCAACTCTTAAAACCGAATAGCCGGATAGACCAGCCAGTTTGGCCGGACATTTGGGTAATAAAAAGGCCGGACACCCTTAATTATTGAGAATTTTTCACCTTACTATTGATACGACAACAAAATATTTATGCGAAACCAGGCATTTTTGACCATTTACCATAAAATCTTCTTAAATTTTAATAAAACAATGCATTGGAAAACAAAACAATACTTCTTCACTAATTTTGAAGTTTTTGAATTGAAACAAAAATAACCAATATTTTTAGTGGCTTTAAAAGCTCAGTTTCCTTCAAAATAGGGTATACTGGTCAAATGTAAAAGCCTAACAAAGCCGGACAGGCCGGTCACCGTCTAATTTAGCCGGACACACATCCAAAAAGCCTAACTATGTCTGGCTTTATCCGGACGCCGGCGCCGGCAACGCTAATTACGTACAAATCGTACAATAACATACTGATACGTACTAGAAATAACACTGCACGTCACAACGCTGTCCCATTCTTTGTGCGCGTATTTCTGTCTCATTCACACTCATTCGCACATACTTACTTCTTCTTGTAAATTATTCTCATTTGTATGAAATTACAGCTAAGTATCCAACGTGTGCCACTGCTGTTCCCTACGGACTCATGCAAAGGGACCAGAAGCAGGTGGGCTCACGTGGAGGTTACCTGACTATAGCACTCCAAACCATCTCCAAACCTAAGGTTGTTGATATAAATTACCTACGCTTCGTTCATATACGTGACAGCCTAGTAATCTAAAGAGGTTTGAGAGAAGTTCTCACTTCCGTCCTTAGCAAAAACCGCCTACCTTTCTTCGTTCACCGTTTCCTCTACCCTAAGGTTGTCTGGAAGAAATCGCTTCTTAGCGATAAGACCGCCCATAAAGGTATAATAACTTTATGAGACCGCCTTATTTTGTGCCTCTTGTATTTTTAACCGACGAAAAAACAAAAGACGGAGGAGGTTCTCAAGTCGACGCGTATATTTTTTTTTTATGTATGAACACGCATAACTTTGTACAGAGTAGTCCGATTTTGATAATTTTTTTTTTGTTTAGTAGGTCATACTTCAGAGGTGGTCCCATTTTAATTTGGTGAAGATCTGGTAAAGGGCTTCGGAGATAGACAATAAAACTCCGCAAAAAATCTATGGCATATCATCGACGATTGAAATAAATGATCCGATAACTTCTTACAGAGTAGTCCGATATTGATAATTTTTTTTTTGTTTGGTAGGTCGTACTTCAGAGGTGGTCCCATTTCAATTTGGTAAAGATCTGGTAAAGGGATTCGGAGATAGACAATAGAACTCCCCTAAGATCTATAGCCTATCATCGACTATGGAAATAAATGATTCGTGTTCATGTTCCCTTTTAGGTCATACTTCAGAGCTGGTCCAATTTTAATTTGGTGAAGATCTGGTAAAGGGCTTCGGAGATAGACAATAGAACTCCTCAAAGATCTAGAGCATATCATCGACTATTGAAAGAAATGATTCGTGTTCATGTTCCCTTTTAGGTCATACTTCAGAGGTGGTCCCATTTTAATTTGGTGAAGATCTGGTAAAGGGCTTCGGAGATAGACAATAGAACTCCTCAAAGATCTAGAGCATATCATCGACTATTGAAAGAAATGATTCGTGTTCATGTTCCATTTTAGGTCATACTTCAGAGGTGGTCCCATTCTAATTTGGTGAAGATCTGGTAAAGGGAGATATACAATAGAACTCCTCAAAAATCTATAGCATATCATCGGCGATTGAAATAAATGATTCGTGTTCATGCTCCCTTTATATTTACAATGAATATGTTAACCCAATATAACACCAACACTGAAAATTTTGAAATAAAAAATTTACTTCAAAACTAAAAAGTACCTACTAAATAATAATATAACCAGCGTATTTTAAATTCGCATCTATCAGAACATTAATTTGTTTTTTGGATTCTAAAACAATAAATTACTGTAATTTTTAAAGAAAAACATATTTTTTACGAAATTTTATTGTTTTATTTGGTAGGTAGGCTACCAAATTTTACACATAAATTACAGAATTTTTATAATTTGCTAATAAAGTTACATTAATACATTTTGTTCTTACAAGTTAACAAAACAATTTTTGGTTTTGTATTTTAATTTTACTCAATCTTACTCAGCTGCTGATGCTTAAAAAGTAAAACTGTGATTAAAGCATCAGCTTCCTTATATAGTTACATACTTTGCCATAAGGCCAGAGGGTACGCAGAGATCTGCTGCATATGAGTGCACAGTGCACGCTAAAGCGCGCTCATGTGTTGGTGTGTTTGGATGTGTTTGTGTTTGTGTGTGTGGGGGTGTGTGTGAGTGTGTGTGTGTGTTTGTGGGTGTGTGTAGGCAGGGGTTGGATGAATACGTGTGACAAAATAATTATAATAAAATGTTTATGTGCACCCACTTATCCAGCCCTACGACTTACGTCTTGGGATCACTTTATAAGCACATGGATAAGTGGATCACAAGTGGAGGATAGGAGGAAAAAATATTCAACTAAACTTCTTACTCGCATGCGTGAACCGTCCCTCAATCGTATATATCTTATTCTTATAGGCTCATCATCAGGTTCTCTCAGTTCGATATCACCATCTTCCTCACTCCACATACTATTTGGAATCGTTTCGTATCGCACAGCAAATTCTGCCAGACTTATATTTTCTAGCTCATCAGGCCTCAACACAGGGTGTAACAAAACTCGCCGGCGGGGGACAGGACGTAAAGGCTCTGCTGGTCTCCCAGTCCCCTGCCATCCGGGCGAAGATGGAGTGCCGCTGGGTTATTTTAGTGGGTATACCGGTGACACGCACCGGGGAGTCCCACATACCCCTCCCATCCCCCAACGGGAGGGGATACATAATGCATTTTTTCCCAGCGTCAAAAAAAAAAGGTTGTAACAAAACACAGGTAATTGCCGAGGTAACCAGAGGCGGTGAGGTAAAAAGTTGGTGGGAGGCAGGGAGGCTATGGACAATACTGTATGTATCAAAATCAACCGATCAATCGACTCAAAATTACTTAGGTATACTTGCATTCGTTTAAGAACTTAGTTATTAAGGTTAATTAAAAACTCAAAATAATTGCAAAATAATATTATATACTTTGATATACTTACTTACATTAGTTTAAGAATTTAGTTATTAAGGTAAAATTAATTATTATTTTTTGCTTTTCAGTTTTTTCGGCGGTTGAATTTTTTTGTTAAAAAGCTTTTATTATCTCTGTGTTTTACTGTTTATGTCATGGTGTAAAATAAAATATATTGATTGATTTATTGATTGAAAAATATCTCATTCCCATAAAAAGACTCATTATTAATGTTTACTTTTCAGTAAAGTGCCTTCATAAATTTTAATCTACTTTCCTGTAAAGCCAAGGGAAAAAATTTCAACCTTCTTGTGTAAAGCAGGTATAATGATTGACGTAAACATAAATTACGCGAAAAAAAACCAAAGCCAACTAAATGTCAAGACGTTATAAAATTACCTCAGCGTCTCCTAAAGCCAGAAGTATAATTTATTCTCGTGCAACAGTCCCACATCTGTGCGTCCCATTTTATAGCCGAAACCACGGAGATACTCTTGTCCCTAAGGAATGTACCCTTTTCCTCACTAAAAACAAATAAGCACGCCTGTCCTGTCCTGTCTACCTGCCAGAATTCGGCTAATGATAGTATAACCACAGACTATTTAAAAGCTACTAGCGTAAGTATAACTAAATACTATTGTATTCTTAGACAATTTAATAGTATGAACGCGTAACGCGTGTCATTCTCCTATCAAAATTTTCTGCCACTTTTTTGCGGGGGGCGAGGTAACATGAAATCCGCAACTTTGGATTTTATTCCCTATAACTTTAGATTCTAATTTTGAATGTTAAAAATCATGAAAAGTAGTCTCGTGTGAACCCCAAACGTTCTAAGTTCAAAATTATTGTTTCGCTATTATAGGCTGTCTCGTTTAGTGATAAGGTATAAAATTGAGTGTAAATGCGCAAGATTAATTGATCTAATACTGTGGCAGAGGGGAAATGCTACCGCAAGGCCAGTCCTTACTATTGAATTGTCTAAGTATTGTATTTATCTACAAACTTAAAAGTTTGATTTATCGGTACGGCTACGCACGTAGCAGTTACGGAAACGCTACGAAAAACGTAGCACTGACGTAGTCTGCATTCCAACTCAAGAATATTTTCGGATAAAAAGTATAAAAATCTCTTTAAAACCTATTATATTGCAAACAAAATAGTAGAACAATTGCCAAGAAAAGAAGAAGATTGCATAAAAGATACTAGCTAAATGTTTTATGGTCTAAAGTTTAGACTAAGTTTAGACTCTAAAGCACCCCTTAAAATCTGTTACGTATGAAGCAGCTCCCTCTGTAGGTAATTCAAGCTTCTTGAGCAACTCACATTAGCTTATATTTTGTTTGGATAACTTTCTATTTCTAGATTCTATGATAACCAACCTCTGTAGAAAATAATGAATGTACAGTATTCTCCTTTAGAATAAAGGAGATCCTTGCTCTTAGCTATTACTACAACAGCCGTCAAAATGCAATAAGTCAATCAAGATAATAAACTTCAAAAAAAACCCGCAAAATAAACAATTCACAGAAATTATGTGTCTAAAATAAATCGCTGGGCATAAATTTTACCCAAACACCATTGAAGGGAAATAATATGAAGCCACTACATAAAGGAACTCTGTAAACAATTTCTAAGTAACAGAAATGCGAGAATCCTTCGAATCAGGCGTTAAAAGGCCGCTCTATGAAACACAATCTGATAGAACCCTGGCCCAGTCCCAGTCCCTGAAAGACAACAAAAATTTAAGTTTATGTTCAGAAGTTATCTGCACAAGTAATTGGAATATGTAACTTCCTCGAAGACAAAAGTTTCAGCAATATTTGTTCAAACATGTCGTGTCTCTGTTTAAATACCAGAGACTCTATTAAAAGATTAACTACCCAGTATGACTCATTACTTTCATTTTTCTGAAGAAGATCTGATGCAAAGGCAAGACAATAACTCATCAAAATGTAGATAAGGCAAGCAAATGGTGGATAGCAGAACATTACTGGAGGTGTATTTGCCGTACTTTGGTCACGCACTGATGGCCTTCGGGTACATTCTGGAACAGTTCGAGGGGGTAGACGCCCCGCTCCCGAGCGGCGTCGTGCTCATCGGCCACCTCTGCGTGCTCTCTGACCCCCGGACCCTCTCCTCAGATAAGCCCGCCGTCCTCATCATCAATCTCATATTTCTAATCAGCAACATACTCGTATTTTTGTACGACTTCGCCATGGCCCTACGTCTGGATTTTTTAGCGATAACCGAGTTAGAACAATGGGAATGAAATATTCTTACTGAACATTAAATTTAAAACGTCCACGTGAAACCAGGTCTGATAACAGTGAAGTTCACTCAGGTTACATTTAATTCATTTGTATTAAAATATTCCATTGATTCGACTCTGAAGTAGGAGGTTTCTGTAGGACTACTAAATGTTTAAAAGTAAATGCGTATGTAAAACCAGTGCATTTTGTAATGAGGGTAAGAAAATCTCAACAAAATTGGTAGCGTGCATTAAGTCTCTTAACTCTTCAGATGTAGGCAACGGAATAATGGTTTTTGGCTACGTCCTGCGGTATGCTATGGGTGTCAAAGCTCCAATCCCAAGCGCCATGGTACTGATCGGTAACCTCTATTTACTTTTCAGCCATAAAAATTTCTCATCTGAGTGTTTCATGACCCAATTCTTCAATATCGCATTCTTAGCTAGCAATATTTATGTGTTTTTGTTCGAATTATTTATGTCATTGAGATGCAATGCGACAGATGAGTAAGAACAGCATTGATTAAATAGTCAGATTAAATACAAAACAAAAAAAAAACCTGACCTGACTGAGATATACCGGTGGGGTTAAACAAAATTATAGTAGATAAATAACCCTACAGATCATTAATGAGGATGGTTTAGGTATAAGATAAATTTAATTTTCTTCGTGATAATGTTGGCTTAAGAAAATTAAAACTCTTCGCCAAGCGGACTATGCAAACTTTGGTTAACAATGGAGCCCGTCACTTTTAAAACAAGCGTTTTTAAAAGCAAAAAAAGTTGACAGGTCTGTAAAGTGTACGCTACCTGTGAGATGAAAATACCTATGAAATATGAAGATACATTATTTTTTGATGGCTAATATCTGTATACAAAATGTTAATGTGTAACAATCGTGTTTTCAAATGATTTATAAACTACTTAAACTTAAATATGAAGTTTAATTTAAAGTAAAATTATTATAACGAACGAGTGCGATGCGAACGCTGCAATATCAGAAGTGCGATCGAGCCCAGAGTTGACAATTTGGCACATTTTGTAGCCGGTGGAGGGTGCTTGGCGCGAGGGCCCTCGCCGCTGCCGATGGAGCCTCACAATCACGGCTTTTGTCGAAGCCACAAAGAGAAAATAAATTATTGAAGGTCACCTCACTGAGACATCTTCGTTACTTTAAATATGATTTATATCTTGTTAAGGGATTTGTTTCGGTCCTACTTTTATTTTTGAGTGGCAGTTAATTTTTAAATAAAACGTAAATAGTTAACAATACGATCTAAGCTTCTTGGTACGCACCTAATGTTTTAAGTAAAATTAGCGTAGTTCATGAAAAACATACCACAGTCAAAAAAACGTAAAGTAAAAACAAGTTTTGAAGATTTCACAAAACGTAAGTATGTCAAACAAAATAAGTGGTTTTTTCATTTGTGTATAATGTATTGATAGTCTTCAATCTTTTCAACATTGCTTGATATTCGATTCATGAAATTTTAATCGTAGTCTATATGAAACAAATAAATCTATTTTCATTTTTATCGTATGCAATAATAATTGTTGATGCGTTACTCACACCAAAAACTCAACGGCTGGCTGGACTGATTTACTGACTGACGTTGATAGTCTGATATTTGTAATTGTAGCTCAGCTGCAATATTTCCATGATACATTGAAAAGTGGTATTTCAAAATTGTCCACGTTATGATCAGGAGTGCGATTTTTGAATCTCATTCGCTGAGTTCAGCAGCTGAAAATGTCAAAATTACTATGGAGATACGCATCTTTCTAAGCTGATTGGACATTCAAAAATCGTACTCATAAAGTATGATTTTTGAAAGTCAAATCAGCAGTAGAAAGATGCATATCTTCATAGTAATTTTGACATTTTCAACTGCTGAGCTCAGCGAATGAGTTTCAAAAATCGCACTCCAGGATGACTCCAGGTCTTTATAATGCATTGCGCATGAAATAATTTGAATATGTGTTAGTGATTAAAGCATGTAATTAGGTAGGTAATTAAGATGTAGGTAGGTAGGTACCTATACTAAAAATTGTGTCCACTACATCACTTCGAGATAGCGGACAAAAGGATGAAAACTAGGCAATATAAAGATTCACTGCGTACTTCGACCAAATTGCGTAACAGAGGCAGCCAAATGAAATGGCGAGAAATAAATCATAGTTCCACACAATTAGCGAGCGATCGAACGTTACAATACGGTTCAGTAAAGAATTGGGAAGGATTTCATCACATTACCGACACTTTGGTCTAATTAATAGCTATCGTAAATGTATCCACGCCACCGCACCGCCTCTAATAAAGAATTACTATTTCAGTTGATATACAGAGTGTTATGGTCGATAAATGCTAGAGAAATGGTACTCATAATACTGAACAACTATCTCAAAGGAAAATAAGGAAAATTCGCTAAAAAAAATAGACTTTTTATACAAAAGTTCGATCAGCTGATTTATTTTAGTATAGAAAGTCCTAAAATGTATAAGTTTGCGTATTTCCTATATGTTTCTTCGGGAAAGTTATTCATGCAACCTATAGTTGTGAGTACTGCATAAAAAAGACAACTATTAACCTTTTCCTTGAGATAATCTTATCTCAAGGAAAAGGTAGGTAGTAAACATAGATTTATATATTACTAGCGTAAGGATAGGCCCGTCAGAATATTTTACAAAAACATTCTTCATAGAAACAAAAATTTGCGCCATCTGTCATAACTCGTATACGAACTATATCGTGTCATATATTTGTAGTGCTCTAAACTGACATTTTTCCTTGCATTTTAGAGCCAACGAACTGGGGACAATAGTCAAGCTCATAGGCCATGTCCTTACGCTAGTAATATATATGTCTTTGGTAGTAAAATATTTTACTAGGCGTGTACTCGTAAGTACACTAGATAGGTAGAATCCCATTAAATATGATTACGTAAGTAGTCGGTAGAATATCGTTGATTATTATTACGCGAGAATCTAGTCAGTCAGGCCATAAAGAAAATAAGAACTGCACTCGAATAGGGAGTGAGTAACAAATAGATAAAGTTGTATCTCGAAACTTTCTCTTCTGCCGCGACACAGGGTCAGGTAATGATAGTTTTTCTCGTATTTCTCTATTTTGTCTCTCGCAGAGCGCCATGACTGTCCTCCTAACTTGAAGTTACACTAACCGTCATGACTGGACTCTCACTAAGTTTTAATTTATTGCATTAAGTGCACGACCTTTTCCTCTCTCTAGGAAACCATCCGTCTACGCTTCAACGGTTGTTCTTAAGTACGTTAAATTTAATTTAATTCCTTCATAATGAAGAAGAATCTTCAGAGTTACTGCGAGGAACAGTGTGCCGTGAAAACAGCTATTATCTCGACAAATTAGTAATCTGCTGGCTCCAATATTCTCCAGTGCCGTGCCATAAGCAGAAAGCGCTGCTTTAGACGGATTCGCAATCTAATGTCTGTCACATTAGACAGGTCTAAAAGCACAAATAGAACTCCCAAATGTTTCCCTAAAATGGTGATTTGTGATTTAAAAAATATCGCAGTTCCATTCCCAGGAAATTATTATCGATAAGAGATTGTTTGGATCGATATCTTTATGACTTAGTCCATCAATCAAACAGGTAAGTTAGACATGAAGCAGCCATTTGATGATCAGCGCTTTAATCGTCTGAGATTTGACAATACTTTGTTGATTGAACCTCAGGATTGATCAATTAAACAGGACGCTGAGCTTGTTTTTATTATTTTATGAAAATTATTTTAAACTACTTTTTTGATGTATTGTCCACACACACATTGTGTTATCTATTCAATATATTTTAGTAACATGATTCCAAATTAAAGATGTGCCCATAAAATACATTTTAATATCCCCAAAACCAGTGGTGGATTTTCAGTCTTGGCCGCCCTGAGCCCAAAACGTACTGATTCCATCCTCTTTGCTGAGCCCCAGGCCATGTAGTAAGTAATAGCCGCCCCTTTTTTAGCACCCATCATATAGACTACCCTATGAATTTACTTTATTGCCAGCTTTTATCGAAAATGATTCGAAATTTAAAAAATGTGCGCGAGGCTTTAGAATATTTAGGTACTTACTTTGAGTTATTTCTCGTTATATCAGTGCATTTTTTGTCCGCCCCTAATATCTGGCCGCCGCCCTAGGCCCGGGCCTACTAGGCCTTAGGGCAAATCCGCCACTGCCCAAAACTAATTATAACAGATGTGAACTGAATAGAAACGGATCGAGTTCGCAGCACCAGAAGGCCCGACTAACAGCAATCAAGACCGTTCATACAGGGACCCAATCAGACCACGTCACATCACTTCGCAATTAGAATTATATTCATACGAATCTCCAATCGGCAATCCCAATACCCGAAGGATAAATTAAATCATTGTTTAGGTATTCATTCACTAGGGTTGCCAACTATAGTGCACGGATAAGCGGGAAATTGGCAATCAAAATCCGGGACGCGGCTAAAAAAAGCGGAACCCAGCTGTCAAAGTACAGTAAGGCGAGAAATACCATTAGAAATTATATTTAGCTTTCACATTTTAAGAAGTTTATTGAATGTATTTTTCTTTGGCAATAAATAAGGCAATCTCCATGACATGTCATCGACTCGATAAAAAAAAAAAACAAAAAAAACACCAATAAAAATTCAAAAAATTATGCCGCCTGCTCTCAGTTTTGTTTTTAATTAAAACAATAATTACTTCAAAAATTCTTATGTCTGAAAGTTAAGCCGTACGTAATAAAACGGGACAATTGGCGTCCCGCATACATCTTGCGCGGGACGCATCCTTTAAGGCTATTCTACCGTTGGCGCGCTCCATACAAACGTAGTATGGTGATATTTTCAATACTATCCAATTAAAGTCAATGAAATTTTTCAAAAACAATATAGTAACTAATTTCTATGTCGGTATGAAGTCAGATTTTCGATAAAATTTATAGTTTTAAAGTTACAGTGCCACAAATATTTCCATACAAATCTTAAATTAATTCTAGCTTTGAAACTGTATATTTTAATGAAAATCTGACTTCATACCGACATAGAGATTAGTTACTTGATTGTTTTTGAAAAATTTCATTGACTTTAATTAGATAGTATTGAAAATATCACCATACTACGTTTGTATGGAGCGCGCTCCGAGTAGAATTCTCTTAAGGCTCTAGAAACGGGACGGTTGGCAACCCTATCATTCACCCATCTTCACTCCAAAGTTTAAGTTTATTAATCATTATTTTTAGGTTTCCGTACCCAGAGGGTAAAAACCGGACCCTATTCTTATGAATAGGGTAGGCTTATGCCTACGCTCTCCGTCCGTCCGTCTGTCCTAGCTTCAGAGGGCTGTCTTCTGAACCGTAATAGGTAGCCAGTTGGCATTTTCACAGAATATAGTAGCATTATATTGGATTTGATTACAGATAATAAAAGAAACAAAACTTTTTTTTTGGTCCCCTAACTAGAAGAAAGCAGTTTTTATCAACGTTTTTTCTTCTCGCTCTATCGTAAAAACGGTAATACAGTATACAAGCGTCAAACTTGGTGTGATTGTAGTTCAAATCCTACAGTATAACAAGAAATAACAAAAACTGGCCAAGTGTGAGTCGGTCTCGCGCTAAGGGTCCCGGAAACAACAAACAATTTCGGTAAGTTAATATATTGTGTGGTGGTACGGAACCCTCGGTGCCCCACTCGCACTTGGCCGGTTTTTTATTTATATTTTTTTTGTTTATCGTACATAGATTTTTTTTTACAAAATATAGGGTCCTTCTTAATATGCTGACACTTTTTTAAGGGGATGATCAGACCATCAAACTGAACAACATTCTATATGGCACTAACATCGAAATCGTGAAAAAAAATCTGCTCCATACAAAACTGCAAACCTACTCGAGCCAAATGTACAGGGTGTAACAAAACACCCTAGTAATACTTAAGGAGGTGCTGCAGACCATCAAACAAAACAACTTTCACTATGGAGCCAACATAGAGAAAAAAAAATGTATCGGCATTTGATAGTCGAGCCGGTATTGCAGTTTTGTATGAAACAGCTGATTTTTATTTCGCGATTTCGATGTTGGTCCAATAGAGAAAGTTTTCAGTTTCATGGTCTGATCATCCCCATAAAAAAGTGTCAGCATATTAAGAATGAACCTGTATAGGTCCAATATTTCGTCAAAAAAAAAATTCTTACAATCGTAACAAGTACAATATGCTATTTCAGTTAAACTGGTGATTTTATTTGATTCGGACTATTGCGAACATTTTCCTGTATCAAATTCGGTTTGATGTCGGCTTCGAGTTAGAACGGTATAGGAAATGAATCACCTTCCTCCACCCGTCACATACAAGGTGTTCTAATTTCGTCAGATGAGTGCTGGACGTGCTACGCTTCGGAGCCGGCACTTTTATAAATGTCTGAGACTGAATCAAAAGGTTATGAGTTGTGAGTCGCGTATTTTGAGTCCGTTCATATAAAATCCGGGAATGCATTGTCTATGACCTCAGCCTTTATATGAAACGGACTCAAAATACGCGACTCACAACTCACAAAATTACGCTCGTTTGGGTTCACCCTTGTCTTCCACCAGATTCAATAGTACCTTAGACTATTAGTCTAGTTAATTAGTCTAAGAATAGTACGGACGTAGTGTTATTGGCAGTTCTTAGCGATCCTAGGTACTTCTTAATACTTATTTAGTTAATTAATTTCAAACAATAATATTTTGTTTCTGCACTCATATGTATGAATGTAATGCGGAGAGATGAGTGTCATGTTCCGAGACGAGTGTTAAGTATGAATGTGGATAATGAAATGGGTGTAAGAGAGGAAGGCCGAAGAAAAGATGGATGGATTGTGTCAATGATGAAAAGACGTTCAATGTGATGAAATGACGGCTAAGAGAGATGAATGGAAGAGGACGACACGTCGACCCCAAATAATGGGAAATGGGCAACAGAATGATGAATCATCGTATTCATATGATGATTGCAGAAAAAATACTTAAAATTGCCTACTAACTAGGTAGGTACTGTCATAGTGTAAAGAACTTAGTGGTGAAGCTCAGCGGTCGCGGCAGGCCAATCGTGCGGGGCGTGCGGGGGCCGGGAGGACAGCATTCCGGCCCACGCTGCCGGCGCGCGTACCCTAACAGCAAATTGAGTTAGGGTACGCCCGTCCCCCGCCGTGCCCCGCACGCAACGCGGGCATAGACTCGCCGCGACCGCTGAGCTTCATCACTATTTTATTTACACTATGGTACTGTCATAATACGTTTTCGATCTTGTAGCCTGACTGGTCTTTTGCATCGAGCCATTACATGATGTTGTATGATGTAGTATACCTACCAAGTTGTTCCACGTACCAAACGCTGCTGATCTTGTAACAAATAAAATATGTTTGTACGGATACATCAAAGACCAGATCTATCTGGTCTTTGATGTATCCGTACACCCGTCCGTGTTCCTGAGGACGTTCTAACGTCCTCAGGAATAATGATAGTACCATTAGGAACCCTTTTTTACATAAGCTAAAAGAAATCGGGTTCGATCCCAGAGAATATCTGATCTTGGTATTTTAATAGTACTCTGAATGGTACTCTAATACACCATGCGCCACGGACTGGTACAATATTCATGCAATTATTACAGAAGAAACTGTAAACTAACGCCAAACTTTTTATGCACCGAGTCAAGAGTACTTTTTAAACTCACATTTATTATACGTGTATTTTGTTACATTTGTAAAAAAAGAAACCTATATCTTGTGAATAGAGATCGGATATTCGGATGCATATTTACCTAAACTTCATTTTTAGCTATAAAATTATGGAAGCGGCTTCTTAAAATTATTATTTTTAATTTTTTATCGGGATGCAATGAAAATGCGGGAATGCATAACTAATCGGATGCAAAGTATGGAAGCAACTTTCTAAAATTATTTAATTTATAAGAGTAAAACTTTTTTTTTGGTAAAGTAAATTCCGGGATGCCAGGAAGTCCGGGAATGCTTACCTATCTACTCGGATACATAGTATGAAAGCGACTTCTTAAAATTATAAAATTATACAAAAAATATGTTTTCTTTACAAAAGTGCACTCCATAATAGCAAACACCTCAACTTTAGGTAAATATGCATCCGATTATCCGATCTCTATACTTATGAATAACCTTTAATGAATTATTATCAAAGTAAATCGTCACAAATCAGTTAGATCCACACAAAGAACCAATTGGTGGCTTAGAAAAAAAAAATTATCGAAAATTTTGATCAACATTATGTCAGTCCATGAAAAAAGAATTTGATTAAGTCCATAAGATTTCCGAAAACATATAGTTTTTTTATACCTAAGTAGTGAAACTACAACAGTTTAACGACATATTTATACCCTTTGTAGCACTACACGAGGCGAAGCAAAAGGAGCAATCTACTTGACGACTAAAAATGGAACATTTCCAATAACGCTGACATCCTTGAAGCCACGCGACGGCTCTACACCGCAACACACTCAAAACATTCTGTCGGCAGCTAAAAATGTTTCACAAAATACCGACAAGATTCAAGACCAAGACTTCTGGGACGAGAGAGACGGGAGATCTGACGAATTGTTACTGACAAATGATATCAATTCAACATATGACGAGGTTGCAGCTAAAAGTTTGTGGAAAAAGAATTATAAAAGAAGCATTAACGATGCTGTTTCTAAAAATATTACTTCGGTTCTGGAGAATCTGTTGAAAAATTATGAGAACTCTCAGTTGCCTACACATGGGAAAGGTGGGTGATTATTTTAACCATCTTTAAGTCGTTACAAAAATATATCGAAATACAAGGTGAAATTGATATCATTGGCATCCTTTTAAACTAAGAGTCTACCCACCAAACTGAACGACTTTTACTATGGGAGCAAACCGATCGGAGCACAAAAAAGTCAGCTGTTCCATACTAAACTGCAAACGCCTACTCGACTCAAATGTATGCAACAGCTGATTTTTTTGTGCCCCGATCGGTTTGCTCCCATAGTAAAAGTTGTTCAGTTTGATGGGTAGACTATTAGTTTAAAAGGATGCTAATGATATCAATTTCACCCTGTATATCGATATTCGGTAATTAAATAACAGTAAGTAATGATTAATTATCATGAGCTCTGTATATTTAAGTATAGAAAGATTAATTTTAAAATGAAATTATTTGCAGTTAATTAAATGTTTTTATTTCAGGATACCCCACAGTTGTACAAACAAACATACTTATCAGGAGCATGGGACCTGTTTCAGAACTGGACATGGCAAGCATTTACTTTTAGAAAATTATTACTAACACGAGGATATTTTATTGCCTATCTAACTTTTTACGCAAACACTTAGTACAATATACAAATACCCAACGAACTTACATTGACTTTGCCATTGACTTAGAATACTATGGACGCCGGGTCTAGTACAAAATTCTAGAAAAACTATAGTAATCTGCCGTGTAGTAATCTGCCGGCCGATCAAACGAAGACTGTCGCGTAATTGGTTCACTTTTTTATGGTTTTGGTGCTCTTTTGGTTCGGACACTTTTGAGCGCGGACCCTACGTCCATTAGTTGGTAAGTCAATGGACTTAGCAATTCTTAATTTTGCCCTGTTGAACACAGAAAATGTACCTACTTTCTAATTATTTCTATTTTAGGATTATTCCATGGACTGTTACTTCAGGCAATACTGGCGTGACACACGCCTCTCTTTCCTCGGGCCGATCAGGTCTCTGTCCCTGTCAATTAAAATGCTGGAGAGGATCTGGAGACCAGACACGTACTTCTACAATGGAAAACATTCATATGTCCATACAATTACAGTTCCAAATAAATTGCTTCGAATCAGCCAGCATGGTGATATTTTGTACTCTATGAGGTAAGTTTATTTGATTGATTTACATAAAGAATGATCAAAAAAATACTTACCTACCTACCTAAGTCAGGTCTAAGAATAATGACGTGCGGGAAATAAGATGTTACGGATGCGAAAGTGAATTAATTTCGATTAAAGTTGGTACTTTGAGTCGTGAATTTCAAAATCGTATGATGCGTAATCTCCATAGTAATTTTAACATTTTTTTCTACTGCTGATTTGAACGTGTGACTTTCAAAAATCGCATTCCTGGGCATAGGTCTCCACTTATTAGAATTAATTAACGTAGGTAATCGTTTAATTTATGTTATCTTAATGTCTAAACAACAATTACAACAAATATAAAAAACAGTTAACCATTAGGCACAGAAAACGCCTAAAAAGTTAATCGATTTAGTGCCTAAACCATAAAGTTATTAAACCTGTCGGATAGAGTAACTGACATGAGTTGTCAAATGAAACCGTTTTTTGTGAATTTATCGGCACTTATCGGCACCCTAAAACTTCGAGTTCTGTGTATAATTGTGAATCTAACGTGAAATCGTAGGTAATTTAATGAAATAGTGTTAGTATATTTCACAAAATAATCTACGATATCACTTTAGTTTAATATTATAATTTAATCTAAAGTGATATTATTCACAGAGCACGAATATTTACCCAGTCGATTGTGTCGACAAGTTCCCAAAAACGGTTCTATTGCCTCGCGTCACGTATCTCTTTCTATTATACAGTGGCGCCGCTAGGTACATCTCGCTCTCTCAGCTGTCAGTTCCTCTATATGGGCTAAACAAACAAAATTGGCTGAACCCTTCATTTTAAATAGGAGACGTCAATAATGTGCGCTCGGATTACACCGGCCAAGTTATTCATTGGAGGTAAATTGCCATGAATTCCTAATAACACATTTCAGTCGAAGAAAAAATGGTTCATTTAAGGCTGCACCGAGCCTATCCTGCTGCCCCCAATTGTATTTTTTTATTTCTTAACAATTAAGCAATATTTCAAAAAAACAAGAATGTCACATTGTAATCACTGCTGATTTTCAATGTATCGGGTCACTGCGGATATGTTTTCACAATGTTTGTAGTTATTATCTTTAAAACGGTTTATAACGATAATAGCTACAAGCATGAAACATAAATCCGTAATGTTTCGATAAATTGAAAGCCTATCAGGACTACAATATGACATTCTTGTTTTTTTTGGAAATGGTGTTTAATTCTTTACAAACAAAAAAAACGATTGGGGGCAGCACAGGCTCGGTGCAGCCTTAAAGTATATTTCAAATCCTACATTAATGAACTTACTTACATTTAATTGAATTTTTTCTTTGTATTGAAAATTCTAGAAAGCTACAGGAAAATCGTAACAATTCTTAATAGATATCTAACTCGAGTTCTCGCTCAAACGATTTAATCGGATTTCGATCAATGCTTCCATGAATGCATCGAACAGAACGGCCTTTACGCAGCCATTTGACTAATCCTACTACCTATCTAGATCACAATGTATCAACATTGAAATCAACCTTATGGCATAAGTATATGTAGGTAATATACTGAAAAACTACTTATTGTTATGCATATGGTAAAATGTAGAAAGTCTTACTTATTCTATCTATCTAGGTATCTATCTATACAACGTGTTAATGAATTAGCGCAAAACCTCATACACCCCAACTGATTTATAACAAAATTATTAGATTGAAAAAATAATTTCACTATTTTTATAGTTAAAATTTAAAGTTATTCGCATTTTAAGTTTTGAGGAAAAAATTATTTGTTATCATTTCAGCACGAAAAGAAAGCGCTAACGTACTCATCATGGATACATTTTTATAATCTTGTTTCGGTAGTAAGTAGTGTGAGTGTGACTGTGCGGTGGGTTGACATCCGGTTCAGAAAATTTTAAATTTTGCAAACAAATTATTTAATATTTTGCAAAAAATTACCTATGTTGAAACCACGGACCAGATGTTCTGCTCTCGATTCTAAACAAACTACTTTCTAGTTTTGCATTAATCCATTAACACGTTGTATAATAAAAATGAATCCCTATTTCCCTTGGTCACGACATCACTCGAGAACGGCTGGACCGATTGCGATGAAACTTTGGTGGGTTGTTGTGTTGTTGCGTTTCACAAACATAAGAAATCAAAGATTCACCAAATTATAAAATCCTTAGAATGCCTTTTCGTTTTTTCTACTTGCGCTGAAGTTACTTTTTTTAGGGTTCCGTACCCAAAGGGTGAAAACGGGACCCTATTTTTTTTTTTTTTTTTTAATGTTCGATAGGTAAACATTTGACCCCAATCTCACCCCCTCCCCACCACCATCTCCCTAATCTCTCTATTAGGTACTAAGCCTACGTTGTCCGTCCGTCCGTCCGTCCGTCTGTCCGTCTGTCCGTCTGTCCGTCCGTCCGTACGTCCGTTCGTCTGTCCTACCTATTTAGGGCTGTAACTTTTGAACCGTAATAGCTAGATGGTTGAAATTTTCAGAGATTATGCGTCATTACGGCGGATTTGTTAACAAACAATAAAAATGTCAAAAAGTTAAAAATTAAGGGGGTTTTCAACAAGAAACTAGTTTTTATCAACGTTTTTTCTTCACGCTCTATCGTAAAAACGGTAATACATACAAGCGTCAAACTTAGTGTGATTATAGAGCAAACTCTACAGAATAACAACAAATACTAAAAACCGGCCAAGTGTGAGTCGGTCTCGCGCTAAAGGTCCCGGACAAAAAAGTTTTTTTTTCTAAGTTAATAATGTTGTGATCTGTGGTGATGTGGTACGGAACCCTCGGTGCGCGAGTAGCCCGACTCGAACATGACCGGTTTTATTTTTGTTATGATTTCAGATTGACAATAAAAGCGAAATGTCCGATGGAACTTCGAAATTTCCCAATGGATCGTCAGTCTTGTCCTCTTATTCTTGGCAGCTGTAAGTATTCGTCCTATAATACTGCATTCACAAACTATAGGTAGGTACTACATACGACGAGTTGCCACTTTTTGCGGGGGAAGAGGTAGCTTGAAATACGTAACTTTTGATTTCATTCCGTTACTTTGGAGTCTAATTTTGAATGACAAAAATCATGAATTCATGTCTCGTGTGAACCCCAAACCAGACTAGTTGTTCCGCAATTATATTATGTCTCGTAGTCTTTAGTGATATGGTATAAAATTGTATGCACATGATCATTTGATCTTGTACCTTGACAGAGGGGAATTAAAACGTAAGGCAAGTCCCTATACATACAGGGTGAAATTGATATCATTAGCATCCTTTTAAAGTGCAATGCCTACTTGACTCAAAAACTCAAATGTATGCAACAGCTGATTTTTTAGTTGCTCCGATTGGTTTGCTCCCATAGTGAAAGCTGTTCAGTTTGATTGGTAGACTCTTAGTTTAAAAGGATGCTAATGATATCAATTTCACCCTGTATTAAATGGTCTAAGGTGTTAATCTTTCTTTACTAACAACTAAATTACATTTTTTATGTTTCATTAGATGCATATTCGAATCAGCAGCTGGTGTATCAGTGGCAGAACTCGCAAAGTGTGAACTTCGTGCCAGGCATGACTCTCTCCCAGTTCGACCTCATCAGCTTCCCCTACAGGAACTTCACCTTTACCAGGCGAGAAGGTAGGTGTTACAACTTAATAACTTTTATTTAGAACAATCCATGGGCGCTATTTTTTTTTATCATCCTATCCTATCATACACATCCAAATTGGTTTGTGAAAATATTATGGCAAATGGGGAACTTGTACAGTTTTATATTTTTAGGTTATCATAAAGATTTAAGGCTTACATAAATATACTAAAAACAAAAATCGTAAAATATGCACAAATCATTTATATTTATTGCAAATCAAAAGTTGACTTTTCAAATTCCGCGCCAAAACGTTCACAGTGACGTGACGTCACTCCTTATTATAAATTAGAAGAGTACAGCAACATAGTATTATGTTGCTGTACTCTTCTAACTAACTAGATACTAATTGACAACCTAGCTTAAGGAATGACGTCACTTTGCGCTGACTGGTGTTTTAAATTACGTTCCAATCCACGTAACTTATAATTGAAATATTTCGTAAAATATTAAAACTTCAAAATAAATCTTTCAGTAGGTAATGTTCTATTCACAACTATTACTATTGAATTATTAATATAATTTCTCATTATAATTTTGGTGCAAGTTCCCCATTGCAAAAGATCTACATTTTTTATTATTAAACTCAAAATTACCTAGCGCAAGGAAACCTTCTTCATTGTTATTCTAAAATTCTGACTGATCGGATAGGTCCGCTAGTTTTAGGTAGGTACTTCTTTCGTAGTATTATAGGGGCTATATACAGGATGAACATTTCTATGGATGGGACGAAAATCGAAATCGCGAATAAAATATCAGCTCTCCCATACTTGGCTCGAGTAGGTTTGCAGTTTTGTACTGGACAACTGGTATTTTTTCGCGATTTCGATGTTGGTTGATTATCCCCAAATCCCCATAAAAAGTGTCAGCATAGATATACAATACCACTGGTGGCTATTTTTTTTTATTTAAAAGGTAACATTATTCATTCTGGGCATCTTGATAAAGCGCCTCAACCTAATCATTTAATATTAAATTTTGATTTAAATACTTCCCAAAACAATGCTGATAGAAAAGCATAGCAAGCATCTTCAATTTCCTACGAATTCTTGTACAAAATTATGGTAAGTTTAGCAAGCTCGCTCTTGGAAAATCTCGTGTTACTCAACCAAAGGCTTCATAATTTAAAATGATTTACGATGCTATTTCATGCAAAGCTAGCACTTGAATAGGTGGCTTCGATTATTTTTCTAATTTTATAAAATACGAGCTTTTACCCGCGACTTCGTCGGCATAAATTATATACCAGATTTTAAGTCAGATGATAAGCTATCAAACAAAAAAGATTCATCAAAATCGGTTCAGTAGTTTTTGCGTGATACTCGAACAAACAAACACCCAAACAAACAAACAAACAAACAAACATACAAACAAACAAACAAACAAACAGACAGACAAAAAATCCAAAAATTGGTGATTTGGAATCAGGGACAGATAAAAACCACGTCGTAATTTTTTTTTGTAAATATCTTCAATGTACAGACAAATTTATGTTACAGTTTTATAATAGTTTAGATACATAAATACTTAGATTAAAAACTTTTCGCTCATCTATGCATAAATAAGAGAGCTAAAAAAACGCTATTGTGTAAGTTTTCGATTATTGTTTACAAGATCGACAACGTATTATGATTATGACTTTATGACTAAAGCTTTAACCCGCGACTTCGTCCGCATAAATTATATACCAGATTTTAAGTCAGATGATAAGCTATCAAATAAAAAAAGTTTCATCAAAATCGGTTCAGTAGTTTTTGCGTGATACTCGAACAAACAAACACCCAAACAAACAAACAAATAAACAAACAAACAGACAGACAAAAAATCCAAAAATTTGTGATTTGGTATCAGGGACAGGAAAAAACCATGTCGTAATTTTTTTTTTGTAAATATCTTCAATGTACAGACAAATTTCTGTTACAGTTTTATAATAGTTTAGATAGGCAATTTTTAAAAAGTAAGTAATATTTTTGATCTTCGTATCCATTGTCTGAATAGGTATTAAAAAGCAGAATCGCTAAGAACTGCTAAAAACAACAAATAAGTGTAAGTATAAGGATAGGAAGGAAGGTAGGATTTCTCGAAGCGAGAATTCTCGAGAAATCTGGCTTCAACGAGGTGTTGTTGAATTGATTTCAACTCAATCAATTCAAAGTGTCATGTCTGTGTTTTGTTTAATTTAGGGCCGATTTTTCAATTGTCAGATAATTCCTATGATGAATTATTATTTGTTAACATAAAACAAATAACAAACCCTGGTTGTTTTTTTTATATTCTAATCATAAAGTTATTATGATTCCAATTAAGCGAAAAGTTTTTAATCTAAGATTCTAATGCAGTTTGAAAAAAAAAATAGGCAACAAAGAGACACTATTGGGATTATATGGGATTTCGGAATAAAAACTTTTTAATGTTCAAATTATTTTAGAAGTGTACTGGCAAAATGTCTTGGAAAAAAATATATCAAAAGCCATAAAAACTAAAACGGAAGAAAACTCTTTTCTTTTTAATTGAAGTATTTGGCTTAACGTCATTTTTTTCTGACAGATAAATGCCAGTTCTGTATTCCTTAGATGAAATAAAAACTTTTTGGTCATATAAAGAACTAGCGGCCCGTCCCGGCTTCGCACGGGTGGACGTCTAATCTTTTCTAGCAATAAATATAGCCTATGTTACTCAGGGTGAATGCAGCTTTCTAATGGTGAAAGAATTTTTTAAATCGGCCCAGTACTTTTTGAGCCTATTCATTACAAACATACAAACATACAAAAATAGGTACAAATCTTTCCTCTTTATAATATTAGTGTAGATGTAGATATGTGGATGAGAAATAAAAACTTGTTGGATTCCTAATTTTTTTTTAACTTCTCTTGATTTATCAATCGTTACATAAAAACAATAGATGTACAGCGGACTACAATAATTTTAGTTACTAAATAGTACCTGGGGCAATTAAAATTTTCTCAGCGTCTTCCGAGTTAATCTAAATACGTTTCAGGACCTACCTACCTAATGTCTTACTTCTCCGATTCAATATATGGTTTCTGATTTCTCGAACTTTTTTATAGTTGTTTGTGAGACACACAAGACACGTGCACCGTATCTAAGAACAATATAATTTTCGTTATTACGGCTCCACACAAATCAGTCACAAAATAGGTACCTTTATTCATCGATATTATCTAATCGAGGTCCTTAGCTCACACTCACACTAGCTCCCTATCTAGAGCCAATCGTGAGACCAATGTATTAATTAAGACCAAATATTGTGCCATTCATACAAGTAGAAAGTTTGTTTGGCGCAAACAAGACTAACCGCGGTTATTACGCTGCCTATACAAACATAATACCTACCTATTTGTACGGAAGTAATTGCAAACCATTTCCTTATTCGTAGATATTACTTTCCCGGCTTTTTAAAAATACAAGCTTCACCAATTGTCCGTAGTTTTATGTGGCATACCTAATAAAATATTGTATGGAAACCACAGGGAAACTTGAAAAATGTGTTAACGCTATCAATATCGGAGTCAGCGAGCGAAAAAGCCCTCGAACCCACGTCGTCTCTCATAACAGCTTTCATCCCCACTAATCACGGCCGTGCGCTGCTGGCTTTATCCGCTTACCTCTTAATGTGATTCCGTACACTTCGGTTCAGATATGGAAAATACGAAATAAATGTATGTACCTATAACTACCTACCTTACCTACGTCGCCGGGACTCGATGCCTTTTTAACCGACTTCAAAAAAGGAGGAGGTTTCTCAATTCGACAACATATATAATATATTTTTTTAATGTTTTATCGCGGATAACTTCGTCGTTTATGAACCGATTTTGATGATTATTTTGTTGTTGTTGATAAGCCAGATTATTGTGTAAAGTGCGTATAAACACATTACACAGGGTATAAAAAAACACCTTAGTAATATTTAAAGGGGTGGTTTGGACCATCAAACGGATCACCTTTCACTATGGAGACAAGTGGATAAAAATAAAAGTAAGTAAAGAACTCAGTTGTCCCATACATGTGAGTTGTAGGTAGGTATAGGATTTTGGGCTACATAATGAATGTTGTTCAGTTTGATGGTCTTAACCACCCCTTAAATATTACTAGAGTGTTTTGTTACATCCTGTATACTTTCCTACATATTATAAGTAGGTATTGTTCAAACTTTTTGGTTAGATACCTAAATTTTGGCGAATACTGCAGTCTGCACCGACAAGAGCGAAGTTTAGTATTAATCTATTGTTATTATTTCACTTTATTAACAGAACAGTTCAAATTTTCTCACAAGCAAAGCGTTTCATGTGTCGTCCTCAAGCGTGACAAAAATTACCTAACAGTTTACCGAAAATTCAACGCTTCCAGCACGTCGTGTTTACCTACCAATTTTATCTTAAATTGCCTTCCAAAATAGACCTCAAGTGCCTTCTCAAATAATACATAAGTACCTATCCTATGTATGATTTGATTTTTTCTTCTGAGGAAAATACAGAATGTCTAGAAGGCAGCGATGAAGCCAATGACACGAATCGGCTTTTACGCTCGAAGAAATTTATACTTATTTGCCGAATCTAAATCTCAGATGACTGACTGTGGAATGGTCATTGGTTATCTCACTACTACATGCTACTACTTATAAATATTTTGAGACACATAAATATGCAGTGTTTGTAAAAAATTAAAGGTAGGTATACAGTATGAATTATCTAAGTTAAAAGGTAGTAGTAGGAAATATTCGGCCGCAGCGTAGGTGCCAAGTCTCTACTCCCTAAGTAAAGTATAATATGTATAAGTAAAATATTATCATGAGTAGGTAGGCTCATTTGATTAGGTACCTTACCTATTACCCGATCCGATACCTCGATAATAACGAAGTAACTATCAGACATTGATATCATGCCCTTGGATAAGTTATATGTCAAGATAGACAGTCGAAGCTACGAACGCGTAGGAAAAAATTTAGAAAAAATTGCAACCCTCTAAACCCTATCCATATACACTCACACAGACATAATTTGTATGACGCCTCACGCACACCAACCTAAGAAAGTTGGCCCCTTTTTAACCGACTTCAAAAAAAGGAGTAGGTTCTCAGTTCGTCCGTATATTTTTTTTTTTTAATGTGTGTTCGCGGATAACTTCGTCGTTTATGAACCGATTTTGATGATTCTTTTTTTGTTGGAAAGGAGATATCCCAAGGGTGGTCCCATGATAAGGAAACCAGGATCTGATGATGGATCCCAGAGAAATCGAGGGGAACCTTCGAAAATCGTAGTGCCGACTAGTGCGTTTGTTAATTTGAAGTACTACTGTTAAATCGAACTAATGAATTCACCACTGAAAATTGTGAAATAATTAACCGACTTCAAAAAAAGGAGTAGGTTCTCAGTTCGACCGTATATTTTTTTTTTAATGTGTGTTCGCGGATAACTTCGTCGTTTATGAACCGATTTTGATGATTCTTTTTTTGTTGGAAAGGAGATATCCCAAGGGTGGTCCCATGATAAGGAAACCAGGATCTGATGATGGATCCCAGAGAAATCGAGGGGAACCTTCGAAAATCGTAGTGCCGACTAGTGCGTTTGTTAATTTGAAGTACTACTGTTAAATCGAACTAATGAATTCACCACTGAAAATTGTGAAATAAACAAAATTTTAACAAAAAATTAAAACCGCCTTCAAAAAAACTAAAAAGTTAAAAAATAATATTGCAGCCGATGACTTTTTCGTTCGCATCATAAGAACATTAATTTGTTTTATAGAAGTCGGTGTCAAGCCAAGCCAAAAAACTAATGCAAGCCCTGTCGCGAATCGGCTTGACAGCGACTTCGATAAAACAAATTAATGTTCTTATGATGCGAACGAAAAAGTCATCGGCTGCAATATTATTTTTTAACTTTTTAGTTTTTTTGAAGGCGGTTTTAATTTTTTGTTTTACATGGTAGATGCATGAGGCTCATTCTAGACATATACTTTTTCTAAAATCATGCCATCAGGTAGGTAATCTGTGATCCAAGTACATGGCGCTTTTTTTAAGGAAACGATATCAATATTATCGATGTTCGTAAATGCGAGTAACTCGAAATATAAATTATGATGTTTATCCACTTTCTTATACTTACTAATCTATCATTTCTTATGCATTAAACCGCAATTTTAATTAAGTAGATCTTGATTTTCTTAAGCTATTTTCCTTACGAAAGGAAATTTGAATAGCTGTCTAGAGCTGTCTATCTCGATTTGAAAAAATAAAACTTTGTACAGGCGACTTCTCGGTTCTCCAAGTGTCGTTCAATCTGCAAAGGCACACCGGCTATTTCCTCATTCAAGTGTACGTGCCCTGCATTCTCATTGTTGTGCTTTCCTGGGTCTCTTTTTGGATACATCGTGAGGTAAGATTTGCATTTAGTATTTGTGTCCATAGAATAAGTATACCTATATATCTACCTATCGTCTCCTTTTCGTTCACAACTAAACTTTATTTAGTTTTCCTACAAAATAGATTTACATCGCAAAAGCACTTATTATTAGTAGGTGCTACGAATTTCTACTTCCCGGTGATGCGCGTTACTGATAGGCGGGTTCCGAGTTCGAATCCACACGCAGCACATGCCCTGCTTATGCAATGTACAATTTTTTTTTTTAAATTTTCCGTACCCAAAGGGTGAAAATATCAGCTTGCGTTTTTCCTACCTATACAGGGTGTTACAGAAGTAAAAATATACATGTTAAACAAGTCCTCTGTAAAAAAGGTTACTAATTTACTATGAACTCGATGATTATTTGAATGACCAAAATGTCTGGTCTTGACAATTTTACACTATGTAATGCAATATTGTATTTTAATTGTACTTTGTACATTTTGTTTTGTTTAAAAGATGTGTGTTGTAGAGTTTCTGGCCGCATCTTCTCTCAACGGAACAACTTCCGACGCGGTGGTAGAGTCAAAATGATATTTTGAATAAAAAATTTGATTGATTTTTTTTTTACATTTCAAACTTTTAAGGGGGTTGTTGAGACCATCAAATTGAACAACTTTTACTATGGGACCAACATCGAAATCGCGAAAGAAAAATTCTTTTGTCGCATACATTTAGCTCGAGCAGATCTGGATATGGCAAATCTCCCCAGTTTGTGGGAGGCCTATGTCCAGCAGTGGACGTCTATCGGCTGATATTGATGATGATGATGATGAAACATCGTATTTTTTTTCGCGATTTCGATATTGGTCCTATAGAGAAAGTTGTTCAGTTTGATGGTCTTAATCACCCCCTTAAATGTTTATTTGTATTTTTGTAACACCTTGTATAGGGCTGTAAAAGGGCTGTAACTTTTGAACCGTAATACCTAGCCAGTTGAAATTTTTACAAAATGTGCGTTTTTATGGCGGATTTGGTAACAAATAATAAAAATGTCTAAAAGTTTAAAAGAAACTAGTTTTTATCAACGTTTTTTTCTTCTCACTCTATCGTAAAAACGATAATACAGTATACCTACAAGCGCCAAACTTGGTGTGATTATAGAGCAAACTCTACAGTGTAACAACAAATAATAAAAACCGGCCAAGTGTGAGGCGGTCTCGCTCTATAAGTCCCGGAGAAAACAACACTTTTTTGGAAGTTAGTATGTTGTGTAGTGAGGCACGGAACTCTCGGTGCGCGAGTAGCCCGACTCGCACTTGACATGCTTTATTTCTAATTTATGTACGTAATACCGACTTCTCGAAACCGTAACGCCCATACACCCTTACCATGAGGGAAGGCCTGTGGCCCTGCAGAGGGGACGACAGTAGAGGGCCGATGATGATTGCTTTTTGTCCCTATAATAATGTGATTTTGTTTATTAATTTTCCTTCCAGGCAACATCAGACCGTGTGGGCCTAGGCATAACGACGGTTTTGACCCTATCTACAATAAGTCTGGACTCGCGTACTGACCTCCCCAAAGTGCGGTACGCGACGGCGCTCGATTGGTTCTTGTTGATGAGCTTCTTCTATTGCATTGCGACTCTTCTAGAGTTCGCCGGTGTACATTACTTTACCAAGGTACCTAGTTGATGTTGCAGATCCTTGAGAGGCTCCTTCTTAATATGCTGACGGTTTATAACGGGATGATCAAACCGAACAACTTACTCTATATGAAATTTTTTATCGCGACTTTGATGTTGGTCCCATAGAAAAAGTTGTTCAATTTGATGGTTTGATCATCCTCTTAAAAACAGTTACCTTATTAAGAAGGACCCTGTATATTATTGCAACGGTAAAAGACGGCAAAGAGCTATGAGTCTCATAGCACTTTGCCGCCTTTACCGAATCACGGCAGATTATTGGCTATATTTAGATTATAGACATTTCTCTCATCAGTTGCAACGTGACCCTCATACGATAGTTCATAGACTAGCATCTCTCTTATAAGGTTTCCTCTCAAGATTTTTCTTAGCCGTTTGGGAGCGGATGGTCAATAATTTCTATGAACTTACAGGTTGGTTCAGGAGAGATAATAATAGATGACTCCGAGTGGGAGGAGCTGATCGATTTAGTGGGAGGAGACGCCTACGCAGCACGGCAGCTTGCTGTGCGTCGCCGCAGCTCAGCCCGCTCCGCTGCCAATTATGTTCGTGAATATATGTTAATTTTTATTCTCAAGGCATAAGAAAAAGCACAATGCGAATGATGCACTCCCCCCCCCCCCCCCGATCAATCTATATAGTTTATCACATTTGTGACCCCCTGCCATTTGAGACCCCCCACCATTTGGGACCACCTGCCATTTGAGACCCCTACCATTTGAGACCCCCTACCATTAGAGATTGCCACCTTGTACGTAGTAGGTAACATTAATTTGTGACCTTGTGCCCATACTCTCAATTCGTTCGCGATGCGCCCATTGCATTGCTCATGGATCGCCCATGAATAACGCACTATATGTACATCAATAAAGGACAAATCGATATAGGAACGATATGACAAAACAAAAATAAAATTTAAAAAAAACTAAAATAAAAAATGTATTGACAAAACCCGTAGCGTATGCGTCAGGGGACAGATTAGATCAGACCTAAAGCGCCGCTTCACTCCGGCACATAATTCCTACCAATCTTTGTAACAAATATATTATGCTGTTTTTACAAAAAATAGCAAGCAGGTATCCTTACCCAATCACGTAGGTACAATTATTCGCACTAATCACAGCACGTGTATTATTCGTTTCACCTTGAAACCGACACGCTTTTCTCTTAGTCTGTATTTTTCCTCAATTACAGCCATATCCTATTACCCTTCGACACTTGAAAAATTCTTCGAATAGATCTTTGACTTTATTAGAGAAACATGAACCTGAGATATTCCGCTTCGGTGGTTTCCGGGCCTTATCCTGTATATTTATATTTAAATGACACCCAAAACCATTTACAGAGTTTCTCCCTTCCGGCGCAGAGCAATTGTTCAGATGAGGCACAAGCGGAGCAACCCACCACAGTTCGACTGACCATGGAGCGTACAACACAGACTGACAGACGAGTGCCGCGCTGGCGTCAGCTGCTGTACTGTCTCGCCGGGGATGACCACTACAGACGGAAGCGACAGGTCGAAGCCGGTGCGTATCTATTAAAGTGTAGCATCCACCGCAGTTCGACTGACCATGGAGCGAACAACACCGACTGACAGACGAGTTCCGCGCTGGCGTCAGCTGCTGTACTGTCTCGCCGGGGATGACCACTACAGACGGAAGCGACAGGTCGAAGCTGGTGCGTATCTATTAAAGTGTATCATCCACCGCAGTTCGACTGACCATGGAGCGAACAACACCGACTGACAGACGAGTTCCGCGCTGGCGTCAGCTGCTGTACTGTCTCGCCGGGGATGACCACTACAGACGGAAGCGACAGGTCGAAGCTGGTGCGTATCTATTAAAGTGTATCATCCACCGCAGTTCGACTGACCATGGAGCGAACAACACCGACTGACAGACGAGTTCCGCGCTGGCGTCAGCTGCTGTACTGTCTCGCCGGGGATGACCACTACAGACGGAAGCGACAGGTCGAAGCTGGTGCGTATCTATTAAAGTGTAGCATCCACCGCAGTTCGACTGACCATGGAGCGAACGACAGAGACTGACAGACGAGTGCCGCGCTGGCGTCAGCTGCTGTACTGTCTCGCCGGGGATGACTGCTGGTAGAGACGGCATGGCAACGAAAGGTCTTAGCTGTATCTATTAAAGTGGTTCATCCGACTCCAGATTCTCAATGTCTTCAGTTTTTCCTCCAAACACGTATCCACACTTGGTTCGGGGGTGAAATTCATCAAACAATATAAAAGAAATCACTGTAATACATAGATCATTTAAATAGGGACCTGCCTTACGTTCGCATTTACCTCTGCCAAGGTACAAGATCAAATGATCATGAGCATGTCCATACAATTTTATACCTTATCACTAAGCGAGACAGCCTATAATTGCGGAAAAACTAGTCTTGTTTGGGGTCGCACGAGACTATTTGTCATGATTTTTCAAACGGAAAAAGTCACAAAAAAGTAACTCGTCCATATTTAAATGATCTAAACTGTAATCACTGTAGGTGTAGGAACTACTACACAGTCATTATATAGGTATCTCTTTTCTGTGCAGGTAAACATGGTCATATAAACAGCGTGTCCCTCATAGACAGGGCTGCCCGGGTTCTGTTTCCGGCATCGTTTGCGCTGCTGAATCTGTTTTACTGGCTGGTCTACGCGTTCTCTAACGAAGCCTTCGCTTGGAGTGACAACCCTATAAACACGCTATCACATTAAATCTGAAAATATTTTAACGCGACCCTTACGCGGTCGGTTTAAACCTCTGTTTTAAACCCACTGAAGTGCAGAGTAACTATATTGTTGACATGACATGCTGCTGAATAAAGCGAATAGATAGAGGCACAAACCGCGTGCTATAATAGCATACTTCACACCAATTTTCAACTTTCAACGATCCGCGCTGTTGGTACTCTTTATATGAACTATCTCTCTTCTCTTTTCTCACGAAGTATTTTATTTTTGAGATTTTGTAATTTGGTATGTCAAATACTAAATAGACTATGTTTTTAAAATTGTATAAGACTGTGCGTCAAATTAAATGACTACGAAACCCTATACCATGCATAGCACAAGTCCAAAAGACACTTGGCTGATTTTTTTAATTGAGTATTTAAACGATTTTATTTAACTTCGAAGCTGTCTAACTATCTAACTAACTAACAATGGATTCTTGTAATCGAATTCTGACCCATTTCCTATCAACCTATTAAGTTGAAACTTTACACACACGTATAGTTCTGATGACAATACAATATTATGGTAACATGGAGTTGATCTGATGATGGAGACGGAAGGTGATCAAGGGATCTCCTCGATGAATTATAGCAGAGGACTCGTGTGTGGTATCATTTAAATTTTTTCGATGAGTACTTTATGGTACCGGTAAGATTGAGGATCTGATGATGGAGACGGAAGGTGCTCAAGGGATCTCCTCGATAAATTATAGCAAAACACTCGTGTTTGGGCTCATTTCAATTGTTGCGACGAGACCTTTGAGGTACAAGTAATATTGAGGGTCTGATGATGGAGAAGGAAGGTGGTCAAGGGATCTTCTCGATGAATTATAGCAGAGCATTCGTGTTTGGTATCATTTAAATTGTTTCGATGAGAACTTTGTGGTACCGTTAACATTGAGGATCTGATGATGGAGACGGAAGGTGGTCAAGGGATCTCCTCGATGAATTGTAGCAAAACACTCGTGTTTGGGCTCATTTCAATTGTTGCGACGAGACCTTTGAGGTACAAGTAATATTGAGGGTCTGATGATGGAGAAGGAAGGTGGTCAAGGGATCTTCTCGATGAATTATAGCAGAGCATTCGTGTTTGGTATCATTTAAATTGTTTCGATGAGAACTTTGTGGTACCGTTAACATTGAGGATCTGATGATGGAGACGGAAGGTGGTCAAGGGATCTCCTCGATGAATTGTAGCAAAACACTCGTGTTTGGGCTCATTTCAATTGTTGCGACGAGACCTTTGAGGTACAAGTAATATTGAGGGTCTGATGATGGAGAAGGAAGGTGGTCAAGGGATCTTCTCGATGAATTATAGCAGAGCATTCGTGTTTGGTATCATTTAAATTGTTTCGATGAGAACTTTGTGGTACCGTTAACATTGAGGATCTGATGATGGAGACGGAAGGTGGTCAAGGGATCTCCTCGATGAATTGTAGCAAAACACTCGTGTTTGGGCTCATTTCAATTGTTTCGACGAGACCTTTGAGGTACAAGTAATATTGAGGGTCTGATGATGGAGAAGGAAGGTGGTCAAGGGATCTTCTCGATGAATTATAGCAGAGCATTCGTGTTTGGTATCATTTAAATTGTTTCGATGAGAACTTTGTGGTACCGTTAACATTGAGGATCTGATGATGGAGACGGAAGGTGGTCAAGGGATCTCCTCGATGAATTGTAGCAAAACACTCGTGTTTGGGCTCATTTCAATTGTTGCAATGAGAACTTTGTGGTACCAGTAAGATTGAGGATCTGATGATGGAAACGGAAGGTGGTCAAGGGATCTCCAAGATGAATGAAAGCAAAACAGACGTTTTTGGTCTTACTTCAATTGTCGAGGTGAGAACTTTGTGGTACCAGTAATATTGAGGATCTGATGATGGAGACGGAAGGTGGTCAAGGGATCTCCAAGATAAATGAAAGCAAAACAGTCGTGTTTGTCTTACTTCAATTGTAGAGATGAGACCTTTGTGGTACCGGTAAGATTGAAGATCTGATGATGGAGACGGAAGGTGGTCATCAATGAATTATAGAAAAACAGTCGTGTTTGGTCTCACTTCAATTGTTGCGATGAGAACTTTGTGGTACCAGTAAGATTGAGGATTTGATGATGGAGACGAAGGTGGTCAAGGGATCTCCTCAGTTAATTGAAGTAGAACACTCGTGTTTGGACACAATCATTTAATTGGTGTTGGTGAGGATTCTATAGTCTCGGTAAGATTGAGGGTGTTATAATAGAGACGAAAGGTGTTCATGGGATCTCCTCAGTAAATTGTAGCAGTACATCCGTGTTTGATATCATTTCATTTGTTTTGATAAGGACTTTTTAGTCCGGGTAAGACTGAGAATCTAATGTTGGATATGAAAGATGGCAAAGGGAATCTCCTCGATGAATTATAGAAGAAAACTTGTGTTTTGTCTCATTTCAAATGTTGCGATGAGAACTTTGTGGTACTTACCAGTAAGATTGAGGGAGTGATGATGCATATGGAAGACGGTCAATGGATCTTCGCGATGAATTATAGAAGAACATTCGTGTTTGATGTAATTTAAAGTGTTGCGATGAGAACTTTGTGGTACTTACCAGTAAGATTGAGGGTCAGATGATGAAGAAGGAGGGTGGTCAAGGGATCTCCTCCGTGAATTATAGCAGAATACTCTGTTTGTTGTAATTTCAATTGGTTCGATGAGAACTTTATGGTACCAGTAAGATTGATGAAGTGTAGCAAATTATTCGGGTTTGATCTCGTTTCAATTGTTTAGATAAGAACTTTGTAGTGTCAGTAAGATTGAGGATCTGATGATGGAGACGGAAGGTGGTTAAGGGATTTCCTCAGTTAATTGAAGTAGAACACTCGTGTTTGGTCACATTTAAAAGATTTTGATGAGGATTCTATAGTCTCGGTTAGATTGAGGGACTGATGATGGAGCACAGTCGTAGGTATTTGATAACATTTAATTCTTTTTGATAGCGACCTTATAGTTCCGGTATGATTGAGGGTCTGAAGGAAGGTGACTAAGGGATCTACTCAGTAAACTGTTGCACAATATTTGTCATTGGTATCATATAACTTTTGGCGATGAGAACTTAATGATAGATAAGATTGAGTGTCTGATAATGGAGATGGAAGGTTATCAAAGGATCTATACACTTATAACTAATTGTAGCAGAACACTCATGTTTGGTATCATTTAATTTGTTTCGATGAATACTTTTTTAGTCTCGGTAAGATTGAGCGTCTGATGATGGAGTCAGGAGGTGGTCAAGGGATCTCAACTAATTGTAGCAGATCATGACTCAGAAACTAAAAAGTAAAAAATAAAATAAGTAAAAAATTTTTTTAAGTAAAACGATTTTAATAAAACTGCACTAAACGGTAAAAAATAATTTTGTTAAATTTTCGTACTATGTTGCACCATACTGTTGTTAGCTGGAAATTTGTGAGTATAACCTATGTTAACCTATCTTCAAAATAATTATGACGAAAAAAGGTATTACAATAGGGATTCATATTTTAGATTAATACTTTGTTAATTAATTTTGATTATAAAATCGTGGGCATAGTAATAGGTATAACTCAAATGTTATATACCTACTATTTAAATAACAAAATAAAAAATTATATCAAAACATTTTCAAACTAAATAGGCCTAGTATACGGCTAATCTATCGATGTGGTTTTCATTGTTTTATGGTATCGAGCTATGAAGGCTGTTGTACCTGTAGTCTGTACTATAGGTAAGAATGATGGCAAGATTGCTAGGAAAGTTTTATATTTTACTAGCAAGCGCCCACGATTTTATAATCAAAATTAATTAACAAAGTATTAATCTAAAATATGAATCCCTATTGTTTTCGTCATAATTATTTTGAAGATAGGTTAACATAGGTTATACTCACAAATTTCCAGCTAACAACAGTATGGTGCAACATAGTACGAAAATTTAACAAAATTATTTTTTACCGTTTAGTAGTTTTATTAAAATCGTTTTACTTAAAAAAATTTTTTACTTATTTTATTAAAAAACATTTTAAACTTTTCTAGATTCCACCGGAAGAGCTATTTTGAATCTCACACCTTCAAAATCATGATCTAATGATGCAAAATCTCTATAGTAATGTTGACGGTTTCTACCTTTGATTTGAACATTTGACTTTTAAAAATCGCACTTCAAATCATAAATCCCTGTTTCGGCCAACAGATAGATGTATGGTATGCTATTCGTTCGGCAACCAATTAGCGCTCTCACAGACGAGCAACACTTTGCGGTCGCCGGGTGTCGCGAAGGGTCACGCGACCGTAAAATGTATGAGCGCGACGCTCTGCGACCCACCGCGACAGCAAAGTGTCGCTCGTCTGTAAGAGCCCTTACCAAGCAATTACCATTTCCCAATATTACCATAAGAATAGTTAGTAAGTAATCTAATTAACTATTCGTATGCCATTACATTACCAACCATTTGTAAGTAAACTTATAATTTAAAGTATGTGTTACCTACATATTTCAAGGTGTGAACAACAAATATTTTTGACTCCATTTAAAAAAAAATCAGTTCGATTTCGATGGTCTGAAATACTATTTTAAGTGTAAACCCTGTAGGTACACATACTAAAAGTTACGAAGTTATATTAATGACGTTGTTCCTAGGCATAACTAGATATGTGTAGAATATCACAGTGGAACTGTGTACCACAGAGTACTATAATTACTACCGTAAGTACCACAGAGTAGATACTATAATTAATTACTGTGTACTTCATGTTAGGTAGAGTCTTATCCTAACGGATTTCATATTTTCGCAGTCGGCCGATATTTCGTAGTGTCCTGTTTCTGTCCATTGGAATTTAGCATAATGTCCATGGATAATCGAGAAAGTCTTCTAGTTTCTTCTTTTGTGGATTTTATGACCTGGGAGAAATCTTTTTTTTTTTTATTAACTATGGGTTTGCTCTTGACCTCAATCCAGTCCTCAGGACGAAGATGGGGTCGTAGATGTAGCGAGCTTACCCAGAAGATGCCTATTCACTCGGAGAAATCTCTGCGAGATGGTGCCTCGATGGATTATATCAAAAAAATTCGCGAAATCTCTAGTATTCACGAAATCACTGGTTTCACGGTTCCACTATGATTGCAGATAAAGTACTTAGGTTGTTAGTTCTGTGACCACTGGGTAATTGTAATTACAAGTTTACTAAAATATAGTTGTCATGTATTAATGTAGAAAATTGGATTAAAATTTTTTCAAAATATATATGACGCGTCAGGAAAAAAATGTATGTGGTTATGTTATTGTAGATAATAGTTTAAACTGAAAAATATATTAACATTTATCTTTCTACTTAAATGTTGCTTTTTATTTCAAATACTTGATAGTGTAAAGGAGTGGGATTTTTGAATCTCATACGTTGAACTCTGCAGTTGAAAATGTATGAAGATGCGCATCTTTCTACTGCTGATTTGACTTTCAAAAATCGTACTCCAGGAGTATGATTTTTGAAAGTCAAATTATAAGTAGAAAGATGCATATCTCCATAGTAATTTTGACATTTTTAACTGCTGAGTTCAACGTATGAGATTCAAAAATCGCACTCCGGGTCCAATTTAATATAATTTGTGTATTTACCACATCCATCATGTTATATTCATTTATACCTAATATGTTAGAAAATAATGTCATATTGAATACGGTATGTAATTACGAAGTCAGGGAAATTAAATAAACAATAATTTCAATGAACAAAACAGATATTTGTATTTCCCAAAATAATAAAACCGTAACATTCAGTTAGCGCGAACAAAATATACATATTTTACACTTAATATTATTGACAACATTGACATGTTTGTTACTCATATCATTAATAGGAAAGAACGCAAACCAGATCAAGAAAAATACAGCCCTAGTGACGTAAAGATATACAAAGCAATATAAAATAATGGCTATTTTAGTTTGTCAGAATCTAAGATTTCTAATGCCGCGTACACACGATGCAAACAAACGCGATTGCAGACCAGCATAGCATGTTAGCACATGTTTGTTGTCGCTAATCCATTAATTGAAGAACGTCGACAATGTTAGATAACGATAGAGTGGGTTTTCTTCGATGTTGTCGAATTAGCGGACCAGCGGTCAAAACTACGTGCCTACGTGGGTACCTACCGAACTTACGGAGGAAGTCAGAACGCAAAAGAATGCCTAAATATGATTTTTTAGCATATGCTCACGACTATATTCCCCGAGGGGGTAGTCAGAGATATTCTGAAACTTCAGAACATCCACGTTTCACTAGTAGTACCGAAACTCTGTCCAGTGTGAAGGGGAGTGAGCCCGTCGCCACTTGTAATGGACAGTAGGCACGATGATTTTTGATTTTTTTGATTTTTTTTTTTTCATGATTTTTTTATACGGATAATTACCACTCTTCTGTAGCACCAATTTTTTTTACAGCGACATCAAAAGTAAGTAAATTAAAAAGAAAGTAACTTTTAAAATTATTATCTGAAATTATGTTTGTTACAGAAAATAACTTTTATTGTTAGTTTAATTTTTTTAAATTAAATAGAAATTGAGTAAAAAAACTATTCAAAGGAGTAGGAAAAACTAAACTAGAACAGACTCCCGCTCGCGTGCTGGCGTCGAGTTATCTACACGTTTTATTTCATCTGTTCGGTCGCCTTCATTAGCTGCGTGTATACCCACCACAAGAACTTAGATTCGCGAATCAGTATACGACACATTTTAAAATAATAATTGAGATCAACACGGTTCTTTACTAAATTTAAATATCTCAAATCGGAATTAACAACATTGTTGAATTCAGATCATGCTGTGTATTATCTATTCAAGTCTCACCGTTGTATCTACACTGAGCATTACCTCTTTCTCTAACTACAATATTTCTACGAACACCAATAGATACAGCGGCTGCGTAAACATGCATATCTCAGCATAAGGCAAAGGACGACACAATACAATATTCTCTATATAAATATTCGATCAATTATAAAACTCTTCAAAATATATCGGCTATATCGTAAAAGTGCAATATTCGTCAATGTCTGTGCGAAAGGGAAATTGATCTTATTAAATTACAATGAATATAGATACATAGTTATCAGTTATGTTCTTTATACGTACATAATTATCGTCTTACAGGAAGAAATATTAATAGTATCAGTGAATGAAACTTTGCAATTCGTAAAATTATCACAATGTTTTATCTATTACATCTATATATATCGTACCTATATAGTAAGAATGAATATATTTAATGAAGAGGTAAATTTCAAAGAGAGCTAATTACGCTAATTTACATAGTCCAGTTTTGGTCCAACATTCAGTAAAAATACAAATTCATGACAATTTTTATCACCGCAGTTCAATGTCGTCTTTCAAATCCAATTGAAACACACACATTTCCAATAGAAAATAGACGTTTCAAAGGCAATTAGTTAAAATACAAGTGGAATGTATAGAATTAAGGCTTTCATCATAAGTTAGAAGATTACCCATACTATGTCAACATCCATATAACAAAAGTACCTTATGGCACTCCTCGCTTATTCCTTTTGCACATACAGATCTCATCATAACATTAATATGGTACCTAGATGAAAGAATAGCAAGGAAAACGAGGAGCACTTCAAGGCACAAAATTATGGATGGACGGACAACGTTTTAAAGGGAAGGATTTGTAAAAAATACCCTTCAGAATTACCTGGGCAGTTGTAGAATTACAATTGATGCATTAAAATACTCGCCTATTAGTTGTATTATCGAAATGCATAAGATTCACAATTACTGTTAGATATTAAGACAAAAAATACAATATACAAAACAACAAACTTATAAATATCATAATTTCATTACAATAATATTACTTAATCTCGTGCAATAAATAAACACATAAATGTGTGCTAATATTATACAAAATATACAACACATGTCCTGATATTCCGATTGGGTTTCGGTTAGATAGACAGACATTAGCGTAGACATTATAGTCGAATATTTAGCCAAAGTAGTAGTCAAACTAATTATACAGGATGTAAATTCTGAATTTCCATAACTTATCTTGTGTAAATTTCTTAAGAAAAATTATTGTCTAAGAAACATATTTCCTAAAATGCATGGATTCGGAGATAATTACTTTTTAAAAATAAGTTATACATTTTATCCACCCATTAAAACAACGCCTTAGTTTAGCAACGTTGCCATGGTCGGCATGTCACATGAGATGAATGAACTTTCATTGATAAGGTTGTGACTGACTCATGTTTTACGTAAAGACTTATACGTAACTATTAAGTAATCTGTGCTTATACTGGCAATTTCATTAACACTTTCGCTGCTAAGCTCAAAATCGTCATCCTCGCGCAGAGCTAAAACTGACGCCCCTCGTAGGTCGTGCGCATAGTCGTAACGTAAATAGACCAATGCGACTCACAACGTGAGTCGCCCGCACATGCGTAAGGTTTGGGTGACTCACGCTGTAGGTCATGAGCACAGGGGAAATGCAATAGCACTTGACCCACCTCGTAGATCGTGCGCACAGTCTTAACGGTGAAACGATAAACTGGCTCGTCTCGTGGGTCACCCGCGCAGGCGTAAGGTAGTCAATGACTCGCGCGGTAGGTCATGAGCACAGGCGAAATACAATTGAACTGACTCGTTACGTGGATTCTTCAGCACTGCGGCCCACTTGTGTCCGACCTACGACGTAGATCGTCAGCAGTGAAGGTGTACTGATAATTATTTTGTATGAAATATGCAAAGTTAAAAATAAAACTATAATTTACAAAAGACCTCTGATATTCAATTGCTATGAGTTGTCTAGTTAATACACTAAAGTTATGGGAATTCAACAGAAACACTGTATAGAACACGAAATAAAATCAACTTTTCATACCCTACGGCAGGGATTCCCAAAGTGTGCGCCGTGGCGCCCTGGGGCGCCGCGAGGCGCTCCTGCTTTCTCTACAAACAAACTAAAGATCCGAAATTAATTTCGAAAAATTTGCGTGGAGACAAGTTCCAAAGCCCCCGGGCGGCACTTTTCTAGGGTCGACAAATTCAGGAAAAATATAGATTGATTGACCTTTTGTCTATAACCAATTCATGGAGCAAAAAAAAGTCGAGCTCGCTTCGCTCGCTCTAAATTTCTGTTTTAATTACAACTTGCTTCACTCAAACCAAAGCTCTGGCTCTCACAGATTCGTATTGTGGAATCTTCGCTCGCTCTCAATTTCTATTTTCGCATGGATAAACCAAAAGATTTTTAACCACAACCCGAATAGATGTGCAAAAAAAATTTCGAGCTCGCTACGCTCGCTCCCTCATTTTTAACCGACTTCAAAAAAGGAGGAGGTTTCTCAGTTCGACCGTATATATATATTTTTTTTTTTATGTGTGTTCGCGGATAACTTCGTCGTTTATGAACCGATTTTGATGATTCTTTTTTTGTTGGAAAGGAGATGTCCCGAGGGTGGTACCATGATAAGGAAACCAGGATCTGATGATGGCATCCCAGAGAAATCGAGGGGAACCTTCGAAAATCGTACTGCCGACTAGTGCGTTTTTTAATTTAAAGCACTCCTATTAAATCGAACTAATGAATTCACCACTGAAAATTGTGAAATAAACAAAATTTTAACAAAAAATTAAAACCGCCTTCAAAAAAACTAAAAAGTTAAAAAATAATATTGCAGACTTTTTCGTTCGCATCATAAGAACATTAATTTGTTTTATAGAAGTCGGTGTCAAGCCAAGCCAAAAAATGCAAGCCATGTCGCGAATCGTACCGGCTTGACAGCGACTTCAATAAAACAAATTAATGTTCTTATGATGCGAACGAAAAAGTCATTGGCTGCAATATTATTTTTTAACTTTTTAGTTTTTTTGAAGGCGGTTTTAATTTTTTGTTAAAATTTTGTTTATTGTGTAGGTCTTCTTATACAGATAAAGGGGCGGCAAAATCTGTATAAGAATATGTCTGTGCCCCAGGCTACAGAAACCCACGCTACGCCACGCCACTGGAAAAGCTTACATGTTGCATTGGCTACGAGTAAAGAATATGTCTGTGCCCCAGGCTACAGAAACCCACGCTACGCCACGCCACTGGAAAAGCTTACATGTTGCATTGGCTACGAGTAACTTGTCATTAAAGTTTTTAAACATATTTTAACAGGGGCGCCGTGATAAAATACTACACCTTTAAGTGCGCCGTGAACTGGAAAAGTTTGGGAACCCCTGCCCTACGGAATATAAGAACATATTTTTCCGTAAATGTAGAAATAAATACATAACAACGCAAAACTACGGCACTCTACGTTAACTACGATTATATTAGTACCAATTAATTCGATTAAACAAGTTGATATACCAAATATACTTATCTACTATTTATTCCCAAATAGGTAAATATTTTGCCTTTTATGTACAAAAAATATAATTTAAATATTTATAACTTTAATAGAGAAGGTTGGATGGTCAAGTTTTCATAGAAGGACCTCTTTTTTTAGGTTTTTTATTTACAATACAATAGTTTAATTTAATACATACGGCGATCTTGACAAATGGAACAAGATTCAAACAGATTTTAGAAAAATTGAACCATCCCTATCAAAATTTAATTGCAGACTAGATCACTGGTCACAGATTTATAAATAGAGGCAAGGAGGCTTAGCACACCTCTTGGTGATTTATTACAATACCTAAAGTCCGCAAGGATCACACCAGCCAGGCCCGCAGGCCCCGAATAAATAAATTAACCTTACTATAAACACTTGGAGTATTTCTTCAAGTACTAAAGATCAAAAATTAAATTTTCGAAACCATTTACTGATTACTGACATTGGAATTTATTACGTGTCGTGGTCGCCCGCGCGTAGTTTGATTTAAAAAATCACCAGTCTTCAAAACATAGTTTAGGTAAATAATCAATTATTACGTAAGAAAAACTGAGTCTTAAAAGGAGTCTTTACTTAGTCCTAACTCGTAACGTAACTCGACACTTGTTTGTGATGTAGATACGTCGTTTCGTTTTACAACTCGGATAAATCACTGCCAAACATTTATTTATAATACACAAATAAATATGGCAGTTAAACGTTACGCTTACAATTTAAAAGTGTACAATTTCATACATGTTTATTTACCAATACACAAAATATACAATAAAATCACAGATTCTACTTTTCATTATAATATACAGTTTGTCTACGAATCCTTCTTGCGTACTAAAAGATAGACATTCATGTCATCTTTGCCCTTAACATAGACGCTTCCGCGGGGTTCAAATTCGTATCTAGTGGACAGAATAGGTATACAAGCCTCGCCGACCTGGATCCGCTTGGCCACACCCGTGGAGTCCATCCGCGAGGCAATATTCACTGCATCTCCCCAAATATCGTAATACAACTTAGTCGTCCCTATCACACCCGCAGTCACGTCACCGAAATTATAACCGATCCTAAGTATAAAGTCGAATTCGAGCAGATCTTGATTAAAGTTATCAACTACCTTTTGCATTTCTAAAGCAAAGTCCATGAGCTGATAGAGGTGATCGTAAGTGCCCCTGGAGGCGTGCCTCAGGCGAGGGTTGAGGCCGCTGGCTGCCATGAACGTACTGCCTATAGTTTTAATTTTCTCAACGTGTTGAAACTGTGGTCTTTCTAACAGCTCGTCGAAGTCCGCTATTAATTCGTTTAACACTCTCAGATACTCCTTTCCTTTCAGGTAAGATTCGTCGTACATTTCGTTAAAGTTTACTATACTGGCAAATATAATGCCGGCATCTTTGTGGTTCTCGGAATATTTGGCGGTATTCTTCAATTGATCGGCCACGTGGCGCGGTATGATGTTGTGAAGCAACCAATCCGCTTGGTTCCTCATGTTCTGAACTCTTTGCTTATCTCGGTTAGCGACCACGTTACTGTAGAAACTCAAACGATAACTTATCTCAAACTCTCTGTTCAAGAACCACACTAACATGAGCAAAAGCGCAATATCTAAATAAAGTTCTGTGAGATGTAAGTTATGGATGCCGCCATATTCTATTATTGTTCTACTAGTCTCGTTATCATCTGATAAAGAAGCGGTGAGATTTAAAAAGTATGTGGAATTGTGAGCAATGACAGGAGGAGTCAGTTTAATATCACGGTCAAACAATTGAGTGTTCGCTTCGCGGCAGCCCAGCACCGCGAAGAACAGGAACAAACCGGCATACAGAGTTACTAGCGTATTCTTGACCAGCCAACTCATTTGTGTGAAATTGCAAAAGTGTACTATACTTATACACAAGAGATAAACGTAGAACGATTGTTCGCCTCTCAGAATAGTCATAGTGGTATTCTGGCACGAGAAGTTTATAAGAACGGCTAGGATCGGCAAACTGATCAACACACTGCCCGATAAATGCCACGGATACCAATCCGTCAGCTTTCTAAATACCTTGACGGATCTCCTGATAGCGTCCGTGATCACGAGCGGATTGTTTTTCGTCTTCCACTTTAAATAATGTCTGTACACACATAGTCCCATCGCCACTACCTCTATGCAAATGAAGAATATGAACCATCCGATAGATCGCCGCCACTGATCGTACAGCACGAACGTAGATGCGGTGACGGCTAGGAATATAATAGCGGAGACGAGAATGTCTAGCGCAGTGTTGAACCTGGAAGTGGTGAGCGTCGGGGGGAAGTCCTCGCTGTCATCACTTCTGTGCGCTTTATCTCTATAGTGCCGCTCCATTTCGGGAGACTTGAAGAATAGTGTAAATCTATTGATCGGTGGTTGCAGAAAGTAGTTGATTCCTGACCTGGCGTTGTCCTGGACGCAGCGGATGAGTTGTAGGTCAGATTGTTTGCGGAGTTTCTGGAGGGATTGCACTTGTTTGTCGTCGAGGGGGGGCGGGAGGCGGGAGCGGGAGGGCTCGTTGAGGGAGGACTGGCTCGAGGTGTAGTAGCCGGACACTCGGTGCTGCAGCATGTCGTTTTGCGACGTCGCCAGGGCAGCGTGCTGGAGCGCGAAGATCTGAAAATTAATACATTTCCATTTGAGCATATGCTCACGACTATATTCCCCAAGGGGGTGGTCAGGGATATTCAAATCCACGATTCTCTAATAGTACTGAAACTGTGTCCAGTGGGATGGGGAGTGAGCCCGTCGCCACTTGTAATGGACAGTGGGTACAATATAATACAATACATGCCTCGAAATTAGGTTCGCATCCTCTTTTATAGTGAGAACCGGTAAGGTTTGGAACTCTCTCCCTGCGTCTGTTTTCCCAAGCAAATACAATCAGGATATTTTTAAAAGAAGAGTAAATAGGCTTTTTCTGGGCGAGCGCGCTACATCCTCGGCTTCATCTACACTTTCCATCAGGTGAGCTGAAGCCAAGCGCAAACACATTATGAATAAAAAAATAATAATTAAAAGATGCTGGTTTCCTCACGATATTTTCCTTCACCGAAAAGCCAGTGGTGTTACAAACCGTACAGAAGTTCCGAAAAACTCATTGGTACGAGTCGGCCTGGACAGGGATCGAACCAACACCGCTTTTTTTCGATTTGAATTTATATTTCGATTTGAATACTTACAAAAACCATTTATCGGCTATTTTTTTCAGAGTTATTTCCTGATTATTTTTCCTCAAATTCATATCTCAAAAGTGAGCTCGTGATATCATGAATGTTATTTTTATAAGCAACTAACTAAATATTCCTTCTATTTTCCTTGTCAACTGAGTAGAAAACGTCGATACGTTTCCGCGTAAACTATTGTAACCACAGAATGCACGACATAAAAGATAGAAGTCCTTTGTATGCAGATGATGCGCGCGTTTACATACAGGTTGTCCTAAAACTCAACGTCAAGCCGAAAACAGGAGATGGGTGAGTTTATAACTATTCAGAAAAAAAAAATCATTTTTTTTTCGAGATTTTGTAATTTTTTAACAATGGAAAAATCGCCACCCTGCGCTCAACTTTTAGATGTAGCTATCACAAATTTGTAAAATTTTTCATGAATATACTTGTTACGCAATCCAGAACAATCTTTTCAGTGGACCCAATTCAAAAATAAAGGAGAAAACACTTTTTTCTGCCAGATTTTTGTGTTAACAATTTTTTTTATGTCAACTTTGAACACCTGTATAAAAAATGTATGGCCAATTTAATTAAGTTTTCAAAATGGCATCACACTTGGCTCACCCATATTTTACGCATACCTCCGAACTTATGGTATTTTCTTTTCATTCTCGGGAATGCAGGTTTCCTCACGATGTTTTCCTTCCGCCGAGCTAGTAAATGATAAATACAGACGTAAATAAATTCCGAAGAACTTAGTGGTACAGGCCAGGAATCGAACAGCGGCGATTCAGGCGCTAGCTCTCTTCCGTATGGGCTATCATCGCTCTTTTAACGTAGGCTTAGGCTTAGTAGGTAATAGGGTCCCGTTTTCACCCTTTGGGTACGGAACCCTAAAAATTACGTCAGAGAGCTATCCACGTGAAATTATTTTGAATAAAACATTGTGAGTTTATTTGTGAGAGTATTCTGACCTGTTGCTGTATGCTGGACCTCCGACTAGTGCTCCTAATTCCCGAGTCTTTCCTACTGTTCACAGAAGGGCAAAGACTCACGGAGTCATCGGGGGTGCGGCCCGTTTGCGGCGAGGGGAGGGGGAGGTTGAGCCGCCGCTCCTTGGGTCGCGCCAGGTCCACGTGGGTTGTGAGGGTCGAACTGCGAGCGCGGCAGACCGGCACCTGGGATAAAACGTTACATATTTAAAAGGGTTCTTCAGACCCAGACTGAACAACTTTTACTATAGGACCAACTTTGAAATCACCACAGAACATTAAATAAGAGGGAGGGAGGTTAGAAGTGCAAAGTAGGCGTGGAACGTGTCGCCACAGGTTATGCAATGATTTGCTGAACACCATAAGGCGGCGTGTTGCGAGCGAGATGGCATGATTAATTGTAGCAGCGTGAGCGGGAAGACAAGTGGCGGCAGCCGTCTCCGAAGCAAAAGCGCTACTTTGCACTTCTAACCCCTCTTATAATGTTCTGTGGAAATCACGGAAAAAATTTGCCGTTTCATAAAATCTATTTGATTATAAAGGGTGTATAATTAAATGCGTTACATTGTAAATGGGGTGCTTCAGACGATCAAACTGAACAACTTTTAATATGGGACCAACTTTGAAATAGAGGAAAAAAAATAACCCGTTTCATAAATTCAATTCCAATTTCATAATCCAGAATCAGACCTCCAAACTGAATACCTTTTAGTATAGAGCCAACATCGAAATCGCGAAAAAAGAATCAGCTGTTTCAGGTCTGGAGTGCGATTTTTGAAACTCATTCTTTGAACTCAGCAGTTGAAAATGTAAATATTACTATGGAGACGTGCATCTTTCTACTGCTGATTTGACATTAAAAAATCATACTCCAGGAGTGCGATTTTTGAAAGTCAAATCAGCAGTAGAAAGATGCTTATTAATGAGATTCAAAAATCGCACTCCAGGGTCCGTGTAGCCCTTGACGCTTTATATCGCCGATTTCGTTGTCGACTCCATAGTGACAGTTGTTCATTCTGATGGTCTGAAACACTCCATAAAGTAACGCATTAATGTTTACACCTTATAACGTAATAAATAACAGTGAAGATTGTTAGAGGACTTCAACTCACCTCGATGTTGTTGGACCTGCCGTACTGTGATCTATAGCTGCTACTTCTAGCGAACGGCGACATATTGCTCCTGGACTGGCTAAGATACGAGCGAATATCTATTATTTCCCTCTCGAAGGACGCCATCTCGTGGCTCAGCGGTATATTTAACTTACTGCTACTCCGCACCGGCCTTACGTTCTTATTGTCTTGAGATTCTATCACTATAGGCACTTGTTGGTAACCATTCGATTGAACACCTGTACCATCTCCTTGTTCCAATAAATGGATAGTTTTGTCCCTCAGATCCAGTTTCTTAATTTCATGCAAAGGAGTATCCGAATGCTTTCTCAAAAATTTTGGTACTTTCCAATTTTTAATCTTATTCGTGTATTTACCGTAGCTCCCTGAAAATTTTATATTAATACTGTTAGAACATAAATTACCGCATGACTGATATTAAAGCCGGGTCTGCAGCGTTTGAGTTATTAACTAAAGATAATATAACATCCGATAGTAAAAAGTACATAAATAGTTCAGTCAGACTAGAAAACTGAACAGATTATCTCGTAACTCGTCATAAGTAGGTATACATGATACATTTACAAACTATTTATCTAGTAATCACTTAGCATGTGAATGTTACTTGAGCAATAAATTACATAGTAAGTAATAATAGGTATATCTAAAATCGAATAGTTCTCAGCGGAAACTATTACACGTCAGTCAAGTATATTACACGGATCAATCGTAATCGTTCCTGTGAATAGTTTGAATGTTATTCTATTCTATATCTACGTATAACTTCAAAACGTGCGACTCGCTGGCGCCGCATAGGACGCTTAATCAATTTTTGTTTACTTTGTTGAAATTTCTTTACGTTGTTGAGTCAGACTTGGTTATTAATAGGTACCTATTACATTAAAATATTGACTTTTTCTTATCAGCAGCAGTATAATAGCATTCGCTTTTTAATTTCATTCTGATCTCGGTTCGTGACTTGGTTATAACAGAGAGCATCACCTTCAACTAATGTGGAGTCACACTGTATCTTATCTGTGACTTGTGCCTTGTCCCACTGATAACTAAGACTTTTCCACAGTTCAATAGACAATATCAGAGCATGGCCAAGCAAACAGATGAATCCGATACGTTATAAACATGTAAAGACTACACCAACACAAATCTAAAGCAAACAAAATGAATTACTGCCCGCCCGCGCTAATCTTAGACACGTGATTTGGTAAACCAACAGCCGCAATGAAGCTATGAGCTAACAATATCGGTATAGCAATACTCACCTACAGATGTTGGACTCTTGGATGAGCTGTCCGTTCTTTCAGGGAATCCATTGTCTCTTTTCTCATCTACGTCTACGTCGGAATCCAATATACTGGGCAGTGAACTAGCTTTGTTACGGAAGTTGAATGTAGTCGGCGATAGGAAGTTGTTCGAATCAGGCTTTCGGGGAATTTGATCATATTTGGAGGAGAGCGGTAAAGGGGAATGGTTGAAGGAAAGGACTGACTGCGGAGACACTGCGGGAGATATAATGAGACGTAAGTTAACGGGATTGGAGGGAGTGAGGCGGTGATCGTGGTCGTACGGGGAGTGCAGCTGCCGGCCTTCTATGAAATACGTTCTATGACCTAGATATACAAAACACCTTTAATAAACAGATATATCACAACATTACACTTTTTTATTCGATTTATACTTTTGTTACTTACCAAAAACTTCCTCTCCTTCTTCCAATACATAGGAACCTCCGAGGAATCTGCTAGTTTCCTCAGATATATGAACGCGGCCGGGTTTTCCCGTCGACTCCATTTTGTTGGCGAAAGTGACGTCATTGCTCCACACGTCGAACTTGAACCTGCGCGTGCCCACGATGCCGCACAGAACGGTTCCAGTGTGTACACCTACTCTCATATTGATCCCTTCGTCACGCTCTCTGTCAAATTCTTGTATCGCTGCTATCATACCTACAATATAATATTATGATGGTACTGACTTGTTTACCCGACCTCCAGGTTATTATTATAAATAATCTGTAATACATACCCAATCCCATTTCGACGCAGCAAGTAGCGTGATCGGGCCTCGGCTCCGGGCAACCCGAAACGCAATAATAACAATCGCCTAGTGTGGAGATTTTCTCACATCCGTGAATTTGACAGAGCTCGTCAAACTTTTCGAATAAGTCATTTAGTATATTGACCAATTCCTCGGCACCTTTGTTACTTGACATTCTCGTGAAACCGACGATATCGGCGAATAGTATACTGACGTTATCCATGCAGCTCATGTTGAAAGGTCTGAATAGCGACTTTATGTCTGACGCGCCAGGGTTCGAGTTTCGTGGGTTCAGCGGATCGTGGGTCCTCACGATGGTATCGGACTCGAGTACCTGCTCCTCCATCAGCCAGCTCGCCAGTTTCGGCGGCATCACAGAGTGAATCATCTTCTCTTTGAGCTGCTTCTCCATCTCCAGCTGTCTCCTCACCAGCAAACTTTGCCCTACTTTCATAAATGTACCACGCATTCTCACAAATGTCATTAAGTAAATATGGACACCAATAATGTGCACACAGAGTTGAAGTAAAACTCTCACAAACATTCCTGGGTACTGCCATTCTTGTTGATGCAAAACAATGTTCAGAGCCTCAAATGCTATTGAATACAAAAGTCCAATAATAACACAGGCAAACAGTGGCAACGGTGTCAGTGTATAAATAATTAGTAGGATTTCAATACACATAGTGAAGTGTCCAGACTGGCTGATGTCCGCAGCTTGAGTCTGGGCTGCTTCCCGCTGCGTGGTCATTGTCACCAGGGAGAGGCTGAGTGCACACAGGGCGAGGGCCATGACTAGCGACAACTTTAATGTATATATTTTGTAAATATTTGTAAACGTGATAAATAGCATAACAGATGTTATTAAGAGTACTCCACCAAATATCGAACACAAAGCTGGCCATTTTACTGTTAAACCATTCAAGCCAAGGACCACAAAGTAGACAAACCATGATATAGAAAATATCAAAATGTATAAAAGTGCAAATCTGAAAAGAAGAAAACGAAAAAGTCAAATATGTTTGATTGATAGGTACGTAAAATAACATTATCTAAAAAGTGTCGTAACTTTATCTGACAAAGAACAATCATGATTCATGCGGGTACTACACATATTATTTGTGTAACATTTAATCCTGGGACTTACCTGAATCTTAGTCTTATCTGTCTAAAGGAACTACTTCGATATTGGCCTTCGAGAATTTTGGAATCGAATCTAGGGTTCCACCAAGTGCCGGAGGCGGCCCTTTCGAAGGCGATGGGTATAGTGAGGCCGCAGCAGTTAGTGGTGGGGTTCTTGTGTGCCAGGTATGCCTGGATGTGGGGCGCGATGCTGATCTGAGCGTCCTCGCCCTCAGAACACTCCGGCTCATGCTTGTCCGTCTCCGATCCATTGTGACAGCTGACACACCCACTTGGAGTACTCATTGTTCATTGGCCAACATGTCATGTTAAGTCCATTTCCAAATCACCAATGGCCGTCTTCAGTTTATATTAAATTAAATTAAATTAAAAATTAAATTAAATATTCATTCTGAAACAACATCTCTTATTTTACACAGAAAATCATATGAAAAGTACAAGTATCTCAGAATGTTTCACTTGAAAATAGTGTAATGTAATCAGAGTTGATTGATTGACATAAACTTAAAAATATTGATAGTGATGTGATAACAACTATAACTCCATTCCAAATAGCAACTAAATTTTAAGGCTATTTTGCATTACAGAATCAGAGATTTGAAACAATTCCTCTCACTTATTCTTAGAACAATTTTAGTAACGTCCAAGATAAGTCGGATACTATATATTTCTGATAAATAAATTATATTTGGTAATCAGAATTGAATCGGAATCGGAAAATCTTGTCGTCCATATTTGGAATGAAGTATAATATCTTTCAGTAAAATCGTTGTCATCAATTGAACTTTGCACTGCGACAATAGGGCGCCATGATACGGCCAGAGCCGTGGGTAAAACATAAAAGAAGTAGCTTCATTACACATAATTACCTATAGCAGTGGTTATTAAATGCATTAGGTACATTCTGAGAGATTATTTAGAATCTAATAAAGAAACTTACACAAAAGAGGCCAAAGAGCAATTAATATTATGTATGGCGAGACAATACCTATAATTTATTATAATCAGCTACATTGTTTTAAAGTAACAATGTGATACGACTTGAATACTAGATCTTTAAATGAAGAGTACTAGCACTAATAAATCCTAGCCTGATATGTTGTGAAATATTATTAGTCTAGTCTCAATCTCATTTAGGTTCATAAAACGTTTTTTTATTAGTGTAGGTATTTATGATGTTTCACTCTCTTTTTAACATTCATCATCATCATCATCTCAGCCGATGGACGTCCACTGCTGGACATAGGCCTCCCCCAAGGATCGCCATAACGACCGGTCCTGCGCTGCCCTCATCCAACGTTTTCCCGCCGCCTTCACCAGGTCGTCGGTCCACCGTGTGAGGGGCCTACCCACGCTGCGCTTTCCGCGGTACGCGGTCGCCACTCGAGAACTTTTCGGCCCCACCGGCCATCGGCTTTTTAACATTATTTCACTCAAATAACATAGGTAAAAAAACAACAAATAATAGTAAATAAAAACCCTACAGACAAAACAATTAATTTAAGGCCTCGCCTTGGGGCACCGTACCTGCCTCAGGAGGCTAGCAGTATTCCCCCTCTAGATTGCTAGGCTTATCCGCTACCGGAGAAAACTGCCAGCTCAGCTCAACTTACTGTATACTTAAATATTTAATGCATGTGAAAACAAATGTGTATTTCTTGAGAAATCAAAGCATGCAAAACAATGTAATGATACTATGTGGTCATAATAAAGGCTGCAATAAATAAATAAAAATCATTATACAAGTCCATGGTAAATTCGGGTACTTTAAATGAGACTAGATATTAGACGTTAAATAGTGACATGTAGTTACATCTTGACTATTATAAAGGTGGACTTCCGATGCTAGCGGCCGACGCGTCTGACGCGCGCGGCTCGCGGCCGAAGGCCGATGCGGCCATACTAGTTACTATGAAAACGTATGGCGCCGCTTCCGATGCCAGCGACTGACGCGCGCGTTAGACGCGCGCGGCTGATGTCTGTCGCATAGGCCGCGGCCGCGCGCGGCTATGTTCTGACGTCACGCAGAACAAGAATGTTTGCCAGAAATATTACGAAGTTTTTACCGAAAATTTGCTTAATTTTTACTATTTTATTTGTATTTTATTATCTGCAAGGTCGCTCATCCACGTTGTGATAACACCATCTATCGAGCCACTTGAAACTACTTTTCCTTTTTTCGGAAAATCTCTCTTTCCTACATAATTATTAGCTAGACAGCGATTCATGTACAGGTTAAAAAGCCAAGGGTCTAATTACTCCCAAAAATGTATTTTATCATAAACCCTGTAAAAAAAAATACATTCATATTTTCTCTAAACCTATCAATCTGTCAATCAATCAAATATTCTTTATTAAAATATGTATTGGTTTTTTTGTTTGTGTTTTTATGTTTTTGTTTAAGCACCGAAACATAAAAACAGACTCTAAATTTCGGGGAAAATACCCTAAAGTGATAACACTCTGCACAATAGGCACGCGTCAGTCGCTGACCTCGGAAGTGAGGTCTGTCGTCGGCCGCGCGCGTCTGACGCGAGGTTCTGTCATATATGACAGAACCTCGCGTCAGACGCGCGCGTTAGACGCATCGGCCGCTGGCATTGGAAGTCCACCTTAAAACTGTAAATTTTTGAAAAAATAATTTAGTTTGTTTGTTTGTTTGTTTGTTTGGGTGTTTGTTTGTTCGAGTATCACGCAAAAACTACTGAACCGATTTTGATGAAACTTTTTTGTTTGGTAGCGTAACATCTGACTTAAAATCTGGTATATAATTTATGCGAACGAAGTCGCGGGTAAAAGCTCGTGTATAATAAATAAATATCTTGGACATTGTCACATCTTAAGAGGGCTATCGGAGCCCAGTGGCGCCCTCATCACATTAATAAAGATTTCTCAATAAAGAAAGCCTAAATTAAAAAAGTGCTCAATTGACAAACTACAAAAGCTTTCAAGCTATTTTCATAGAATACTTTTATACGTTTTTTAACGGTCGAAACCTAGGTCGAAACATACACATTTTGAAAAAAGAAAAAAAATGGCCGCTTTTGTTTTTATTCGAAACTGTCTAAAAGTGGAATGTTTAGAACCTATAAAAGTATTGTATAACAATGGCTTGAAGGCTTTTGTAGTTTGTCAATAGAGCACTTTTTAAATTTAGGCTTTCTTTATTGAGAAATCTTTATTAATGTGATGAGGGCGCCACTGGACTCCGATAGCCCTCTTAAAGCCCATATGGAATACAGTTGTGGGGTGTCCCCTGTCTGTAGACAGCAACAGCAATATAGAAATCCTTGAAAGATTCCAAACTAAAACTAAGAGCAATACTCAATAGTTATTCCACAGTATATTAGTAACAGTTAGTAGTACATTACATCTACAATGACCAGACAAATCTGAAAATTAACATAGTTAAACAGGAAGTTAGAGAATACGGTAAAAAATACCAGAGAAGGTTGTCAAAGCACAAAAAAAAACTGGCTTTGAACTTGAGAGGAGATGGTAGCCTCCAATAAATTAGACTGAAAAGACACAGTACAATCTATTAAGCTAGATTTAACAGGACAGAGTGAAAGATAGAGCTACTTTTCACTCAAAGGCTTGAATGAAAGTAACTCTATAACAACAAACAAACAAAAAATCCAGATGAAAGACACTTTTGTCAGAGAAAAGAGTAGGTTAGGCTTTGTAGGGGTAGAAATATTTCAGACCAACGTCAGTCCTCAAGTGGGTTGTGGTTGTATGTATCTAATAGTGCTAACATGAATAGTTTAGCAATTCAAAATTGTCAAGGCACTGATGTTGACACAAGATTCAGTTTGAATTTAGTCTAATAGCTAGAAGTCTCATT